>OY992532.1:130971467-132171467 GCA_963921185.1 Dasysyrphus tricinctus | reverse complement strand
ATAGATTTAAGGGTCTCAAGTTGAGTATCGCTTCCAGCCCCACTGTGGGAGGGGTTTTCAACGCCCCCGTAATACTTACGCATGCCAATTTTGAACTTTTGTCAAGGTTTTCAGGTTTGTTACTTTCTCAGTCGCGTTCCCCAAAACTAAATTACTGTAGGTAAGTATCTAAGTAAGGTCTAACTATTGCCGTGTACATCCACCTAATAATTTTTGGGTTGGGTTCTCAGGATTTTCTAAAGATTCTGTTGCAGGAATAGAACACAACCCTTTCTTTACTCTTTCTTTAGTGTTGAGACTCCAGTTTCGTTTCTTATCAAGGATCACACCCAAGTATTTTGCCTGATCCGAAATTTTGAGTGGAGTCCTTTCAATTGATGGTAATCTAAAAGTTGGTATTTTCCTTCTGTTAGTGAAGAGAACCAATTCTGTTTTCAATGGATTGACCATTAGACCACAATTCTTTGTCCAGGTGTTGACCTTTGACAGGGCATACTCTATTTGTTCACTAATAGTGGATGGGAGTTCACCTATCGCAAGTAGTACTAGGTCGTCTGCATAGGCTACCTACTACTATTCTTTTCTTACAATTTAATGAATTAATAAAACATTTATTTACATAAAAACCATCATATATACTTCTATTCATTACCCTCCTTATCTATGCTAGGAAAAGATTTAAGTTTTGGCAGATTTATTTGAAAAAATCAAATAAGTTGAAAACAAAATAGAGCTAAATTGGTCTTATTTCGGTTTCATAAATTAAATATAACCAAATTGTTGAATTTTGTTGGCTTTATTTCATTTGGCGTTATTTCGCGTCACCATCTGCCCTTGGATGAATTAAAATATTTAATAATCGTTCCTCATCAAGCGACTCGGAGTGTTTGGTCAAAGTTAAGCTTCAAAATCATATGAATACCACCCCATGGGCTTAGTCGTCTTCAGATAGTTATAGGTGCCTTGAATAGCGCATTGGAATTCAATTTGTGATTGGCAAATATACACACATAAATACAGCATTTGATCCTTATCGAATGGTGCACTTACTCAACTTCATTGAGGCTAAGAATGAATATTTTTGTTTGATGTGCAGTCAAGTTGGAAATTGTTTAATGATGATTTTAGCTGGAAAACTTAAACTGCTGATACTGATTGCATTGATTCAAATGAAGTTCTGCTTATTTTGATAAAAGTTCGAATAGGTTGGAAAATTGTGCAGACGACAGCTGAAATTGAAATTGAAATGAAATTTTGGTTCTGAACACTCAATTATGACAGCTTCTGTTTAATCAGAAAGTAATATGCCTATCCGTATCCATATTTAATTAGTTTTATGGCTGAACGGGTGCGTATATCGACTCTTTAAGGATTAAATAGATTCGAAGTAATTAAGTTATGTTTATAATATGCAAATAACATAATAAGTACTGAAAACTGTAATGAATAAAAAGTGCCAACATTTTCAATAATCATTAATATTAAGTATACCCAGAATCAGCAGACACGAGTTTTCTTTGGTCCATAATAAACTATTCAGTTATATTTAAACTTGAGAGTGATATAATATGTAAATATGAACATACCTGCTTATGTTGAATTAATTAAATTTATTCTGCTGGCAAGTGGTTTAGTAAAAAAAATAAAATACAAAATAAAAATAAAAAAAAATAAAAAAAAAAATAATGCAAGACTGAATACCAAGTATATGTACTTGCTGTTATGTTCAAGTTCCTTAGAATTTTAGTAATTATAAAAAAAAATATTAAAAAACAGAAAATCATTTAAATCCTTCTGTCCATATTATAGATAATAAACAACTCTTAATATAGCTTCAAGCTCAAATAATAAAAAAAAAATAATGCCATTTGAAAACCTGACAAATATGAGTAGGTACCTATATACAAAAAACAATATCATTGGAGAGTTTTCTTAAAAACTATTTCTATTTATAAAATTTAGGTAACATTTAGAAACAAATTTCTTATGTGCCATTTTTGAATATTTATTAACACACAATTATTGTAATACCTCCATTCCTGCCAACAACACGCACACAGGATTGGTTGAGAGTTGTAAGTCACTAGGCCCTGGTGCTAACGAAATCAGTCGCGGATCCAGGATTTTGTTCAGGGAAGGGCAATTTTTGTGACTTTCCAACACCTTGATGTGGTCTACAGAAAATTGGACTACACTTCATACCGCTCTACACATCTGGTCACACAAAGCAATGTGAGTGGATTTTGACATTTGAAGAAAGTAATTATGTACATAACTCTTTCATAACTGTCTCGAACAGTGGTTATTTTGGAACTTTGGGAAATTATTTTACAGTTTGTGGCTCTAGCAAGGAGTCTTTACAGTGTTTGTGGCTCTAGCAAGGTGTCTTTACAGTGTTTTTGAATTCCCTCGAATTTCGGAAACATAATGGCACGTCGATGAGTTCCTATTCCCACACTTGACGTTCGAGTTCGAGTGAAAGTTTCAGCTTCTTCTTTAGCTGAGACAAGATAATTTGGCAAACGGCCTTGCCATTTACAGGCCGTTTTCTAAAATGTCACCTGCATCAAATATTGCAGAATGTTCTCAAACGCAAGCTGCAAAAGTTTTCTGCTCAAAAATGCAAATACAAGTCTTACTGCATAGGCATTGTGTTCCATAATGCAGCTTGCTAAAGTCACATCTTCGAGAGCATCATCTGCAGTGCAATTTTGCAGTTAAGAAAATCGAGTTTATGAAAAATATTAGGTTTGTTCAATGTTCCAAAAAACATCTCAAATTTTACATTTATATCATCATTAAAATCAAAGTAAATACTTTTCGATTGACATTCAACTATTGCCAACAGCTGATTTGAATTTTCCAGGTCTAAATTATTTCCCCGAGAAAAAACCTGGGTTTACGTTGAGTGGGAGCGAATTCAGTGCAAGTCCCCAACACGCATCGAATACAGTGCAAATAAACTGGGGTGAAAAAAGTATCATATAAAACACCTGAGTGCGATTTCAGGGCGACCCAGTGCACCCAAGTGCCGACATCGAACAAACCTATTGAGAAACTAGAGAAAGTGTTCGTAAACGTCAAATGTTTTTGCCAGAAAATTGAATGACGTTGATAAAAAAGATTTTATGAAATCAAAACGATAGCATATAATTTGATAATAGCAATATTCGCGTCAAAAGTGACGATCATTTTACAATCGAAATGACGTTGATTTGACGTTTTTAAAAACGGGCAGAAACAACTATCCTTAGGTGTAGAAGTCCCATCCAACTTCTCTTCAGCAGTGACTGCTGTAGTCGTTTCCTGGTTCCTATCCAATAATATGGAACACGGTTATTCCTAAAACGCATCCATGAGAGTGGCAAAATCCTCAGGAATACTACCATCAGAGACGCATCTCATGGCTAAAACTGATGTGCAGCACGTCTGCAAGCATCACTACGTACAGCGCCAGCGTCGAATTGAAACACAGGTGCACATCCATTAGAAAGTAAAAAAACGGCGAAAAGCTCTGAAGAAAGTAAAATTCGCAACGACACAAATTGAGCTAACCAGAGGGGAAGACAGATATCCGAGAGTCACTCTCGAGATTTTTCTAGTGAAAGTATCTACTCTTTCAATATTTTATGCTTCCTTCGTTCTTGCCCAGGGGGGGCAATTGCACCCATTGCCTCCCCCCTGTATCCGCGCCTGAACGAAATCCTCAGACTTCCCTTGAATCTACTACAATAGTCCAGTCGCTATGTACAAAAAATTTGCCTGAAAAGGAAAAAATTTATCGTGCATTTTTCTTTCACAATTCATTAAAGGGGGTTATTAGGAGCCTAGGTGTAGTTTTTCGGGAAAATTGTCTTGGAGCTTCAGCCGCCATCTTGGATTTAGCAAAATATAACTTTTTCCTGAATAACTCCTACATATTTCACTTTTGATAGAAGAAATAAAGCATAGCTGACTGAATGTAAATTTGATTGTGTTCAAATTTAACATATGCGTACGCAAGTTGGGGGTAAGAGGGGCACTTGCCACCCCCTGTCTGGCTCTGGGCTGCCCTTCCAGTATATTTTTAGGAGAGCGTACTATAACTAAGGCACCAAGAAATGGTTACGATTTTTTGTAGAACAGCGGGAGGGGCGATTTCATAAGAAAGTACTACAAAAGGGAAAAAATATTAATAAATAATGGTAATATACTTACAATTAAGTATTATACTTTTTTTTAAAGCCAATACTCTTTACTATTACCCAGTTTTTAAATCCAGTGAAACCTATGCATAGTTTTTTTTTAAACGAATTTTAAATCCAAGATTTGCGAAAAAAAACATATAAAACAATTTTTAAAATGTTTGAAATTATATATTACTTGTTTTTTAATTCGTTTCTCTAAATAATAACCTATTGAATAGACCTTTTAAAAAGGAACAATTACGTGCAAGAGTTTTTATTATTGAATGTGTTTGTTTGGCCCATAAGCATGCTTAAAACCGAAAATGCTACTAAATTCACCCATGCGTTTCTGAGAGAATGGTCACACTGGCCACTTTTCAGAATTTTTGGTATAACTTGAGAACCGAATTTAAGCCAAATTTGACAATTTTACATTTAAAACTTTTTGTTCAAAATTGAATTTTCTATCGAAATGGATAGTTTGGAAAATTTCTTAAAAAAATTTAAGCAGGAAAAGTAAATAAAAACCAACATAAAAAATCAAAAAATCAAAGATTTTTACATTTTTTTCTAAATTAGGCATAACTTTTTTCAGAGCAAAGATACGCTCAAGACATGCATAAGCAAAGTAAAGTAGAGTCTTAAGGCCTTAATATGACATGTTAAAAAAGCCATATTATTTGAAAATTGACAGAAAATATCCATTCAAACTTTACCATTTCTTATCATTTTCACAGTTTTTGTCCGAAAACCTATTTTTTGGTACTTTATGACAAATTTAACATTCCTAGCACCTAGTACCAAATCTTATGATAATCGGACTAGCCGTTCGGTCTGTAGAACTGAAAGCATTTAAAAACAGCCGAAAAACGAAATTGCGAACTTACATACTTTTTAAAAATTCTCTATAGTTGTAATGTCATATTATATCAAAATTTTGATTTCGAACATTTTTACAAAAGTTAAATTTGCCATATTGTACCGAAAAAGGGACTTTCGGGCAAAAACTGCGAAAAAATATAAAAAATGATAAGGTTTGAATGGGAATATCTCTATCAATTTTGAACAAATATTAATTTTTGAATATGCCATATTTAAGTCTTTAGTCTCTACTTTATTTTGTCTGTGCATGTCTTGACCCTATCTTTGCTTCAAAAAAAGTTATGCACAATTTATTTAAAAGTAAGATATCCTTGAATTTTAGTTTTTTTGTAGTTTGGTTTTTGTAAACTTTTCCTGCTTAAAATTTTTTGAACTATTCATTCCAATAGAAAATTTAATTTTGAACAAAAAGTATATATGTATTATATTTAAAATTTTTCAAATTCAGCTTAGTTTTCAAGTTACAACAAAAATATTGAAAAGTGGCCAGTGTGACCATTCTCTCAGAAACGCATGGGTGAATTTAGTAGCATTTTCGGTTTTAAGCGTACTTTTCGGCCAAACAAACATATTCAATAATAAAAACTCTTGCACGTAATTGTTCCTTTATACCCCTCATTTTCCGGTCTATTTAATAGGCTATAAGTCCTAATCAAAAACTGAAGACTGATAGTTCTATGCCTTCTAGTTTTTGAGAAAATTGAAAATTACCAAACCTACTTTTTATTAGATTTTTATTTTTGATTAGGTATTTTTCTTTGAGGATTATGACAAAATTAGTTCTTTCTGCTAGAAATAAGTATACAAGAGTATCGAGAGCTTAAAATGCAAAAGAAATAGTAAAAAATGCTTGTATTAAACTGTTCTAAAAGAACCCGTTATTATTTCTTGGCGCCTAAGTTATCGTACTCTTGCCCATTTTCATATTTTAACTTGGGAGCTTTGAGAAATACAAATACAAAAAGCCAGTGGGTGATAAGTGACCCTTTTGCCCCCAACTTGCGGACGCCTATGCATTACTTTTGTTTAACACTTCAAATTCTATACAATCAAATTAAATTAACTTTCAGTTTTACTTTAACCTTTTTTGTCAAAACTGAAAAATGTAGGAGTTATTGAGTAAAACGTTATTTTTCGTGAAATCCAAGATGGCGGCTTAAGCTCCAGGGCAATTTTCCCGAATAACTACACATAGGCTCCTAATGACCCCTTCTAACGAAATGCGAAAGAAAAATGTACGATAAAATTTTTTCTATTTCAAATGTTTATCCCGACTGGGCTACAATAAATTTGCATCAAATTCCATTAAACAAAACCGCACACTACAATAACACAAGGGAATACGTAGAAGAAGAAATACACGAACACAAACGCATTGACTCAGGGTGTGTAGTTACACGGCTGTATGGTGGAGCGCCCAAGGAAAGAAAAGATTTCAAAAAAAGAAAACCAAAAAAACATTTGAAATACTTTTGTCATTTTGCCGCGCTAAAGAGTAAAGAGATTTCAAATCGTTAAAATAGTAAAACAAAAGTTTTTAAACATACAGGGGGAATACTTGCAAACTTTTTTATACAAAAAATTATAAGACTACATTCGGTGCTGCGTTAAATAATGTAAAAACATATATAATACGGAGTGAACAATTTTTTCATTTCACAGTAAGTTTTATCATATTCTACATAAAGTTATGTTGAGTGATGTTTTTAATACATTATCGTAGAATATTTTTTTTTTTTTTTTTTTACACTTCAGATTCTTAGTTGTAGTGAGCTTAGAGCAAGCTGCAACCTACAGTCAGAGGCTCATCATAAGTGCATGTGTTAGTGGTTAGTAAAATGAGGCAATCTAACACATGCATAATAACATACTAATACATTAACAAAATTAAACAAAAAATCAATATAAATACATAATCAAACAATATACAAAATACTTTAGTCATACACGTGGTATCAAAAATAAGAACAATCACGACCGTGGAGCACTGGTTCGAAATATTTTCTTTAATCCCATCTTACTAATGTTAAAATCAACAGAGGAGCTGTTTAAATTAAAAATCTTGCACATGCGGTTAAGAGGCTCATGTATACCGTAGTTAGTTCTATGGAAATTAACGTGTAATAGTTCAAATCTTCGCAGGTGGTGAGATCCTCCGGGGTAGTTTATGCCTATACAGGCTAACAAATCAGGAGCATCTATTTGGCCATTTATAACGGGTGATTTTTTAGCTGGTTTGGTTTTGGCAACACTGGTTTTGACAGCTGACGTGTGTTTAGTACCTTGTGTCACTGTCAAACAGCTTCAGTTTGGTTTGCAATTTAACCATGGATCGTCTTACAAATGAACAACGCTTGCAAATTATTGAATTTTACTATCAAAATTCGTGCTCGGTTCGAAATGTTCATCGCGCGCTGCTTCCATTTTATGGTCGGCATTCTCGACCTTCTGAGCAGTCTATTCGGAAGATTGTGACCAAATTTCGCACCAAATTTACTTTGTTGGACATTAAACCACCAACACGTTTACGTACTGTGCGTAGTGAAGAAAATATTGCGGCCGTATCAGCTAGTGTGACAGAAGACCGCGAAATGTCGATTCGGCGCCGTTCCCAGCAGTTAGGCCTTTGTTACAGCACTACGTGGAAAAAAAAAAACTTTTTTTTGCCTGAAATGGAAGTTCTTGACTTGCATGATATGTGGTTTCAACAAGACGGTGCCACATGCCACACAGCACGCGAAACAATGGCGCAATTGCGAGGCGAGTTTGGTGAACAGTTAATTTCACGTTTCGGGCCGGTCAATTGGCCGCCTAGATCGTGCGATTTGACACCATTAGATTATTTTTTGTGGGGGTATGTCAAGGCTAATGTCTATAGGGACAAGCCCGCTTCGATTGACGCACTGGAAGCCAAAATCCATGCATTCATTCGTGAGATACCGGCCGATATGTGTGAAAGAGTATGCCAAAATTGGACTCAGCGGATGGGCTACCTGAGACGCAGCCGCGGTCAACATTTGCATGAAATTATCTTTAAACATTAAATTGCAAGGTTCAAACTATCGATTCAAATAAATATTTCATTCATTTTTTCGAATTTTTTGTGTTTTTTTTTTTTTAAAGTTCTAAACCTCTTAAAAAATCACCCGTTAAGTTGGTGAAGAAATAGTAAATCATTATTAACACGCCTTTGATATAATAGCCCGGGAGCCGGTGACATCAAAAGTCCCGTCATCGCGGAAATGGACATAATATATATCATTGGAAAGGTAATTTTATGTACTTTCAGAAAAATTCGGTATGACAGGCCCTAGCCTGCCGAAAGTATCTGTCATACCTGTTTGAACGATGCGACCTCTGTTTTTAATTAAATTCATTGTGCTTTTGTATGTATGCTATTGATTTCGAAGCCACTGAATAGATTGAGCTCAGATTTGCAGGGAATATTTTGTATATACCATTAACTATTTCTGGAAAGTTTGGTTAAAATCAGTTCACAGTTTTTTTGAGGAGGGGCAGAAATACACGCTGGGTACCCAATAAAAATGAAGCGTTTTTGCGATAAAACTTTGTTTTTAGTTTTATTATTGTTTTTTGAAGGGTGATTACTAAAAAAAATTAGCTAATTACAGCCTACGAACTTCCAAAAATAAGTTCTGCCCAAAAAACCCTGACCTGATATAACAGTCAAACCCGCTTATTTTGAATTTTTAAAATCATATTTTTTTATTTATTTTATAACTATTCATAAAAAAGTTCGATTAATTGAACAGAAAAGTTTTGTGAGTGTATTAGTATTTATGTACATAAGGTAAGAGGTCTGATTAGGCGAGAAATATATTCCTATGTACCTAAGTTGACTGATTTTACTTAATAACATGAAATAATCATAATTTGTGGGTTTAAACGTTTTTTCTATAGGATTGTATTATTGTGTATTGAAACGTGATTTAAAGCTACTGTCTAAGAAGAAAAAATCCCGACGTGATGGTACAGTCAAACCCGCTTATTACGAATTTTTCAAATCACATTTTTTTATTTATTTTCTAACTGTACACAATCATAAATAAACTTCAATTACATAAGCATACATTTTTTGCCTATATACATAGCTATAAATGTACATTAAAAGGTTTGGAGTTTACTTAGGTGGAAACATATACATACATATCTACATAAATGTACCTACAGTGTACCTTAGTAAATTTATTTTACTTGCAAACATAAAAGAATTATAATTTTTTCGTTCATTGAAGGGTGTTAAGAAAAAGTAGTGTTAAATCCTCTCAAAATTATATGATTTACAGATTATACAGTCAAACCCACTTACTTGAAATCCATTCCGTGTTTTTCAGCTTCTTAATTTATACCAACCGATTTAAGAGATAAAAAAATAGTGTTACAGCCTCCCAAAAATAAATCATTTACCAATTATACAGCAAAACCCGCTTATTTGAAATCCATTCCGTGTTTTTCAGCTCCTTAATTTATACCAATCAATTTTAGAGAACTGAAGAAAAAAATATATTGTCATAATTTTCATGATTGTATATTTATATGTATAGAGTATACAAAAATATAATCTTGAAAATTATGACGATATATTTTTTCTTATAAACTAAGGAGCTGAAAAACACGGAATGGATTTTAAATAAGTGGGTTTGACCGTATAATCGGTAAATCATGTATGTTTGTGAGGCTGTAACATTATATTTTTTCTTTAAGATTGATTGGTATAAATTTAGGAGCTAGAAACACGAGTTGATTTCAAATAAGCGAGTTTGACTGTATAATCGGTAAATTATGTATTTTTGGGAGGCTGTAACACTATTTTTTTGTCTCTAAGGAGCTGAAAAACACGGAATGCATTTCAAGTAAGTGAGTTTGACTGTATAATGGGTAAATCATATAATTTTGAGAGGATTTAACACTAGTTTTTCTTAACACCCTTCAATGAACGAAAAAATTATGATTCTTTTATGTTTGCAAGTAAAATAAATTTACTAAGGTACACTGTAGGTACATTTATATAGATATGTACGTATATGTTTCCACCTAAGTAAACTCCAAACCTTTTAATGTACATTTATAGCTATTTATATAGGCAAAAAAATTTATGCTTATGTAATTGAAGTTTATTTATGATTGTGTACAGTTAGAAAATAAATAAAAAAATGTGATTTGAAAAATTCGTAATAAGCGGGTTTGACTGTACCATCACGTCGGGATTTTTTCTTCTTAGGCAGTAGTTTTCAATCACGTTTCAATACACAATAATACAATCCTATAGAAAAAACGTTTAAACCCACAAATTATGATTATTTCATGTTATTAAGTAAAATCAGTCAACAGGTATATATTTCTCGCCTAATCAGACCTCTTACCTTATGTACATAAATACTAACACACTCACAAAACTTCTCTGTTCAATTAATCGAACTTTTTTATGAATGGTTATAAAATTAATAAAAAAATATGATTTTAAAAATTCAAAATAAGCGGGTTTGACTGTTATATCAGGTCAGGTTTTTTTGGCAGAACTTATTTTTGGAAGTTCGTAGGCTGTAATTAGCTAATTTTTTTTAGTAATCACCCTTCAAAAAACAATAATAAAACTAAAAACAAAGTTTTATCGCAAAAACGCTTCATTTTTATCGGGTACCCAGCGTGCATTTCTGCCCCTCCTCAAAAAAACTGTGAACTGATTTTAACCAAACTTTCCAGAAATAGTTAATGGTATATACAAAATATTCCCTGCAAATTTGAGCTCAATCTATTCAGTGGCTTCGAAATCAATAGCATACATACAAAAGCACAATGAATTTAATTAAAAACAGAGGTCGCATCGTTCAAACAGGTATGACAGATACTTTCGGCAGGCTAGGGCCTGTCATACCGAGTTTTTCTGAAAGTACATAAAATTACCTTTCCAATGATATATATTATGTCCATTTCCGCGATGACGGGACTTTTGATGTCACCGGCTCCCTACCTATAAGGTTTGTACCTGCAGTAGCTGGATCCGATGTTCATATGGTGGAAGGTTGTACGGATCAGCCCAAGGAAGACCCTTCAAAGCAAAGCGAATGAATTTATGCTGTATTGATTCAATACGATTTTTATGAATTTCATAAAAGGGAGACCATATTTGCGAGGCTTACTCTAGATGAGGTCGTACATAACAATTGTATAATGAAAGGGTAACATATGGATCACTAAATTCCTTAGCCCAACGTTTTATAAATCCAAGCATGGAGCTTGCTTTATTAACGATGTAATTAATGTGTTCAGTGAATTCTAAATTTGAGCTAAAGTTAACACCCAAGTCCTTGAAACTAAAGACTCGACAAAGTTTTTGCTGCGAAATGGAATAATCAAAAGCACTTGCAATTCGCTTTCTGGAGAAAGTAATTGTTTGGCATTTAATAGGGTTAAGAGAAACACCGTTCTTACCACACCAAATGTTGAAACTGTCAATATCAGCTTGCAGAAGAACGTGGTCATGGTTAGCTTTTATTGACTTAAATATCTTCATATCATCAGCAAACATAAGTATATCACTAGAGCGTATACATGAAACAACATCATTTATAGCCAGGATAAATAGAAATTGGCCTAGATGACTTCCCTGGGGCACACCGGAGTGAGCAATGAATGCATTCAAAAGGCAGTTTCTAAATCTTACTAGGTACGATCTATTTTCAAGATATGACTTTATCCATGTGATAAAGAAAGTTGGAAAACCAAAAGCTTTAAGTTTGAAGATAATAATGTTGTGACTAAGTTGGTCGAACGCTTTAGAGAAATCGGTGTATATTTTAAACTGACTTCTTGATGAAAATACAAAACTGACATAATAAATAGGGCCAACAGCAGAAAAACGTTTAAGAATACTTTATTCAAAACGTTGAAATTAACTCTGTACTACAGGTGCTAAACGTATTTAAGCGCCCTGCCATCACCAACAAAAATTAATCCGTCCCGGTTGGACGAGAATTTCTCATTTGACAGATGAATCTTAGCAAAATCACTGGGTTGGAATATATTTTTATTTACAACAAATATGCTTCTTGTTTTAAAGCAAAATATCATGAAACATGGATTTTAAAGTATACTACAATAATTCGATAACCTAAAAACCATCACTTCACATTACTTTATGTAGAAATATCAGACAAATCAGTGAAATGTTTGCACACTTTAGGTGTTTTTTGCAGGATTTACCGTGGCACCGCATATTATTTTATATTTTATTTAATAAATTATTTCAAGTGTTCACTAGACTTATTTTTTTACACTTTTTTATTTAGTTTAGTAAGCTTTTTTACTTGTTTTTTTTTTTAGAATTGACAAACAATTTTCGAAAGCATTTATGTATCACTGTGACAAGTAATCTGAAGAGTAACTTTACGTATGTTTACACTGTGTTCAAAGGGCAGTCCTAAATGAAATCATGAGGTAAAAACAGTCCGCAAACATCACTGGAAACATTCAAACCCTTGGAAGACTTTTGAAATGCAAACAGATTGAAAATGCAAAGAAACAACGCAATTGACATTAATTTGGAAGTGTGTCTTTTTACATTTTTGACAAGACGTTTGAAGAAAAAAATGGTAATTTTTAAATATCAAAATTAATCTGATTAACATATTAAAATGTTTATTAAAAAATTCATGCAAAATTAATGTTAAAAATTCAAACCAAATCAAACATGTACAAAACTTCACATTTACATATGTAGATTATGTGTATGTACATATTTGTATACAAAAATATCATTGTTTTTTTCTTTTCAACCCAAAATTAGGTGTTATGAAAATACTACTAAAATTACATAGTAACATTCGAGTAAATTAAAGTACTTATTTATACATAATACATAATTTGAAACAGCACTACAGGCAACACTCGCACTTAAATGTCATTTCACATATTAAAGTTACGACTTTAAACATGGATTTCTGTGTATTAAATTTTGACGTTTTGCTAGTCTCTAGTCTGGCAGCTAAATTGATTATTGGTATGTGTTTTTTTTAAATATGGAGATTTTTATTTAAGCTATAACTTAATTTGATTATTAGTAGGGATTGGTTCTTCTAGAGCTGTTGCGCCACCAAATTTTAATACACATTTATAAACCTAGTTTCAAAAAAAAAAATCATCAACCCGTTTTTTATACACATATGTATTGAATTTTCTAAAAATAAAAACATAGTGTTTTTCAAATTCCAAACTTTTTTTTTCAAAATTTTGATATTCAATATAATTGACAGTTTTAAGGAGATATTGCATACAAAATTTGATTGAAATCGGTTAAGCCATTAAAGAGAAAATCTAAAATAAATAAAAACCGTTATATTGCACCGTTATATGGATTACAAAATGCGTTTGAAGAAAAGGTTTTTTTTTTTTAAAATTGAGTTTTATTGATCTAAGTATAAAAGTGTTTAAATTAATGCTGGCGACTTCATTCTGATTGTGACTGACTCTTGTTCGCTCCACTTAATGAGAAGTATCTATAGTTTTTCCTTGTGATGTGACGTCCTTTGTCAGCTTTTTGTGTATGGTTGTGGATTTTTAATTGAAATTCTGCTGCGTTATTGTTAATTGTTTAGTCTGCGATTATTGTTAAGTCTGCAAAAATAGGTATTCCAAATGGTTCTGTGATGTTGGCAGCGGTGATCTTAGTTTGATCTTCTGTAGGTGAAGTGTATTATCTTTCATATGGACTTGGTATGTTACTTCCTCTCCTTTAAGTTGTTGCTTCATCTGGAGCAAATTTTCATCATCATCGTGTCCTGTAACCCCGGCTGGGGCATAGGGCGTCAACAAAACGTCTCCATCCTTCACGGTCTGCTGCAAGGTACTTTAGCTGTGGCCACGTCTTTCTCTGGGATTCTGCTTCCGCTAAGACAGTTGATTTCCATGTTGTTCTTGGTCTTCCAACCCGCCGTGCACCCTGAGGATTCCATTCAAAGGACTGCTTTGCAATTTCATGGTTTGGCTTCCTCAGTGTGTGACCAATCCAACGCCATTTACGCTTTCTTATGTCGACGCTCTTGACTTGTCCTGCGCCACAATTCCTCATTTGATATTATTTGTGGCCAGCGAATCTTTAGGATGTGGCGAAGACAGCGATTCACAAAAGCCTGCAATTTTTTCGAAATGATAGACGTAACTTTCCAGGTTTCACAAGCATATAACAGCACGGATTTGACATTGGATCCGAAGAATCTCAACTTAGTGCGTAAGGAGATTTGACTTGATTTCCAGATTGGGGACAGAGTACCGAAGGCAGCTCGAGCTTTATTTATTCTACTTTTAACGTCCAGATCCGTACCACCGTTTGCAGAGACAATACTGCCAAGGTAGTTGAACTGTTCCACTACTTCAACTGGCGTTTCCTGTAGAATAATACGCTGCTGTGAGGAGCGTGAGCATTATTTTTGTCTTTTTGCTGTTTATTCTTAGACCACTCGACTTCGACTCTCCCTTCACTTGCAGTGTTTGGCACATCCCGTTCAGCCCACTGATGTTATTTGCCAGTAGACATATGTCATCGGCATAGTCTAAATGACTGAGCCTTTCGAACGGTCTCCATTGAATGCCCTGTCGCTCAGCTGTACCAACACTGGCCGTCAATACGTCGTCCATCGCCAGCAGGAAGAGAATTGGCGATAGAACATCCCCTTGTCTCACACCCTGTTGCACTACGAAGGAGTCGGATAGCTGCCCATTGTGCAAAACAAAACACCTCGCGTTGTTGTAGGACTCTTTAATAATGGCAACAATTTTTGGTGGAATTCCTCTACCAAGCAACGATCTCCATATACATTCTTGGTTAACTCGATCAAAGGCCTTTTCAAAATCCACGAACATGAGGTAAAGCGGTGATTGATATTCCATCGACTGCTCGAGGACGATACGCAGGGTGTTGATATGGTCGACACACGATCGACCACTGCGGAAGCCAGCTTGATGCCTCTTGAGTGTAGACTCGATTCTATCCTTTATTCGCTCGAGTATGATTGTTGCCATTAGTTTTGGGAAAACGGACAAAACGGTGATACCACGCCAATTGTTGCAATTCTTTAAGTCACCTTTCTTTGGCAACTTAACAATCACACCATCCTTCCAGTCCCTGGGATAGCTTTCGTTTTCCCAAATGTTTTGTATCAGCGGATGTAAAATACTAGCCGCTGCTACGGGATCGGCTCTCAGGAATTCAGCTGGTATTCCGTCCAGTCCAGCTGCCTTGTTGTTTTTGAGGAGATTTATTGATGTACGAATTTCCGATTCTGACGGGGGTTCGATGTCAATACCCCTATAGGACCTGCGCATCTCGTTTAGTTGGGGCACTTCAGCACTCTGCTCAACTGAATCCTCATTTAGCAGGGCACAAAAATGGTCCTTCCATCTACGAAGCTGATCCTCAATTGATACCAAAAGTGTGCCATCCACATCCATTACAGGATGATTGGTGTTGCTTTTTTTCCCGATAACATCTTTGGCTATTTGGTACAATTCCCGGATATCTCCTCTTCTGGCAGCGCTTTCCGCATTATCTGCGAGTCCATCCAACTTCACCCTCTTGTCACGTCTCACACAGCGGTAGACCATCTTATGTGCAATGCGGTACTCTCTTCGCAAGTCAGCCTTTCGTTGAATATCTGCTTCGGAATTTATTTGAATTTTCAACGATTTGCAAAGTTCGATCTTATCCCAAGTGTCTTGGGATATCCAAGAGTCTCTACGTCTCGTTCGCTTGGGTACAGTTTCGGATCCAGCCTCCATAAAAACACTTTTAATTTCACCCCACATCTCATCAATTGTTGAATGCTGGATTCCGTTTAATGACGAGGCTCTGTCGTTAAGGGTGGTGATATAGTTTCGACATATGTTGGGGTCATTTAAAGCATTAGTAATGAATTTTGAGCTCCTTGCTGCATCCTGCAATGGTTTTTGTACGGCAGCTGTTCGTAGTTTGAGACTCATCAGAACCAAATGGTGGTCGCTTCCCACATCGGCATTTCTTATACTCCGGACATCACACATAGACTTCCTCCATCGCTGCTGAATCATGATATGATCAATTTGGTTTTCGGTTTGACCATCCGGATGCACCCAGGTAATTTTGTTGCACGTCTTATGCTTAAATACAGTCCCACCTATAACAAGACGATTCGCGTTACAAAAGTCGACAAGCAAGTCACCATTTTCATTCCGTGACCCCAAGCCATTTTTTCCCATCACGCGTTCCAGTCCGTAATTGTCTGAACCGACTTGGGCATTAAGGTCTCCCATAACGACTATGATGTCGGCTCTCGGAACACTACTGTAAACCGAGTTGAGATGAGTGTAGAACGCGGTTTTGTCTTCCTCTGTCGCTTTATTTGTGGGGGCGTAGCACTGAATAATTGTGACGTTACGAATTTTTGAACGAAACCTTGCAGTCATTAATCTTGCAGAAATGGGCGCCCAGGAGATCAAACTACGCCTCGCTTCTTCGTTTAACATAATTCCGACACCATGCAGTCTTTGGCCGCCCTCTCTTTCATCTTCGCCGGAATACAGCATTCTGGTCTGTCCAGTGTCTGATCTGTATTCAGCTCTACCTCCCCACTTAGTTTCGCTTATGCCCAGGATACTGATCTTCAGGCGAAGCATTTCACGCTCAACTTGCTCGTATCTACCATAGCCGTACAAGGATCTTACGTTCCATGCTCCGATTTTCGTACGTATGAGGTAGCCAAAAGTAACATTTGCGCTTCTTGAAAGATTTTTTCTATTTGTCAACGATTCATTTATTATTATGGCGTCTTGATTGACGCTCGTACATGAAAGATGCCGCACCCCAAATCCGATGTGCGGTTTACTGCAACCGAAGCTGCAGAAGGATTTTCCATAAAAAGATTACCTCTTGGGGACCCATTTCCATTTGTTGTCATAGTTCATGTATTTGCATATATCCTTCCACCATGGTGTTTTCCGAGATATGATTAATAACATACATAAGCTCAGATTTGACAGGCACACCCGCCTTTTGTATGGTCAAACACATAACTGCTCGAGGCCGCCCACTATGGGAAAACAGACGCCTTTTGTAGCCGCCCAATATGGGTTACAGACGCTACCTGCTGCTGCCGTTGGCCTTTTACCAAAAAAATCTCCTCCGCCACCAGACTATCATGCCGTTGACCGCTGCCTGCAGTTCATCCGTCTTAAGGGGGCTTTTAACCATCCCAAGGACAAGTTTGTGCCCTGACCAGTAAAGCTGGGTTGTCTGCTTATCCCGGCATCCATTTGGTCCCCCTGCACGTTAGCGTTATCCGCCCTCTACCACGCGGAGGTGTGCATAGGGATTTTCCTATCGTTGAGCCTAGGGCCATATGGCGTCTTAGCACTCTCAAGTACTTTTAGAGGGCCAAATTTTAACGGGTCCGTAATAATACTTTTTGGTAAAAAAAATACCAAAAAGTCCCCCATACCTTTAGTAAAACAATGATTTTTCTTAATCAAAATCGTTAGAGCCGTTTTTGAGACTAATAAGCTTTTCCATAAAGGTTGTATTTTTTTTTAATATAACGGTTGTATGACAAGTACAGTTATTTTTGGAGCTAAACAAATTTTCATTTTCCTCTCTAGGGAATTATAAGAAAATCTTATGTTCAAAATTTGAAGAAAATCGCTTCAGAGGTTTAAGCTGTAGGTCGAGGAACAGAGTACACAGTCGAGGTACAGAGTACATTTCCAAATTTTCGTTTCTGCACGAATTAAAAACTTGCCCTATACGAGCAGGTAGTATGAACCTATCGCCAAAACGCTATACCTAGTACCTACACAATTTCAAAATATATTGTTAGCGTGGTATTGTCTCCAGCTAGTGGGAGAGTGGAGAAGTGCATGCTTATATAATTAAAACTTAATTTACCTACCTATATCTAAACTTTTAGTTTATTAATCTACTCCAAGAGCCATCAGAGCAAAAAAGGTGATTTCATAATGCACTTTATTACTGAACATATTTTTTTGATGGACTATTTTCAGGGATGTCCTCCGAATGTACCTTAAAATGTAATTTATCCAAAACCTTACAGGATATCAACTTGATTTAAAAAATCAAAAAGAATGGAATATTAGCTCTCAAAATAATTTACTATTATATGCGCGAGATATTTGATAGAACCCGTTTAAAAGATAGTGGCTGACACTATTCCTTCAAGAAAATCGGTTCAGTAACAAATAGATACCAAGCTCTTGGCCTAATATATGTTAACATTTTAGATTTGACAAATTGAACGAATTACAATAATTTCCAAAGGGAAGTAAAAAAGATATAATAAATACTCGTATCACATTAAATCTATCGTAACATTAATGGAAATTAATAAGCACAAAATTTGAACATTTATTTAAATTAACAAAATTAAAAAAAAAGAGTTGTAAGGCAAAAGAAAAAATTAACTAAAATGAACATAAAAAATAAATTTCAAATTGTATTTAATTAAATGAGATCATAATAAATTACCAAATGAATTTATAACTACATAATTGAAAATAAAAAATATGCAAAAATAAGTTAATCCAGTTACTGAATACATTCTTTAGGTAAAAGCTTGGATTTCGTTGCTGGTCTTCACAAAATATCGACTTTATACGAATCAAAAAACCTTGCAAATATCTTGAAGATGAAATATGCACAACTTGTGCTGCATAGCAGAGGAGGTAGTTCATTGGAAGATATCAATGTTGAGACACTTAATTTGGTAATTATTTGTTAAAGTTAACGAACCTATTGATTTATAATACAATTTTAGACTGTTTTTGGTATTATTTCAGTGATCAATTACTTTACTATTCAAGTTATCAGAGCTGCTGGAGTTAAAAAAAACATCTTTATGCTTTGAGATATCATTAAATAATAATAACTCATTATGACACCTTGAATTTAAATCATTTTTATTCTTAAAGTTTATAGAGTTTTATGTAATTGAAAAGAAAAAGCCCATCAAAGCAACACATCTTTCGCCACAGAAACTAATTTTTCCGAAAGATTTAATTTCATAATTTGGAATCACACAGTTCAACTTTTCTAAATATTCTAACTTTACGTAAAAAAAAAACATTATTTTTCGTTGTATTTGAGGTTATGTCACATAGTGGGCCAGTTATAAGTTATCATTGCAAATCATTATTGAATTTTTAAATTTTTATCTTTGAGTCGTTTTATAAGCCAAATAATCAAAAATAATTTTGATACTTAAATTAACTTATGACATGAATAATAATTTTATTAAAATAATCATCACCACATTGAATCATTATTAATATTTCAATGATCTTTGAATAAATAAAAATTATAATTTTATGTGGAAAGTAGGGCCAGAAATGAAACTTTATTTAAATAAAATAATAATTCAAGTCATATAAAGCTTAATTTTGGATCATATTATTCAATGATTTTCCCATTTAAAAATTTTCCATGATGTCAATGACAGCTATAACTGGCGCCTACAGAAATAATTATGTTGTCCCAAAAATCTGACCCTACTTGTTTCCCGAATATCCCACTAATGTTTATAATGTGATGTACATTTCAATTAAGAGCAAATAAAAATGACAGTTTTAGTAGTAATTGGCCCCTTATAGTGGGTATTTCCTTTTTATTTACCTATTTAAAAATACAATAAAAATGACTTGCTTTAATTGACAACATGCATTTTAGATGTCTCTCCGACAAAGCCCAAGCTCATTTTGAAATTAACTATGAATAAATTGAATTATATTATATTTTAAGCTAAGCAAATTATGTGCTGGCCTGGGTCGCATGTACTTGTTGTCATATAGTTAAAGCGGTTCAGTGTTGATAGGGTTAATGAATTTTAATAGAATTTTGACCAAAAATTAGGAAAAAATTAAAGAATATCTTTTTTTTTCTCAAAAACTGCCACTCAAATGTTTCTAAAAAATATCAACCTGAGCAAATGCTTTGATTGTGTAATTTTTTAAATCTGAAAACGGTTGGTAATTGTAGCTCGTGTATTTGTCGTATACTATCATTTTTTTCGATTCTTGCTTTTCTCAAAACTTTGAGTTTTTTAACTTTTGTATGGTACCGTTATTTTTTCATAAATGTAAATTTTTTTCTAAAAATATTTTAGAGAGTAGTAAAAAACTCTTAAGCTTCGAGTTTCATAAAAATCGATAATGTTCTTTTCGAAATATGTATTTGATTAAAAAAAAAAAAAGTGGAACATTTTTTAAAAATCCAAACATTTTTTTTTTTTAATTTTGGTAGATACATAAGACTATTAATAGTTTTTGGAAATTATTGAAATCAGTCATACCGTTTTGAAGAAAATCGAAAGTTAAAAAACGGTTCTTTGGAAGATGCTATATTAATAACCATTTTATGAAAATGCTTTTCCATTCAAAGGAAGCTTTACTTAAAGTAATTTATTGAATTTTTTGTAAGAAAAGTTGTGGAGCCGTTTTTGAGAAAAATACGATTATGTAAATTTGTTAAAAAAAATTGTATAGCAGGTACCGTTAGTTTTGGTCAAAAACCGCTATGTACCAAGTTTGAAGAAATTCGATTCAGCCGTTTAGGCTGTAGCTTAACGGACAGATAGACAGAGAGAAATCAGTAGTTTTTAACAGAATTGTTATTTTTCTTTCAAGACAATTTTTTTATTAATTTTAAGTTATTATGTAAGTGCCACTTTTTTTTATTATTCAGTGAGTGCTCTTATCAATTCTTAGTCAAAAACTGAAAACCAGATGTAAAAGTACTTCTCAGTTTTTGAGAATTTAAATAAAGCGAAAGGACTTTTCCATTAAAAAAAGAGGTCTAAGTCCACTTTTCCAAAAAAGTCGAGATAACTGATTAACTTAATCATCTACAAGAAAAACAAATTTTTTTTATTTGAAATAACTTAGATTTTGTGAGTCAAAAAATACTCGATTAATAATGGAAAATCAAATTATTTTGAGAGTAGTTTAAGCCTCATTTTAAAATGTTTAACACAAATATTATGCCTAAAACCCTTCCCAATATTAAAACAAAGATATAATGAACTAAGTTAATTATGTACCACTATTGATATTTGAATTTATAATACAATTTAAGTCAAGAGATATATTTTTTTTTAATTAGTCATTCCCCCACATGTTTTTATTTTTTTTTTTACCAAAAATGACGGTACCTACCATACAATAATTCTAATAATATTGCTAAAAGCAATATTATAAAATCTTTTTTTTTCTAAAAACAATTTTATTTAAAAAAAATCAATGAGTTTATTTATTTTTTAAAAATATATTATTTTGAAAACTCAATATTATAAAAATACGTTCGATTTTTTTTTTAAAATTCTTACCTAACCGTTTTTACTTGCGATTATAGGTACTATAAGGCAAGTTTTGGACTCGTGCAAAAAAAAAAATTTTGAGATAACAATCAAACATAATATTACGATGATAGAGAACACCAAAAAAGTTGGTGGCAAAATTCTGTCTGTCTGCCTATCTGTCTGTCTGTCTGTCTGTTCGTCTACAGCCTAAACGGCTCGATCGATTTTCTTCAAACTTGGTACTTAGTTGTCTTTGGTGATTCTGCCGACACGTTTTTTTCATTTTTTTTTTAGAACCAAATATAACGGTACCTGTCATAAATTTTTTTTGGCAAATTTACATAATCGTATTTTTCTCAAAAACGGCTCGACAATTTTTCTTAAAAAAAATTCAATAAATTTATTTTAGTAAAGGCTTTCTTTGGGTGGAAAACCATTTTTCAAAAATGGTTATTAATGGTACCTCCCAAGGAACCATTTTTTTAATTTTTGATTTTCTTCAAAATGGTATGACCGATTTCAATTATTTTTTTTATACAGAAGCTTCCAAGAAATGTTAATAGTTTTGTGTACCAACATTTTTGAAAAAATATTTTTTGGATTTTTAAAAAATATTTAAAATTTTGTTTTGGAAAATCAAATATTTCGAAAACGGCATCATAGATTTTTTTGAAACTCGATATTTAAGACTTTTTTAGTACTCTCTAAAATATTTTTAGAAAAAATTTTACATTTATGAAAAAATAACGGTACCTTTCCTACAAAAGTTAAAAAACCGCAAAGAAAAATATTTTTTTGCTTGAAAACGACTCCTACGATTTTGATTAAACTTTTTTCATATACTAAAATTAGTACGATCTACCATCAAAAATTATAAAATTTTACACATAGCAACTATTAGTAGTACCTGTCATAGAACGTATTTTTTTATTTTGAGTTTTCTCGTTATCAGCTTAACGAAAATGAATTTTTTTATATAGAAATTTCAGATAAGATTAAATAATATTGCATATCAAAATTGTCAAAAAAAAAGTTTTTGGATTTTTAAAAAAAGTTTAAATTTTTTTTTTTTAAATTCGATATCTCAAAAACGGGTTGACAATTTTTTTTTCAAATTTTGTTTTTATATACACATAAATATATAGTTTAAATCTGCATACCAAAATTTGTTCTTAAAAATGTTTTAAGAATTTTATATATAAAAATTAATTTTTTAAGAACCGCTCCAACGATTTTAAATTTTTTTTCCTATACAATCATATTCAATCAAGATTTAAGATGGCATTCTTTTTTTCCACCTCAAACTGTCAAAAGAGTTGTTTTAGCCAATTTAAATGTCGTATTTCATGCTTCTCTTCATTTTTCTCTCATAGATTGCATGTTTTTATATACAATTTTCTTAAACCCGTAGTGTCTTGAACATAAGAGCAAGTACGTGTGACCCAGTCGTGCATTTTATTTACAAAGAAAACTGCAAAAAAAATCCATAAAAATTAACAAAAAAGTATTTAAGAAAATAGATTATCAATTAATTTATCTTTTAATTTCAAGTTATCGTATTTTTTCTTAAAAAAAATCACAACAAAAACATAAATGTTAAAAAAGAGCCAAGTTCTTATATGTACAAGAAACCTGTGTGAAATAGTCTGCCGCAAAAAGTAATGAGATCTAAAATATATGCCAAGTTTTAAGTTCATGAAGTTTAATATCAAATATCTTAAGTAGAGTAATATCGAAATAATTCCAAATCATGACTGAAATTTGGAATTTAATGATTACTGATACTATTTTGCCAGGTGAAAATCAAGCCCTACTGCTCTACAAAGTTTCATAATTCTACGGCAACCGAAAGTGCTTCATATAAATAATAGCAATTCTGGTAAAGTGGGTGGATAGCACGCCCCCTGAACCGAAAGTTCCTAATTTTCGATTTTTTTTCTTTCAAAGTGCCTTAAGCCCTACCGATCTACCAATTTTCATCGTTCTTCAACAATCGGAAGTACATTATATAATTGAAAACAATTTTTAAAAAGTGGGTAGATGCCACGCCCCTTGAGCTGAAAATCATACATTTCTTACTTTTATCTTTGTATTCACGTCAAACCCTACCGCTCCACCAATTTTCATCGTTCTACACCAGTTAGAAGTGCATCATATAGTTTATAAGAATTTTTAAGAATGTGGGTGGATGCCACGCCCCTGAAAGGAAAATTCCAATTTTTCAATTATTTTCTTTCAAACTACTTTAAGCTCTACCTTTGAACCAATTTTCATTGTTCTACAACAATCGGAAGTGCTCCATATAATTTATAAGAATTTTTAAGAAAGTCCTATATCTCGGGAATTACTAATGCTAAAGAGTTGAAATTTGGCCAACTGCGTTTGATCAGCTCAACAAATACTGCGAATTTGAAGTTTTTGACTTTATTGGTACTGAAGTTAGAGGGGGGTTGAAAATCGCCTGAGTTTGTTCCTGTAAAAAGGGTGTAGTGCCGCGAACTTGGCTGGGCACTACCGTCCCCTTTGATACTTCCATTATGTAAATTACTTGTCAAACCTCATCGCATTGTGAATCAGGCTTGAAGCAATGAAAATGGCAAGAATTAAAACCTGACAGAGATCGAATCGGTCTCATTCGGTTTCAAAACTGTTCGTATTCGGGTCTATTGCACACAAACTAATCGTAGCGTTCACACATATTCGGTTATAACTATAAGGTTTTTTTGTTTGTTTTTATTGAAATTGACAACTAGGTAGTGCTGAAGTTTTGTGATATTTTTGGAATTAAAAATTGAAATTTTAATAGAAACTTTATACGAACCGTATACATATGTATGAAAATACAAAACTGAAACCAAAAACGAACCGAATAGAGACCGAACCGAATGAAACCGGATATGTGTGAAACAAGCCTAAATCATCTTCCAGAATATCGAGCATGAATCAGTATACAATTTTTACAATTCGTAGCTTCTTGAACATAAGATCTAGTAGGGGCAACCCAGTCGTGCGTTTTATTTTTAAATGAAAACTTCTAGTTTCTGCTTTGAATAGTTTGCTGTATTTTGTTCAATAAAAATTGAGAAAAATAACGTTTTCATTCAGGAAAAAACTTTCAACTTTAAACTACCAAGTTTAGAGAAAATATTTCACCGGATCGGATCGCAGCTTAAAGGTCAAGTCTCAAATAGTATGCGGCAGATGGAATTGCGAGACCCATACTATGAGGTGTCATCACTTCACATACCTATCTCCCTAATATTAAACAACCATCTCGAGTTCAATTATTTTTTTTCACAAATACAAAACTAGCCTCATAGAAATCTGTAACTTAGGTTATTTTAAAAATAGAATTTGAAGGTGAATTCGAACAGGTTTAACAGTTCATCTGTGAAACAATTATTTACAGATTGAGAGTTGTGTCTTCTCCTGCTGACCATTTGTCATACTGAAAAGTACTTATCAATCAAAATTTAATTAATTTGCAACAATAAGTTATGAGTTTGAATACTTTAAGTAATCGAGATGAATTAATATGTAACGTTTTATTTGAATTATTAAATAAAGATCTATCTATCTATCTACATAAAGTATCTATCAACCTTATATGCATATTTTATTTCATAAAACAATTTCGTTAATTTAAATAATACATTATGCCATCACTATACATATATATATTTGAAACTCATCTTAATGTGTGAAGATTGGACGCGTCCAAAATCAGCTTGCAACATTATTATAATTTTTTTACTCATCTCCAACATTGACAAGTCCCACGATACTTTCTCTGTAGTGTGGTTGAGTTAAAATTTGAGCCAAAAATTTAAGTATAAAAACGGAATGGGAGCAACAGCGATCATGTCATTTTCTTAACAACCTTTCATAGGAATACACTTGATATCTACTAAGCAAATAGACTGCAAACATGAAGGTATAATCATTTTGAATCCTTTTGAGGTTGGAAATGTGAATTAACTTTTGTTCTTTTTTTTTCTTACATCATTTAGGCTTTTATCTGTATCTTGGTC
This sequence comes from Dasysyrphus tricinctus, assembly GCA_963921185.1. NCBI lineage: Eukaryota > Metazoa > Arthropoda > Insecta > Diptera > Syrphidae > Dasysyrphus > Dasysyrphus tricinctus. The sequence continues at coordinate 132,146,036 of OY992532.1, read as the reverse complement.
TTGGCTGCTAGCGCTAACGCTGGAATTCTTCTTGAAGAACTTGCTGGAGGTGGTGGATACTCTTATGGTGGAGGACATGATCATGGTCATGGTCATGGTCAAGAAGCCAGCATTATCAAAGTGATTCACGAGCAATCTGGATCTGGAGGATTCGGTGGCCCACAGGACTCAGGTCCTGCAGCAATCATTAAAGTAATTCATGAAGATGGTCACTCTGGTGGCCATGATCACCATCATCATCATCAACATGTAGAAGCTGCTCCTCAAATTGTCCAAATTATTCACGAAGACCATGGTCTTTCTGGTTATTCAGGACAAGGTGGGTTCTCTGGACCAGCACAAGTTGCACCAGTTGTGCATCATGTGCACGTGACCCACGAACATGCTGTAGGTGATAGCGCTGGCTTCGCTAACGGTGGTGGATATTCCTATGGACCTGGACTTGATCATGGCCATGGAGGTGGACATGATCATGGCTATGGTGGTGCGCAAGAAGTTAAGATCATTAAGGTTATCCAAGAAGATCAAGGTCATCATCATCATCATCATCATGAGAGCCACGGATATGCTTAATTGTTTCGTATAGTCTACTGTTAAGATTGTTATTAATTCTTTAAGTTTAAATATAGTGAATGATTTTTTTGTTATAATTTATTCGTTTCAATGGGTTTCTGCAAAAGAAGGTTGAACTTTAGTTTTTGTTGACATGAATCAACATTTTCGTTGTGTAATAACTTTATGGTTATTTGAATTGTGAATGAACTAGATATGAATGCAGGACCGTAGCCATACCTATGAATCGTATGAAACTGATGGTTAAAAATATTATCAAACACAATTTAATTGATAGACGTATTAATACAAATCACTCCCAAAATATCAAATAGCTGCAATACTGATGAGCATTTTGTTGCTATTCAAACAATCAATTAAGATGTTGGGTTATTCTGCTGTCCGAGCAATCCGAGATATGTCAAAGTTGGAGGGTATATCATGCCAATTATGGAACTACCAATACAGGATTATCAATGTGAATAGATATTCTGATATTCTTCTGCAAACGAAAATAAATTTATTTGACTTTGCGACACTATGAAATGTGAGATTTTCATTTGGGAGATTCTAATTTTCGAGACTTTACTTTGCGAAGTTTTGGTTGATTTTTTTTTTTTTAATTTTATTTATCTTTTTTACTTACTTTTCAGGATGATGCCTTACAATAATAACACAGGTTTTCACGGTTTTTTATATGGGCAGGTAAGACTCGTTTTAAAGGTAATTTTGGCGTTGAATCCAAAACCGTCATCCTTTTTCCGCCATATTCTTCTTCAGTTAAAATATCTCCAATGTCTGTTAAAGTCTTCGAGGAATCCAAAGTTAGTTATTAGTCTTCACGTGCCCCTTCGATTTAATAAGAAGGGCCAAATGAGTTTTTATGTGCTAAGCACATATATGTCAATAAGGGATTTCTCAGAAAATATAAAATATATTGGAATGGTTTGAACTGAATTTTGAAGACCCAAAATAGTATTTTCAACAATCGTAGCAAATTTTGTTGATAACAAATTTATAGGGTGGTTGCATAACTTCAAAAACAAAGGATATCCCGGAGAGTAGAATGGATATTGAAAAGATTTTAACTTAATTTTGAAGAAATAGATAAGTACTTTTAAAAATCATTACGAACCTTATTGAAAAAAAATAGCTCTCATTTTTATATAACCTTAAAAAATGCGAAAAATGCTTATTTTTTAATTTTCTAATGGGAACCTTTATCTCAAATGCCCGAGCTTATAGCGAAGATGGATGAGGGATTTGAGCTCAGTGCCCAAAAGTTTGCCTAGAAACATCCTTATCGTGTTAAACAATTAACTGTATTTGTAAACCTACGTAATTATTCATTAATAATCAAAATAAACTGTGTGCGAGATTTTGTAATTGCAAGATTATGAAAATCAGGATTATTAATTTCAAGATTTTGGTTTTTCGACATTTGAAAAAATGCGAAATTTCGTTTTTCAAGAATTTGGTTTGTGGGATTTCATACCACTTACCTCACAATAAATCTATATTTTTCTATGATTCTAAAAAAAAGTTATGTTATCTTGCAAAAAAAGTTATTACAGTAATTATTTCATTCTAGTGCTAGCTGTATTCCGGAGATCCCGTCTTGAAATGGACACAGCTCGATTTTCAGCCGCACTCTCAGCTATAGCCATGATATTTTCACCTGACCCCCACCGGACGAGATCGAGTTGCTCACTAACCAACCCTTAGCTTTCCAAATCGATTAAGTTTACTATAGCTGGACGCTGGATGAGACAGCCAGCAAGATTCCGAAATTTAATGGTGACCTAAATCAGTACAAAACTTACCAAACGATTCCGCCGAAATTTCACTATTTTTTGTAGTGAATTTTCACTACTTCACTACTCCAGAAAGTTGTGCGGGTGTCAATAGATTTATTACAGACAAGCGCGGATCCAAGATTTCATTGAGGGGGGGGGGGGGGTGTAATTTTTGAGCCTCCACAATCTAGATGAGGTTTACAGAAAATTTTAGTATATTTTATACCAAAATGCAATTTGGGGGGATAAGTTTTAAATTTGAAGAAATCTATTACTTTTACAGTGTCTCAAACAGCGGGTACTTTGGAACTTTGTGAAATGAAGTTATGCAGTTTGTGGCTGTAGCATGGTGACTTTGCAGACTTTTTTATTTCCCTCTGGATTGGCGTATCTTACTTACTTACTTAAGGTGGCGCTACAGTCCGGGGTGGACCAGGGCCTCAACCAACAAGCTTCTTCCAGCCGGCTCGGTTTCTAGCTAGCTGTCTCCAGTTTCGCACGCCAAGTTGGTTGAGGTCCTCTTCCACTTGCGTGCGCCACCTTTTACGCTGTCCACCTCTACTGCGTTGTCCCACGGGGTTGGATTCAAAGACTTTCCGGGCCGGAGCATTGGTGTCCATTCGCTCTAGATGACCCAGCCATCTCAGTCGTTGGCTTTTCACTTTTGTGGCTAGGTCGGTGTCGCTGTACAGCCCATACAGTTCGTTGTTGTATCTTCTTCTCCATTCCCCATCTATGCAGACGGGACCAAAAATCACCCGGAGAATTTTCCTCTCAAAACAGCCTAACGCGTTCTCATCCACTGTTAGCAGTGTCCATGCCTCTGCACCATACATCAGGACCGGGATGATAAGCGTCTTATACAGGGACAGTTTAGTTGCTCGAGAGAGGGCTTTGCTTCTCAATTGCCTTCTTAGCCCAAAGAAACAGCGATTGGCAAGAGTAATTCTTCGTTTGATCTCAGCGCTGGTGTCGTTCGCTGAGTTTATAGCGGATCCTAGGTAGACAAAGTCTCTGACTACCTCAAAATTATAGCTGTCTATAGTGACGTTCTGTCCGAGACGTCGGTGTTGGGTGTCCTTTCTTGTGGACAGCATATATTTTGTTTTGCTTTCATTCACCGTTAAACCCATCTTCTTGGCTTCCTTCTCAATGCTCACAAAAGCACCACTGACATCACGCTTTGTTCGTCCGATTATGTCAATGTCGTCAGCGTAAGCGAGTAATTGGACGGACTTTTGAAAGATTGTGCCTCTGGTGTTGACGTGAGAGTTTTGCACTATTCTTTCAAGAACGATGTTGAAGAAGTCGCATGACAGCGCGTCGCCTTGCCTAAAACCTTTTTTGACATCAAAGGTGTCGGTGAGGTCTTTGCCGACCTTGATGGAGCAGCGTGCATTCTCCATCGTCATCCTGCACAAACGGACGAGTTTGGCAGGGATGCCAAAACTAGACATTGCTCTATATAGCTCGTCTCTATAGATGCTGTCATACGCGGCCTTGAAATCGATAAAAAGGTGGTGGGTATCGATTTGGAACTCCTGGGTTTTCTCCAAGATCTGCCGTAGTGCGAATATTTGGTCGATGGTGGACTTCCCTGGCCTAAAGCCACACTGATATGGACCTATCAGGTTGTTGACGAATGGCTTCAGGCGTTCACAAAGTACGGCAGAGAAGATCTTGTAGGCGATATTAAGAAGACTGATGCCTCTGTAGTTGGTGCAGTCCAGAGGATCGCCTTTCTTGAGGATCGGGCAAACAATACTGAGGTTCCATTCATCGGGCATGCTTTCTTCCGACCATATTTTACAGATGAGCTGGTGCATACTCCTAACCAATTCATCGCCAGCCGCTTTGAATAGCTCAGCCGCAAGGCCATCAGCTCCAGCAGCTTTATTGGACTTAAGTTTAGATATGGCTATCCTCACTTCGTCAAGATCGGGTGGACGGAATTGTTGGCCTACGTCGTCCAGGTTGAATGGTGCAATTTGCATGGTAGCGGAATTCGGTTCGTCATCGCCGTTATACAATTTGCAGAAATGATTTTTCCATATCCTCAGCACCGACTGCGTTTCCACCACGATGTTCCCCTGATCGTCCTTGCAGGCTTCGGTTCGGGGTTTGTAACCTTGGGAGGTTCTTTTTACTTTTTGGTAAAACTTCCGAACTTCATTCCTGCAGTGGCATCCCTCTAATTCCTCGATCGCGCGCTTCTCATGCTCTTTCTTTTTCTTTCTGAGAAGCTTGTGTTCCTCTTTCCTCTTCTGCTCGTAGAGCTCGCGAGCAGCTCTGGTCCTTCTATGCAGCGCCGCTTTGTATGCCTGTTGTTTGGCTGCATGTACTTGCCGGCATTCCTCGTCGAACCAGGGGTTTCGCTGTGGTGGTCGTGCGAAGCCCAGCACGTCAGAGGCGGCATCTCTGATGGCTTCCTGGCAGTTTTTCCACTGGTTCTCGATGTTTGCAGTTGGCGGCAAAGGACTAGTTAAGAGGGCGCGAGAGACTCGATCGGAAAAGGACCTGGCGATTTCTTGCGACTGTAGCCGTCCGACGTTGAACTTCCTGACAGTATTTCCCTGTTTTGGCTTTGGTCTGGATATCCGTAGCATTACCTTTGCTACAACGAGGTAGTGGTCCGAGTCAACGTTGGCTCCTCGGAACGTTCGGACATCCTTGATACTGGAGGAGTGCCTTGCGTCGATCGCAATGTGGTCAATTTGGTTGGCGGTTGATTGACCAGGAATTCGCCATGTCCCCTTATGAATATCGAGATGCGGGAACTGCGTACTAGCTACCACAACGTTTCGCCCCGCAGCAAAGTCGATTAGCCTGAGTCCGTTATCGGAGGTGGTGTCGTGCAGGCTGTATCTTCCGATTGTGCCACCAAAGACGTCTTCTCTTCCTAGTTTGGCATTAAAATCACCCAAGACAATTTTAATGTCATAGCTAGGGCATTGCTCATATGGATTGGCGTATCTACCACCACCTCGAATTTTGGGAAGGATAATGGCACATCGGTATGTTCTTATACCCACAAATGAAGTTCGATTTCGAGTAAAATTTCAGCCTCTTCTTTAGCTGGGATATGATAATTTGGCCAATGGCTTTGCCAGTTAAAAGCTGATTTCGAAAATGTCATCAGTGTCATTTGCATTTGCTGAATGTTCGAAATATGATCTGCAGTGCAATTCTGCTGTAAAAAAAATCGAGTTGACGACAAAAATATTGAGAAGACAGAGAACGTGTTCGTTAAAGTCAAATGCGTTTGCAAGAAAATTGAATGACATTGATAAAAAAGATTTTGTGCAAACAAAACCATTGCTTATATTTGACAATACCAATATATGCGTCAAAAAAAGCATGATCATTTGACAATCGGATTGACGTTGACTTGACGTTTTCCCAAAACGACACAAAAACAACTTTCCTTAGGTGTATAGAAGTTTCATCATGTATTGGTTTAAAATTCACTTCAACTCCCATGTATAAACACTTGATTGCGCTCGTAATTTTGAAATATAAAAAAAGCAAAAGTTAAAAGTTGGCCAAACTTGTCCAGCTGCGTCTGCAGCTGCGTTGTGTTGTGTTCGTGTCATTGAATTTGTGTGTATTCAACATTTTGACAGCTATTCCAGATGCAGCTCCGTCTCCATTGGGCGCGTTCGGCTGCGTATCTTAAGCGATCCGGATTTGTTTGTGTTGTTGTAATCCCTTGTAAAAAAACAGCTGATGTCAGCTAATGCAAAAACAACTCAAGGTATCTGAAAATTTTTTGGATTATGGATAGCCTATCGTTTAGCCTGCCGAACGCGTGGATTCTGTTCAGCCAGTAAAACAGATGTGTAGCACGTCTGCATGCATATCGTTGTGTACAACACCGAGCTCGAAACACATGTACATACTTTTAAGGTGCGCATATTCATTTGGGAGTAAAAAGACGGTAAGCAGCTCTGAAAAAGCTCTCGAGAGTAAAACTCGAAGGTCAATCTCGAGAGTTTTTAGCTAAAGTACTCCCTCAAATAGAAAAACACCTTAAAATATTTATCATAAAAAGGACTCAATCACCCTTTTAGTATGAAATTTGTTGGTATTTCTCAATAATTTTTATACATAAAGTTTATTATTATAAATAAATTAAATTGCGTGGCGCAACAGCTCGTTGAGAACCAGGGCCTAGTGACTTACAACTCTCAACCATTCCTGTGTGCGTGTATTGTTGGCAGGAATAGAAAGGGACCTACAGTTTTTTGCCGAGTCCGAACGGCTAGATGAGAAGAACTTATTCACGACAAGTTATTCTTGGAGGATTTGTCAGTCCCTTGCAAAAGGCAGTACCTCGAATAAAACATTTCTGTTTTTAGGTGGCACGGCGGGGGGTCGAAACCACACCTTCGGCATGACAATCCAACGCACTAACCATTATGCCATGATGTACTTGTTCATTATTATAACTTTATTTAAATATTTTAATCTTGTAGATCCGAGCATTTGAAACAAAGTTAGAATTTTCTGAGGCTAATTAAATCGACGTATTTTAAAGATTTTGTTATTTTTATTTTTTAATCTAAATTAATAAAGGAAGAATGTTTAGATAAGTGCCTCTCTCATTACACTGCACTATACACAAAATACTTGCAAATTTGTAGGGAATAGTTAGGGCAATAACTTTTAAACATTATTTTTAAGAACTGTGAAATTTTTCATTCACATTTGCATTTTGAAAAGTGAAATCAAATCGATTAGGCACTCAATCTGGTCTCTAGTATGAAATACTCCCTCAAAATGTTATACAGTAATGTAGCCTGACATTTATGTTTTAATTAAAGACCTAAGCTTTGAAGATAGGACATCTAGAACCGAAGTTATAAGTTTTCCAATCGGTCAATTCAAAGGCTCTTTATAATGATGGTTGGTTAGTTAAGGTGCCTTGAGCATTGTGTATATCTTCTTCTATCCAAGTTCCTACATGAGAGAATTTGGACGAAATCGTATTAATGACCCGAGTCCCATTTCCTCCGAAGTTCGAATTTCAAGCAAATTGTTTCATCAATAGTCAGCCTGATATTCTTATTATTGTCCAACCAGTAGACATAAACAGCAAGGGCGTACGCAGGACTTCAATAAGGAGGGTAGACTAACTGCAAAATAAGTATTAAAAATATATTGATAAGGGGGAGGGCAAGTGCACTTCGCTGCCACACCCCCCTTGCGTACGCTTTTGATAACCATTAACCAGGCACTGTCTTTAAGATGTAGCTTGGTATCATCTACTCCAACCAATATTTGTATTATATTTATTTGTTCAAAATCATTAAAGTTAATGATCTAACAACATCTTCAACTAATAAATTAAAAATATAAAATACAAAATATTTATATCTTCAGCAATCGTTTGAAAAAATATGTAAATATTTGCAAAAATAATTCACGAAACTGAAATCAGATTGATTAATTAGGTACATACATAACGTATTTAAAAATATTTGTTCATTCAAACAAAAAATACTTTATTTTAATTATGTAATGTATTATGGAAATCGAGACAGGCACTTAAACAAAATGATTGAATGACACATGCACGAAAACCGGCGAAATACAAAAGCATATAGGAGTGTCACACATGAGTCACGACACATTTACACAAAATGCAGACGCTATTTTAGTGGCGCAGATTAATAAGTTCAGGGGCAAAAAGTAAAGAATGAACTTTTGTTCCTTTTGGGCTGGTTATAGTGATGTAGAAAGTCGTTACTTTTGAGTAATCGTTACTTTAGTTACTTTTTTCAAAGTAATCGTTACTTTTGAGTGATTACTTTAGTTACTTTTTCCTTAAAAAAATAAACAATTTTTTTTGTTACAAGGATCCAGTAATTCCTGGCAACAAGTAATCTGCACGGTGATTTTTGGGTCGTTTTGTGCACAAATCCAAAAATGAAATGGAGGTTAAATAAAATCGGGTGTGTCACACAATCCACATCTTTCTGGTATCATGATCATATTATTAAAAAAAAAAAAACAAAAATCACAATTAAAAAAAAAAACAAAGATACTTTTCCCATATTACTGCATGTGCTTTCGTTGGTTTTTAATTTTGTTTGGCATTTAAAATCAATGTTTCAGAATTTGCCCCTTCCCTCAGCAGGGGGGGGGGGGGAGATACAACTATACCCCCATACAAATTTTTCCAAGAATATGCCCAAAAATGATAACTAAAAATATTGACGAAATAAGGGACACTTCGTATATATAATACAAAAGTTATGATGTGGCTTATAATTCTGTCTCAATATATCTTTCATATTGTCGTGATCTCTTTACTTTTCTTAAATTTTCTTTTACCAAAATGAAGCTTATTATTTTTCCACGATTTTGACACCTTAACATTCAAGATACGACAGTTCAAACTCAAGTTCAAGGGACAACCAGGCCCCCTTTAAAAAATTGTAGAATATCCGCATAATTTTTGGATTTGATTACTTTGGATCTAGTTACTTTTGGATCCAGTTACTTTTTGGATTTGATTACTTTATGGATTTAGTTACTTTTGGATCTAGTTACTTTGGGATTTGATTACTTTATAGATCTAGTTACTTTTGGGATTTGATTACTTTATGAATCTAGTTACTTTTTAATATAGGTACTTTTGGATTTAGTTATTTTTGGATTTGGGTACTACATTTAAGTTATTTTTTGGATCTGGTTGTTTTGGGATTTGGAGTATGGTGGTTTTGGAAACGAAATGAGTTATTATGCACAAAGTCTGTACCTAATCATTTCACTGGTAGAAACGGCGGCGATAGTTCTGAAAACCGAAAACAAGATAATATTAATATGAAAAAAAAGTGTTTCCCAAGTTTTATGTTAAATTTTATTTAAAGCAAGTACAAAGTATAAGAACCGTGTATTTAAAGAAAAAAATGTTAAATAAAATATTTGCACATTAGGGTGTCTCTGAAAAACGCTTTCTTCTAAGTTTTTGGACAGAATACAATAAAATTTGGTGTGGTCAACATTATATTGAAGTAAAAAATATTTGGCATTAGGGTGGTTCAAACAAAATTATTTCCAAAGTTTTACTTAAAATTTTATTTAAATTGAGTAGAAAGTATAAGAACCGTGTATTTAAAGAAAAAATTGTTAAATAAAATATTTGCACATTAGGGTGTCTCTGAAAAACGCTATCTTCTAAGTTTTTGGAGAGAATACAATAAAATTTGGTGTGGTCAACGTTATATTGAAGTAAAAAATATTTGGCATTAGGGTGGTTCAAACAAAATTATTTCCAAAGTTTTACTTAAAATTTTATTTAAATTGAGTAGAAAGTATAAGAACCGTGTATTTAAAGAAAAAATAGTTAAATAAAATATTTGCACATTAGGGTGTCTCTGAAAAACGCTATCTTCTAAGTTTTTGGAGAGAATACAATAAAATTTGGTGTGGTCAACGTTATATTGAAGTAAAAAATATTTGGCATTAGGGTGGTTCAAAAAAATTATTTCCAAAGTTTTACTTAAAATTTTATTTAAATTGAGTAGAAAGTATAAGAACTCTGTCTATCAACTCCTACTCTCACCTCCAAGTGGTGAACATCGGGTGCCTAGTACCTTTAACTGAAGATGGGGTTCCAATCCCTGTGGACGGTTTAAGGGGGCAGCAAACGAGAGAGGGGGGGGATGAGTGTTCCCACTAAGGCACTTCTCCTTCATCCAGGCGGCAGCGGAAGAATTCTCAAGATGGAATCAACGGTGGCGTCTACAGTTCCAGTTAGGCTGAACTACTTAGTGAACACCTTATACGGGCTACTACGACGTATTTGGAGCTCAGGTCTATAAGGAGCGGTTAATCCGGCTCCCCGCCCTTGGAGTTATATATATAGGGTCTGGTCCTCCAGGTTGGGGGTCGTGCCGTCGGGGTGACTTCCCGGCCACGTAAAGCTATCTTTTAGTTGCGAAGCATCAACAAGCCTCGGATACGGACGGATTTACTGTTGACGAACCTAGCAAACGAAATAAGGACAACGAACTTCGGATCTGCACGTGGAATGTTCTGTCTCTCTATAGACCACGTGCAGCCGAACATTTAGCGGAGGCCCTAGACTGCTACAAAGCAGACATCACCGCCATCCAAGAAGTGCGATGGGATGGGCCGGGCAAAAGAAAACTGAAAGACTGCGATATATACTACGGTGACTGTTACCGACCACAAGGGCAGCGTCTTTTTGGATGTGGATTTGTTGTTAGAGGCAGACTGAGGCAAGAGGTCTTGAGTTTCAATTATGTGAACGAAAGCCTCACGACAATTCGCATCAAGGCTAAATTCGCCAACATTAGCCTGATATGCGCGCATGCCCCCATAGAGGAGAAAGATGACGACACTTTTTGGAGAGAATACAATAAAATTTGGTGTGGTCAACATTTAAACCGAAATATTGAAGAAAAAAATATTTGGCATAAGGGTGGTTCAAAAAAAAATATTTTCAAAGTTTTACTTAAAATTTGATTTAAATTGAGTAGAAAGTATAAGAACCGTGTATTTAAAGAAAAAATTGTTAAATAAAATATTTGCACATTAGGGTGTCTCTGAAAAACGCTATCTTCTAAGTTTCTGGAGAGAATACAATAAAATTTGGTGTGGTCAACATTATATTGAAGTAAAAAATATTTGGCATTAGGGTGGTTCAAACAAAATTATTTCCAAAGTTTTACTTAAAATTTTATTTAAATTGAGTAGAAAGTATAAGAACCGTGTATTTAAAGAAAAAATTGTTAAATAAAATATTTGCACAATAGGGTGTCTCTGAAAAACGCTATCTTCTAAGTTTTTGGACAGAATACCATAAAATTTGGTGTGGTCAACATTATATTGAAGTAAAAAATATTTGGCATTAGGGTGGTTCAAACAAAATTATTTCCAAAGTTTTACTTAAAATTTTATTTAAATTGAGTAGAAAGTATAAGAACCGTGTATTTAAAGAAAAATTTGTTAAATAAAATATTTGCACAATAGGGTGTCTCTGAAAAACGCTATCTTCTAAGTTTTTGGAGAGAATACAATAAAATTTGGTGTTGGCAATATTTAAACCGAAATATTGAAGAAAAAAATACTTGGCATAAGGGTGGTTCAAAAAAAAATTATTTCCAAAGTTTTACTTAAAATTTTATTCAAATTGAGTAGAAAGTATAAGAACCGTGTTTAAAAGAAAAAAATGTTAAATAAAATATTTTCACATTAGGGTGTCTCTGAAAAATAAATAAAATTTGGTGTGGTCAATATTTAAACCGAGTAATTGAAGAAAACAAATATTTGACATAAGGGTGGTTAAAAAAAGTTCTTCTGGAGTTTTTTCTTAAATTTTATTTAAATCAAGCAGAAAGTATAAAAAGTGTGTATTTTAAGAAAAAATTGTTAAATAAAATATTTTCACACTAGTCTGAAAAACACTATCTTTTTAGTTTTTTGACAGAATCTAGTAAAATTTGCAATGGTAAATATTTTAACCTTAATATTAAAGAAAAAACTATTTGGCATAAGGGTGGTTAAAAAAAATCTATCTCCGGTGCTTTCTGTAAAATTTTATTTGAGTTAAGTTGAAAGTATAAGAAGCATGTATTTTAAAACCCTAATGTGAAAATATTTGAGTAGATGAGAACCAAATTTCGTCATATCCACTTTTATCAAAAATTGAGGTTTTGATGCAAATTTGTTAAATTGGTTATATTGAATTGTCCTTAAAGAAAATTTAGCGTAACCCCTCTTAGCCCCTTTAATATTTATGTCAATCATCGTAACTGTTTCCAAAACTCTCAATATCCACAGTGAAATTTGCATCAAAACTTTAAATATCTATTGTATGCAGTAGGTTTGGTTTTAAAACTCTTCTTATCCATCATAGGCTATTGATTATTTTCTATCAGATGGAAGTCAAACGTTCACGGGTTTGCATTGTTAACAATTTTAAATGGATCATTAAAGATTGGAAAGTATTGCAGTGCGTTTATATTAGAAGGTGCAATTGAGAGAGGGGGAAATGTTGGGGAAACTGGCCGTATCCGATCATTTGCAGCAAAACGCTTCATATCCAAATTTAATTGTTAAAATATCTATTAAACGGAATTTCGAAATTTGATTGCTCTCAATCATTACATCAAGGTTTAAAAATCTTTTATTATACAAAATAAAATCTTTTCTAACATCTACCATTTACCTGTAGGTATTAGTTTTTTTCCAATTTTGAATATGACGAGTTTTGGTTCTCAGCTACTAATTTTATATAACAATTTTTTCTTTAAATACACGCTTCTTATACTTTCTACATAATTTAAATAAAGTTTTATGGAAAACTTTGGAAATACTTTAGTTTTGAACCACTCTTATGCCAAATATTTTTTTCTTCAATATTTCGGTTTAAATATTGACCACACCAAATTTTATTGTATTCTCTCCAAAAACTTAGAAGATATTTCGGTTTAAATATTGACCACACCAAATTTTATTGTATTCTCTCCAAAAACTTAGAAGATAGCGTTTTTCAGAGACACCCTAATGTGCAAATATTTTATTTAACAATTTTTTCTTTAAATACACGGTTCTTATACTTTCTACTCAATTTAAATAAAATTTTAAGTAAAACTTTGGAAATAATTTTGTTTGAACCACCCTAATGCCAAATATTTTTTACTTCAATATAATGTTGACCACACCAAATTTTATGGTATTCTGTCCAAAAACTTAGAAGAAAGCGTTTTTCAGAGACACCCTAATGTGCAAATATTTTATTTAACATTTTTTTCTTTAAATACACGGTTCTTATACTTTGTACTTGCTTTAAATAAAATTTAACATAAAACTTGGGAAACACTTTTTTTTCATATTAATATTATCTTGTTTTCGGTTTTCAGAACTATCGCCGCCGTTTCTACCAGTGAAATGATTAGGTACAGACTTTGTGCATAATAACTCATTTCGTTTCCAAAACCACCATACTCCAAATCCCAAGCATCCAAATCCCAAAACAACCAGATCCAAAAAAATAACTTAAATGTAGTACCCAAATCCAAAAATAACTAAATCCAAAAGTACCTATGTATATTAAAAAGTAACTAGATTCATAAAGTAATCAAATCCCAAAAGTAACTAGATCCATAAAGTAATCAAATCCCAAAGTAACTAGATCCAAAAGTAACTAAATCCATAAAGTAATCAAATCCAAAAAGTAACTAGATCCAAAAATAACTAGATCCAAAAGTAACTAAATCCGTAAAGTAATCAAATCCAAAAGTAACTAAATGGAATCGTTACTGGTAATCGTTACCGGTTAACGGTAACGATTACTTTGATTACTTTAAGTAATCGTTACTTTGTAACGATTACTTCGGATTCCTTACACCACTAGCTGGTTATAAGACCACACATCAATTATTGTAAATTTATTGACCCAGTTTTTTTGTTTGAAAAATTCAAGAGTTGTTGCTTTTGGGCATGTGCCATGTGAATATTTTATTTGTGCGCTCATGCCGGTCTCACATACATACCTACATAACTTACATACATAAACCTGTTTTTAGTTTACAAATATGTAAAATAGGTAGGTACTAATTAATCAATCTAATTTCAGTTTCATGAATTATTTTAGCAAACATTTTTGTCTTCAATCATTAGTATTATTATGTATACCTACTGTAATACGTTTTCAATTAATGATTATTAGGTGATGTTAATTTATGTGATTTTGCATAAATAATACAACACTCCTTATGCACACTAAAAATACATAATAATTTAAGCAGTTAGCAAGCTTTACTGAGCATACTTGCTTTAAGGTCAGTGCCCGGTTATGAAATTGTTTACGGAGTCTATACTGAGTGTATGTTGAACATTTTAGTTATATTTTAACATTAAAAGTGTTTATTGCTTTACAAATTATGCCATCTATCCAGTGGCATATTTAAAGATTTGGCGCCTAGGGCCAATTAGATTTACCGCCCCTACAATTAACGAAAACAGGCTTAAAACACTTCATAATGGAAAAAAGTCATAAAATAACAAACATAATTTTAATATTTTTCACGACGCACAAATTAGTTGAAAGCAATAGCACTGTAATAATTGACCAATTCTGCTAAATCAGAATTAAGGATTTATGATGGCAGTCTACGAAATTTTGATGAAATTTTATCAGATAGAATACATAAAAATACAAAAATTGGGTGGCGCAACAGCTCGTGGAGAACCAGTGCCTAGTGACTTACAACTCTCAGCCATCCTGTGTGCGTGTTGTTGGCAGGAATGGAGGGGACCTACAGTTTTTTGCAGAGTCCGCCACTGCAGCTATCAATTTAAATTTTTTTCTTCTGATGGCACCTTCATTTATAAGTTGGCATGTAATAACAATAGGTCAATATACTATACATATCTCTATTTATGTATTTTATCTGTTCAAAAAGACGCGAAAATGTTTAGATTGATTTCGCAACGATTTTGAATTCCATATCTACATTAGGGTGGTCGTTATAATGTTTTTTTTTTTTAGTTTTAATATTTGGATGGGCCTAAATCGGCTCTAAATGAAGAAAAAAAAAATTCCTCTAATTTTTCCAGATTTTTATTTTCATCCCCTATAGTCGCTGTGGAAATTCTTATGGCTTTTGGAAATTCACGTAAAATCTGCCAAAAATTCAGAGCATGTAGATGAGAAGTAGACAAGAAAAAAATCCTAACGAAGGGGGATAATATCTCCCACCGCTTGGACGAAAGGGGCAATTTAATAAAACAACTGCATACAATAGAAAAAAATGATTAAAAAACAACGGCAATACTTGCAGTAATGTTTTATAGCTTTTTGGAAAGCCAGAAGTCCATTTTAATAGTTGATTATTAAATAAAGTTATAGTCTAGTCAAATTAGCTCAAAAAATAGGCTAACCTTTAACTAATTGCAAAGGAACCTTTCTTTTTAAATGGGGTCTTATTGGAAATTTTGCGTAGAACACGATGCCGAAAAGTCTACCACTCTACCATGATGCATTTAGCCAATATGGCCAATCATTCAAAACGGCCGCCCATTATCTGACATTTTAGAGTAAGACTGTTAATATATATGCCCATGTGGGGTATCATTTAATATATTTTTTGGGTCAAGGAACTCAAAAAAGCAATCGAAAATTATTTTTGATGAGAATTAACTAAAATTATTGCGAAAAACTTCATAAAGATAACTTTTTCAAAGTTTTCTCGTCGGGTGTGAAAGTGTAAAGTAAATATCAAAATCGGTTATAAAGACATCGGTTTTGAGGAAATATCGGTTATTGCGAACTAAATTTTGAGGTCCCGGAAGGAGGTTCACCTGAAATATTGTTTCAGCGCCTCTTGCTTTGTGCCCAAACTAATAGCGTCGATTTGCAGGAGGTGTTCCGTTATGAGCTTTACCCTTACCCAACTAGTTTATTCGATGCTTATGAGAGAATCTGGGAAATCGCAGCTGGATAATTATATTGAATAGCAAGTACCAGGTGTTTCTAATATACCCCCAAGACATTTATTTCGTCATTGATGGTGGTTGGCTACTACATCGCCGCTCTTGGAGTCAGAATCAGACATATCATGATTTGATTTGTTCTTATGAGAGATATGTGCTTACAAAGTATGGCAAGGCTACTATAGTGTTCGACGGGTATGGAGATATATTCTCTACAAAATAAGAAACCCACCTAAAGAGAAAACGAGGTATTGTAGGACCTTAAGTAAATTTCACTGCTGCTTCCTCCGTTGCCATCCAAAAAGAATTATTTCTAAGTAAAAGTGAAAATAAACAAGCTTTCATTTGTCTTTTATCAGAAAAATTGCAACAAGCTTGATGTTAAACAAAACAAGCTCATAGTGAGGCAGATGTCATGATGGAAGCTGTTTCTACGATTAGAATTAATTTCCTGAACTTGAAATTGGTTGACTTATAGATGGCGCTGTCGATCTCAATGATGTTCCTACTTAAATTTTCTATGATGTATGTTGGCAAAACTGAAATCAAATATTGAACTACGAAGATATTAAAATGAATAAGGAATATATACTTATACTTATATAGTACACGCAAAGAATTGAGTCGTTTTTCTTTTGGTTATCTTAATCCTAAAATTTCACGGCAATCGTAAGAAATAGTAAAAAAGCTTACTATTTAATAAATTCATGGTGACCCCGACGTGATTTTCCACAAAGTATTTTAATTTTGAGATTACTCAATTAAATTCAATATTTTATTAAAAACATAACCAAAAGTATGGCACCCGGAGCAGACACTAAAGAAGTCAAAAGGTTAGAGAGGTTAGAAACCCTCAAGAATCGGCGTTCTGTCATCTGCGCCCAACTCGATCGTGTAAACTTATTCTTGGAATCAATCGATGAAAACGTAACCTCACAACAAATGGAGCTATGAATTTCCTCTCTGGACACGTTCCATGCTTCATTTGATGATATCCAAGGGAAAATAGAAGACATCGATGCAGATGAATCAAAGGACCCAGAAGGTATTCGTTCCAAATACGAAGAACTCTACTACAACGTGCGTCCAAAGTTGAGCGTGCATCTTAAAGGTCTAAAAACCGTCTGCGATAAGGTTGAATCGTTTCAAAACCCACCTAAACAATATATGAAATTGCCTACTCCACAACTTCCTATCTTTTCAGGTGAGATCACAAAATGGTTGGATTTCTATGAAACCTTCAAATCCCTCATACACTCCAATCCCTCATTGAGTAAAACCGCCAAATTCCAATACCTTAAATCAACCCTCGCTAGCAACGCTCTGCGGGCTATTGAAACAATTGAAATCAGTGATGAAAACTACGAAATCGCTTTGGAAGTCCTCATTAATCGCTACCAAAATAAGAGGATCATCTGCTCCGAACATCTACAAAAAATCTTCGATGCTCCATCTCTGCAGAAACCATCAGCAACTGCTTTAAGAGAACTCCTCGATGACTTCAACAGCCACGTGCGTGCGCTTTCATCACTTGGACGCCCAGTTGACAAGTGGGATGATGTTTTAATACACCTCATGTCTTCAAAGCTCGATCCAATTACTCGGAACAAATGGCTAGAGGAGTGCCCCGTCGATAAATTGCCAACTTTATTAGAATTCACAAAATTCATCGTGAAACGCTGCCAGGTACTGGAATGCTCTGCAACCACGTCAAATCCACAGGCAAGTAAAAACACATTTATACATGGTGGTAAGAAATCGAATCCTAAGACCCTCACAGTGACTAAAGGCAATGAAAAGTCTGATAAAAGGTGTTTGTATTGCTCAGGTTCAGGTCATTTTATAACTAGGTGCTACAAATTCATTCGCCTTCCTATTACTGAGAAGTATTCCGTAGTTCAGAGTAAACAATTATGTGCTAATTGTCTTAGAGATGATCACGAGGCTAAGAACTGTAAACAGCAAACTTGTCGTAAATGTACCGGTTCCCATCATTTTCACCTTCACTCTAATGAAAATATCGTGCAGTATCCAAATCATACTAAACTTAATCCTAATGCTAATGAATTCAGCACAGAAACATCTCAAAATAGTACGGTATTGCAGATTACTAATGATGCGTGTTCTACTTCTCAAGGGTATTCTGAAAATAAGATAACATTGCTCGCAACAGCTGTTGTACACGTATTAGACAAACACAACACTTTGGTGCCATGTCGCATTCTCCTTGATTCGGGTTCTCAGCTCAATTTAATTACGGAAAGGCTCGCTCAAATGCTAGGAATTGAAAAACAAAAGGCAACTACTTCAATATGTGGAATAGGATCAAGCACTGCTGTCTGCAAATTCAAGACAAGCCTTAGGCTCAAATCCCTATTTAATGAGTTTAGTTACAGCCTAGAAGCAAATATTATAAAAAAAATAACCCAGCAGCTACCGGAATGTGATATCAATGTCGCAAAGTGGTCAATTCCAGGGAATATGAATCTTGCTGATCCGCTTTTCCAAGAATCACGACACGTTGACATTTTATTAGGAGCAAGTCACTTCTTTTCTATTCTTTCAATCGGTCAGATAAGGTTGAGCGATTCTCTTCCTATACTTCAAAATACCGTCTTTGGCTGGGTTGTGTCAGGTGTTTTAACATCCAACTCCGCGAATAATAAGGTAGCCCTATGCAATGTTTGTGTTGAGGAAGAAGAAAACTTAGATGAAATCTTGAAATCGTTTTCTAAAATAGAAGGCTTCAGTGAACCACCAGGCAACATTGATGAAACGTTTTTGGGGCCATGCGAATCTCATTTTCGAGAAAATATTATTCGACTTGAAGGAGGCCGTTACCAAGTTCGACTGCCATTTAAAAAAGACCCGAATTCACTGGGAAGCTCTTATGATATCGCCTTAAAAAGATTCTATAGTATAGAAAAAAAAAAATACACAAGGACCCACTAGTTTCGTCAGAATACATTAAATTTATGCGTGAATATGAAAATCTGGGTCATATGCAAGCCGTTGATATTGAAACTGTCAACTTAAAAAAACCGCACTTCTTCATGCCACATCACTGCATTGTCAAGCCGGGGAGCTCTACAACAAAACTACGCGTTGTGTTCGATGCGTCTTGTAAAACAAGTAGTGGTACCTCTCTCAATGAAATCATGCATGTTGGACCTCCTTTGCAACCGGACCTGTTCTCTACTGTATTAAAATTTCGTTATCACAAATTTGTTCTTACCGCCGAAATTACTAAAATGTACCGGCAGGTAGCTGTGCATGCAGATGATCAGCCGTTTCAACTTATTATATGGAGAGAGTCCCCGTTAGATAAATTAAGAATATTCAAATTATGTACTGTGACGTATGGCACGAGTGCAGCTTCTTATCTTGCCATAAGAGTGTTATCTCAGCTCGCTGATGATGAGTGCGATCGTTATCCACTTGGCTCAGAAGTCTTACGTAATGACTTCTACGTAGACGATGTTCTTACAGGGTCGGATTCACTCGATGATTTATTGTGTAGGAAAAATGAGCTTCGGCAGCTTTTAACTGAAGGTGGATTTGAACTCAGAAAGTGGTGCTCTAATGATGATCGGATTATAGAGGACATTTCATCAGATGACAGAGAAGAATTCTTTCAATTACGGCAAGACAATGTCATAAAGACTCTTGGGCTAATATGGGAGCCAATAAATGACAGATTTCAGATAAAAGTTAATCTTCAGCTGCTTCAGAGATTCACAAAACGCACCGTTCTATCTGACATAGCAAAACTTTACGATCCACTAGGCTTGATAAATCCGGTAATAGTCAAGGCAAAAATGTTTATGCAGGTGCTTTGGAAAGGCAAACTAGACTGGGATGAAGCCCTTCCACAAGAGTTGCACTATTCATGGCAATCGTTTAGGCACGATCTGTTAGACTTGGAACAAATATCTATTCCTCGACATGTTTTGGCAGGTGGAACACGATTGGCTGAATTACATGCGTTCTCAGACAGCTCAGAAAAGGCATACGGAGCTTGTGTTTACGTTCGCTCGATGGATGAACATGGATCTGTTTTCGTCAATTTGCTTTGCGCTAAATCAAAGGTTGCTCCCATAGACAAAAATCGCATCACACTGCCTCGTCTTGAATTGTGTGCAGCCACGATGATGGTAAATTTGGTAGACAAAATCATTAATATCGACAAACAAAAGTTCTCTAATTACTATTACTGTACCGATTCAACTATAGTGCTTCATTGGATTTCATCCGACAGCCACCAATGGCCAACGTTCGTAGCAAATCGAGTCGCAGTTATTCAAAGCTTATCAAAAAGAGATATGTGGCGGCACATAAGCAGCAAACAGAATCCAGCTGATCTGGTTTCAAGAGGATGCACCTCCCGGGAGCTCTGCGAAAATAAATTGTGGCTTTCTGGGCCCTCTTTTTTAACTGAGGATGAAAGGATGTGGCCTGTGTGGGAGCCTGATACTACACCTTCGGACGAAGTACTCGAAAGGAAGGCACCAAAAACAGTACTACTACTCCAAGACGATGATAACATAATTGAAAACACCAAGTATAAAGACAGTTACATGACAACAATCCGAACAGTAGCATTCATGTTAAGATTTAAGTATAATGCGCTTTCGAAGATGTATAAAAGAGAGAGGAAAGATGGAAAAATATGTTCAACAGAAATTGAACGGGCAATTCATTCTATTGTATGGTCTATTCAACGACAATTTTATGCTAAGGAAATCATTACCCTGGAAAACTGTAAACAGCTACCATCGAAGTCTCATATATGTTCATTATCTCCTTTTCTTGATGAAAGAGGCCTTCTCCGCGTGGGAGGACGATTACAGCATTCAGATACTACCTATGATTTTAAACACCCAATGCTTCTACCAGCGGGCAGCTTCTTTACATATGAACTTCTTCGTTTTTATCACGAAAAGCATCATCACTTGGGAGCTCAAGGATTGATAGCCTTTGTGAGGCAGAGGTATTGGCCTGTTCACGGGAAAGTCTTAGCAAAAAAGGTGATACATAAGTGCGTACTTTGCTTTAAAGCTAATCCAAAGCCACTTTTTCCAATGATGGCAAATCTTCCACATGAGAGAATTAATCCATCACGTCCGTTTTCAGTTACTGGCACCGATTTTTGTGGCCCTTTTTATGTGCATTACAAACGAAGAGGAAGCGTACCGGTCAAAGCCTATGTTGCAGTGTTTGTATGCTTTAGCACAAAGGCAGTGCATTTGGAGCTAG
Organism: Dasysyrphus tricinctus; assembly: GCA_963921185.1. Taxonomy (NCBI): domain Eukaryota; kingdom Metazoa; phylum Arthropoda; class Insecta; order Diptera; family Syrphidae; genus Dasysyrphus; species Dasysyrphus tricinctus. The sequence goes on along the minus strand of OY992532.1, from coordinate 132,124,962 downwards.
TGAGCGACCTCAGCACAGCAGTGTTTTTGGGAGCACTGCGTAGGTTTTTCAGTAGACGAGGGTTGAGCAAAATTATTTACAGCGATAATGCAACAACTTATATCGGAGCTAGAAACGATTTGAAGGAAATGTATACACTTCTTAAGTCTAAGGAATGTAATGCGGCAGTTAAAGATTGGCTGAGTGAGGAAGGCGTTGAATGGCGAACAATTCCACCAAGGTCTCCACATTTTGGTGGGATCTGGGAAGCGGCTGTCAAGATGGCAAAATATCATATGAAGAGATTGTTGAATTTGGCTTCCCTTACATATGAAGAACTTAATACGGTAATTATTCAAATTGAAGCAATACTCAATTCCCGTCCCTTGTCCCCCCTTTCCGAAGATCCCTCAGATTTCCAACCATTGACACCTGGGCATTTCTTAGTTGGTAGTCATTTACAGATTATACCTGATCCTGATCTTACCGACAAAAATCTGACGTATCTAAGCAGATGGCAAAGAGTCCAATGGATTATGCAACAGTTCTGGAGCAGGTGGAGAGATGAGTATTTGCAAAGCCTACAACAACGGAAGAAGTGGCGTCGAAAGACCAGGGTGTTGCAGGTCGGTGACGTAGTCGTTGTTAGTGAAGACAATCTTCCACCATTAAAATGGCGTTTGGGTCGAATTTTGGAGCTGCATGAAGGTCCAGATGGTATTTCTCGTGTTGCAACTATAAAAACGTCAAATGGTACATTCAAAAGAGACATAGTCAAACTGTGCCCACTTCCAAAGGTTGAAGATACCAAGATCCTTCAAGGCGGGGAGGATGTTTCTACGATTTGAATTAATTTCCTGAACTTGAAATTGGTTGACTTATAGATGGCGCTGTCAATCTCAATGATGTTCCTACTTAAATTTTCTATGATGTATGTATGTTGGCAAAACTGAAATCAAATATTGAACTACGAAGATATTAAAATGAATAAGGAATATATACTTATACTTATATAGTACACGCAAAGAATTGAGTCGTTTTTCTTTTGGTTATCTTAATCCTAAAATTTCACGGCAATCGTAAGAAATAGTAAAAAAGCTTACTATTTAATAAATTCAGAAGCTATAGTGATGGAAGCTATAGAGTTAGCCAAAAATCATCCTACAGCCATTGTTGGTGAAGATACTGATCTACTCATACTACTCCTGCATAACTTTCAAAAAAACATATATCATATTTTTCTTTGCCCAGAACCAAAGAAGTCTTGCAAAAGCATATAAGTGTGTATGATATTAGGAAGAAAACAAAAGCTTTAGGCGATGACGTCTGCTCCCAGATCTTATTTGTTCACGCCATGTTAGGATATGATACTATACATACCTCCAAATCATTTGGATAAGGTAAAAGTGACTCCATAAAATTACTAAACAAATCAGGCTGTTTCAAAGAAAGTGGTACTGTATTCCAAACTTCATAAAAATCTGTAGAAGAAATTGAAGTTGCTGGTCTTAATGATATTATATCGTTGTATGGAGGTAAAGCAGGAGACAGAACACTACATAATATGATACCTCGAACTTTCACTTCAAAGGCAACAACATCGACAGTAAATGTTAAACCGGATGTCTTGCCCTACAGAGGATGCCTGCAAATTTAATTCTATGGAGAGTATATCATCAGGTGCAGCAATGGATGGGTATTCATCTGGATCCGTTACAGTGGGGATTTGAAGTAAAAGATGGAAGGTTGGCTCCCATTAGAATGAGACGAGACCAAATTCGTTAAATGTGGCAGTAGTAAAGCCAATGCGCAACTATGCAATGTAAATGCAAAAGACCAGATGCAAAAGCACAGATGCATGCACGGATTGTCGAGGAATAAGTTGCTCCAATTCCATGGAACTTAACATGGATGATAATTGAAATCCTATTAAAATAATGTAAATTTAATGTTAATAAAAAATAATTTCAAAACTGTTTTTAGAGTATTTGAATATAATTACCGTTTTTTTTATTTTTATTTTAGTTAATTCTCATCAAAAATAATTTTCGATTGTATTTTTGAGTTTCTCGACCCAAAAAACATATAAAATGATACCCCACATGGAAATATTATCATAAGAATTTCAAATAATGCGCAGCCCTTTTCAATAATCGGCCATATAGGCTAAACGCGTCGTGGTAGAGTGGTAGACATTTCGCCATCGTGTTCTACGCAAAATTTCCAATAAAACCTCATTTAAAAAGGTTCCTTTGCAATGAGTTCTAGGTTCCACACTAACAGTGGCGTATACAGCTTCACTCCTTGGGGGGGGGTCATACCAAAAAAAAAATACCCAAATCAGTATTAATTAAAACAGTGTTTTCTTTTTCGATTTTCGGCTTTTGTTGCAATAAAGTTCTGCTGGTCCCACAAATGTTATCAAGTTTTTTTTCCATTTTAAAGTGTTGGGGTCGAAATTTTGGCAACGTAAAAATTCCTTTTGCAAGATTTTACTTTTGAAATGAAATTCCGCTTCTCAAAATTTTAATTTTCCAAATTCTGTTTACATAGTTCTGACAATAGTAAAAAGAAGGTTTTAAAAATGTAAAAAGGGCGTTCTTGTTTCTTCTTTTTTAAATTACCTGTGCCTCGTCTTATTTGAGTTTATAAATACATATGGATTATTTGAGAAAAAAACTGAATCAACAGGTTTTATTTTTTATAATTTTGAATTACAAAATTTTTGAAAAGAATTTTGAAAGCAGAATTTTAACAGAAAGAACTGAAAAAAGGAGATTTCTTAAAGACATATTTGTATTTGTATTTGTATTTGTATTGGTATTTGTATTTGTATTTGTATTTGTATTTGTATTTGTATTTGTATTTGTATTTGTATTTGTATTTGTATTTGTATTTGTATTTATTTATAGTTATCAACTGTACATACAAGTTAAACTTTTATTTAGTACAAAAGTTTACATTTTTAAATAAAAGATATTATTTTGAATATCTTAAAAACACTTACTATATTTATTTATTTACTCAAATGCATTTCGGAAGCAATGCTTCCATCGTCAGTAAGTTTTATATAAATAAATACGTTTGAACATCATCAGCAAATATGTGGTGCATACAATTTTTGATGTTTTTTGAAATATCATTAATAAGTAGTGTAAATAATAGCGGCCCCAAAATCGAGCCTTGGGGAACACCTAGGCTTAAAGACACAGGAGACGAAAATTTATTTTCACAAAACACAGTTTGAGCTTTTCTAGATATAATGCAAACTGAGCCTCAGCCTTCAATACCAAATTGGTATGCGAGCTTATGAAGAAGATCTTTATGGTCAACTGAATCAAATGCCTTTGAAAAATCAATAAAAACTATAAGTGCCATCATATCACTATCGATACCAGAACGTATGTCTTCAGTTACTTTTAACAAAGCTTTGGTACAGCTATGTTGACTCCTGAAGCCAGACTGAAGCTCGGTCATAAGCTCATGTATTCCATCGAGCCCTATTGCCTTCGATTTTGTTCCAATAATGCACTCACCTACACTTACTTCATCATAGCAACTTATTGATAATGTATTTGTCATAAATTGAAGCTTGGAATCATTTCTAAAGTTCAGACGGTAATTGGAGCATGAACTGACAAATTTCCTATTCAATTAATTTAATTCAGCTTCATTTAGATTTAAAGGAGATTTATTTTTTGGATTTATCCCAATTTTGCACAAAAAAACTTAATTTGTTTCTATTTTATGCAAATATTTTATTAAATTGCCCCTCCCGTCCAAGCAAGGCGAGATATTACCCTCCTCCTATAGGATTTTTTTATTGTCTAGTTCCCACTTACACGCTCATACTTTTCTAGTATGCAAAAAAAAGGGGAAAATTAATTTACCCCTACAGCGACTATAGGGAATGAAAATAAAAATCTAAGAAAATTGGGAATTTTTTGTTTCTTCATTTTTTAAACGACCACCCTAATATAGATTATATTGTATACGAATAGAAAATTAGAGGACCCTCTTGGTGAAATGGTGCAATGGATTATCAGGACGGACCACGGGTTTTAAATCCAGCCAATTCCATCTGAAATGTATTTTCAAGTGTACTGACAGAGAGCTCTTCATCCCATTCCGTAAATAATTTGTAATTTCCCTCCATATGAACCGAGTAACAAGCAACACAGGCATATAGGCAGTGGCGTATTTAAAGATTTGGCGACCTGGGCCAATAGGTATTGGCGCCCCCTTAATTAACATAACAAAAAAATAAAATCACTTCATAATGAAAAAATTTATAAAAATAACTAATTACAACATGTATGTATAGTATATATGTATGACGTGACGCGCACATTGGTTGGTACATTCATCAATAGCACTGTCATAATTGACCGATTATGTTCAATCAGAATTAAGAATTTTAAGAGATTTCTTAGCTGACGACACTTTTTGGCGGAATCAATAATAAAACAGATTTACACGATTTTTGACACGGGCAAATAAAACTCGTTCTTCTTAAAGGTAATTTTTGGCGCTGAGACCAAATTTTACATCCGTATCCCGCCGTCAGCTCTGGTTTTTGAGATTACCTCTTACAAATCTTAAAAAAAACCGTTGTTTTTCGTTGTTTTTGAGGTTACATAATCCACCAAGCTGCACATTTTCAACAAAATTTAAAAAACTGTAGAAAGTACTAACAAATCTTCTTCTTCAAAATTCAGTTTAAATCTATTCAAAAGTTAGTTAGTTTTTAGTCTACACCTGCCCCTAATTGTTTTAATGAGTATGGTGAAATCTTTGACCTTTAATAAAAAACCAAGGTCATCAGTGGATACGTATAGTCTAAGAGCTACCAGCCACTTTGACTAACCTACTCGATACAAGGCTACAACTTTGTGTATGCTTGATTTGGGACTAGTTAAGGATGAAAACCACGGTCTGGCAGGCTTGCCGCGGTCGAAAGGTTGCCATCTGATTTTTTTCAAAATGCAATAAAAAGGTTTAAAATTAACCTACTCGCACAAGGCTGAAACTTATTTATAATTTAGTTAATACATTCTTATGCATGAAAAAAATTATGCCAGGCGGGTTTGGCGGTCGAAAGTGCTTGCCAGACGGGCCTTAAGTCTTCAAATATGGTATTATAAGAAATATCCTTTTTTTATTTTTTGCTTAAATTTCAAAAAACTGTCAAAATTGCAAACCTACCCGCACAAAACTGATTTTTACATATATGTTAGCTGACATCTTTTTGCATATGAAAAAAAATATATCAGACCGGACGGACGGTCGAAAGTTCCTGCCAGACGGGCCTAAAGCCTTAAAAGTTGGTATTATAAGAAATACCCGTCTGGCCCGTCTGGCAGGAATTTTCGACCGTCGCTCCGGTCTGGTATATTTTTTCTCATATGCAAGAAGATATCAGCTAACATATGTAAAAATCAGCTTTGTGCGGGTAGGTTTGCAATTTTGACAGTTTTTTGAAATTTAATAAAAAAATAAAAAAAAAGGATATTTCTTATAATACCTACCATCTTTGAAGACTTAAGGCCCGTCTGGCAAGCACTTTCGACTGCCAAACCCGTCTGGCATAATTTTTTTCATGCATAAAAATGTATTAACTAAATTCTAAATAAGTTTCAGCCTTGTGCGAGTAGGTTAATTTTGACCCTTTTTTTGCATTTTGAAAAAAATCAGATGGCAACCTTTCGACCGCGGCAACCCTACCAGAACGTGGTTTTCATCCTTAACTAGTCCCAATTATTCAATGTCAGCTTAGTGTTGCTGGAAGCCTTCTTCACGAGTATGGTCGAACACAACTGGTGCAGCATCGAAACGACACAGGAGACGCGAGACCTATTCGACAACCAGCAAGACGTCTCCCATTAGCCAAACAAGCTGAAGTTGAAGAGATGATATCAGCCATGAAGAAAGATGGGCTCATCGAAAATTCTAAAAGCCCTTGGGCATCCGCAGTTGTTCTTGTCAAAAAGAAGGACGGAAGTACTCGATTTTGTGTGGACTATCGGAGGGTGAACGATGTGACAAAGGAAGACAGCTACCCTCTGCCAAGAATCAGCGATACTCTGGATGCAATGAAAGGAGCTGAATGGTTCTCAACATTGGACTTGAAGAGTGGCTATTGGCAGTCGGAAATCCATCCAGAAGATCGAGAAAAGACGGCTTTCTCCACAGGAAATGGTCTGTGGCAATTCAAAGTAATGCCTTTCGGACTATGCAATGCTCCGGCAACATTTGAGCGTTTGATGGAGTGCGTTTTACAAGGACTTACTTGGAAATCTTGCCTATAGTCTATTTGGACGATGTCATTGTTTACGGTAAGACATTTGATGAGCATTGTAGAAACCTTAAGGCCATGTTCCAGAGGCTTCGAGAAGCAAACTTGAAATTAAATCCAGATTAGTGTGCATTTTTGTAGTCTCAAGTAAAATACTTGGGACATATCATCTCTTCCCAAGGAGTGAAGTCTGATCCTGAGAAAGTGGACACCGTAAAAAATTGGCCAACTTCACAGGATAAACATCAACTCAGGAGCTTTCATGGTCTAGCCACGTATTGTCATCGATTTGTGAAGGATTTTGCTGGGATCGCGAAAAGTTTGCATAAACTAACAGAAATTAAAACCATTAATTTAGGTGTAAATATAGAGAATTATTATTCTTTTTGTTTCGATGGGTTTCTACGCTAGAGGCATTTACGATTCATTCGTTTGGCATAGTTGAACCAAATGCATACATAGATGTACGTTAAAAAAATAAAACAAAATGAAATGTACGACTGGGTGGCACATATTTGAATTCTTGCTCTTATACTCGTATATGGTGTTCCATTAAGAGAATTAATTTTAAATCATTTAGTTTTAAAATGGTGATATTTGTCTCTAAAGTTCAATTATGGAATAAAATATCTCCCGAATCACCACATTGCCTCTGTTAAAAAATAATGATTCTTATGATGACATTTTTAATCACGTCTTACCTATTGCTGAGGCTGAATTTGGCGACTGACAGTTCGAATGTTTTCCTGAAGTTAATTGCATTAATTATTGTTAGTGGACTAACACCAGCAAGGAAATTAGCTCTTAGAAGTTCTACCCTAGTTTTCGACAATTATAGTCAATTCGTGAACCAGACGTTTTGGACTGGACCATGTCATCCATGATCCCCAATACTCCTGGCTCTCCTGGCTATGTCAGAAAAAATGTAGTCCATCAATGTTTGACAACATACATTCTATATCAAGTTTTTCCACCTCAGCCCCACGGAACCTCCTCCTTCTCCTTCTCCTCATCCGTAGAGTAAGTAAAGGGTGATTTTTTAGCTGGTTTGGTTTTGGCAACACTGGTTTTGACAGCTGACGTGTGTTTAGTACCTTGTGTCACTGTCAAACAGCTTCAGTTTGGTTTGCAATTTAACCATGGATCGTCTTACAAATGAACAACGCTTGCAAATTATTGAATTTTACTATCAAAATTCGTGCTCGGTTCGAAATGTTCATCGCGCGCTGCTTCCATTTTATGGTCGGCATTCTCGACCTTCTGAGCAGTCTATTCGGAAGATTGTGACCAAATTTCGCACCAAATTTACTTTGTTGGACATTAAACCACCAACACGTTTACGTACTGTGCGTAGTGAAGAAAATATTGCGGCCGTATCAGCTAGTGTGACAGAAGACCGCGAAATGTCGATTCGGCGCCGTTCCCAGCAGTTAGGCCTTTGTTACAGCACTACGTGGAAAATTTTGCGGAAGGATTTGGGCGTAAAGCCTTTGAAGATACAGCTGGTGCAAGAACTAAAGCCAGCCGACCTACCACAACGCCGAATTTTTGGTGAATGGGCTCTTGGAAAGCTGGCCGAGGATCCGCTTTTTTATCGAAAAATTGTGTTCAGCGATGAGGCTCATTTTTGGTTGAATGGGTACGTAAATAAGCATAATTGCCGCATTTGGAGTGAAGATCAGCCAGAAGCATTGCAACAGCTACCAATGCATCCCAAAAAAGCCACTGTTTGGTGCGGTTTATGGGCCGGCGGCATTATTGGGCCATATTTCTTCAAAGATGATACGAATCGCAGCGTTACTGTCAATGGTGAACGCTACCGAGCGATGATAACAAACTTTTTTTTGCCCGAAATGGAAGTTCTTGACTTGCATGATATGTGGTTTCAACAAGACGGTGCCACATGCCACACAGCACGCGAAACAATGGCGCAATTGCGAGGCGAGTTTGGTGAACAGTTAATTTCACGTTTCGGGCCGGTCAATTGGCCGCCTAGATCGTGCGATTTGACACCATTAGATTATTTTTTGTGGGGGTATGTCAAGGCTAATGTCTATAGGGACAAGCCCGCTTCGATTGACGCACTGGAAGCCAACATCCATGCATTCATTCGTGAGATACCGGCCGATAAGTGTGAAAGAGTATGCCAAAATTGGACTCAGCGGATGGGCTACCTGAGACGCAGCCGCGGTCAACATTTGCATGAAATTATCTTTAAACATTAAATTGCAAGGTTCAAACTATCGATTCAAATAAATATTTCATTCATTTTTTCGAATTTGTTGTGTTTTTTTTTTTTAAGTTCTAAACCTCTTAAAAAATCACCCGTTATAACACTATCGTCCATAGCATTAATTTCAGGCAAAAAAACTCTGATGCAAAGTGGTGCTTGCCCTCAATTCCTTAGATCGTGTAGAAATGGACAAACCTGGGATCTGATAGGCTTCAGACAAACTCTCCGCTACAGCCACAATATTTTCACCCGACCTTGCCGAAAGAACATGTGCTGAGAGTCTTGGCCAAGAACATAATAGTGTTAAATAAAGAACTGTGTGCTAGATAATCTATATACTACCACTATCGTCGAGAGCGCCTTGATTGGAATACTCTATCGTTGCAGAGTAATCCGTTGTGACATCCTACTATGCGTGGCCTATCTGCAGAAACGAGTTCCACGATCACATAACTCTAAATATAATCTTAGTAGTCACCTTAAGCCCCACCGTTGCATCAAAGCTTACCCTAAAATGGATTCAAACGCTTTCAATTCTACTCAATACAAAATAATACCAACAATTCAAAATAATTTAAAAGGTAAACAGATATCCTTTCAACTTCTTGAAATTGCCTTTGGATTAAATTATGAAACATTATTTTAAACTGTATTGAAAACTTCAAGAGATAGCTATTCTGCAATAACTTTCAGTTATTCAATGGCAGAACTATTTACTTGGTTTAATAAAGTAGTAAAACAGGAAAAGAGGATTGTGTTCCTTTTATGTAGTTCATAACTCAAGCAAAACAAAAAAGAGAAGGAACAAATCAGTTCAAAAAAATCCTTCGTAACAGGTCAGAAATCCGTTAAGGAGGATAATCCAATTACTGTTTTCTTTCTTCCCGCCCACAATCACAGGTAAATTATGACCAGACCATCAGTAAACTATACTCCAAATCTATTATATGTGTGTATTTTCAAAGAAAGCAGGTGCACAGACGAGTAATTCTCCACCATCCGACGCGACGTCGCATCGTACATTATAAATCTCCCTTTTATGTCCGAGTGCTTCCATTCCAAAGAACGGACGTGTAAAAGTTTGTATTTGTTTCTATTTTTTAAATTATCCACCACAATCGCGAAAAGGATGCTAGACTAGGGTTGATTGAATTGCATTGCGTTTTTACGCTAAGGCCACAGAGACTGGTACTCGTAAACGCAGTAGTAACTTTTTCTATATTAATTTCAAAATATAAAGAGAAAATTTCAATTACAGTTGGTGTAATACCTCAGGGTTATCCCGACCGACGATGAACATTGGTAAAACTTCTGGTGAACTTTATGCCATTGACTACAACTGCCAGCTCATTGCCACTGGCTGGCTACTGCTGCTAGCACTTGAGTGTAAATGCAAACAAGCTATAAGAAAATGGCTCTCTTCTCAGTTTGTGCAATTAGTTTAGTGGAAATTAAAAGTTCTTCGTCTGTTTTTGTTGCATATTCTACGGCAAATTGCGGTGAAACAGTATTTTAGTTCGAGCACAAACTATGGGTTACAAAATAAAATGTATTGCAGAAAGAGCTGCAATGCCTGCACAATTTAATTGTGATGCGATTTTAAAAGATTAAAATGTTTACATTCTGCTTAATATGAAAACAAAATTGAAGTCTCATTGTAGTGCCAAAATAATTAGTTTTTACCAATTAGAAAAGGGAATTTAAATAGTGTGAACGTTTTTTTGTCTTTATTTAGTAGTTATTAGTGGATGAAGTTATATATACGATATTTTCTTAATTCAAGTTTAAGTTAAATTTAATTCATCAATCAGAGAATATTGTAGTCTTACGAATTTCCACGGCGCGCGTATCAAAATTAGTTCGAGTTAGAGGGAGTTTCTTCAAAAATTAGAGTTAGAGAAATTTTTTTTTTTGTTAAAAACCAGTTAAGGAATGTTAAATAAATAATACGAGAGCTAGCAACGCAAAAACAAAAAATTGTTTAAGTATGGCTGGGTTCTTGATATGTTTTCTCTGGAAATGCTTTTTCTCTGCTCCTGTTGGACTTTATAGAGTAAAATTTTGTATTTGATTTGTGTGCTAAAAATATTTTTTACATCTCTTTCTAGTCAAAAAAATGTAAAATTTTGTTTGTAAAAATCGTTTTAAGCATTTATCTCGCCTCTTCTTCATCTGAACAAAAAAATGGACAGATATACCTTGTTTGAAAAATATAAAAAAGAACAGGTTTCTATCTTTCAAACGAACTATAAAACATTGTTGTAAATTTGTCCGTTGTTTTTAAGCACTTTTTTTTGCATTTTAAGTACTTTTTTCAGAGGTCGAAAATAATACTCAACCTTTTGAAAAGTCTTTAAGTCTCGCTTACCTGCCGAGATTTTTAAAAATGTTCACTTAATAACCATTTAACTTAAAGAGAACTTTTTTCGGTTTCTCTCAGTGAGAAACTTTTATTTTGATTTTTTTTTTAGGTTTCGCTGAGAGAAAAAAATAAATCTCATTTGGAGATTTTTATTTTGTTTTGTTGATTAAAAAGCTCTGCTTTTCGATTTTCAAAGAATTGTTTGGTCATTCATTGTTTAATACTCTTCAATTGTCATTGTTAACAGTTTTCTTTGGCCTGTCAGGCACCGTTGTCAGCAGCTTAAAAAATGACGCTAAAATGAAACTCTAGTTGCTATAATAGCCGGACCTTGGTAACATAAAAGCGAGACCACAGCGAGACGATGATAAGTCGCGAACAATGACGAAAACCACGTGTAAATGTCACGGCGGCGTAGCTATAGCGAAGCTACTGCGAGAAATCCACGATAGAGGTAGCCGTGTAAATGAAACATAAAACCACGTTTGGAATTTTAAACTACCGGTCCTGGCTTATTGTAACCTACTTGAAAAGTAATTTTGAAAAAAAAGAGTTTTGGTGAGACTATAGCGAGACTAAAGCGAGATAATGGTAAACATTCTAAATGACAAAAACTACGTGTTAATATCACGGCAAGACCAAAGCGAGACCATAGCGAGAAAACCACTACATAGATAGCCATTTAAGCGGGCATGGCGAGACAAAAGTGAGATTAACACAACGAAAGTATCCTTTTCCCAAGAAAAGATTTAATAATATATCGTATTTCTTTGCATATTATAAATTAAACAAAACAAACAAAATATGGGAAAATGTACCTTTTGTTATCTTTTTTTATTTTCTTAAAAACTAAGAAAATGAATATAAAAATGAAAAGTGGTGCTATACAAAATTTTGAAATAACAATCAACAATCAATTTTTTCAAAAATATTGACTTTAAAATTTAATTTCTCAAAAACTTTGCACAAAAAAAAGCTTGATTCAAAATAATATCGTCGCAAGACATTGAAGCTGCATTTTACGCAATCTCCACAGTGTTCTGATCTGATCTGGATCAATTTTTAACACGTAATTGCAAAAAACAACATGGGGTCCTGCTTTTTATCTAGATCTATTTCAAAGATCCAAAAATTGCTTTTGTGAATTATCTCAGTAGCGCAAAGAAAAGAGGCAACAGATGCATGAAAAATAAACAAACGTAAACAGCAAAAAGGGACGGGTATATAACACTCCTGTCACTATGATCCTGTTTGTTTTATTTATCATGATCTGATCCGGATCAGATTAAATACCACTATTCATTCTCATCTTTGAATTCACGTTATACACCTAACTTTCAGACATTTTAAAGTACTCATCATTAAGAGTCATTTTTATCTACACTAGTCAACAATATTAAAGGAACACATTTTTTTTCAATTTTTGTTAGCGTTTTTTGAAGAGCTGTATCTTTGTGACGAGTGGTCGTATTGAGTTGAAATAAAAAGCATTTTACAGCTTTATGTTTTTAGTTTCGAGATTTGTTTGCAAACAAATTTTTTTGAAGTACCGTTATTGCGTTATTGCAAAAAATGAGACGAGACAACAAAATTATTTTGTTTTTATTTTTTTTGAAGGTCTTCATTTCTATGGATAAATTTTTTTGAGTCAATTAAATGTCATGATCAGATACCTTGTTTATTCAGCTTCAATTCAGTTTTTTTTGTTGTTTTCGTACGATTTTTTTTTGACATGGTTTATCTGACTTTGAATGAAAAAAGATACTTTTAGCCTTGATTTCCAATATCTCAGCAAATAATGAAAACAAAAAAAATTGGGTGGTGCAACAGCTCATGGAGAACCAGGGCCTAGTGACTTACAACTCACAACCATTCCTGTGTGCGTGTTTGTTGGCAGGAATGGAAGGGACCTATAGTTTTTTGCCGAGTCCGAACGGCTAAATGAGAAGCACTTTTTCATGACAAGTATACTCTTGAAGGATTTGTCAGTTCCTCGCAAGAGGCAGTACCTCGAATAAAACATTTCTGTTTTTAGGTGGCACGGCTGGGAATCGAACCCACACCTTCGGCATGACAGTCCTACGCAAATAATGACGTTATAAAAAATTCGAAGACAGTTTTGGAAATTTGAAAAAGCGTTTTACAAGATTTTTTTATGATTTTGTAGAAACTATTTTTTTTTACCGTTCACCGTTAGTTTAAAAAAAGTACTAAAAACCGACGTTTTGTGGTCTTTTCGTAAATCTTTTTTTTTCGTTGCAAATATTGATTGCATGGCTTGCGTTGGTATGCAAATTTATAGACTTTTAAATCATAAATATTCTTGTAAATTTTCAAATTGATTCATCGAACCGTTTTTCCTCACCAAAACTTCAAAGTCTTACAAACCAGGTAAAGGAACAAATTGTGGTGTTCCTAAACAATGCGAAGTTGTCATCAAAATGACAAGAAAACCGCAATTCCAGTGGATTTTTTTCACAGTTTTGCATTAGTTAGATACTTTTTTGAATTGAAATGAAATAAAAAGTACATTAAACAAAAAAATTAAAAAAATTAATTTAAAAAAATTTTCAAACAAAAAAACTTGATTTTTTAATTTTTTTTTTTTTTTTGAAAAATGTAATTTTTTTTTCATTTCCATTCAAAAAAGTATCTAACTAATGCAAAACTGTGAAAAAAATCCACTGGAATTGCGGTTTTCTTGTCATTTTGATGACAACTTCGCATTGTTTAGGAACACCACAATTTGTTCCTTTACCTGGTTTGTAAGACTTTGAAGTTTTGGTGAGGAAAAACGGTTCGATGAATCAATTTGAAAATTTACAAGAATATTGATGATTTAAAAGTCTATAAATTTGCATACCAACGCAAGCCATGCAATCAATATTTGCAACGAAAAAAAAATATTTACGAAAAGACCACAAAACGTCGGTTTTTAGTACTTTTTTTTAAACTAACGGTGAACGGTAAAAAAAATCGTTTCTACAAAATCATAAAAGAATCTTGTAAAACGCTTTTTCAAATTTCCAAAACTGTCTTTGAATTTTTTATAACGTCATTATTTGCTGAGATATTGGAAATCAAGGCTAAAAGTATCTTTTTTCATTCAAAGTCAGATAAACCATGTCCAAAAAAAAAATCGTACGAAAACAACAACAAAACTGAATTGAAGCTGAATAAACAAGGTATCTGATCATGACATTTAATTGACTCAAAAAAATGTATCCATAGAAATGAGGACCTTCAAAAAAAAATAAAAACAAAATAATTTTGTTGTCTCGTCTCATTTTTTGCAATAACGCAATATCGGTACTCCAAAAAAATTAGTTTGCAAACAAATCTCGAAACAAAAAACATAAAGCTATAAAATGCTTTTTATTTCAACTCAATACGACCACTCGTCACAAAGATACAGCTCTTCAAAAAACGTTAACAAAAATTGAAAAAAAATTTGTTCCTTTAATATTGTTGACTAGTGTATGTATCTTTATTTTGTATATTTAGTTTTTTGAAATTGTAAAATACTTCTATCAACTTTTGAATAATTTAGGATCCGTAGAGGCCACCAAACGAGTTTTGGAGGAATCCAAAGATTCATAGAGTTCCCCAACCGAGTTCTTGGGGCCTCTAGAGATCCGAAGAGACCACCAACCGAGTTCTTTGGGCCTCCAGAGATCCATAGAGGTCACCAACCGAGTTCTAGGGGTTTCCAAAGATTTATAGAGGCCACCAACCGATTTCTGGGGTCCTCCAAAGATCCGTAGAGGCCAGCAATGGAGTTCTGGGGGCTTCCAAAGATCGATAGAGGCCACCAACGGAGTTGTGGGGGCCTCCAAAGATCTGTAGAGGACACCAACCTAGTTCTGGAGGCCTCCAGAGATCCGTTGAGGCAATGAACCAAGATCTGGGGGCCTCCAAAGATCTGCAGAGGTCACCAATATAGTTCCGGAGGCCTCCAAAGATCCGTTGAGGCCACCAATGGAGTTCTGGGGGCCTCCAATGATCTGTAGAGGCCACCAACAGAGCTCTGGAGACCTCCAGAGATCCGTAGAGGCTACTAACCAAGATCTGGTTGCCTCAAGAGATCCATAGAGGTCACCAACCGAGTTCTGGGTGCCTCCAAAAATCCGTAAAGGCAACCAACCAAGTTTGGGGGCCTCCAGAGATCCGTAGAGGCCACCAACTGAGTTCTGGGGGCCTCAAAAGATCTTCAGAGGCCACCAACAGAGTTCTGGAGGCCTCTTAATACTTATTTTGATCAACAAAACTCTTAATCTAGTGTGAGTCCAGTTTTCGTATGGCCTTTTCGATTGGCAATCCGGAACACCGATTCGATACGTGTGAACGCTTCTCATTTCGATTCTGAAATCAAATCCAGAACAATTTTCTCTTCTTTTCAGAACAGGATCTGTCATTTTGTCATCAATCGAAAAGGCCATTAGAAAGTTTTACTTAAAAAAAAAGAAGAGGAATGCAGGAACTTTTATGAACTTTCTTGGGGGCCCACCGGGCAAAATCCCGGTTGCCCGTTGCCCCAGTCCGCCCCTGGTTAACGGCCTAAACGGTTCAATCGATTTTCTATAAACTTGGTACAAAGTGACTTTTGATGATTCTCCCACACGTTTTTCTATTCATTTTTTTCATAGAACCAAAAATAACGGTACCTACCATACAATTTTCTACTAATTTTGCAAAATCTTCTTTTTCACGAAAACGGCACCACAACTTCTATTAAAAAAATGCAATTAATTTCTTTTATTAAAAGCTACCTTATGGATCGGAAAACATTTTTCAAAATATGGTCATTAAAACCTCCCAAAGAACCATTTTTATTATTTTCGATTTTCTTCAAACCGTATTTCTGATTTCAATAATAATATAAACAGTTATTTAAGCAAAATAATATTTTCTGGATTTTTAAAAAAAATTTTTAAATTTATTTTTTGAAAATCAAATATTTGAAAACTACATAGGTAGATAGTCGATTTTTTTGAAACTCGGTTTTAAAGGGTTAACACTTTATGACCTATAGCATTGTAAAGGTCTCAATAAAAACTATTTTCTTTTGTATGGGCTTATGCCTGCATCTCGTGCAGGGAAAGTTTATAGCCCAATAACTGTTCCCCTGTACTAACAGCATCTCAGGTGAGTAAACACTTTCTGACCTATATCATTGGAAAGATCTTAATGCTACTGTTTTATGTATTATCCAAGCATGTTTTGAGCATATTCTTGCTCCAAAAAAAGTTGGGCGCAATTTATTTCAAAAAAATTGAGATCTTTGTTTTTCCTATTTTTTGTTGGTTTTTGTTAATTTTTTTTCCTGCTAAAACTTGCTTATAAAATTTCGATAAAAAATTTAGTTTTGATCAAACATTTTTAAGAGTTAGATTATCAAATTAGATTCCGAGTAATACCAAACATATTCAAAAGTAGCCTGTGTGACCATTCTCTCGGACACGCATGAGTGAATTTAGTAGCATTTTCGGTTTTATACATGCTTATGGGTCAAACCTATCTTCATATTGAATAATAAAAACCTTGCACGTAATTGTTTATTTATATCCCTCATTTTCCGATCTACTCGTATTGAATAGCCCAAAAGATAATATTTTACTTTTATTTTGTAAAAGTGTACGAAATTTGAAACATTTCATTTCATTTCATTTTATTTCATTTCATTATATTTCATTTCATTTCATTTCATTTCATTTTATTTCATTTCATTTCATTTCATTTCATTTCATTTCATTTCATTTCATTTCATTTCATTTCATTTCATTTAATTTTATTTAATTTTATTTTATTTTATTTTATTTCATTTTATTATTTGAAACATTTCATTTCATTTCATTTCATTTCATTTCATTTCATTTCATTTCATTTCATTTCATTTCATTTCATTTCATTTCATTTCATTTAGAAGATACAATAACGGACAGCGACACCGACCAAACCACAAAAGTAAGAAGCCAACTACTACGGTGGTGGTGGGTCAGGGGCTATGACGGGTGGCAGCGATGACGGCGTGGAGCACGCATGTGGCTGTAGAAAGCTATACTTCATCCAACAAAAATAGGCAGTGTAGGCAAGATAGGGTGTTTGCCTCGCATTCTGCCGATAGATTGCATAAATCTGTCCTTCATTAAAGCTCTCACAGGATTGTCGTAGTGTTTATTTTACATGAACCTAAATATGAAAGAATAGTATGTAGGGTAGCGGCCCTTTTTTTAGATAGAAACTTTCATTTAATTGTTTTATTTAATTTCATTTTTACCATTTCAAACTACTAACATAAAGAACAAAATAGACTTAAAAATTCAAATTGCACAAAACTCTAAAAACACACACCTCTTCACAAATACACGAGTTACCCCCATAGGCGCCCAGAGGGGGGGGGGGGGCAAGGGGGGCAGTTGCCCCCCCTGGCTCTGGACAATACCACACCACTAAGAAATTTTTCATTTTTTTCTTTAAATTTTAACAAATACTTTGCCTTCTCTCCATGATTTGTCCCCCCCTGGCTCTGGATCATGCCAAATGTATCTGAAAATATCCTATGTTTCGATATTGTTGGAAAATATGGATATTTTCTTTACAGCTTCTTTATTGAGTTCATGGTTTGCCCCCCCCCCCCTGGCATTACCACGCAACTTGCATTTTTTACTTTGAATTTTAACAATGTATGTATATACAATGATGTATATACATACAAATCTTGTAAAAGAACAAAAAAAAACTTCTTCAATGAAGTAATGGATCGTTTTGGTAGAGAGCCGAGGCGTATGCAATTCCTTTTCTCTAAAGAATAATTTATGACACACAAACGTAAGTATGTTTAATACGTAAGTATGTTTAATACGTAAGTAAGTACAATATTTACATACACCGTAGTCTTTAGGAAATAAACGTTAATATGATATACAATTTTTATTGTGTAAGCATAAAATTCTAATTTAAAGCTTATCTGCTTTGGGCCAGTTGTTTAAACTGATATTAATATTTTTAATTGATCATCAGCCCTATCACGAATTCCATGGTAATCGGATTTGTTTCACAATCCCGAAAAAAACTATCACTGAATGTTTTCTTGATGGTAATTTGTGTGAAGTTTTGCACTACGATGGATTCTGTAATAGTTTTTTTTTGGAATTCGAATCAAGTGTCCGACGTTCATGATGGGGCTGAATAATGAAGTTAAAGTAAATGTTTAAATTTTGTTTTAAAATAAAAAGTGGAGATTTTCTTATTTTAAAGAAAAAGTTAGATTCGGAATTCGAAATTTTTGTTTTGAATTTTCAAATCTTATTTATTTCTTATTTTTTTAATATATAAAACAAAGTCGGGTTAGTTACATCATTTATAACCCAAGAACGGCTGGACCTATTTAATTTATAAGTGATTTATTGGAATCGTCTCGAATAGTAGAATAACTAATAAAATATCGGAAAAATTCACAGAAAAAAATATATGCACTGTGGGTACCTACCTGTTTTATATATATGCAAAATAATTAATCAATTGATTTGAAAGCAAATGAATCAATAGTTATCAAATTTCGATCTGAAAAACTAAAAACAAAAAAAAAATTATAATACAGTCTATTATCCGGAGTTCGTTTTAAATATTTATAGAAAATAGTTTTACGCCGAACAATTTGTAAACAGTAGGTACGTCCAAAGTTGTTTTGGATTTTCTCATTGGCTGAACGGATTTAAATAAGGATCTAAAAAGGTCCAATAAATCTTTCTTTATAAAGTATCCATTCACTGCGGTTGTGAAGCTATTTATTAAAAAAAATACATGGTCCCCATCTGCCAAGCCATTAATTTTCAAAGTCTGTTGAAGAATGGCTACGATGTCGATGCTTTAAGAAAACTTCTAAAAAATCAGAAATTTTCACATTTTTTACAAAAAGGTGATTTTATGGCCTTTTCGAATGGGGAAAGAATGACAGTTCTCGTTCTGAAAAGGAGAGAAAATTGTTCCGGATTTGATTTCAGAATCATTCACACGTATCGAATCGGTCTTCCGGATTGCCAATCGAAAAGGCCATTGGGGAAATCCGTTGACATTTGCATATTTTCAAAACAGGGTGTTTCAAAAACATGTTAACATTTTTCAACTTCGTTGTTCCTTGAAAGATTTCAATGAAATTGACACAGGTGATAGCTTATACCAGAATTAAAAAAGAAAAAATATTTTCAAAACAGGGTGCTTTAAAAAAAAATGTCAACTTCGTTGTTCCTTGAGTGATTTCAGTAAAATGACAGGATAGCTGAGACAGAATTATAACAGAAATGAATATTTTCAAAACGGTGTTTCAAAAAATGGCACCATCATCACCATGACCTGTGGCAATTTCATTGAAATCACTCAATTCTATTTTATTGAGATCTATTGAGGTTAAAAGATTTCGAAACTGTCCTTTTGTAAAATTACATTTTTATTTCTTATTTCAAAGGTTCGTGAATGGATCTTCAATAGTTAGATTGTTTTATTGACTTTTTTTATTTCATTAAATATAAATACTTATAGATTATTTGAATATTGAATCTTAAGTCTTATTGGTATGGCCTATGTCCGTCTACCAGATTGACATTTTCGAATATAAATACATTTAAATGGCAAAAAGTAGAAAATTTTAAGAAATATAAAACTGTATTAATTTAAAAATTAAAATTCTTCTTCTATAATACATCTTCTATATCGTAGTGCAGTGACAGTAAAGTTATAAAGCGCATCCCATCCTTCTTCCCCATCGAGTATGTTCAGAAACTCCAATTCACAAAGGCTGAGTTTATTGAAGTACCTCATCCGGAATTCTCTTAAAACCGGGCATACTGCAATAAAGTGATATGTATCCTCGTGTTCTTTCATATTGCAGAGACTACATTGTAAGGGCAGATCTGGACGATGTCATATAATATAGATCGAAAAATAATGTTTATTTTTTGTTTATTTTATCCACTGGGGTTGTATTCAGTGGATACGTTTTGTTCTGCAGATTGAAATTCAAACGGCTATAGAAGAAACTCTGACGAACTGGCTTCAGCTGCGAATCTTTCATAGAGAACACTACCAAACTTTTCCAATATCGCATTAAACTTACTTTTTAATAGAGACGGCTGCTCGTTTGGTACTATGACTAAATCAATGCCACATGTTGCGGCCAGATTCTTCCACTCAACTATCATAGCTCCTCTTGTTTGAACTACCGCAGTTAAAACTAATTTTGATATCCTTTTTTCCTCCATATCCATAATTTTGATGATATAGTTTAAATGCATTTGAAGTGTATCAATAATCATTGGCGGTGCCCCTGTCTCCAGATAGAGCATATAGTTAGGTGTACTCCTTGGCAGTCGAAAAATCCTTTTAATAAAACATCGTAGACATTTTTCCACGGCGATATCCCCAAACTTGAGCACCATAGAGAAGAACTGCTGTTGATGTGGAGCGGAATATCTTTTGCTTTGCGCTGTGCTGAATGTATTTGCTCTTTATACACCGTTCCCATACCGACGAGATCGCTCGTTTTGCCTCCGCTAATTTCCAATCTAGGTGCTTATTCATGTTCAGATTCGACGTTATTAAAACTCCCAGGTATTTGTACTCCCGTACGATTTCAATTGTTCTCGCATAATAAATTCGGAACGAACCATATTTTATAGATCCCACATCCTAGCATTTTTGGTTCGATCTTGAAAATTAATTTTGTTTTAATCGAATCAAAAATAACATTCCCTTTTGATTTTTTCACGAGTGAAGGAATGAAATTTAATTTTTCTATGAACCTTGCTTTTTATACAAAACCTTCCAAAAAAATGTCTGTGTGCTTAAATAAGTTCGGTCTACTATTAAATATAAAATAGTTTTACGCTAGATAACTATTAACAGTTCATTATTGACTGATACATTTAAAAGAAATTATTTATAAAAACTTCCAAAAAGTTCTATTTATATTGCATATTAAATTAAAAAAAAATTTTTTTGAATACCCATTTTTTCGAAAATTCGATATCTCAAAATTGGTTTGGTGTTTGCCCCCCCCTGGACAAAATCCTGCGGGCGCCTATGGTTACCCCCAGTTTCACAGTGAGAGTTTAAACTCCACTTTTGGTTTAAACTTCAGTTCAGTAGAACAATTGAACTCAGTTTAAGGTTTAAACGAGACTGTGAAACTGGGGGTTAGAGATACAAATTGCACAAAACTTATACCCGTCTTAAAAACACAAATTGCACAAAACTTACAAAATATAGACACGCGTGCCACCGTGACATTTCCACAGTGTATGTCTTAAGGAGGGTGCACACTATGCCCATCAACATTGTTATCTAACATTGTCGATCAACAACGTCAAAAACTTTCGTAGCAACAATTTGTGTAAATTGAAATTTTCTTATCGATGCGTCAGGAAGGGTTGCCACTTCAAGAAAAGTTGAGCGCAGTAGATTCTTTAAAAAACTGCAGTAGATTCAATTTTTCCGCAGTAAATTTTTTATTTAACAAGAAAAAAAAATAATAATCGGTTTCTTAAGACTTCTTACTCTCAATCTTAAAAGTAATTGATTAATCACTCAATTGGTTTCTATATACTTTCCATCTGTAAAATGAAAATTTTGAAAGAACTCTAGAACCTCAGGAGAGTCTGACGTTGTCCAACAACTGTTGCTGACATTAATTTCCTTACAAAAAATTACATTTTCCAGAGTATTTACATTTATTTTGTTTTGTAATTTATTTTTACTAGGAAAACTTTCGCTCTGCAGCAGCATTACTATGAGGGAGTAAACAAAAAATCAACATATACTCGTAAAGTTCGACACATATTTTTCCTCAAGAGCGTTTGTTGTATCGAGTAAATCAAATCAACATTTTGAATAGTCTAAACTAAAGGATCATAATGTTTACATAGAAGTTCTTGGTTTCCTAGGAAAGACCTCCATTATAGCTATTTAAATTTTCTTTATTGCAAACCGTAAATGGAAAGCATTCTAAAATAAAAATATTGATGGCATATCACCATCGACCACTAATTTTTGCATCTATATATTTCAGCAGTTTAATTGTCTTACCGTTAAAATTGAAACTTATAACGGCTTAATTTTTTAATGGTTTATTACATCTGCTCGGGGGAAGATTTATTTTTATTTATAAAAGGCGCAGTAGATTGGATTTAGTGGCAGTAGATTTATTTTTTGCGCAAAGTGCAGTAGATCTACTGCAATTGCAGTAAAGTGGCATCCCTGTACAGGATCCAAACAAAAGGGTTCACGGTTCGAATTCTGGGAGTATCCAACTTTTTCTTATTTTTTTTTTTTGTGATCAATAATGTTAAAACGATATTATTAACATTTAATACTTATTCACAACAAATATAGCATTTTTCATCTAATAAAATTTGATTAATAACGCACAAAACCAATAAATTATATTCATGAAATTAAAACCCTACAGATGTTTTTAATAAAATGGAATTTGTTGAGCAACTTTGTCGATTGCTATCCATTTACACTTCTACACTTACTCAACACTGTTGATCAACGATGTTGATCTACACAATTCAACATAATGTGGACGCGGCTATATACTGGACAGCCGATAAACTGATTTCGTTGCCGAGAATTCTTATAAACTACACTTTTTCAAGGTTTCAGATTGTGACAAATTGGTTTTTGTAAATGCTTTAAAATAGCAATTTAATTTGTCTCTGCGAAAATATTGTATTCAAGTAGCTCCTTCTTCCATTACCATGATTTCCTCAATTAATTCAAAAGCAGTTCCTAATCCTTATCAGTGAAAGCATGCAAATATGTAGCAGGATAATAGTACAAAGAAACTAAGAATGCACTCTCTTACCTTTTCCTCTTAAAGCAGACAAGAGTGTTTAAGTGCACTAAAACTTAATAGTTACTTCAATTCAAAGGCAAACTGTTATAGTATCAGTAGCAATACTAGTGTCACTTTAATGCTGTCATTGACTTTCACGTGAGCAAACTCAACTGCTTTCCTTGCATTAGATTAGTTGGATGTGGGAAAGGGTTTGCTTTTGGTTTACAATCTCATGTATGTGTGTAGATTAAAGTGTTTAACATAACAAAAATGTTGTATGCATTTAATAAAGAAAACACTCTGCTTCACTTTAAGTTTTATATCGATTTTATAAATATTTTTTTGTCAAATGCCTCAGTAATGTCCCATTTTTATCTGAAGATGATATCATATTCAGCAATATGGTTGAAGCTGTTAAAAGTATTTATTTTTTATCGATGAAAATGTAACAGGTTATAGGTAGTCTAAGAGCCAACTACATAAAAAGTCAAGTCATTTGCATAACATTGTAATTCACACCAATAATAGCCATTGAGGTGTTGAACCAATAACCGTTTGTCTACCTACCTAAATACTTACGTGTCGAACAGGTGCAAAATTTGACTTACATTTCTTACATCGATTTATTTCAGCGCTTATTGGTCGGAGGGAAAAATGTGCATACAAGTAATATTAAGTTTACAAATTTGAACAATTGTTGTCATAGGTCATTTTCTCTATAGTGAATCCCTAAGAAGACAGAGAGCCACGAAGTTGCCAAAAAATCACTTGTTTACTTCAGTGTTTTTTTTCGAAATTTTTCCGCTTTCCATCTTCTTTTTTTAGAGTTTGACCTTTACAGAGAGTCTGAGTCTGACCTATAACAACAATTGTTCAAAATAATATTTCTTGTATGCACATTTTTTCCCTCCGACGAATAGGCAGTGAAAAAAATCGATGTACAAATTTTACGACAAATTTTACATCTGTTCGACATGTGACTTACAATGTGTTTCGTAAATGACTCTTGACTTTTTATGTCGTTGGCTCTCGGTCTATTAGTTGGCATTTTTATTGCCCGATTTTTCCAGGGTGATTTTTATTTTTTGTTTGTGGAGGGAAAAGGGGGGCGTTAAAAATGAGGGGACAAAAACAGCAACAAAAAGATCGTCTTTGGAAAAATCCTTCAATGTAAATACCGACTAAGTCATGGGTTGAAGGGATGGACTTATATGAACGATTGAGATTAACAATAATATGTATGTATATTATCTCATGAATTCCCACGGTTCATAATGTGCGTAAAGTTAGCACCGCCATTTTGGATTTTCAAAAAAAAAATGTTGTGCTGTAATAAGCCCAACTTGTGCTGCTATGTGCCGTATTTAAAAAAAAATCGTACTAAGGATTTGGTTTTTAGAGGGTACCCATTTTTTTTGCGTGAAGTTAGCACCGCCATTTTTGATTTTCGAAAAAAGTTTTGCTATATTGTGCTGAACTTCTGCTGGCTTGTGCCGTAAATATTTTTGAAAAATTCGCAAATTTACAAATTTTACGAATGAAGTTTTTGCGAAATTTCAAAATTTCTTAATAAAAAAGTTGTGTGGCGTTGTGCTCACAAATGCTACTAAAAACAAAAAGAAAAAACAAAAATTCGCATAACTGCATCTATTTTGGCCAAAACAAAATTTTGCGAAGGGCTGTAGCGTGAAGTTAGCACCGCCATTCTCGATTTTCAAAAAAAAGTTATGCTGTATTGTGCTCAACTTGTGCCGTAAATATTATAAAAAAATCGCAAATTTGCATATTTTACGAAAAATAAAAATCGCATATTTGTAACTTTTACGGTAAAAAAACAGTTCTGCGAAGCGTCCATTTGCGATTTTCAAAAAAAAAATGTGCTGTATGCCATATTCCGAAGAGAAAACCAAAAAAATCGCATATTTGTAACTTTTACGCCCAAAAAACAGATTTTGCGAAGCGTGAAGTTAAACAAGTTGTGCCGTATTGTGCTCAACTTGTGCCGTAAATATTTTTAAAAAATTTGCAAATTTGCAAATTTAACAGATGAACATTTTTCAAATTTTGCAATTTTGTAAAAATTAAAGTTGTACTGTTTTTTGCTCAGTTTGTGCTGCCATATTCCAAAAAAAAACGTCTATTTGTAACTTTTACTACCAAAAAACATTTTTGCGAAGCTATTTTGTGCTCAATTTGCGTTCCAATGTGCTGGTGCATATTTAAATATTTTCGCCAAAAACATATTTTTGCTGCGTTAAATAAGCAGAGTTTTCGATAAAAAAAAATAAAACAAATGATAAATTTTCATCTTTTCCGTTTTTTGAAATGGCTTCTCATGGTTCCCTAGTCAAGCAATATAGAAATACTTTTGTTTCAGGTCAATGTTTCAGCTTCCGGTTTCCACTTATTTGGTGTACGACACCTACATATCTTCCGAGGCCTGAAACTCATGCTTATGGTTAGACTACACTATGTTAAACCGGTCTCTCTTCCTAACCCCGAGGCCACGCGAGCGATGGCCGTAAAAGTTACAAATATGCGATTTTTTGTTTTCTCTTCGGAATATGGCAGCACAAAAAGCGCAGAAAACAGCACAACTTTAATTATTTATTATTATTATTTTATTATTTACAAAAATTGCAAAATTTGAAAAGTTTTCTTCCTTAAAATTTGCAAATTTGTAAATTTTTTTAAAATATTTACGGCACAAGACAGCACAAGTTGAGCACAATACAGCACAACTTGTTTAACTTCACGCTTCGCAAAACTGTTTTTTAGGCGTAAAAGTTATATGCGATTTTGTTTGTTTTCTCTTCGGAATATGGAAGCACAAAAAGTGCAGAAAACAGCTCAACTTTAATTATTTACAAAATTGCAAAATTTGAACAATTTTCATCCTTAAAATTTGCAAATTTGTAAATTTAAAAAAGTAATTACGGCACAAGACAGCACAAGTTGAGCACAATGCAGCACAACTTTTTTCTTTTAAATCGAAAATGGCGCTAAAAAAAATGGGTACCCTCTAAAATCCAAACCCATAGTACGATTTGTTTTTTAAATACGGCACATATAGTGGAGGAGCACTAGCTTTTTTTTTGAAATTTAGGAAATTAAAGTTAGAAAAAAGTTTACAATTCAAAAATCGACGCTCTCAACAGGAAATTTTTTAAAAATTGAAAAACCAATTTTTTTTCAAAAACAAAATAATTTTTCCTGTATTTGCTCTGAACAATTAATTTTACTTATAAAACACACTTCAAAAGTTTATTAAAACATTTTAAATAATTTTACTAAATATAAAAGTCCAAAACCCAGAACAGTCAAACCCGCTTGTTGTCACAAGGAGATGACAAACCATGCGCTTTCAGGCGGCAACTGCCCTTATACTAAACGATTTTTGCTATTAGGCGATTGTGATTATAAATAGGTCTTACTGTGTTTTTGTTGCTGCTTATACTTATCTATTCAAAAAATATACACTCCACTTCAACCAAATAGACCCTACATTTTTCAAAGGTGCTTTTTCCTTTGTTATTAATGTATCATTTGATGATGCTTTTTCTTTGTTTGTGATGTTGGAAAAATAAATCAGATGGAATAAAAAGCAAAGCTTTTTTTCTCCAACTTTCTTGCAAAGTATTTTCACATCGAAAAATTCAAGTAAATAGACACAAATTTTGAAATTATAAATAAATAAATAAATGTTAATGGAAGGATATAAAAGAAGGTTTTCTTGTTTAATTCTACTAGTGAGTACCTACCAGGGCCAGACAGACCAGCTCTATGTATAAGCGGTGCAAATGCGCAGGGAGCTGAGCCCAATGGGCCAAAGCCACTATTAATACCTAACCTACCACCTTTTTTGATTTTCAAATCTTTTTAAAAGCTCACAGTTCACACCAATTTCGATAGCCATTCTTATTTTATTCCGAATTTAAAAAAGATAAAAGTTTATACATATATATCTTCTATTCCAAAAATAAATCGATGCGCTAATCCATCTCGGGCTGTCCCTAGTACCTACTGTCGCTGTTTTTCTTTAGCTTCATAATTCGATCCGGCATGGAATCCTAAAGTCTCTCTATGTAGTCCATCAAAATTTCGAGCCAGCTGAATAGTCCTGCTGAATAGTTTCTGGGTCCAAAAATATACGAAAATATATGAAAAATTTCTTTCCCGGCTGTTGGTGTCCAGTTTTCAGGTTTGAGTATCTAAAATGTTCTACATACCATTAAATGACCTTCTCTAAAATTATTGAACTGGGGTTAATAACTTCCAAAACTAGCAGAAGTAATTACAAATCTGTGATGTTTGGGAGCAACATGATAGCTCCATTTTGAAAACTGCATCTTTACGTCCACTTTACATCGACCTAGAATCGGAACGGGTTAACTGATTTTCTTCAAATTTAAAACACAATTTTTAAAGGTTATGTCCATAAATATTCCAAATTTGAAAGAAATCGGTCCACCCGTTTAGATTGTAGGTCAATCAAAAGGGGACGTAAAGACGCAATTTTCAAAATGGAGTTACATATCATGTTTCTCCCAAACACCACAGAAATATTTGTTGGAATGAGCATTTGCAAAGGTGAAAAATATTGTTGGACCTGTACCTTAGATTGTATAC
This sequence comes from Dasysyrphus tricinctus, assembly GCA_963921185.1. Classification (NCBI taxonomy): domain Eukaryota; kingdom Metazoa; phylum Arthropoda; class Insecta; order Diptera; family Syrphidae; genus Dasysyrphus; species Dasysyrphus tricinctus. The sequence continues at coordinate 132,097,628 of OY992532.1, read as the reverse complement.
CAAGACATGACCTTTATCCACATATCCATTGAGTCGCAAAACGTGAAACTTTTGCCATGGCCACCTTATTCACCGTCCTTAAACATCATCGAAAACGTTTGGGCATGGCTATATTGAAAAGTTCATGAGGCTAGTAGACAGTTTGAAGATAAGAACTCCTTAAAGGAAGCTATCTGCGATGTCTGGAGCAAGATTTCGCTTGATAAAAAAAAAACTGCATGATTTAATTCTATCAAAACCATCTTATAGCTCTTAATTCAAAACAAAAATGGGTATGCTCATTATCTTTTGACAAGAAACATAACCAATAAATATTTAAAACAGAAAAAAGTTAACATTTCGATCTTTTTGTTAATTTTTCAAAAGATTATTTAAATGCTCTCAATAAAGTGACGCAATTTCTGATACCTTTTTTGCAGTTCATTACTACAACTTGGAAGATTCTGACGGAGTAACCAAGTGACGCATACATTTTTTTATCGGAAAGTATGTATACCTACTTACAGGTATTAAACATTCCCAGGAAAAAGTTTCCTACAGATATTTGTGGGGAAAAACCGATTGTGAAAAAAGTGGCTCCAAACAAGAGACGCGCAGTGTATAATGAGACTTAACGATTCCATGCCGGATCGAATTTATGAAGCTACATGTAATGAAAAAAGTGACAGCTTTGCTTTTTTTCCCTCTGATTTATTTTTCCAACGTCACAAACAAACAAAAAGCAAAATCAAGTGATATACTATAATGACAAAGGATAAAGCACCTCTACAAAATTCTGTGTCTATTCGGTTGAAGCGGAGTGTATATTTTTCGAATAAGTATAAGCAGCAACAAAAACACAGTAAGACCTATTTATAATAACAATCGCCGAATGGCTAAAATCGTTTAGTATCAGGGCCTTTGCCGCCTGAAAGCGCATGGTTTATCATCTCCTTGTGACTATAAGCGGGTTTGACTGTTCTGGGTTTTGTAAAAGTATTTAAAATGTTTTTATTAACTTTTGAAGTGTGTTTCATAAGTAAAATTAATTGTTCAAAGCAAATATAGGAAAAATTATTTTGCTGTTGAAAAAAATTTGGTTTTTCAATTTTTAAAAAATTTCCTGTTGAGAGCGTCGAATTTTGAATTGTAAACTTTTTTCTAATTTCAATTTCCTAAATTAAAAAAAAAATCATCAACATCGAAGCAGGTTCCCCGGGTTCCTGAATAATGCACTATTTTGGGCTATCGTTCCTCCACTAGTGGGAAAAATTAGAAAAAAGTTTACAATTAAAAAATCGACGCTCTCAACAGGAAATTTTTTAAAAATTGAAAAACCAAATTTTTTTCAACAACAAAATAATTTTTCCTATATTTGCTTTGAACAATTAATTTTACTTATAAAACAAACTAGAAAAGTTTGTAAAAACATTTTAAATAATTTTACTAAATATAAAGTCCAAAACCCAGAACAGTCAAACCCGCTTATAGTCACAAGGAGATGACAAACCATGCGCTTTCAGGCGGCAACTGCCCTGATACTAAATGATTTTTCCTATTAGGGGATTGTGATTATAAATAGGTCTTACTGTGTTTTTGTTGCTGCTTATACTCATTCAAAAAATATACACTCCGCTTCAACCGAATAGACACAGAATTTTGCAAAGGTGCTTTGTCCTTTGTCATTAATGTATCACTTGATTTTGCTTTTTGTTTGTTTGTGACGTTTGAAAAATAAATCAGAAGGAAAAAAGCAAAGCTGTCGCTTTTTTCATTATATGTAGCTCTATAAATAAGATCCGGCATGGAATCGTTAAGTCTCATTATACACTGCGCGTCTCTTGTTTGGGGCCATTTTTTTCACAATCGTTTTTTGCCCACAATATCTGTAGGAAACTTTTTCCTGGGAATGTTTAATACCTGTAAGTAGGTAAACATAATTTCCGATAAAAAAATGTATGCGTCACTTGGTTACTCTGTCAGAATCTTCCAAGTTGTAGTAATGAACTGCAAAAAAGGTATCAGAAATTGTGTCACTTTATTGAGAGCATTTAAATAATATTTTGAAAAATTAACAAAAAGCGAAATCTTGCTCCAGACATCGCAGATAGCTTCGTTTAAGGAGTTCTGATCTTCAATCTGTCCACTAGCCTCATGAGCTTTTCCATATAGCCATGCCCAAACGTTTTCGATGATGTTTAAGGTCGGTGAATAAGGTGGCCATGGCAAAAGTTTCACGTTTTGCGACTCAATCCAGCTTCTAGTCAGTGACGTCTTAGAGCATTATTTTTTCATCCTTATCATGAAATACCAATCAAAACTCTTAAAACTATTTAATTTTTTCACAGAAAAAGAATATTTTAAGTTATTTTGGTACCAAAATGAAATTCAAGAAAATTTCAATTTTTAAATAAAATAAACACAATTGAATAAATACTACATCCTTTTTCAGGTTAGCAACAAACATTGTTTGTTTGACAAAAATTTGTTAAACTGTTAAAAACAAAGTTGATAACAGTTATATAATTTTGTATGTTTTGTTGTCTTAAATTCTCTTTTTTTTTGTGAAAAAATTGCAATAAAGTCTTAAGAGTATTATTTGGGCTTTCATAATAAGGAAGCAAAATTAGGCTCAATAACTTGTTGTTTTTTGTTTTCAATAAAATAATATCAAAGCGAATAGAACTTTAAAATTTAAAAAATGACGTTTGGTACAAAAATTCTCCCAAAATCGTTATCCGCACAAGAACAATTTTTAGATCAGTTGAAACTTTGTTTTCAGAACAGTTTAAAACATCATAGGTACTATAATATTATTTTTACGGCACTGGCACAATTGAGAGTAGCATGTGCATGTGCATTGTGCATTGTAGCCAGAAAATTAACTCTAAAATGATATTTTATTTTAGGTAGCAGCATGCCTAATGCTGGTATGTTTTTTCATGGGACTGTCCCGTTTTAAATTTCAAAAATGATATTCCCTGAACGTATTTTAAAAATAAATGAAAAGAAAATTTCTTTTGAACGCAAAATCTTTTGACAACTGTCTGTATATGGGTCAATATTTCAAAACATTAATATTTTTCACTCCAAAGTGGACCCTCGCTCAAAAGAACCTATTTTGGTAGACGAACAATTATGTCTCTTAATAACTCTATAATAACCACTTTAAAACAAAGAGTCATAACATTTGATTAAATCTAACGGGTTTTTAAGTCAGGGAAATAATACTTGTATCAGGGGAATGACAAAAATTTATATTTACTCCGTTGATTAGATTGATATTTAATTTTGCGAATGGTTTCAGGAGTGTAAAGAAAAAGAAAAACAAATACTAACATGAAAAATAGCATCCACGACTATGTTGCACGAACTTGCTCTCATGATTCAAGAATTTTGCGAGATAAAACATTTTATAGTAATAATCGTATTTTGTATGATATTTTGACCGAGAAAATGTGAAAAAATTCAAAGCTGATAAAAAAAAACTGTAAATATTTTAAAATGTATTATTATTTATTCTTCTAGAGTAACCAAAATGCAATCAATCATTATAATGAAAACTTGAAAGTCAGGGGAATGACACAAAAAATGATGTTAGGGGAATGACTCCGAAGGGTTTTTTATGAGAATTAAATGGAGGTTATTAGAAAATTAGATGTTTTATACCTTTTTTCACGTAGGCCCTTGTAAAAGACACAGACGAGTAAAACTTTTTAATTTGAATACCACACAGTTTAGTAAAAAACACGCGTTAGAGGAATGACAATTTCGCTTGACAAAAAATAAAATCATTGCCTTAACTTGAAATAAAATAGACAACAAAGTTTTTTTGAAACCCTTACTTCAATTTTCATAAAGAGCAATTCTGTACCGTTAAACAACAAAAAAATCAGTTTTCTATTTTGAGCCTATATATATTTTTTTTAAATTTCCATTGGTGGGATACAAATGATCAATTTATGGGGGACACTTACTTAATAGCTCCTATTTAAAAAAATAAAGCAACTAAAAATCATTTAACTACTTTTTAGTAAGGATGCATATATTGTTAAAAAGACTGCATCATTAGATTTTTTGTATCGTTTTTAGTTTCGTTGCTAAAATTCAGACAGTGTGGTAAGTAGGCCTGGGGACACGTCAGGGGAATGACATTTTGGGTGTTTAAATGAAGATAGCGGGTATGATATTTTTTTTAACTTTATTTTTTCTAGAGCGAATATTAGAACCCGTTTGTTTCAAGCCATCCAATTAACAAACTTATAATAAAATTTTGTACTTTGGTTCAAAAATGAAGGAGACTGAAATATTAATATTTTGAAATATTGACCCATATACGTTTCTAAAGAACACCAGGGTCAGAACTTAATTTTATCAATTTTATTTGCAAAAACAAGAACGTAATTTTTTCATTGCTCGTTATTCAGACATCTTTCGACAGCTAAAACCACATTTCTATCATAAAAAAAAGGAGTATTGAGTGTCGCGTGAAAAAAAAAACAGATAACATTCATTTAATCGAATTCTTATTCTAAAATATTCAAAGTTTGCCTTAAACTAGCGAACTGTTTGTGAATAGATATTCTAACATTTTGATACTTCCGAAATAGTTAAATGATAATAGTTAATACCTACATATTTAAATTTAATAAAAAATTGTGGTAGGACTTGTAATATGAAATAGTTTTTAATAGGTAAACAAAATTTCAAGAGGCCCCCATATCATTAAGGGCCCAGGGCCCCCAATTGTCTAAAGACGCCCCTGCTTCTAGTTACCCTGGATATGTGGATAAAGGTCATGTCCTGGTATGCAATCCAAGGTACAGGTCCAACAATATTTTTTACCTTTGAAAATGCTCATTCCAACAAATATTTCTGTGGTGTTTGGGAAAAACATGATAACTCCATTTTGAAAATTGTGTCTTTACGTCCCGTTTAGATTGACCTAGAATCTAAACGGGTGAACCGATTTCCTTCAAATTTGAAATATTTATGGACACAACCTTTAAAAAATTGTGGTTTAAATTTGAAGAAAATCAGTCCACCCGTTCAGATTCTAGGTCGATGTAAAGTGGACGTTAAGATGCAATTTTTTAAATGGAGCTATCATGTTTCTCCCAAACATCACAGATTTGTAATTACTTCTGTTAGTTGTGGAAGTTATTAACCCTAGTTCAACAATTTTAGAGAAGGTGATACTCAAACCTGAAAACTGGACACCAATAACTTATACAAAATCCGGGAAAGAAATTTTTCATAGATTTTCGTATATTTTTGGACCTAAAACAATTCAGCAGGACAATCCTTGGCTATGGACTACATAAAGAGACTTTAGGATTCCATGCCGGGTCGAATTATGAAGATAAGGAAAATCAGCGACAGAAGGTAAGGGACGGCCCGAGATGGATTAGCGCATCGACTTATCTTTGGAATAGAAGATATATATCTGTGGTGTTTGGTAGAAACATGATAACTCCATTTTAAAATTTGCTTCTTTGCGTCCACTTTACATCGAAATACAACCTAAACGGGTGAACCGATTTTCTTCAAATTTGAAACATAATTTTTCAAAGGTTATGTTCATAAGTATTTCAAATTTGAAGAAAATCTGTGGCCTCGTTTACACTCTAGCTTGATTTAAAGTGGGCGTAAAGACGCTAATTTTAAAATGGAGTTATCAGGTTTCTACCAAACACCACAGATATGTATAAACTTTAATCTTTTTTTTTTAATTCGGAATAAAATAAGAATGGCTATTGAAATTGGTGTGAACTGTGAGCTTTTAAAAAGATTTGAAAATCAAAAAAGGTGGTATGTTAGGTATTAATAGTGGCTTTGGTCCATTGGGCTCAGCTCCCTACGCATTTGCACCGCTTGCACATAGAGCTGGTCTGTCTGGCCCTGATAGGTACTCACTAGTAGAATTAACCAAGAAAACCTTCTTTTAAATCCTTCCATTAACATTTATAACTAATTTCAAAATTTGTGTCTATTTACTTGAATTTTTCGATGTGAAAATACTTTGCAAGAAAGTTGGAGAAAAAAAAGCTTTGCTTTTTATTCCATCTGATTTATTTTTCCAACGTCACAAACAAACAAAAAGCATCATCAAATGATACATTAATAACAAAAGACAAAGCACCTTTGAAAAATGTTGTGTCTATTCGGTTGAAGCGGAGTGTATATTTTTTGAATAAGAATAAGCAGCAACAAAAACACAGTAAGACCAATTGATAATCACCATCGCCTAATAGCAAAAATCGTTTAGTATCAGGGCAGTTGCCGCCTGAAAGCGCATGGTTTGTCATCTCCTTGTAACTATAAGCGGGTTTGACTGTTCTGGGTTTTGGACTTTATATTTAGTAATATTATTTAAAATGTTCTTATAAACTTTTGAAGTGTGTTTTATAAGTAAAATTAATTGTTCGAAGCAAATACAGGAAAAATTATTTTGTTTTTGAAAAAAAAAAAATGGGTTTTCAATTTTTAAAAAATGTCATGTTGAGAGCGTCGATTTTTGAATTGTAAACTTTTTTCTAACTTTAGTTTCCTAGATTTCAAAAAAAAAAATCATCAAAATCGGAGCAGGTTCCCCGGGTTCCGAAATAAAAAGCTAGTGCTCCTCCACTATAAGTCAATCCAGTAATTCTTTCTAAAATCGAAATTGCCCAAAATATGAGAAATTTTTGAGTGTCTGAAGTCATAAACATTTTTTTAAGTATACATATTATAGCCTATTGAATAGACCGGAAAATGAGGGGTATAAAGGAACAATAACGTGCAAGAGTTTTTATTATTGAATATGTTTGTCTGGCCCATAAGCATGCTTAAGACCGAAAATGCTACCAAATTCACCCATGCGTTTCTGAGAGAATGGTCACACTGGCCACTTTTCAATATTTTTGGTGTAACTTGAAAACTAAGCTGAATTTGACAATTTTGCATATAATACTTTTTTTTCAAAATTAAATTTTTTATTGGAATGGATAGTTCAAAAAATTTTACGAAAAAATTTAAGCAGGAAAAGTTAACAAAAACCAACCTAAAAAAAATCAAAAAATCAAGGATATCTAAATTTTTCAGTAAATTGGGCATAACTTTTTTTGAAGCAAAGATAGGGTCAAGACATACACAGACAAAATAAAATAGAGACTAAAGGCTTTAATATGGCATGTTCAAAAATTAATATTTATTCAAAATTGACAGAGTTATTACCATTCAAATCTTATCATTTCTTATAATTTTTCGCAGTTTTGGACCAAAAGTCCCTTTTTCGGTACAATATGGCAAATTTCACTTTCGTAAAAATGTTCAAAATCAAAATTTTGATATAATATGACAGTAGAACTATAGAAAATTTATAAAAAGGATGTAAGTTCGCAATTTCGTTTTTCGGCTGTTTTTAAATGCTTTCAGGCCTACAACATAGAATTTGGTACTAGGTGCTAGGAACGTTAGATTTGTGATAAAGTACCAAAAAATAGGCTTTCGGACAAAAACTGCGAAAAATGATAAGAAATGGTAAAGTTTGAATGGCTATATATCTGTCAATTTTTAAATAATATGGATTTTTTAACATGTCATATTAAGGCCCAAAGACTCCAATTTGCTTTGTTTCCGCATGTCTTGAGCGTATCTTTGCTTCGAAAAAAGTTATGCGCAATTTAGAAAAAAAATTAGAAATCTTTGATTTTTCGATTTTTTTATGTTGGTTTTTGTTTTCTTTTCCTGCTTAAATTTTTTTATGCAATTTTCCAAACTATCTATTTCGATAGAAAATTTAATTTTGAACAAAAAGTATTAGAAGTAAAATTGTCAAATTCGGCTTAGTTTTCGAGTTATATACCAAAAACACTGAAAAGTGGCCAGTGTGACCATTCTCTCAGAAACGCATGGGTGAATTTAGTAGCATTTTCGGTTTTAAGTATGCTTATGGGCCAAAAAAACATATTGAATAATAAAAACCCTTGAACGTAATTGTTCCTTTTTAAAAGGTCTATTCAATAGGCTATTAGTCCAGTAACTATATACATTAGACCTTGCGTCAGGTCCGGTAGTTCTGATTTTTTGCTGAGTTGTTTATGATGTTGGCCTAGTATTAAATCTGATTTTTCGACCTCGAGCGCCGAACGTAACATTGATAAAAATCCAAAAAACCGCGAATTTTTCACGGTTTTTTCACTTATTGGCTATTTTAACCATTACGCCTTAACTTCCGAATAAAACATTGCTCTACGATTTCAACCTTACTAACTATGCTTCAATTTGAGTCCACAGCCGGTTCTGTAGACATAACAGTTTCCAAGGGACGGCTTTTCAAAATATAGCAATAAACAATAGAGAAATAGAGTTATGATTTTTTAAAGTCAACCATATAAAACTCGAACTAAAACATTCGCTTCAGATAATTCACTGGTGGGTAGTGAACTGAGTACTGTTTTAGTTCGAGTTTTATATGATTGACTTTAAAAAAATCATAACTCCATTTCTACTCATCCGATGTTCATGATTAAGATCTTAAAATAAAGCCAACATGACACGCTACACAGTATAAGAAAATCATTGAAAAGGGGCAAACGATTTCACACAAGGGGTGAATAAGCCCCCTTCAATTCGATTTGCAGCATTCTAAATTCCAAAGTTGATGAACAAATTCCTAATTTGAATTGATTTTTAGCTCAAATTGAAGCCCATTTAATTATTTTGAAATGGTAGAGCAAAGTTATAATCGAAAACCAGGCCTTAAAGGTTAAAATAGCCAATAACTGAAAAAACCGCGAAAATTTCTCGGTTTTTTGCGTATTTCACAAAGTTGCGTTCGGCGCTCGAGGTCGAAAACTTGGATTATTGCTAAGGCCAACATCATAAACAACTCATCTAAAAATCAGAACTACCGGATCTGAGGCAGAGCCCTCCCACCCCGAAGGAAAAGGATACTAGACTGAAAACAGTGAAGTTGATCATGTTAATTTCAGTTTTCTCAAAAACTAGAAGTCATTTTAGAATTTGGTTTTCAGTTTTTAACTAAAAATTAATAAGAGCATTGAAAATAAAAAAAATGAGTACTTAATACCATAAAATAAAAAAAAATAAATAGATTAACAAAAAAAATCGTCTTTTTCTCAAAATTTTGAGTTTGAAAGTAAGTTTTTCAAAAACTATCAACTGAAAAAACTTTATTTAAAAAAAAAATTAAAGAATGGATTTCTGGTTTTGAGATGAGGAATGGATTTTTGTCCAGATATTACCATTGTATTTTTATGGTTATTTTTCTATTTGAAGTCAACTTTTCTTAAAATTGCCCCTCCCGCCTAAACGGGGGGATATATACCCCCCATCAGGTACTATTGTTTTCTTCTTTTGGCCCAATCTACACGCTCTATTGCTTTGATGCAGCATATGTCAAAGACCATGTTTTTGTTATTATACTGTTTTATATACTACTTGTTGTTTTAAATTTTGTATTGCTATATTTTGAAATGCCGTCTCTTGGAAACCGTTATGTCTACAGAACCGGCTCACACTGGGGCCGGTTGTATGGAGCGCGTGCTCAAAACTCTGTATCTATGGGATTCGTTTCAAAAATGGGTGTATAATTAATAAAAAGGAAATACAATGCATTAATAAACCAATATTCATTTAAAAAATAGGTATATGTACATATTTTACAAAGTGTAGCTTTACAAAGTAGATAAAGAAAGGTTTAAGTTTTTAACGTTCTTCTTCTAATAAATTCACAACTTCAATGTCGAATGATTTTCTATTTACAACAGGTAATGAGCGCATAAGACTCATAAATGGATCAGATGAGATAAATAAACGATTAAAAATATCAGTAATATTATTTTTTCTGGATGTCTTTCTACTAAAATATTCCCTGTATGTTTTAAAGTCCTTGTTCCTGCCCTTTTGCGCCTCTTCGCTAAGCATACCAATTGGTAACAAAGCGTTATTGATAATTTCAGGCCCATGAACAAGGATTTTGTGTACAGTTGGAGTCATTGGCATCCACGGATATAATTCTACATAAAAACGAGCAGTGTCTTGGCAGTAATTTTTTAATTTTTCAGAGTTGATATTAAAGCCGCTTGATATGGCTTGTGGTATCATATCCATGAGTGTAGTACAGAAATGCCAAATGACAAGTAATCACTTTGTGTTTCTTTTTGACCAACTAGCTCAAGATTATTAAAGTCTTTTGACGTTGCGCCACATAAATAGCATCGGAGTGTAGAATTTGTATCAGTTAAAGAATTGCATTTTTTCCATCAACCATGGTAAATATTGGTTTGTGACTGACTTTATATGAATTTCCATTTAAATAAACTAATGAACTTATTAAGTTCCTGATTTCGCTATCAATTTTCTCTTTTTTTTCCTTAACAAATTCATCTGTTTCTTTTGCGTATTCAAGATTAATGGGTCTGCAAAATCTGGGTGAGGAAGGTCTGGGGTTTTGCCACAAGACAACTGGAATTTCATTCGATTTATTTAATACTAACCGTAAAGGTACTATAGGGACGTTAAAAACATTTATTTGTCATCAGAAAATTCAGATATAAACTTTTGCTTGTACTGCGTATGGCTGGAACTTCCATCGAACATCCATTTTGAAATTAAAACAATCTCGTCAGATGGATTAACAGTGCGTAGTTCAAAAATATTTTGCTGAGAATTAAGTAAGCGATTGGCTGTGTGATCAAGCAGCGACTGAAGAGACACTTCAGCTTTGGTTTCGCTTACAGAAACATTATTAGGATAGCATAAAGACTTTTCTGCCTGTATCATTTTATATGATGGAAATAGATCTTTGGCAAAGTTCCTGACGGTTTCGTACTGCTTTCTTGACAGTTGAGCTTCAATGATCATTGAAAGTGCTTCTCGTGGCGACAGTTTTTTTATTTTTGAATTAATATTTAAATCAAGGCAATCTTTTGCGTAGGTATGTGACTCTGCAACATGTTTAATAACTTCTGCTTCTTGACTTTTACCTGAAGCCCTGAAAGACATCTGAGCAGCAAAAGCCAAGGCATTTGCAGGAATCTCAGAGCGCAAGCTAGCAGTTTTTCTACGTTTAGTTTGATCACTGCACTCCTCAAACTCTAACGTACGTCTTCCCATCCCCACCCTAGGAACAAATAATTTTTTGAACACACAACTCTGCTTAGAATACATTATCCACTTACTGCGTAGCTGGGTCTTCCGTTCCGGAGCTCCGTTTTAATTTTGTTGCTATTTTCAGTAGGACAAGCCGTTATTTCCATAACAAAGTCAACAATGTGATCAAATTTTTTATCGAAATCTTTGTCATTACTACGTATAAATTTATCCAGTAAAACTTTTTTCTTAATTACAATTTCTGAAGAAGAATCTGAAAAAAAAAATTTTTTTCAACCTCCACAGCCTCGTTTCTTATAGAATTAATTAAAAAACTTCAAATTGCAACAGAACGTCTATATTATAAGTCTACATACTCTGTTTCAAAAGCTTCTGTTGCAAATTCAAATTTTTTTTTTTTAGATTTTATATGAATATTTGCACTTTTTATTTTTTTTTGTCCGCGAGTTTTATTATTTATGATGATAAAAACACTTTTGCCTTATCTACTGACCTTGATTAATCGATGACATTTTTTTTTTTTTAAAACCCACTGAAAATTATTTTTTTTTTTACTTTTAATTGACCGATTAGAGCACAACAGATCTTTTTATTTCCCAATACACAACTTTACCGGTTGTTTTCTAGCAGCCTACTGCCTCTCCGACCTTCAAAGTTTTATAGATTGATAGAAAATTATGTCAACTCAAAAAAATTTTTTGCATTTTGAGCACGCTCTTCATACAACCGGCCCCAGTGTGCGGCTGTGGACTCAAATTGAAGAAAATTTAGTAAGGTTGAAATCGTAGAGCAATGTTTTATTCGGAAGCTAAGGCGTAATGATTAAAATAGGCAATAAGTGAAAAAACCGCGAAAAATTCGCGTTTTTTTGGATTTTTCCCAATGTTGCGTTCGGCGCTCGAGGTCGAAAAATCCGATTTAATACTAGGCCAACATCATAAACAACTCAGCAAAAAATCAGAACTACCGGACCTGACGCAAGGTCTCAGTACTACGAAACTACAAGGTTACTGGACTATATGTAATTTCATGCTTTACTTGACCTGCACCCAGTAGGCTATATGCATTGTACATATATATAACCTTAACCCAAGTAAGAAAAAATACATTTTTAGGAAAAAATAAATTTTGTTTTAAGAAGAATATTATTAACTGCTTAGGTATGTGGTTTCACATGTTTTGTTTGATGATGCAATTTTAAATATTTAAATTGATGATCAAACTCAGTTTGACAGCAATGAGTAACCTAAAACCATTTATCTAAAATTCTTTTTTAAAAATCAATTTGGAAAAGGTCTTTCAACAAAAAATAAATTTTTGCAACACAAAATTTAATTTATCTTGAGAACAAAATAAATAACAAAAAATAGTAAAACAGTATGAAGCTGGAGGTATCTAAATGAAAACATTTATCGAATAGTAGCCCCAGCAATTCACCTTTAAAAAAAACTAAACAAAATGCTCTGTTATACCACCCCATATGAGTATCTGTGTCTATAGCTATAGATACATATTATGTTCTATACAACTACGGAAGCAACATCAAAGTGCTGAAGCTCACGCTGGCGCTGATCTCAGTTGATATGAGATGCAGTGCAACCCAGTGACTGGTACTGGTTCATCAAAATCTAACGATTCTTTCATAGAATAACCACAAAATAATAAAATTCTCTGATGGCTGCAAAACAATCCAATCGAAGCGAATTGTCGTGCAGCTTACCCGCAGCCTCTTCAATTCCTTTCTCGCACTGGGTGATTAGATTTTACTATTTTTTGCATTGTTTTATTTTTTATTCAATAAAAAACCACAAGCTACCTTTATCTCACGGTAGTTTGAAATTTCAACAACGATTAGCACATGAAAGGAATAATGTGCATGACTGAGTTGTATGTATATACTGGAACTTATGGTAGATATGAGATCTGAGTTATGAGTTTTTTAAATTTAAAAAAATATGCCAACATTTTTAGTTTGAATTGGCATCAAAAGTTTTGCGATACGAATTCTATTTCTTGGTTAAATAAATTGAAAGCAATGCATAGATTTTTTACTTGTTCGTAAATTAAACAAAACCTATTTCTTTATAGAGCACAATTAACAATAATATCTGTTAAGACAAAATTTTAGGTAATCAATATTGTTAAAGAACAAATTTCTTGTTTAAAAGAAAACTTTAAGCATTAGAGCCAACACATTTTACTTAAGCTTCATGTATCTCTTTCATTAACAAAAACTTAATCTAAAAGCTGAAAGATCAAACTAAAATTTGAAAGTAAATCAATCTAGTATTATAGTGTTGTATAATATTAAGTAAGTAGATTACAAATTTCCCATTAAATTGTGTAATCTGTAATTACAAAAATTATCTGTTTTTATCTATGTTATTTCAAAACTTAAGGTAACTATTATATTTGCAATAAGTTATAAATAATTTAATTAAGATAGGCACCTTCGAGAAAACATGGAATAGTATACGATTTTTTTTGACTTAATTAATTTAAAAATTCTTTTTCAAATCCATGATTTTATCAACATATTGGCGGAGTTTAAGATTTTGTTAAATTTGTTTACTATTTTTTTACTTTAATAAAAGAAAGAAAAGTGTCGAATGTTCCCCAACACGAGACATCTCCAACAGAGGCACAATGATTGAGGAAACTACGTAGGTCAGAACTTCAATTCAATGAAAATTTTATCTGAAAACAAATCGAAAATAAAGTGGTTACAAATGTATGTAATACAATTACCATTAATTTAAATAAAATACTTTATATATATTCTTTTTAGTTTACAGTGGATTTTCGTTGAAAAATTCATGTAAGTTGAACTGAACTTAGAACAAATTGCGTCTGACAAAGCCCTCACTATGTCACTGATGAGTTCAAGTGAGTAAGCGGAACGAAACGCCAATTTGTAGGACTAAAGGCCATAAAAAGCTATTTTGAATCAATAATTCAACAAGTCCAATCCTTAATGCTAAGTCTTCTACTTGGCTGATTTATTTCAGTAGTATATAGAATTTGTATTATAAAACCTTCTTATATATATTCTTTTTCCTTTAATAATATGACTTTCAACTTTTCGATTTCACCCCTTAGTGCATTTTCATTGCAACCTCGTCTAAGGCTGTTTGAATTGTTTTTTTTTTTTTATTATTATAAACGCGAGCCAAAGGCGGATACAGACTTTTGCCCAGGTGGGGGGTCGCGTTTTTCAAAGTCTCCAATATCAAAATATCGCACTTCCAGTAGCATTCACTCCGAGTTTCGAAATGAAAAAAAAAAAAAAAAATTTAACTCGAACACGAATCTTCTACATTAAAAATCTCACGCAAGACTTGCAACATTTTTCCTGCGATATTTTGCGAGATTTTAATCTGTGAGATTTGACCTTGCGAGATTTTGTTAGTGGGGTATTGTAACTTTGTAATTTAATTTTCAAAATTTCTTACCCAACCAGTATGCCACTATAGATCGTGATGAAAGTTTCAGTAATCATTTAGTGATGTATTTTGTTTTAATGCATTTAAAAAGTGTTTTTTGAAGGCCACTCAGGGTCATTTAAAAAATTTGTTGATATACCTCATTTATGTTAACTTAGAAAACAATTCCAGAAATAAAAGGTCAATAAATTTTCAAAGATATATTAATATCATAGTAGTTTTTGGCACCTGATTTATGGCTTTCGCAAAAAATCGTATTCTTACGATCCGACAGGCCACTGAATCATTATAAGAGGTCAACTAGTCATACTGTGGTATGGCATTTTTGTTTTTAATTCCTAAAATAAATCTTTGCCTGACCAACTACTGAAACTAGCTGAATTCTTATGACCATTAAGTGACCTTTGAAATTAAATTAGGGTTATTAGGAAATTTGAATTAGGGTTAAGTATGTTTATCAAATTGATAACTTAAGCTTATGTCAATATTCGATTTAATTTTTGGTTAAAAGGAATTTGTATGAGAGGGCCATTTGTTATCTTATTTTGTGTTCAGCAATTTCGTCAAAATCATCAAACCAATTTTAAAATCATTTTTACGCTAAAATTAAAGTTAACATAAAGTTGAATTCTTTTATTTATCTTTAAAACAAATCATTAATTTACTATTTAGCAAAATATACTGAATAAAAATGCAGTTTTTGCAAGCCTATTATGCAGCTCTCGAGACAAATTATGAAGATGTAGAGATAAAAACAAAAGTCAAATGAGAAGAGTAGAGTAGTTAGAAATGTAAAAAATTCTGTAATTTTCAGGTAATTTTGTAACATTTGGATTAAAATACAAAATTTCCGTCAAAATATAGTTTGTCCCCCATCCTTCAAGCCATCAACTGTCAAATTAAATTGAGGGATGGATGTGATGTCAATAGATTAAAAAAACCCCACCAAAATCAGAAATGTTCAGTTTTCTACTGCTCCCAAAATCTAATTAAATTTGCCAACTCTGTTTGCCAATTCCGACTCGATTTAAGTCGGTTTGGAACCAATTTAAATTTTTTATTGAGAAAAATATTTTCCGTATCTGTTTGTGGCCCTTTTGAACCCTCTCCTATTAGCTACGCCACTGACTGATTTAAAACAGCTGTTCTATTTATTCTATATTCTCATTCCATGTCATCATTTTCTGTACGCATTTTATATTTTATTTCAGTCGTGCGTCCTCACAACGTCTTAATAAAGAAAAGAATAAAACAGGGAGATGGTCTTAATTTATAAAAAGCGAAATATATATAAAACGTCACAATTTTTCCGGAAAAATTTTAGAGCATTCTTTTTCCGCGCAAATTTACGTGGAAACTTTCTTTTACTTTTTCACGTACAGCGGTTACAACTGTCAAATTTTGCGCTTGAGCTGCGTACCGCTTGGAAAAATCCGAGATAAAATTTGTCGTGGGAAAAAATTTATTGGGAGATAAATTTTGTCTCGATCTGCGTACTAGGCTTATATCCTTAAAAGAAAGTTGTTTATATTTCACTGGAGGAAAAATTATTTTTGTGACATTTTTACTCAGATTTTTTTTGCATTGTGTCCTTAAATACGCACAAATGTTCGTAGACGAATTTTGTCCTTTAAGTAGGGAAATCATTTTTTCATGATGGAATTCATATAAAGGGTGATTTCTTAGCTGGTTTGGTTTTGGCAACACTGGTTTTGACAGCTGACGTGTGTTTAGTACCTTGTGTCACTGTCAAACAGCTTCAGTTTGGTTTGCAATTTAACCATGGATCGTCTTACAAATGAACAACGCTTGCAAATTATTGAATTTTACTATCAAAATTCGTGCTCGGTTCGAAATGTTCATCGTGCGCTGCTTCCATTTTATGGTCGGCATTCTCGACCTTCTGAGCAGTCTATTCGGAAGATTGTGACCAAATTTCGCACCAAATTTACTTTGTTGGACATTAAACCACCAACACGTTTACGTACTGTGCGTAGTGAAGAAAATATTGCGGCCGTATCAGCTAGTGTGACAGAAGACCGCGAAATGCGAAATCGCAGCGTTACTGTCCAGTAGCGTAGCTAGATGGGTCAGGGCCCTGGGGCAGAAAATAAAATGGGGCCCCTCAAAAGAAATTGGTTTCGTTTTTGTTTAACAAAAAAAATGAGAAATTTTAGAAGATAGATATGTAATGTTATAGGAATATTTTTACAATTAAGAATTTCAAGAAAACTATTAAATAATGTCCTTTGATTTTAGTGGAGCGAATGCATTAAGTCCACATATTAAAATTCACAGAGTTCTGTTCCCAGAGTTTTGTTTAAATTCAGACACCTAGAAAACAAATACAAGTGTTCAGGCGTTATTTAATAATTTTCTTCAAATGTTAATTATTTAGCCTGAACACTGGCATTTATTTTCTAGGTATCTGAATTTAAACAAATTCCCCTGGAATATACCTTCATGCAAATCACAGAAAGAAACGACAAAAACAAACACGAATAAAACTCAAAAGTAATTTTTCTACACGTATGTAATTAGTAATAACCACCCCTATAACGGAAATGAATGAGCTGCGGAGGGAATCAGACTCAATTTTTTACTATGAACGAAATGTCAGAATTGAGTCTGACTTTTGTAACCGGGGAAAATATAAAAAGGTGTGTTCAGGAAAATGGGATCTCAGAGCCCTCATCAGTCATCTCAGTCTCGTGAACAGAATTCCTCAGAAATTTTGCTGTCAAATAACTCAGGAAAGAAAATATGAGGAAAGACAATATTGACAAAATTTTGACACTGAGCGGCCTGAGATCTCATTTTCCTGAACACGCCTAATGAAATGTATTCTGTCCAAAAAAAGAGTGAAACCATTTCCAAAAAATCTGCTAGAACAATCAATCTCAGCCGTATAACAGAGTTCCAGAAGCAAAGTCAAAACGGCATTGTTCGTTTATGATCCCAGTAGTCAGTTTTTATGGATTTTTTAGTTTTGCATCGCATGAAAAGATCTGTAAAAATGATATCACGAAATACTCCCATTTCTTCTAGTTGAACTTCTCACCGAATGGCAACTTACATATATATACTTCTGAGTTTATTCACAAGTCAAAATCTTTATAAGATGTATGTATACGGTGACCATCCGTCCCGAGTTTACCGGGACAGTCCCGTATTTGTATAGCCTGTCCCGGTTTATTTTTTAAGAAACCCGGGACATACAAGTGTCCCGTATTTAGTTATTTGTCCCGTATTTGTACATTCTCTTAAGTTTCATATAATTTAAATAAATAAAAAAAATTATATTTGAATGCCCACTGAACGCATTCATTAATTCATTGATTTTCCAAAAATCTTGTTTTGAAAACAAAGAAACATGTTTTAAAATTTGCTTAGTGTGCATTACGGAACGTTATTTCTTAGCTGTAGGTATATATAATTTACATTTAACTTAAATGTATTATTTAAAAATTTAGGGTCAGTTTTTCAGTGTGATCTCATCCTAGCCTTGGCGTTAAACCTAAGTTAACTCCAGAAACGTGTTTTTCAATAAATCTAAGTCCTATGTCAACTCCGAGTTAATTTACCTAATTTGGCGAGTTAACTCAGGATATAAACTCTCAATTGTGGCACGATGGCGATTTCGATTGTGGTATCCATGTATCGTACTGTCGAACATCTATTTCAATAGATTATTAACAGCTGAAAGAATAAATTAATCCTCAACTAAAAAACTACTTCTGAAATTGCTCAAGGTTAACTTATTTTCAGTACCTACGTTCTGTTACTCTCGCATTGATAAAATCAGTCGAGAAACGTTGAAAAATGGAACAAAACTCATGCATTTTGTTTCAATTTTCATCGTTTCTCGATCAGTTTTTTCGATGCGAGAGTTACAGAACGTAGGCACAGGACTAGCTAACTCTGAATTAAACTAAGGGTTAACACGGCACTGAAAAACTGGCCCTTAGTTGCTTTGTCAACAGAAGACTGAATTATTCTAATAGATAATAAAATTAAAAATCATAAGTTTTTTTTTGTTTTTAGTTTGTTACGTTGTGAAGAGATTATAATTCAATTTAACGTTCCTTTCTTTTTAAGAATTTCCTTTCGTTTGTTTTTCTGTAATTTTTTAAACTTAATTTTAGATATTACTTGATAAAAACAATAGAAGAGTCAAATTTCTTCACTTTAAAAATTGTTCACTTTTTGTCCCGGGTTTTGCTCAAAGAAATATGGTCACCGTATGTATGTATGAACTGCGAAGGATCGATTTTTAGTGAAATTCAAATATTAGGACGAAAACTCATAGCAAGTAAGCATCTTCTAGATAAAAGCTTTAACAACCACTTGGACCGGCAGATAGGATATCCAAGGTTTTATCTGTTGGATATTATTGTCCGAGATATTTGAAGCCAAAATTTGAAACTTATCTGGCAAAAAAGTTTCGGATAGGCTATCCCAGACTTTATCCACAAGTCTTGAAACTGACCCATAATATTCAAAACAAACTGTGCCAAAACTATCTTAAAGATAATAACTTTTATTTTCGCTTTGAAAAATTGTTTCTGTCAGTTTCTGGGGCCCCCAAACCTTCAGGGCCCTGGGGCGCCGCCCCAGTTTGCCCCTAGGTAGCTACGCCACTGTTACTGTCAATGGTGAACGCTACCGAGCGATGATAACAAACTTTTTTTTGCCCGAAATGGAAGTTCTTGACTTGCATGATATGTGGTTTCAACAAGACGGTGCCACATGCCACACAGCACGCGAAACAATGGCGCAATTGCGAGGCGAGTTTGGTGAACAGTTAATTTCACGTTTCGGGCCGGTCAATTGGCCGCCTAGATCGTGCGATTTGACACCATTAGATTATTTTTTGTGGGGGTATGTCAAAGCTAATGTCTATAGGGACAAGCCCGCTTCGATTGACACACTGGAAGCCAACATCCATGCATTCATTCGTGAGATACCGGCCGATATGTGTGAAAGAGTATGCCAAAATTGGACTCAGCGGATGGGCTACCTGAGACGCAGCCGCGGTCAACATTTGCATGAAATTATCTTTAAACATTAAATTGCAAGGTTCAAACTATCGATTCAAATAAATATTTCATTCATTTTTTCGAATTTTTTGTGTTTTTTTTTTTTTTAAGTTCTAAACCTCTTAAAAAATCACCCGTTATTTTAAATTTACTTATGCTTGGGAAAATCCCAATCCGCCAATAACGCGAACAAATAATTTACAACAAACAGTAAAAATCAAATTCAATCACCTTTTTTTGGTAATTTAACAATGAAGGGGTAACTCTGATAGCCTGTCGGAGGTGCCCCAGGTTGCACAATGCACATGCACAGTTGGATGTGCTCCGTATTGCACTTTTTACTTATCACTTTTTACTAATTTGTTGTACAAATATATTCTAAATTTGCATTAAAAAATAGTTATCAACACTTAGTATTGCATACGCCAACATAAAGATAAGTTTAAAAATAAGAACACAATAGTCTAAAAAACTTACACAGAAAATTAAAGTCAAAAGTGTGGCGACTCTTATTATCTTATAATACATAGTTAATTCTTATCATATTTTCAACTACAGTTCATTTAATTTCATTAAGTAACTATACCGAAAACCGAATTCAAATTTTACACTTTGCACTTTTCTACTCTTCATTTTAAAATAACATAGATCACAGCAACATTTGTTTGTAAGAAAATTAATTTAATTGTAATATTAATTCATTCAGTTTCCAGTTTTCACTTTAATAACTTCGTTCTCTTTTAAATAAATTTAATAAAGTTTTTCTGAATTTGTAATTTGGTTTTTATAATTGTTTTTGCATTGACTATCGACATCAAGCTTTCAGTCAGCCTTTTCAAGTTGGATTTTTGGCTGCTGACTATAGGTAAGTTCATCCGTAAGCACAAAACCCACAAAAGCATTTTTTTTTCTTTTTGACACGGATTAGAAACTGCCACCTAAATTTTCGTGGGCTTGGCATTAGAAAAGCCTACTAAAATCATTTCTTTTTCAGAAATTTTGTTTGCCCCGCTGTCGGCACCAAGTTACTATTTTATTTATTCCTACAACTCATTCCTAATTAAATGAGTATAAGCTTTCAGCTAATACTTACTTTAGTTGAAATTTTAAAAGTATTTTTTTTTTATAAATCCATTGTAGTACCATTAGTAATCCTAATTTAACTAGTCATCTATTGAAAAACATATTTTTTTTTTTAATTTGTTTATTTGGTAAATTTATTTATAATAGTAGATAATATATAATAAATTCACTGCGGAAATTAAACTTAAGAAAGAATAATAATATTTGAGTGACAGCATAATTTAATTGTCAGTAAGATACTTTGTGGCTTTTTAATATTCAATTAGATGAAATGCATTAGGAAAACTATAATTGTTTATTTTGTGTAAGGCTATAGTCAAAAGGTCATTCAATATACAAAGTTATATAGAAAGATTTCATCATAAATTTACAAATAAAAGTGATTTACACAATGTTTAAGATTTTAAGAATAAATGAATAAGAGAGAGTTATCTTAGCGTACAGTAAACTAAGGTAGAACTCTTATGATTTATTGCAAATAATAAGTGTCTAGTAGAATTATTACTCTTTAATAATGATAAGATAAGAAGTGATAAGTATAGTATTCTTGAGTGTTTGTTGAAGCCTTAATTATCTAGAAATAATTTAATTAGTGGCGCTGCATTACACACATTATGCATATGTATTATGTATAGTAAGTACATTAGCGTGCAAATATACTAGCTCAAGAAATTTAGGGAACAAAAAAATTTCAATTTGTTTTAGAAAGATTTTTGTAAAAACAAAGTCGTATTGAGTTGATTTTTTTTGGTTCCTCTTTGTCAATTTTTTTGGTGAGATGAGATAAGTATCTTAATTATTTTCTCTTTGCCCATCATAATACCGATAGAATAAGAACTAGTAGCAAATTTTATGGGTGAAGGTATAACCGAAACTCAGAGCGTGTATGGTGTGGTGCGTCACCAGGGCTGAAGAAGGAGGGTTGAAAACGATGATTTTCCGGGTCATCTGGAACTCAATTCATAATTCAATTTGTGTTTTGTGTTAAAATGATTTGTTAAGAGTGTTCCGGACTGAAATGGTGATTTCATGAAAAAGATTGCGAAGCGTGTACTTGTCCGATCAAAGCGATTAAGGTGTCTATGGACAGATAAACTTATTCTCTATGCCATCATTGGAAAAAAAATTTAATTTTGTGCTCTAGATTTTGGTAAAAGCCTCTAAGAAATCGAGAAAATGGCTAAAATGGCTGTTTTTCAAAGCAAATGTAGCCTGCACTATAGCATTTTTTGCAAAAAAATGTTTAATAACATAAAATTCCATATTTTTATTATGCCACTATTGGAGAAAATTTTTAATTTTGTACCTAATAAAAATTTAAATAATGCAACATAAAAATGCTTGTGAATTTTGAAAAAACGCATTTTTGACAGTCAATTTTTTACACCTAATGGTATTTTTTTGGCATGTTTTTTTGCAGTGGATATAAACTCAATATATTTTTCATGATTTTCATTAATTATATAATCATAATTGTATCATTTTATATTGAAATTTTTAATTCTTAAAATGCACTTTTTCGCAGGAAATTTATGTAAATTTAGAAGTTAAAATCAGTAACTTTTAGAATTTTTTTTTTTAGTACAATAATACGCCTACTAGTGACCAATTAGTAAAAATGCAAAGTTTTATAAAACAAAGTATCTGATGAAAGTGGAAAAAAACGGTCTTATATATGCAAAAAAAAAAAGTTAGCAAATGAGGGACTTTTTATTGATGTTGTATGAAAATCATTAATCAAATACAATTACATTATCAAAGAGAAAATATCAAAAATGTGGAAAATACTACAAGAGTGCCTTTTTTGCATTTTTAGTTTCGTAACCCAATAATTATAGAATGCATTACTCGGTCGCACGAACAAGTTTGCGAAACATCATATGGCTTGAACTACAAGCCAGAGCCAAACTAAAAATGATTGGCGAATGGTTGTCTTCATGGATGATAAGAAGTTTAATTTAGATAGATGAACCGGATGGCTACAACTTTTATTCCCATGATTTGCGCGACCTTCAACACGCCATCATAGCCGAGAGGGTGGAGTAATGATCTGGGAGGCGATTACCTATTATGGAGCACTGGAGCTTAATGTTCAAAGCACGAAAATGACGGGAATAACCTACAAGGAAGTATTAAAATCAGCTTTTCCAAGCTGAAGGACATTTTTGGACCTTTGCCATGAATCTTGCAACAGGACAACGCACCAACCCATACTGCTTGTATTGTAATGTCGTATATTGCAAGCCAACAAGTTGAAGTGGTGAATTGGCCGCCGTATATTCACTTGACCTTAACATTATCGAAAATGTCTGGGGGTGGCTTACACGCAAGGTATACGAAGGAGGGAGGCAGTACGAAAATAAAGAAGGACTTATCCATGGCATTAAGTCAGCTTGGGCCGAAATATCATTGAATTATATAAAATCTTTGTATGATTCAGTACCACATCGGATTTTTGAATTAATTTCAAAAAACGGTGGTCATACCCACTACTAAATTATTTATTTTATTATTTTTTATAATAATTACCACAAAAAAGAATCAATAAAATCAATATTTTAAACTTTTCCCCAATTTTTGCTGTTGCCTTTATTCATGTGAACCGATTTTATAGCTTACTTTTTGGAGTATTTTTACAAACTTTGAAAAATGTCCGTTACTTTAAGAACGGAAATAACTTTTGAAGGTGTATTCCATGGAGAAATTAAAAACCTTTGCTTACCGTAAACACATAAGTTTGTTATGGCCATGAAAGCCGCCCATAACACAACGTTTAGTACAATTTTATTTTTGCCTTTATTCAAGTGAACTACGGTGTCTTAATGTGCATACAAAAAAAAAACAAAACCACTGAACTGAACTCAACTGAACCGAGTCGACTCGGGTTGAGTCAAACCAGTTGGGGTTCACCCGGTTCGAGCCAACACGGAATGAGTCAACCCGGTTTGAGTTAACCTAGTTTTAGTCAACGCGGTTCGAATCCATCCAGTTCGATTCAACCCGATTTGAGTCAACCCAGTTTGAGTCAACGCGGTTGAGTAAAAAATGTAATAATTGTAAATAAATATTTGCTTATAGACCGTATATAGGCGTCGAAAGCTTCATTAAAGGCTATTCAAAAAATCAAAGTCTTGCAGTCCACAACTGTTCCGTGATATGTGATCCGCGGAACTTATCAAGGGAGAGGTGAAAACCAATTTCGGCTAACACGATTATCTTCGAAGTTGCATTCATATTTTTTTTTTTGATGCACTGTTTAATCGCAAAGGCCCCAGTTGTGGACTGCAAGACTTTGATTTTTTGAATAGCCTTTAATGAAGCTTTCAACGCCTATACTTGTTTTCTTGATATCACAATCTCTCACACCCAAAATCTGCTTAGTCTATAACGTTAGCATTACTTATTTTTTTTTTACAAGATTCACTGTCGTATATATCTTTAGATTTCAAAATCTCCACCGAGAGAGTCCAGCAACAATTGAAGAGAACGAAAAAGCTGGCGGTAAAGACTTGGTGGAGTCCACCTAGGTTAAGCCCACCCTGTTCGATTTGATTCAATGAAGTGAATATATTTCGAATGTACATATAACTAACCTTCACGTTAACGTTTACGTTCATATAAATGTTTGCTGGGAGCATTGTACTTACATACAATACCTACAGGCGTTCGGAAATAGCGCCTAAGGAAATAGCGCACAAAGTGATTTGGAAACATTGCCCAAAAAATTTTGTATCAAAAAATCAAAGAAGAAATTGGAAATATGTATTGCCAAAAACAATTTTGATCCCAAATAATAAAATATTTAGCATATGTAAATTGTTTTTGTAGAACTTAGGCTATATTTCCTTAATTTTGGGTCGTCTTAAGAATTTTTTGTGATGGCAATATTTGCTTAAGATTTCAAAATTATACAGTTACAATCAATTATTGTTAGATAGATGGAGGTATAGAATAAATTCAAAGTTTCTTTAAATCCAGATTTTTTAAATGCAAAAGAAACTTTGCATACACCCAGCCTCGCACCCAACTTAAATCCTATAGTGAGCCCAAACAGTGGGCTTGCTGGAGGTAGCATGCCTCCATACATACATCACAATTAATTCGCGAATTTTTAAATTTCAAAAACCTAAAAAATCCTTTCCTCTTTAAACAGTGAGGGGGCATGCTGCTCCCCTGCAACCCCTCTGCTTGGGCTCGCTATAGGATTTGGGATGGGTGCGAGGTTCTTTTGGGCGGGTGTTTTTTGAAAAAATTTCATCAATCGTCCTGATTGCATTTGGGCGATATTTCCTAATATTGCTGTTGTTTGTGGCAATTTTCTTATTTTGGGCTTTATTTCCCATTTGGCTATTTTAATTTATCAATTTGGGCAATATTTCATTTTATGAAGGAAAGCAAAATATGGAAATATAACCTAAAGTGAGAAAAAAAAATTACAACAACGATCTGTTCAGTGTTTTTTTGGGGCGATTTGGGCGCTTTTTCCTTGGGCGCTATTTCCTAACACCCACCATACATTTGGTATTTTTTGAATTTTTTCTCTCATTCATGAGGTTTGTTTTGGTCGCCAAAAAAACGATACTTTTTCGAAATTCACATTTTTGGTATTTTCGCTCAGGTAAATGTTTTTAGTATTTTGGCTTTGATTACAAAAATGTTTTCAGGATTTAAACCAAAAAGGAAACCTAAGCATTAAAAAAAAACTCAATTAACTTTTCCGAAAGATAAAAAAAACGTACCTACTTACCTCCACAAAATAAAAATACATAATACATAATACATAATAAAAATATACCTATGTAGTGGAATAGGTACTTAAATTTAAATAGGGGGAACCCTAGGCAACTCAATTTCACGATTTATTGTTTCTTCGAGTGGGGGCTTAGATAAAATTGCTATTAAATGGTTTTTAGTAAATTAATACTTTAAGTTTTAAAAATTCATGGACCTACTTAATTTGATTTCCCTTAAACGGACAATTGCCTTGGGCGGACGAAAAATTCTGCACCGTTGCTGTCTTCTCAAAGGAGGTTTCACTGTAATATCAACTCAATTATAAATTTAAACTGTTCTGCACTAAACCAACTCATTAAATTCTGTTATAAAACCATAAATTCATTACAATTTCAACATTAACTTCCATGCACGCTGACGCTACTAATTGATTTTCTCTTTTATCCTCATCACAAATATTGAATAAATGGGCTTATACCTCTTGGAGCTTAAAACCCCTATTCAACAGACAAACTCAATCTATAAAATAGTTAAAAGTTAAAACATCTGAAAAGCTATCTAAAGTAATATCAGTCTTGATTCCTGGAAGGACGAAATGAGACTTTTTACAAATATTCATACCCCTTCCAAACACATATTGCCTAACGGATAGTCATATAAAATTAATGACTTTAAAAAAGGATACTGAAAACTTTTTAATTACTCTCCGGAAAATTGTACGTTCGACCGTTGTGAAGAATGTATCCGTATCCGTGCACATCAACTTTACTCTCGAATAAAATTTTTTTTTCAGTTACTCAACAAAAACTCCAATTCTCGAATAGTAAAGGCACTTAACGATTATGGCATAATTTTTGGGTCTAATTGAGTTTTATTACAGATTTGATGATGATATTCTAAAAAAAAAAAAAAATTATACCTACTTACAAAACATAGGTATTATATGGAAAAACTTTTGTTAGTTGATGTCCCTCGAAGTATGTCTGAGTTTAATTTAAAAGTTTTGTCGAGTTATATTTGGATTTGGAAAGAGGGAAGTAGAGTTTCCTTAAACCTAAACTTTGTTTGGTCTTCAATTGTACCATAGTAAGACAAACGACTATCATTGTTTAATGAACTTTCGAACTTTTATAAATGTGTACATGTCTGCAAAGAAAACACAAACATTTATATAATTTTAAAATTTGCTTGTGGTATTAATTCAAAGAAACGTATTTATTTTAATATTATTTTTGAAAAACAAGAAAATTTGTCTCTCCTTGGAGCTGTGTTCATGTTCATGTCGAACTGTTATTTCAATTTTGTAAAGATGAAAATAATGTTTATTTATGTTGTATGTACTAGGCTCAAAATTTAATATTGGTTGCTCAGCAGATCTATGAATATTTATCAAGAAAGCGATTAGACATTTCATCCACAGTTGCGGATTTTTTAATTTTTGTTAACTAATTTGTTTTTTAGTTATTGTTTGCAAGGTGCATATAACCTCGTACCATAGTACCCGTGGCATAATGGTTAGTGTGTTGCACTGTCATGCCGAAGGTGTGGGTTCGATATCAGCAGTGCCACGTAAAAACAGAAATGTTTTATCCGAAGTACGTGCCTCTTGCGAGGAACTGACAAATCCTCCAAGAATATACTTATGTCATGAAAAGTTGCTTCTCATTTAGCCGTTTGGACTCGGTAAGAAACTGTAGGTCCCATCCATTCCAGCCAACAACAACAACACGCACACAGGAATGGTTGAGAGTTGTAAGTCACTAGGCCCTGGTTCTCTACGAGTTTTTTCGCCATACAATTTAATTTATTGATTAATAGTCCATTCATTTAAGCTTTTTGCTTTGGAAAGAATGGCGGAAAGCTGAATTATGGTATATAGCCTCTTCAGGGAATTGTAAGGAAACTTTAAGGAGTCCACATCGATATGAGCGCTGCTAAAAATTTTACGGGGGGTCAAATGCCCACAAATGGGTTTTAAGTAATAACTCCCGAATGGTAACTCTTTCCGAAAAAATGTCAAGTACTAGATTGAAGCTTAAAAAAAATCCTAAAATGTTAAGTACCTTCTGTTCTCTTTTACATCACGTTAGAGGTTGAGTACAAGGTGAGTTTTTCTTCCGTGGTATCCCCCTAGAAAATTAGGAAACAGTTCTTAAAAATATATGCAGGGATTTATTTAATTCGGGCTCCACTACATTAATCATACGGGGTCGAAGGTCACGAAACACGGTATATCTTTTATACAGCTTGATTCGTATGTGACAGAACGTGAAAGATGGGTTGAGAAAACAAAAAAGTCATATTAGAAGTTCTATTCTCCCTTTAAGAAATTTTCTAAAAAATTATTTAAAAACAGCGGTAACACTTACAATGGCATGCTATACTTTTTGTAAAGACAAACATTTCTTCTTTTATTTTAATTTTAAATGAAATTGTTTGATTGGCTTTACAAAAAGGTATAGTGTGCCATTGTAAGAGTTACCATTGCTTTTTATTTATTTTCTTCAGCTTTAAGTCAATTTCTTAGAAAATTGTCCCTCCTGGCTAAACGGTGAGAATATAACCCCCCCTCCCATACGACTTTTTTCTTTTCCCGATCCACCGCTCTAGCTTTTTGTCACATTTTATACGAATCAACCGGCATAAACGAAGCACCATGTTTCGTGGCTTTCGATCCCGTATGATTAATGTAGTGGAGCCCGAATCGATGGGGAACTTTCCCAAAACTTTTAAATAAATCCCTGTATATATTTTTCGAACTGTTTTCAAATATTTCTGGGGGATACCTAGCAAGAACAACTCACCTGGTACTTTACCTCTAAGGTGGTGTAAAAGAGTACATTTTCTACAGAAACAAAAAATCCGATGGAATTATTTCGAAAAATCTAGTATTTGATATTTTTTCTGTAAGTGTTACCATTCAGGAGATATTCTTTAAAAACCATACTTGGTGGGGCTTTTAACCCCCTGTAAAATTGTCAGCAGCACTCATATCGATGGGGACTTTTAACAGTTTCCTCAGAATGCCATGGGATGCTATGTGCCAAAATCCAGTTTTCCACCATTTATTCAGTAACTTAGCTGATTTTAAGACTTATATATGGCTGGACTCATCATCATCATCGTGTCCTGTAACCCTGGCTGGTGCATAGGGCGTCAACAAAACGCCTCCATCCTTCACGGTCTGCTGCAAGGTACTTAAGCTGTGGCCACATCTTTCACTGGGATTCTGCTTCCGACAGTTGATTTCCATGTTGTTCTTGGTCTTCCAACCCGCCATGCACCCTGAGGATTCCATTCAAAGGACTGCTTTGAAATTTCATCGTTTGGTTTTCTCAGTGTGTGACCAATCCAACGCCATTTACGCTTTCTTATGTCGAACATCCAGCCGCTCTTGACTTGTCCTGCGCCACAATTCCTCGTTTGATATTATTTGTGGCCATCGAATTTTAAGGATGTGGGGAAGACAGCGATTCACAAAAGCCTGCAATTTCCTCGAAATGGTAGACGTGACTTTCATAAGCATATAACAGCACATATAAGACATTGGACTCGAAGAATCTCAACTTAGGAGATTTGACTGGATTTCCAAATTGGGGACAGAGTATCGAAGGCAGCACGAGCTTTATTTTTTCTACTGCTTACGCCCAGATCCGTACCATCGTTTGCAGAAACAATACTGCGAAGTTAGTTAAACTGTTCGACTTCTTCCACTGGCGTCTCTTGTAGAATAATGCGCTGCTGCTTGGAGTGGCTTGTGAGCATTATTTTTGAGTGCCCTGATGATGTACTAACTAAGACAAAACGCGTTGGCCATATTCAGCAATAAAATAATTTATTTTGTGGAAAAATAAAACAAGTGTTTCTCTAAATCTATTTTATTATTTTTGTCTTTTTGTTGTTTATTCCTAGACCACTCCACTCTCCCTTCACTTGCAGTGTTTGGCACATCCCGTTCAGCCCACTGATGCTATTTGCCAGTAAAAATACGTCATCGGCATAGTCTGATCTAAATGACTGAGCCTTTCGAACGGTCTCCATTGAATTCCCTGTCGCTCAGCAGATATACCAACACTGGCTGTCAATACGTCATCCATCGCCAGCAGGAAGAGAATTGGCGATAGAGCATCCCATTGTCTCACACCCTGTTGCGCTTCAAAGGAGTCGGATAGTTGCCCATTGTGCAAAACAAAACACCTTGCGTTGTTGTATATAATGGCAACAATTTTTTTCGGAACTCCTCTACCAAGCAACGATCTCCATAAACATTCTCGGCTAACTCAATCGAAGGCCTCCTCAAAATCCTCAAACATGGGGTACAGCGGTGATTGAAATTCCATCGACTGCTGGAGGACGATACGCAGGGTGTTAATATGGTCGACACACGATCGACCACTGCGGAAGCCACATTGATGCCTCTTGGGTGTAGACTCGATTCTATCCCTTATCGGCTCGAGAATGATGGTTTCTATTAGTTTTAGAAAAACGGACAAAACGGTAATACCCCACCAACTGTTGAAATTCTTAAAGTAACCTTTATTTGGCAACTTAACAATCATACCATTTTTCCAGTCCTTGGGATAGCTCTCGTTTTCCCAAATAATTGGTATCAACGGATGTAGAATATTAGCCGTTGTTACGGGATCGGCTTTCAAAAATTCAGCTGGCTTTCCATCAAGTCCAGCTGCTTTGTTGTTCTCGAGGAGATTTATTGTATTTTGGACTTCCGATTCTGAAGGAGATTCGATGTTTATACCCCTATAGGACCTGCGCATTTCGTTAAGTTAGGGTACTTTACGCTTCACCACTCTGGTCAATGGAATCCTCATTTAGCAGGCACAAAAATGGTTCATCTAAATGCGTAGCTGATCCTCAATTGATACCAAAAGTATGTCATCCACATCCATTACAGGAAAGGCGATACATGCATCGCAATTCAGCCTTTCGTTGAACATATCTGCTTCGGCATTTTTTAGCATTTTCAACGATTTGCGAAGTTAGATTTAATCCCAGGTGTCATCTCATCAATTGTTGAATATTGGATTCCGTTTAATGACGAGGCTCTGTCGTTAAGGGTGGTGATAAGGTTTCAACATATTTTGGAGTCATTTAAAGCATTATTAATGAATTTTGAGACTCATCAGAACCAAATGGTAGTCGCTTCCCACATCGGCATTTCTTATATTCTGGATATCACACATTGATTGGAGTCTTAAAGATACAAAATGAATAATAATGAGTTGATACTTCAAATGTAAAGATACTTACCTACATGGATTCTTGCAACTCAAGAAGATTTGATATACATATAGGAATCCCTCAAGTATCTTTAATTAATGTTTTCTTCTTTTTAGCAAACAAAACTAAATCTTTTTTACTTAAAAATCACACGATTTGGTGCTGTCAAAATAGCTTCAAAATTGATTTTACACATTTGAAGGGTGGTATGAATCTTTTCGTAGGGAAAAAGATTTCTTGGAACTTTTTTCCCGGGTAACATTTTATTTCAGAGGAAATAAAGTTCCCATGATATAGGCGATCGGGCTGAATAATATTAATGAAATTTATTCTGCCCGAAAATAAAGAGGAATAATTTCAAAATAATCTTACTTACTTATCCGGCTCCCGATCCATGAAGGGTCTCTGCCTGAGATATTGCGGTCTTCCATCGGTTGCGGTCCCTCGCACGCTCCCTCCAGTCGTCGCGACCAAGCGCTCTTGCATCTGTGACCGCCTGGTCCCTATAGCGGAGGTTCGGTCTTCCTGGTCGTCTCGAACCTGGGGGCTGGGATTCGAAGATTTTCTTGGCTGGAGCGTTGTTGTCTATTCGCTCGATGTGGCCGTGCCAGTGTAGTCGACGTGTTTTGGCTCTTTGGATTACATCCACATCTTTGGTACAGCTCGTACAGTTCATGATTGAATCTTCTCCTCCAATCGCCCTCTTCGCATATAGGACCACATATCCGTCGAAGAATTTTTCTCTCGAAAGTGCCCAGTATCAATTCCTCTTTTTTACTTATCGTCCAGCACTCAGCGCCGTAGAGTAGAACTGGTAAATTTAGCGTTTTGTATAGTGTGCACTTTGTCTTTCGAGAAAGGAGTTTTGAACCCATTTGTTTGGCCAAACCGAAGTAGCAGCGGTTCGCTAGGGTAATTCTTCGTCGGATTTCCACTAAGGTGTCGTTCGTGGAATTAATGTTTGTTCCGAGGTAGGTGAACTCCTTGACTACCTCGAAATTACTGCTACCAACAGTGACGTTTTGTCCTAGCCGATGGACAGATGAGGCTTTGTTTGTTGATAGCATATACTTTGTTTTGTCCTCATTCACTTCAAGACCAACGCGTTTCGCCTGTTCATCAATAGCTGTGAATGCTTCAAGTACAGCTCTCTTGGAACGGCCGATGATGTCGATGTCGTCCGCATAGCCAAGCAGTTGAGAAGACCTGTTGAAGATAGTGCTTTCCATGTTAACACCACTCTTGCGCACTATCTGCTCCAGGACTAAGTGGAAGAAATCACATGATAGCGCATCTCCTTGTCTGAACCCTGTACACGTCTGGAATAACTCAGATGAATAGGTGGTTGGTCTCGACTTGAAATTCGTTGGTCTTTTCCAGGATTTGCCTCAATGTGAAGATTTGGTCTATCGTTGATCTGCCTGGCCTGAAGCCACACTGGTACGTGCCGATCATAGTGTTGCAGAAAGGTTTTAGACGCTCACATAGTACCTTGGATAGGAGCTTGTGTAGGCAACATTAAGATTAAGATGGGATATGCCTCTGTAGTTCTTGCAGGACATAGGATTTTTTGTAGATTGGGCATATGGAGCTATTTGACCAGTCGTCGGGCATACTTTCCTCCTCCCACACTTGGTTGATGAGCTGGTGCATGCACCCTACAAGGACATCTCCTCCATACTTAAAGAGTTCCGCAGTAGGCCATCCGAGCTGGCGGATTTGTTGTTCTTAAGCTTGTGGATGGCTTTCTTAACCTCTTCAGTACTGGGCGCTGGGACTAGATCTTCATTGACTTGTCTTATGCTTCTTTGTTCCTCTGTTGCCTCCTCTACATAATGCCCACTAAGCAGCTGCTGGAAATGCTGCTTAAACACGTCTACAATTCCCTGTGCTTCGGTGACTAGGTTACCTTCGCTGTTTCGAAGAGCTTGCGTGCTAGTCCTATAGCCAGATGCCAGTTGCTTGGCTGTTTTGTAGAACCGGCGGGTGCTGGTGGCGGTGCTAGACTCTTTGAGATACTTGAGCTGAGAGGCTGCGGATGCTCTTTTCTTTCTACGCAGGGTTTTTTCTCTTTCCTTCTCTTTTCACGGTACTCCTCTCTTGCTGCTCTTGTTTTCCGTTGCAGCATTTGCATTCGTGCATTTTCCGTCACCTGCTTCAATACCGCGCATTCATCGTCATACCACGGGTTCTTTTTTCTGGGTGGTTGATAGCCTATGGTGGTCTCAGCTGTCTTCTTAATGATGTCACGATATTGGTTCCACTGGTTGTTGACGCTTGTGGCTGAGTGTACGGCAGAGAGTTTTTCCGGTCAATTGCTCACTGTAGTATCTGGCTTTCTCAGATGTGCTAAGGCATGCAATGTTGAATTTCTTCCTTTGGGCGGTCTTCGTTTTCTTTTCGTTGGACAGTCGGGCTCAGAACTTTGTCACAACAAGAAAGTGGTCAGAGTCCACGTTTGCACCTCGGAAAGTTCGCACGTCCAAGATGTTCGATGCATACTTTGCGCCAATTAGCACGTGGTCGATTTGGTTGGCGGTTCGACCATCTGGAGATCGCCAAGTTGCTGTGTGTATCCTTCGCCTGGGGAACCTAGTGCTACTTATCACCGTATTACGAGCTGCAGCAAAGTCGATTAGTCGGAAGCCGTTGTCTGTTGTCCTTTCGTGGAGGCTGTGCTTCCCAACTAATCCGCCAAAGATGTTTTCCTTTCCGACTTAAGCATTGAAGTCTCCGAGCATGACTTTGACATCGTACTCCGGACAGGCTCCGTAGGCTGCGTCCAGGAGGTCGTAAAACTCCTCCTTGTTAGACTCCTCAGCTTCATCGGTAGGGGCTTGTGCACATATTAGGCTGATGCTTTGGAAGGTAGCTTTGATGCGGATCACAGCCAGGCGATCGCTAATCGGCTTAAAATCGATGACTTTCGATCTGAGTCGATTTCCCACGACGAATCCGCATCCTAACATGTGCAGTCTTTGATGGCAGCTGTAATAAATGTCGCAATCCTTTCTTTTCGTTATACCTGATCCTATCCATCGTATCTCCTGGATCGCGGTAATATCTGCCTTGTACCGCGAGAGGACAGATTCAAGTTTTTGAGTAGCACCTGGTGTATAGAGTGTCCTTACATTCCAGGTGCATACTCGTAGATCAGAGTCCATTTTCATTTGAGGGGGGTCGTTATCCGAGGCTTCTTGCGTCTCTCTCATTACAATTGGCTTTTTTACTGTGGTCGGGTCGTTAGCCCAACGCACTAACCTCCAATCTGTAGGGCCATGGGTTTAATGTTGCAATTCTTTCCTTGGTCAACATTCGCACTTACAAGTTTAGCAAGTCAAGGCATAAAGCCAAGACCAGTATCCGGCGGCTACCAACGTGGAGGTATTGTAAGCACTTGATGTGTAGGAAAAGATACAGCTCGAGGCCCCCAGTTCCTACAACATCCAACCACCCAAAATAATCTTCAAGAATTATTAATTTAGCCCATATAAATATTATATTCATTTTCAAACTAGGAAATTGTGCCTTACATAATTATTATCCAAAATAAACTGAGCCAAAACTTCCTTAAAGATAAGCCAAAGTTATATTTTCGCTTTGAAAAATAGCTTTTGTCAGAGTCTGGGGCACCCAAACCCTGGGGGCCCTGCAAGGCCACCCCAGTGTGCCCGAGGTAGCTACGCCACTGCTTACTCCTCAAAAAAGTAAAATCTTTTGTTTAATAGTGTACTTCATTTGAGTCATATTTTTCGATAATCAACTAAACATCAGATATAACTAATTCCCTAGAAAGAGCACACATTTATTTCAATTTAAACTTCTCACAGTTAACTGAATGTTTAATTGATGATTGAAAAATTTACTCTTGAACGAACAAAAAATAAATGACATTATTGTTCTAAAATTTGTTGTAAATTTGTTACTCTGAAATCCATTTTTCAGAGCTTGAACAGGATAATTAATAGTACCAAAGTATCCACATTCCACAACACTTAATTATTGGCATGATTTTAGCCCATTATTTGATTTATTATTTCCTACTCAAAAAATAATTGCAATTTTTTCACTAACCTGATCCACGTTTTGATTTAATCTTTACATTGAATCACATACAATAATGCCAGATATATAATATATCTACATATATTATGGTTGATAGTTTGTGGTGTTCCTTTCAAAGATTCGCAATTATCGATAAACAAATAATGGAGGTATTCTTTATCGAAGAATTTATTTATATATTTTTTTTTTTTCAAAATAATATTTAAAATAATTTGCTTTTAGTCACGATTCCATACCCTCAGTTCAGTTTTGCAATAGTCAGGTTTTTTTTACTTATATAACCAAACAATGCAATATTTATTTTAAAACCCATAGAAATCCCATTGTAAGCAGGTGCGCTGAACAATAAAATGATGCAAATCAAAATTTTATTTCAAAACCACAATAAATGGATGTAATTTCGATTGAATATGTAGAAGCAATTTCTGTATTTATAGTGCTAATGGTAATTGTTAAAGCAAATTTTATTTAGAAAAATTGAATTGCTAAGCCTTTGTGGTTTTAATTAAACTATTACCAGTATTAAATTGTTCCTATTCAAGAAAAATATCTGATATTCAGGAAAATTACTATTCATAAATTTCATGGCTCCGCGAAATTAGGCCCCAGGAAATTAGGCCCCAAAAAAAAATGAAATAAGGCCCCAAAAAAATGCATACAAAACAACAACAATGAAAATTCTTGAATTTTGGGGTGTTATTTCATTTTTTGGGGCCTTATTTAATTTTTTTGGGGCCTTATTTCATTATGAAATAAGGCCCTAATGAAAAAAGACCCTAACATTAAATTTGGGGCTTAATTTTATTTTATTTTGAAAAACAATTTGGGGCCTTATTTCATTTTGCATAATTTACTTAAAATTGCCAAAATAACATTGTTTTCACAAAAAGTATTAAGAAAATCCGCTAATCGAGGACCCAGAGCTAGCAAAATACCGCTTAGTGTGGTCCCAGCAATCATGTTTCAATGTAAAACCGAGGTGATGTAAAAGCTTGAAGAGAAAACCATCGTCACTCTAGTTTATATTAATTATGAATTGTGAAAAGTTTGTGGGAAAAAGGATGAACAGTGAATTACTGTATGTTCCTATCCAAAAAATGGTATACAAAAAAATCTGTGTATAAAGACATTGTTAAATATGAGTGCTGGAGAAGTTCTTGTAAGGCAGCTATTCTGTTACTTACACGATCCTTATATTGAAAAGCATTAGTAAGTAACAGAATAGCTGACAAAAATCGCGCGATTTTTCATTATTCTGTTACTTACACGATCCTTATATTGAAAAGCATTTGTAAGTAACAGAATAGCTGACAAAAATCGCGCGATTTTTTTCAGCTATTCTGTTACTTACTGATGCTTTTCAATATAAGGATCGTGTAAGTAACAGAATATGTGTAGAGATGCTTCCAGAAGAAGATATTTTTAACGTTGAAGAATCCTGTGAGGAAGACATTAACGAAGAGGATGAAAGCCCTGTTGTTGTAAGCACATCCATTAACGAACATATTTGCGTTGTTTGTAAGGATTTGCGAGCAAATATTGTTCTGTTGCCTTGCAGGCATTTAAAAATTTGTGCTGAATGCAATCTCAAAATTCAAGCTGAAGCTACAGCTGAAGGAGAGGAGAGTTACAAGTGTCCTTGTTGCAGGGAAATTGTACAGGATACAATCCAAGTATTTGTTTGATGGTTTGGGGTATTATTTCATTTTTGAAAATAAACTTTAATATAAAAAAAAAACAAATTGGGGTCTTATTTCATTAAAAATAAAAAAAAAGACAAAACAAGCTGGGGCCTTATTTCATTTATTTTTGGGGCCTTTTTTCATTTCAATGGGGCTTTATTTCATTGGGGCATAGTTTCATTATGAAAAATTACCCCAATTCGGGGCCTTATTTCATTTTTTCTTTTGGGGCCTAATTTCCTGGGGCCTAATTTCGCGGAGCCAATTTCATGACTTCTAATTCGAAGATGTCACATTACATGTTAAATAAGCTGTCTTCAGACCTATAAAAGTCCTCATCAACAAGAAATTTTATTTTGCAAAACAATAATAAACAATATTTTACAAAACAATTTCACATTCAAAACTTTTTGTTAACAAAAAACTACGGAATCACCCTCTTTGCCTCCTGATTACAACAAAGTGTTTTCTTTTACTATGCTTTGCTGGTTGTTGGGTAGGTCCATCGTCCATGGATACAGGTTATATATGTATTTAAATTTTTATGGACTTAGTTTATAGCTTTGACTTTAAACTTTAAGTTGAAGGGTAAGAACATAAAATACCATTACATAATTCTCGCGCTATTCGTCATAACTACGAAAAATTATACCCTTACCTTTTTACCTTCTTAAATAAAATGCATGACGGGATCGCACGTACTTGCTCTTATGTTCAAGGTGCTTGGAACTTAAGAACCTTTAAAATATGCAAGTCAATATAGAACACATTTATAAATAATATACAAAAATTTAGAAAAATACATAATAGGCATATAAAACGTTCTTTAAATTGTTTAAACAACTAGTAAAATAGCTTAGAGTAGGGTTTCCAGAACATCTCTTTTTAAGAGAACATGTTCTCTTTTTTGACTCTGATCTTTCTTATTCTTTCTTTTTTCATCAAATTCTTTTATTTTACTCTTTTTTATTTTGTACTCTTTTTTATCTCTTTTTTTTCCTAAGTGACCAAAATATTAATTTAACACACTTTTCATTAATGTACTTTTGTATTGTCCCCTAAAATATAAAATAAATCATTAATACCAGAGAATATCAAATAAAGAAGCCAATCCTTCGTACGTTTCACCCTGCAAAACCCATTTGTTTATATTGTTGTATTTTTAATTTCATTTTGTGTCGAAGAATAGATGTGAATTGCAACAGCAATAAGACCTGTGCTAATGGCCTTTTCGATTGGCAATTCGGAAGAACTCTCCTATCCGGAACGCCAATAAAACAAACAGGCACATGCAGTTTGATTCTGAAGTTTTAGTATCCCTGTATTTGTGCAACTTCACATGCGGACGCTGAAATAGTTCTTCACATTTGGAAACTTGGTGGACACAAATGTGAACGAGTATGATAATTTTCAATAAAAAAAATGGGAAAATAATATTCTAAACGGAAAATAATTGTTCTTAGAAACAGTAAAATGTGTGAAATTTACTTATTTTTAGCTAAAAATTTACTTTTTGCAATATTTGACAACTCCTTGACAACTATGTGTTTGAATGTGTGAGTAGTTCTGGTTTCGATTCTGAAATAAAATTCAGAATCGTTTTCTGTTCTTTTCAGGAGAAGAACTGTCATTCTGAATGCCAATAGAATACTTTCAGAAGGGATTACACGTATTCCGAACGCTTCTGGATTGCCAATCGAAAAGGCCATAAATGATGTGCTGAATGAGGAGTTGATTCTATGTCTGCGTTTTGTCACCTTTTTTCACTTCCTTTGCAAATCTAATACATCAGCTGTTCGCTTCAGTTTGTAGGCAAATTAAATTGACAGCTGAGGATTGGCTTCTTTATTTGAAATTCTCTGATTAGTACACTGAAGTAAAAACCTTCCTACTAGGATCGATGGATATATTTAAAAAAGAAATAAGTATGGGAAGACTTAGACAAAAGTATCAACTACTGAATTTCTAGGAAGTTTTACTGGATTACTCAAAGATGTTTGACCAATTTTGCTATTTAAACAAGTTTCTTTCTAAAGAAAATGAAATTTTAAAAACAAAATATCTGTTCAAAAGTGGGCCAGCTGTTTTAATTTTTCTACAAGTCAAGAGTTTAATTCAGAGCTCTTAAAATGTGCCAGTCCTTTTTTGTTTTCCTGCGCAAAATATGAACGTGGAATGTATTTTCTCGTTGATGGGTTCGCAATGGACAAAAGAACGAAATCGTTTAGGATTCTCATAGTTGCCTATAAATTAAAAGATTTTAGCTGTCAAAAGTCTTATAAAACCTTTTTATATGAAAATAAGTATCTTAATCAAATTCAGAGCTCCCAAAAATATGGCAATTCGGATGAGGAAGAAAATTAATCTCTATTTTGCCTACATTTTACTTAAATTCTGCGGTATTTTGAATTCAATCAGGTGTTTATGTATTTTAGTTTTATTAGTTTGAAGCGCAAAAAAGTGTTTATAAAATATATGTATGTATATACTGATTTATATATCACAGATATGTTTTCTTAAAAAAGATGTTAAAATAAACTACCTATTAGTATTAAAACTGCTGTTTCTTGTGTACTTATATAAAATACTTGTATAATTATAATATATATTTATAAAATAAATTTAAAGTAAATTTTTGGTCATATTTATCAATTATTTTGATGATGGTGTGGTGATCGAGGGGGGGATTAAAAGTAGAAGTTTGGAGTTTCGAAAATGTCCTCTTTTTTTCAAACGCGTTATGGACACCCTAGCTTAGAGCTCAAAATAAAGTATGTCATTTTATTACTTGAAAAAATAGGAATATATGCAAAAAAAATTAGAAATCGTTGGAGCGGTTTTCTTAAAAACTAATTTTTTATATATAAAATTTTAGTAAAATTTTTGAAACAAAATTTCGGGATGTGAGTTTTGAGTATTTACCTATTAATATACATTTACAAAATTATTTTCAAAAAAATTCATTCTCCCGTTTTCAAAATAATGAATTTTCAAAAAAAAATTAATATTTTTTTAAAAATCCAAAAATTTTTCAAAATTTTGATATGCAATATTATTGACATCTTAAAGGATCTTTTGTAAAAAAAATGTATTGAAATAGGTTGAGCCGTTAAAGGGAAAATTGAAAATCAAAAAAACCGTACCGGCAGGTACCGTTAATAACAGCTTTTGGAAGTTTTTGTGTACCAAAAAGTGCACCATATATATTCACAATAACACACTGATTTTTTTTTAAATCAAAATCGTTGGAGCCGTTTTCAAGATAAATTAGCTTTTTCTGTACGGTTGTATGGCAAGTACCGTTATTTTTGGAGCTAAGAAAAAAATTCAATTTCCCCTCTGGAGAGTTACAAATAAAACCTTAAGTTCAAAATTTGAAGAAAATCGGTTCAGTGGTTTAGGCTGTAGGTTGAGATACAGACAGAATTGTGCCCCCCACTTTTTTGGTGTTTTCTATCATCGTAACATCATGTTTGATTGTTATACATATTTGAACTGGCATCACAAATTCCATGAAGTTCCGTTTTTTCTCCAGCAGCCATACCCAACCAACGTGGTACTCGAAGACAACTGAGAGCCGCCAACCCATCACGAAAAGATGACCATGAAGGCCAAGCACAGTTGCTACCGGTGATTCGATGATGAGCTCTGTAGATGGACAAATGTCGTTAGCGAAATGATCAAGTACCTGGATACTGTTAGAATTCCATTTGCGGAGCTTAAATCGACCGGCTAACAGAATTTTGTCCACATTTTCTGCTAAATGAACCGCTTCTTCAGCTCCATCACAGCTTATCAAAAAGTCATCAACATAGAATGACCTTAATATTGCGTCTCGGGCAGCTAACGCATCCTCCTTGTGAGTTCTGTTATCAATGATGGTTCCAAAATTGTCGTATGCGCATTGATGCAGACTTGGCACTACATTGAAGGTACTCCCTTTCATACTGGTCACTGTTGTTAGCTGATAGACCTGGATGTCTTCAATTGGTGATTCACGCCATAAGATTCGTTGGAAGTCTCTGTGTTTTGGTGTAACTAAGATTTGACGAAACATCTTTTCGATATCTGCAGTTACAGCAAAACGGAACTGACGAAAACGGAAAATGACATGAACTAATGGATCCTGTATTGTTGGTCCAGCTAATTGTAAGTCGTTCAAGGATACACCATTGCTTGTCGGTGCAGATGCATTGAAAACAACTCTGAATTTCTCAGTGACGGCGTGATGAGGAATATAATAGCAATTTGCATGGTCACCAGGTTCATCGACACGTTTTATATGCTCAAGCATAGCATATTCACGCATAAACTTGACATAATGATTTCGAAGGTCCTCATTTCTAGCCAAACGTCTCTCCAGGGAATGAAATTGTCTCAAGGCATTGAAGGAAGAAGCCCCTAACTGAAGCTTTTCATCAGAACGAAATGGTAAATGCACTATATAGCGACCTTCTGTGGTGCGAGTATGCGTGGATGTGAAAATACGACTGCATTCTTCATCTGCTTGAAATTCAGTTGGCACTTCTTCCATCTCCAAAACTGTTGTAGAAGCTCCTCTAGATCTGGTTCATCTCTACATACCTGAGCATTTAAAGTTTTGACTTGCATGGCTGCTGGTTTTACTGCTGCTGATGCTGGGCCAAATACGACCCAGCCAAATTGAGTGCGTTGCGCATGTGGCTCTTGCCTGCCACCACTGACAATGTCACCTTGAGCGATGGAACCCCAGACATCAGAGCCAATCAACATGTCAATTCCACCAGGTGTTCCAAATTGTGGATCCGCAAGCTACAGGCCAACTAGATGGGGGCCATTGGTTAACGTCTACATGTACTGCTGGAGTATTCGATGTTATTGAAGAGATAACCAATGCGTTGATCTTAAGGGAGAAGTCGCTATTGATAGACTGAAGTGTGAGTACGACACTGCCTCTAGTTCTTGTTTGTGCCAGTGCTCCAACACCTTCAATGGGTACTTCATGCTTCTTTCTGTGAAGATTCAAAGAGTTTGCATAACGTTCAGTCACCAAACTTACCTGCGATCCTGGGTCGCAGAGAATTCGAGCAATGCGCTGCTCTCGCGAATCACCATGAGCATTGGCCTTTGCTGTTGCAAGCAAAACCACATGGTCACCACGGGTGAGACAACTGATAGAAGTTTCAGCTTGTGACAATTGCCGCTGCTCCAGAAATTGGCTTGAGCTGGGAGGGTGTTTTGAACTGGATATTTGCAAATTACTTGACTGTGTGGATGTTGCTGTTGTTGAATCCATAGTTTGAGCTTGCTGCTGTTGACACAATACCGTATGGTGCTTGCGTCCACAACTACGGCACACACCAGATGAACACTGCCTGTAAGCATGCCCCTGTTTAATACAATTGAAGCACACATTTGATCGTTTTAAGGCTTCGAAACGCTGGTCCGGTTTTAAAGCCAAAAACTGTTGACATCGAGAAATCTTGTGAAGACCTTGGAAGTGTACACAGTTTTTGTCATCTAAGGTAGCTAGGTGTGATTTCATAGGTTGATGAGCACGTTGTTGGCGGGATACTGATATTTCTGTTCGTGGAATCCTAATTTGCTCGGTTGTGAGACTATGAGCTCGCTTTTCCAAAAATCTTAACAGATCGGCTAGGACTGGAATTTCGTCTGAGGATGAAGCCATACCCCACTCCTTCTGAGTAGAAATTGGAAGCTTTGATATTATTATTGGTACGACCAAGGCATCCCATGCATCGAAGCGACTTCTGGACTGTGTCGACAATGGACAACAGCGCCTTCCCTATTTCATCTATAGCAGGCTTCAGATTTAAAAACCGTGAAACATGAATTTCAGCCAAAAGTTTCTTATTATCGTAGCGACTAGTCAACGACTCCCAAACTTCTAGGTAACCACCAGTATACATAGCTCCAATCAAAGGCACCTTGATAGGATCCACCGCTTGTCGTAGCTTGGCAAGTTTATATGCTTCAGGAAAATTGGCATCATGGACGAGAGTTTGGAAAACATCTTTGAACGAGAGCCAGTTGTGAAGCGTGCCATCGAATGTTGGAATAACTAATGGATCCAATTTGATTTCGAAGTTATTTGAAGATGTAGGTTTATTTTGAGACTCGGACATGCTGCTGACTTCTTTTAATCGTCGATTGAGAAGAACACAGGTTGCATTATAGTCCGCCTCCACAATCTCCCACAGCTGTTCGTGAGAGTCCAGTTCATCTTCCTTTGCCTTTGTAACAAGGGCCTCTTGGTTTAAAACGAAGCGCTTAAAATGATCACCAACTGACTTCAGATCTTGCTCCAATTGTGTGGAATCGCATTGGTCTAGGTTAGAGCCACTAATACGATCATGAATTTTCCTAATAGCATTTTTAGCAGAAGATCTAAAATTCAATAGGGCCATCTTGATTAATCTTGAGTTTGTTTTTAATTTCTTGAATTCGATTTTGTCGCAAGAATATCTTGAGCCAAGCACTGCTAGAAGATTCCTTTTAATCTCTTTTCAGAAAATTCCAAATGTCTGTCCTCATACCTCACAGGGGGCACCAACAAATTTATAGGATGGTTCTCGAATAAAATAAAATTCCAAATTATAAGAAACTTAATTTATTTAAAATATTTAAAGGAGAACTCAACCGATTTGTTCGGCAGACAAATAGAATATAATATAATCAAATACAAAAAATACAATTGAAATTAAATATTTAAGAAAGATGAATCGATACAATTTAAACAAGTAAAAAAAAGCTAAGTGAATCTTAAACAAATCGATTATATCATTTTCGAAATATTTAAAAATAAAAATAATGGTTCTTTGGGAGGTACAATTAATGACCATTTTTGAAAAATGGTTTTCCACCCAAAGGAAGCCATTACTAAAATAAATTTATTAAATATTTTTTAAGAAAAGTTGTCGAGCCGTTTCTTAGAAAAATACGATTATGTAAAATTGCAAACAAAATTGTATGACAGGTACCGTTATTTTTAGTTCTAAAAAAAATGAAAAAAATGTGTGGGCTTAATCACCAAAACCACTATGTACCAAGTTTGAAGAAA
Organism: Dasysyrphus tricinctus; assembly: GCA_963921185.1. NCBI lineage: Eukaryota > Metazoa > Arthropoda > Insecta > Diptera > Syrphidae > Dasysyrphus > Dasysyrphus tricinctus. The sequence goes on along the minus strand of OY992532.1, from coordinate 132,054,187 downwards.
ATCGATCGAGCCGTTTAGGCTGTAGACGAACAGACAGACAGACAGACAGATAGAATTGTGCCACCCACTTTTTTGGTGTTCTCTATCATCGTAATATCATGTTTGATTGTTATCTCAAATTTTTTTTTGCACGAATCCAAAACTTGCCTTAAAGTACCTATGTATGTGTGTATCGCAAATAAAAATGGGGGGTTTGTTGGTTGCATTGGCAGTTAAAATAAGAATTGAATGTTGGAACAGGAGAAAGTTGCAGTTGAAATAAGAGTTACATGTAGAAATTGAATTTGAAGTTGCAGTTGCAGTTGCAATTGCAGTAGTAGATGCAGTTACAGTTGCTGTCCAGTTGCAGTTGCAGTTATAGTTGCAGTTGCAGTTGCTGCAGTTGTAGTTGCAGTTGCAGTTGCAGTTGCAGTTGCAGTTGCAGTTGCAGTTGCAGTTGCAGTTGCAGTTGCAGTTGCGGTTGCAGTTGCAGTTGCAGTTGCAGTTGCAGTTGCAGTTGCAGTTGCAGTTGCAGTTGCAGTTGCAGTTGCAGTTGCAGTTGCAGTTGCAGTTGCAGTTGCAGTTGCAGTTGCAGTTGCAGTTGCAGTTGCAGTTGCAGTTGCAGTTGCAGTTGCAGTTGCAGTTGCAGTTGCAGTTGCAGTTGCAGTTGCAGTTGCAGTTGCAGTTGCAGTTGCAGTTGCAGTTGCAGTTGCAGTTGCAGTTGCAGTTGCAGTTGCAGTTGCAGTTGCAGTTGCAGTTGCAGTTGCATTTACAGTTGCAAATCAAGAAAAAATTGCTTCACCAATCTTTTATGGAATAAAAGCAAAATATACTGGAACAAATACAAACAATATTGAAAATCAAAATAAATATTGTGAATGTTAAGGCTACCTACCTGTTACTTCATTTTAAATTATGTATTATATTTTGTTTTGAGAAATAAATATCACTTATAGACCAAGAGCCGAAAGCAAATTTTGGGAGTGGAGGTATAACCAAAATCGGAGTATGAGGGATTAAAGGTACATGTATCGTGATATGGGATATGAAAGTCTGGCAGGTTTTTTTCTCAGCATTTGGTGGGAGTGAGAGTTTAGAACCCGCTTGGTTTCCTATTTATATGGAGGGGTCATTAACACTTCAATTCACTTTTAAAAATAGGATATGGTGATCCGATAAATAGGACCCATGATTTAACCTTTGTAAGCACACCTTATTGGCATTTTTGGAGACTTTATTTGTTGATTTTTTGTTTTGCTGAAAATCTCCAAAAAAGGGATTATGAGGTTCAAGTAAAATGGTTGTATCTTGAATTCTATTAATCGTAACGTGTAGATTGTGGTGTTTATGCTTAGGAAAAATGACAGGGAATCATATCAGGTTTTTTAAAAATGAATAAAGAGGTTAAAATCCTGAAAATAAATCAGGGGATCTAGCACTTTTTAACCCCCCACCCCTCCCAAAGGCTGAAAACAAAACCTGCCAGACTTTGGTATTTGATATCACGATACATGTACCTATAATCTCTCATACTCCGATTTTGGTTATACTTCCACTCCCAAAATTTGCTGTCGGCTCTTAGACTATTAATATTATCAAGATCATGCCCTAAGTTCTTCTTCCTTAAATATCACTAACGATTGCTCTTCTTTATAGGGTAAATTTGGAGTTTGGAGTATTAGAAGACTCCGCACCCCATGTCTTATATGGAAAGAAAAACAGGTTTTGTGCAGCCTATTAATATTGACATCATTCATAGTAGGGCATCTTTGTGATTTTTTAGTACGGGCGTTAGTGCACTATATAAGGGCATACCTTGCATTTCGACCTGACAGGTTGAGCTTTAGTATACTAATTGTTGAAGTCGTAACTTTACTTTTAAGAAGTGTTGCCAAGAGAACCTGGGACAAGCTCAGAGAAGCTGCCTTTTTAGCTTCCAAATAATAATGCAGATTTTATATTAAAATATCAAAAAATATATTTCGAAAAACGTATTTATATTGACGCCAAACCAGTACCAAGATATTTCAGTAGGTGACCGACAAAAAAATGTGGTGGAAAGTCGGTTTATTTCGACTTTCTTGCAAGTTAAAAAACCTACTTTTTACTGATTCATTAAATTTTGACTCGACAAAAAGTCAGCTGCCTCGAAAAGATGGGAAAAGAAAACTCTACAAAAAAGTAGATATAAATCGATATTTTAACCTGTCGGCATTTTAACATTTTTTCAGTCATTCATTAAGCAACTTACAGAATAACGCTCTGCTTGGAATGTTTTCAATCAAATTTTACACTTTTATTTTAATTATTGACACAAACTTAACAGTTACATATTTGATGCTTTGAAATATTTTATATTCTGTTAAGACATATTTTCCGATCGCTTAATTTGATTGATGACAGTTAGTAGGAGCGTTAGTGCACGACATGAGGGCATACCTTTTATTTCGACCAGATGAACGGGTTGAGCTTTAATACACTAATAGTTCATGTCCTAACTTTACTTTAAGGAAGTGTTGCCAAGGTGGCAACACTGTCACGGAAGGACTAGAGAAGGGTTGCCAGTTTCCACTAACCAGTTTAAATTCCGAAATGTTGCTTATAAATCGAAAACCAAAGGTTGGACCCGAGAACTCCCAGCACCCTTGAAACCATAGGACCACCAAATTAATTTTCTCCCACCCCTCCCTTGCACAAAGGGGGTGGCAAAAAGTAGTTTTGGGAAAGAAAATTTGAAAAGCCAGGAAAAGTTAGACAAATATTTGTATAAATAGAATTAAGAAATGGTATCGATGCAGAATTTCACAATCTACTACATTACATCCAAAATTGATTGAAAACCTACATTGTTTTTTATTTTTTTTTAAAGCCACTTTCAGAGTGCTGGGGAAGGGTGATATGAAAGATTAACAAACTTAAATATTTATCTTGAAGTATATGGACACATGTTTTAATTGTATTTTTGAATGCCCGATCTTACTAAATGAGAATGAACTCGATACAACCACCTTAAAAAAAGTTGTAGTCTTTCTCATAAATGATGACTGAATTTTTAGTGAAACAAGTAAAATATTCCCATGTTCCAACAGCATTAACACGAAACTTGGTTCATATATTTCATTTGTCATAAGCAACAAGAATCAAAAGAGTCTACAAAAATATTTATAGTTAAAGGGACAAATTTTGAACTACTACCATCCTACCATGAACCCTCTCCCAAAACTGGAACGTTGATGAAAATTGGTGAAAACGTTTGACTTTTCATCAAGACCAAGGAACAAAAGAGACCAAACAAATACAAATTGCCTGAGGGTGTTTTTTCAATGGGGAATGTAAATTAGAGTTTTTGACCCAACATTTTTATATTTTTGAAACCGAGATATGTACATAAATTTAATATGGTGCGTACAAGCTCCCATAAAAAAGTAACCTTACTTTTAAGGAGTCAATGTATGTAAATGATTGTATTTTTTAACGAGAATAGGTACGACATTACCTCTCAAAAAAGACCCTCAGACCATGGATATTTGAATGGTCTGTTTTGATTCTTGGTTCCGATAATCAAACATTTTCACCAACTTTCATCAACGTACCAGTTTTGGGAGGGGTTTCATGGTAGTAGTTCAAAATTTTTGTAATTCATTAAAGAAGCACCCTTTCACTACAAATATTTTTGTAGAGTCCTTTGATTTTTGTTGCTTATAAATAAAATAAATAAATTGGGTGGCGCAACAGCTCATGGAGAACCAGGGCCTAGTGACTTACAACTCACAACCATTCCTGTGTGCGTGTTTGTTGGCAGGAATTTTTGTTGCTTATGACATATGAAATACTGAGATAAGTTTATGTACCTCTTCCCCAGCACTTTGAAAGTGGATTAAAAAAAAAAAAAACAAAGTGTTTTAAATCAACTTTGGATGTAATGTAGTTGATTGTGAAATTCTGCGTCGATACCATTCTTAAATTTTATAGATAAAATATTTTTCTAACTTTTCTTGGCTTTTAAAATTTTATTTCCCAAAACGAGTATTTCACAATGGTTAATAGCCACCTGCCGCACATAGGAGTATTTGTATGCAAAAACTGGACAAAATTATTTTTTGTCTTGATTGCAATATTTTCATCTTAAACCATGTAATAAATACCGTTTTTAATAAATTCTCCCTCTTTTAAAAAAAAAAAAATTTCAAGTTTTTTTTTAATTTTTCATCGGATATACGATATGACCAAAAAAGATGAAAAGGATCAAAGTTGCAGCCAATATTTTTTTTTTAATCAACACTGGGAGCTTTGCTAAACCATATTTTATACAAATAATTACCAAATAACTCCAAAAAATAAAAAAAAATGAAATCCCAAAGAAAAATAACAGCACAAATAGTCAGCTTGAATGGGCATAAAAGTGGGAATACGATATGACAAAAAACAACTACATCCGCAAAAATCCGCAGCCGATTCTTTTTGAAAATAAAGCTTGATGGTTTATTTTATCCACCCATATACAAATGAGAACCCAATTCCACCTACATCTATAAAAAAATGACTTCCCAATGAAAAAGAACCAACAAAATTAGTGTTTTTTTTTTTCATTTTTAGAACAAACATTCGAAAAAAATATAAATATTAAAATATTTGTCGTAAAAATGGCTCAATATAATAGTGAACATCTGTAGTTGATTTTTATATACCAAAAATTTCATCAGACTACACAAAATTTTTAAGAAATAATTTAATAAAATGTTTCAAATTTTTTGAAAGTTGATTGCAAAAAGAAGTGACAAATTCTTAATCGAAGACTTTGAACTAATATTATAGCCAAAATATGTTGAGCAATAAAAAAAATATTTTAGCTTATTGTTCCATGGGATCTTAGCTATTGTCTGGAAAAAGTTCCCCTTTCAATTTTGACACTTGAAAAATCGACTTTTGGCCGAGCTTTGTAGGCAAATACTCCTATGTGTGCCGGTCAGATTGAAAACTTGTATCTGGGCTATTGAAATAAACCTCTATTTTATTTTTTATAATACGTGTTAAAATATGACCGCCACCCAGACCCGGATATAATAAAATGCAGCTTCTACACTTCAAAAGGTAGATAGAATACTTTTGTAGGGAGCTTTTATATCCCTAATTTTTATTTCATTGGATTCAGCATTAAAAAATACCTGGAAATCCTGTACCATTTCGACCAGCAGCAACTAAGGTTAGATGAATATTTTTAGTTTAAAAATGTCAAAATTACACAAAAACATTTTTCTATTTTTCGGGACTTTAATTTTCAAAAATATATCAAATAATATTTTTCTTTAATGTAATGAATTTTAAAGTATTTTTGATTTTAAAAATTGAAAAGGTTCTTCGGTTTTGCATATAATCACTATATAGAGACGTCAAACAATAAAATAATTACATAAAAACAAAGTTCACGTTCGTCAGAATGTCATAACAGTAGAAGATTCCACCATAGGACGACCTACCCTCATAAAGGAACCAGATGAGCGGTATAAAGTTTTGTAGGCAGTGTCTTAAAAATCAATTTGCGCATGGGTCGAAAAGAGGTCAATTTTCTGCCCCTGCTTAGATGGTAAGCCTTAAAAATATACAAAAAATACCATATAAAGAAAATTGTAAGCTCCGTGATTTTTTGAAATTCGAAATTTTAGTACGGTAAATCTGGGTAAACAAAGAGCAAAGTCTAGAATCTATTTTGCAAACGAAAAATGATAGAAAGTTTTTTCTTTTGCGTTCGGTAGATTTTTGAAATACGAAAAAATCATCATGTACGAGCATGTAAGAAAATTAAAAATTTTCAAATCGAGAAATGATCATTTAAAAGTCCAGAATTGCAAAGTAGAGGTTTCAGAAATAATTCACTATAAATCAGAATGTTGGTCTACGAAAAATATTTACATACATATGTATATATTTTTGGAAAGATAATTTTAAAATATTATTATTTGTGTTTTTCAAATTTTGTGTAGGGCTGGCCCCCAATACCAGAAAAGTCTCGGTATCGGAAACCGAAACGATACCGAGACCAAACCATCTTCAAACACCCAAAACGATACCGAGACCATACCGCACGGAAAGAATTGAAAAATCACCAATTGAAAAATTTGCAGTTGCAATTTACGAATCATGTTTTATTCGTAAATCAAGACATTTTAATCCCAAATTAATACAAAAACTGGTAATTTAACAGTCAAAACGTAGCAATTTACAAAATTTGTTTCTTCGTGATTTGCAATTAAAATCCATGATTCAAGTTTGTACTTTTCATAGCAAACTACAACTGTTTTGGCGTAATTTACTCTCCAAAAGCATAATTTCACAAACAGCATTTAAAGATATTGATTTGCGATAAATATTTAGTAATTAACATTGCACGATCACTGAATTACGTTTTTTTTTGTCGTATTTCGCAACTCCATGAGAATAGTTGCAAATCACCAACAAAAAATTCCTAAATCACGACTTTCTTGTCGCAATTCACTTCTCGAAGAAATAAAGCACCACAACATGGCATGTATCTAATCATTAATGTGTGACACCAACGATCTGTAATGCAAATTGGCCTGGTGGTTGCATGCTCGCTCCGCAACTGGAGGGTTGCGAGTTCAAATCCAAGTAGAGTCAAGCGTAAAGTATTTATTTCAAATAAAATAAATTAAATGTGTATACCTGCAAAATGAAGGGTAGAGCAGGATTGATCTTTCCAAGTGGCAATATCACGAAATAAAAGTGGTGATCACAAATCTTTTTCGCAAATTTACAAATTGTGCAATTGAGGAATATTTGGATCAAATTGCGATTTGTTGTTCGCAATTTCTGTTTTCTCTCGATAGAATTATTGATACTTAAGGAGTGTTGATTTACTATTTTTGAGTATCAATATCTTCATTTTGCTCAGTTTTGCAAATTGCAAACAAATAGTCGTAAATAACGATATCCCGAGCCAAGGTATAAATCGGGATTCATTTTTCGTAATTTGCAGCTCATTTTTCGTGATATGATCCAAGAATTCTTTCCGTGCGAACACCGAAATTTACCGAGACTCTAGGTGGTATCGTTTGGTATCGGCCGAAAAACTGGATTTGTGAATATTATTATTAAATAATAATGTTTGTTCTTTTTGTTCTCCCACTGTCACGCCTATTTTTAATTATATCTTGGTTTCTCCGGAACGACTTATACGATTGGGATGAAATTTTCGTAAGCAATTTGGAAGAAATGTTAGAATTAAGTTCTTATTAACAGGGGAAATATTTAAAAAGACACTTAAGTAAAATCCCACTGTCGGCCAGGCACTTACAAATTACTATATACCTCATAAAATTATTAAATTTTAATCTTTATCATATTTCTAATTTTTCTTTATGGAAATTGATAATCAAGAATTGTCCGATATATGATAATAAAAGGAGCGTTTTGCTAGTAAAAACGATGCAAGTTTTTCTCTTCTCCAGCAGAAGAAAAACATTGTCAGTACAATTGGTCGAAGAGTTGGACAACAAAGCTGGCCGGACCAAGGTTGACGAAATTCTTATCAAAGCCTTTCAAGAAGCAAGAGACAAAATGCTCAAGCACAACAAGCTTACAAACTGTATTTATTGTGTTGTGTTGGTGCTAGACCCACGCCATGGAATAGAAATATTTGAATCAACATCATGGGGTCGTGATTTGAAGAAAAATTCAAACAAAGTTCAAGAAAATTTATGGACAATACTGCCTAGAGAACAGTCTAATTGAAGAAACCGAAGAGCGACTTGATGAACAAGCTTTTGATGAATTCATGAACTCCGATGATGACATCGATATAACGGCAATTTTAGCAAAGACGTCTAAGAAAACAAATCCTGAAACTGAATGAAGCGCTTACTTGCCCGATGAAAGAGCGGACAGAGAGGAAGATATCCTTTAGTGGTGGTATTGCAATGAAAGAAGTTTTCCAACTCTCGCCAGTATGGCGAAAGATTTATTTTCGATCAAGGCTACATCAGTGCCAGCTGAAAGATTGTTTCCTCTTGCAGGTCGGATAATGACTAAATTAAGGAGCTCCATCAATATGACGCATCTGCAAGAGCAACATTATATTTGAATTCCTGGCTGTCTTGAATTTTTTTTTTTTTTAAATAAAAACAAGCAAATTTTTAATTAGAAATAGTTTTGTTTCTTTGATTATTTTTTATTAATTGGGATAATTGGGGCTTTTATGGTAAGTTATGCGTTAGTTTGAAAGCCGATCTCGATATTTTGATTAAACCCTGCATTACAATGAGAGAAATTATGAAAAAAGGGGATCACGCATTTCTGTCTTTATGTTTATTTGGATGTAACTACTTAAACAGCAAGATGGTTTTCCTGCAAACTTTTCTTAATTCTCCAAATAAGTTATAAATTTGTTAGGAACAAAAGCAACAGTTGTCCAAATGTAATTACACGTTCCTATGTTTACTCTCAGCTATCCGGGTGGCCTGGTATTGTTGTAATGCCTTGTTACAACTGATGACCATTGATACAAAAACAACTCAATTTATCTTTAAATTTTTGGGATGATTAGATTACATATATCTTATAACCCTCGGAACGCGAGGAATAATTTTCTTCTTTTACTTTTTTAAAGTGTTTTACTTAAATAATCTGAATGCAACCGAGACTGAGACCGAGTCCAAGATCGAGACCGAGACCGATACGAAACTAAACTTAGTCATACGATACCGAGACGAGACTTAGTAATACGAGACCGATACCGAGACGATACCGACATTTTTCAATTAAAACGATACCGAGACGATACCAATAAAAGTCTCGTTTCGTTTGGTATCGTGGCCAACCCTAATTTTGTGTTAAACCAGTTTGGCCAGTTACGTAAAAAAGTTGTCTATTCAATGCACTTTCCAAAATGGTATAACACATGCTTGTGTAATTACAAAATAACCAAGAAAATTTGTGAATCATCTAATAAAGCAGCTTTTAACATTTTCGCAAAATGTCTATTAAAATGTTACAATAACCTCCAAATTTGAGTTGGACAAAGATTTTCTCTTTTGATGTGTAAAGGGGGTTCAGTGCAAGTATAACACTCGAATTAAGGTGTTGAAAGCCCTACCATTTGGCCACCATATTGAAAAACAAGTTCAAAAAAGTTTTTCGTGGCAACTTAAATTTTATTGGTCTTAGAAAAAAAACTTTGGTACAAATTTGTAGTAAATTCAATTCTCTTCAAATTATGTTAACACACAAAATATTTAAAAAAAAATTATAATAAAAAAAGTGCAATAACTACTTTTAAATTTGACCACCTATCTATTACAAAACTTATTCTAGAATATTACAAAAATAAAAAAATATTAAAAAATTGTTAATCCATGGTCGTAGCGTTCACGTATTTGAGGAAAGTAGTACTTGTTAACAACTTTTGGAAAAAACATCATAACAAAGTAACCACTGGGAAAATATTTTTTTTATATTTTTTTCCTGGAAAGGTCATAAGGCCTGCTATAACCAATTGCAAGGTTATCCATTATTTACAGGACACCCTGTATATTAGGAACATTTCGTATGATTTTGGATTTTTTAAATACAAGTACAAGAGCCGACAGCATATTTTGACAGTGGATGTATAACCAAAATCTAGGTATGAGAGTTTGCAGGTACATCTATCGTGATATCGAATATAAAAGTCTTGTAGGTTTTTCTTACAGCCTTTGGGAGGGGTTTAAGGTTAAAGCCCACTTGGTTTCCTGTCTATGTTTTATCGTCACTAACACTTCAATTCACTTAAAAAAAAAAAGAAAATCATTCTCTGTCATTTTTCCGAAGTTTTAAGACTTTAATCTTGATGATCCGAAATGCCATGATTTTAGCTTTTTAAGCAAACCGTATCAGCCTTTTTTTTGGAGCCTTAATTTTGTTGATTTTTGTTTTGTTTTAAATCTCAAAAGAAGGAATGATGATGTTCATATAAAATAGTTATATCTTAAGTTCTGTTAATTGGACCGTCAGGATTGAGGCGTTTATGCTTAGGAAAAATGACAGAACATCATATAAATTTGTTTTTTTAAATAAATTAAAGTGGGGTTAACCGTGACAGTCAAAACGGAAACATAGCTCTTTTTAACCCCAACCCCTCCAAAGGCTGAGAAAAAAACCGGCCAAACTTTAGTATTCGATACCACAACACGAATAGATGTACCTGTTAACCCTCATAACCAGGCTTTGGTTATAAAGGGTCCGCCAAATAACTTTTTTTTTTGAAAATGCTACTACTACATGGAGTGTAGCCTCGGCTATGTGGCACGTAGCGCCGTCCTGTTGAAACCAAATGTTGCCAATATCCTCCTCTTCAATTTTTGTGAACAAAAATTCGTTCAACATGGCCCGATAACGATCGCCGTTGACTGTAACGGCCACTCGAAGAAAAATGGCCCAATTATGCCTCTGAACCAAAATCCGCACCAAACAGTGACTCGTTTTGGGTGTATCGGCTTTTCAATGGCGTGCGGGTTTTCTGTGCCCCAAATGCGACAATTTTGCTTGTTTTTATATCCGCCAAGATCAAAATGAGCTTCATGTGAAAAGATGATTTTTTTTGGCAAAATCAGCATCTTCTCTAAGTCCATCGCAGGCCCACTTAGCGAAGCAGCCATTTGAATGAAATTATTTTCCATTATATTAACCGGAAGGATTGTACTTTCAAATAAAAAATGGATTTGAGAAAATATTCAGTCGTTTTTTTTATAGTATGTAGTTTCAAAAAAAAAAGTTATTTGGCGGACCCTTTACATCCACTACGAAAATATACGATCGGCTCCAATGGGTACTTGTATTATCACAAATGTGCAAATTTCAAAAATTCACTCCACTAAAAATAAAGGTCAAACACAAAATTTGAAAAATACTAGTAGTATTTTTTTAAAATTATCTTTCTGAAAATATATAAATATTTTTCACTGTGCATCATTCTGATTATTGATGAATTATTTCTGAAACCTCTATTTTGCAATTCTGGACTTTCAAATGTTCATTTCTCGATTTGGAAATTCAAAAAAAAAATTTTACATGCATGATGATTTTTGTATTTCAAAAATCCACCGAACGCAAAAGAAAAAACTTTCTACCGTTTTTCGTTTGGAAAATAGATTCTTGACTTTTCTATTTGCTTACCCAAATTTACCCTATTAAAATTTATAATTTCAAAAATCACGTAGTTGATAATTTTTTAATAAAATTTTCCTTACATATTTTTTGTTTGTGCATCTTTAAGGCTTACTATACAGGGTGTCCCCCACCTGAGTGGAAGTATCTTAGGGTGTGGTTCCTGGGTATATTCTAAGAAAAAAATTATATGGGGGCAAAGTTGTATCTCCCCTCCCTGAGGCAGGGGGGGCAGTTTCTGAAAAATTGACCTAAAATGAAAAAAAAAAAAATTTAAAATCAACGAAAATACATCTTATAATGTGCTATATTTTTTTTGAAAGTTAATACTCCATTCTTGCATTTGGTATTTAAATCAAGTGGTTTAAGCGAATAGTTTTGAGAAATTAAATTTCAAAGTCAAATTTGTTCAAAAAAATTGTGATTTTTTTTTCTTAAGTCGATATTTTTCAAAATTTTACGTAATTAAGTGCTATTTTTGTGTTCAATATTCATTGCGCTCATTTATTTTTAGTCTATTACCGAAAACCAAATGTAAAAATCTCTCTTAGTTTTTGAGAAATTAAGAAAAAACGAAAGGTACTTTAACCAAAAAAGCCCGAAAAAAGGGTTAAATTATGGATAATTCATGAATAAATTAGTTTTTTCAGGCTCTTTTGGGGAAAGTACCTTTTGCTTTTTCTTAATATCTCAAAAACTAAGAAAGATTTTTACATTTAGTTTTCAGTAATGGATTACAAAATAATGAGGGCAATGAATATTGAACACAAAAATAGCACTTAATTACGTAAAATTTTGAAAAATATTGACTTAAGAAAAAAAAAATCACAATTTTTTTGAACAAATTTGACTTTGAAATTTAATTTCTCAAAAACTATTAGCTTAAACAACTTGATTTAAATACCAAATGCAAGAATGGAGTATTAACTTTCAAAAAAAAATATAGCACATTACAAGATGTATTTTCGTTGATTTTAAATGTTTTTTTTTGCATTTTAGGTCAATTTTTCAGAAACTGCCCCCCCTGCCTCAGGGAGGGGAGATACAACTTTCCCCCATACAATTTTTTTCTTAGAATATACCCAGGAACCCAACCATAAAATACTTCCACTCAGGTGCGGGACACCCTGTATAAGCTGGGGCAGATAATAGAAAAAAAACAAAAATTGAGAATAATTGCTTGGCAACCCTATGCCTTGACCACTTTTCGACGGGCAACCTATGCGAAAATTGTTTTTAAGACACTGCCTACAAAACTGTATACCACTTATACCTGGTACCTTTATTACGGTTAGAAAGTCTTTTGGTGGGATCCTAGAACAAAATCTTAAACAATCTTGAAACATTTAGTCTGAAAATACGTTATTTTTGATTTTCGATTTTTAAATTTTTAAATATTTTAAGATGTTTCTACTATACGTTTGAAAAATTTCATCTTTGGTAAATAGAGGATATTAGCACTGAAAACAGCCAAACCTGATGAGAATTCGACAACGTCCGACACCTGATGATTCTCGATTAATAGACCAATTTATGAAACATTTTGGCATTTAAACTGGTAAGTGATAACCCTTCTCTCGTTCATCTGACATTCAAGTTCAACCCATCAGGTCGAAATGACTGGTTGGTCTCACTAATAGCCCCACTATTTTGAATGAAGTTATATGCCAATTTTGCATACCATTATCGGTAACACAGTAAGTTGCCAAGTTGATCGAAAAAGTATTCACCAAGGTCTGCTTTTCTAGCTCTGGCTGTAGGCTGTGGAACATTCACAAAAGAATATAGATGAGCCCTCTTCCGCCTCTTCTTAGAAGGTTAGGGACATTTTTCTTAATGAGATGGTATCAGTGTTGTATACCTGTTAAAACAATTATTACATCTTTAAAATTTAAATAACTTCAAAGAAGTCACCTAAAATAATTTCAAAATGTCATATTATATTCATGAACATATTTTAATTATTTCTTAAGTTAATTAAATACCTACAGTTGATAGTTAAATAAGGGACGACCCAGTTGATAACGTGCTTTCACAGTCACAACAAGGACTTTTGCAAAGTGTTAAAGACGTAGATGATGACTTCAAAAGAGTGCTGTTAAAAACAAAAACAAAAATAATAAAATATTCCTGCGATGTAAATTGCAAGTGAAAATAATAAGAGTAAACTAAGCATGTATAACCTACATACATACAAAACTACAACTTACAAACGACACAGGAACTCAACAGGTGTGGTGAATTTAGGAATACCATTAGCTATCTTTATCAGAAATAATTTTTAAATTAAGGACTATAGTCTCGTATGACTTACAATATATTTTCATATTTTGATACTAAAACAAAATAAAAAACTAATTAGAAAAAATATTTATTTAATAATATTAAAAAAAAAAAAACATTTCTAGATAATCTTAGCATATTAAAATGTTTCTCACCATCATCAACATTAATACATTTATGAGACTCTCTTAAATTATTTTCGCCCAATAATACATTTTCTCTTAAATCTGAATTCGCCATAAACTACTTTAGAGTACTAAAAAAACAAACCCATTAAATAGCTACCTTTTAAACCAACCAAACAAACCGGCAAAAATATTCGTTAATTCATCTGAATAAAATTCAATCTATTCTTTAAGATTAAATGAGTTTTTGTTGTTGTTGTTGTCCAAAAGAAAATATGAATATTAATTTAAAAAATACAAAAACAAAATAAATAAATATGAGAATAATATACAAAGAAAAGTAATAAATTAACAACACATACCTAATAAATATAATGAGAAAGAATATAAATATACAAAAAAAAAAAACTTTCGCCACGTCTTCTCTCACATTCACTTGTAGTGTAGTGCTTTGCTTAGTAAGAAATTTTCATTTTGTGTATAAACTATCTAGGTGTATAAGGCCGACTGCGACCAAAACCTGATTTTCGTCAGAAAAGCCTCTACCAGACCACTTAACCCACGTCCGTCCCTAGCCCCAATCTTCAAATTCATCCATTCCGTCCATACGTACATAAAGTAACGAACGTACAATACGTACCTCTCTGTGCTCTAAGCTACTCCTCAGATTCACGACGAATTATTTAGTTTTTAGCACACAGCCAGTTCAGTAGCCGTGTCGTATTCGTATTTCGTATCCAAAAGATACTTCTTCCATCATCATCGTCAAATAGATATTCAAGTCCGGGGTTCAATTGAACCGAATGTACGAGTTTACCTCAGTCGCTCTTGGAGCGTTGTCGTGGACGGTATTTTTTGTGATTTTTTAAATATAAGATACAACCTTATATCAGACATTTTTTGTATTCTATTTCCGAGTGTGAACTACATAAACGAGATCCTAATTGACAGGATACACTTGTTAAAATTAAAAAAGAAAGAAAACGAGTTTTGGATTAAATATCAAAATATTTATAAGTGGTTTTCTCATTTTTTGTCTGCCCCAACTACCGGATTTATTGGAAGAGAAAGTTTTTCTTCTCTGAGGCCAATTTAATTTAGTGACGGCTTTTTATACTTTTAAATCTGATTTATTAAATTTAAAAATATACAAAAAAAAAAAAAACAAAACAAGTTAATTCGGGAATAAAAAAATATACACAAATTTTCCAAAGTGTTCTTCTGAGCCATTTGGACACCATCATCACTTCTTAGACACAAGCTGGATTATAGCTCAAGCATATATACGTTAAAAAACAGTGAATAAAAGGTAGAAGAAGAAACTTCGCTCGACCCTGTTTTCTCCTCCACCACAGAATACCTTTAATTTGCTGACGACTCGATTTAAAGTTAGCCATAATAAGAGTTCATATATTTAAATATTAAAGTTTTTGTGTTAAAAATTCCTTAGAAAAAATTTCTAACATAAATTTTAATAACAAGTTCTGAATTTTTGTGGATAAAACCAGAATTAAATGAAAGAAGAAAAATAAGAAGAAGAGAAATTAACAAGTGTCAGTGTGCGTGTTTTGATTGAAAGAAACCTTATAGACCAGGAAAAATAGCACAAATCGTATGGGGAACCTTGAAAAAATTAATTCATGAAATATTAAAATTGGAATCGATGCAGAATTGCAACCTCTATAACATATCCAAAGTCCCCCAAAATCCCTGCATTGGATTTTTGTGTAGATGCATTTGAAGAGGTGCAGTCGGGGAGAATTTGGAGGTCTATCAAACTAAAATATTTGTTTGGGTAAAACCTGATCATATGATACATGTTTCAAGGGTAGTTTTTAACGCTGAATCTAATGAAACCAAATTCAAAATGATACAACCACCCAAAAAGAAGTTATAGTCCTTTTTATGTAATGATGACTTTTTTTTCCGGTAAAACAGGTAAAATATTACCGAAAACCCTTTGAAAATAACGGTATGTTAATGAAACTTGGAATGAATGTTTCATTTGTCATAGGACTTAAGAATCAAGAGAGTCCCTAAAAATATCCATGGTGAAAGGGTGCTTTTTTTTAGGGGGAGGGGCAACAAAGAATGTTAACCATAACACCCACGTAAAAACTCTTACACTCATGAAACTCGCCAAAAATATTAAACTCTTCATGGCAACCAAGAATCAAAATAGTCCATACAAATATCTTTGTTCTAATAGTGTTTTTGGTGACTGTTAACTTTTGACTTGTTCTACGGAAAATACGATTTCAAAAATTAATTTTAGCTTGAAAAGGCCCTAGACTTTGTTAAAGGTGCTTGTATCATTTTATTTTTGCTTTTATTAGATTCAGCGTTAAAAAATACCCTTAAATCATATACCATACTTTGTGTATATACCTCAATTACACCAAATCGGAATTTTGGCTCAAATCTTCCAACTTCTTCCCAGTTTTTCCCTTTCTTTAATAAAAAACCCCAGAGCAAATATATTTATGAGGACTATTTTGATTCTTGGTTGCCATGACAAATTATATATTTTTGGCGAATTTCATGAGTGTAAGAGTTTTTTCGTGGGTGTTATGGTTAACATTCTGCACTTGCCCCTCCCCCTTAAAAAAACACCCTTTCACCATGGATATTTTTAGGGGCTCTCTTGATTCTTAGTTCCTATGACAAATGAAACATTAATTCCAAGTTTCATTAACATACCGTTATTTTCAAAGGGTTTTCGGTAATATTTTACCTGTTGTACCTGAAGAAAAAGTCATCACTACATAAAAAGGAATATAACTTCTTTTTGGGTGGTTGTATCATTTTGAATTTGGTTTCATTAGATTCAGCGTTAAAAACTACCCTTAAAGCATGTATTATATGATTAGATTTTACCCAAACAAATATTTTAGTTTGATAGACCTCCAAATTCTCCCCGTCTGCACCTCTTCAAATGCATCTACACAAAAAGCCAATGCGGGGATTTTGGGGGACTTTGGATATGTTATAGAGGTTGCAATTCTACGTCGATTCCAATTTTAATATTTCATGAATTAATTTTTTCAACCTCGGAACCTATTTTTCCTGGCCTATTAAAGTAGAAAAAAAGATACAGATTTACCTAAACTTTGATATTTTATGGATAAACAGATTTAAAAAAAAAACTATATCAAAAAGAGGATATAAGCACTGAAGATTTTTTATTTGGATAACTTTGTCTAAAGGTAAGTTTTGCTTAAGCAATTTAATCTTTAGCATTTAAAGCAGGTGAAAATCTAAGTTCGGTCGTCAGGTGTCAGGAATTTAGAATAAAATCATATTAACTTTCTGCACACACAAACACACTCATACACACACATGAAATAGTGTGCGGCGAATTAAGTGTGCCTGTGTAGTAGGTATAGTTGCATTATTCGATTTAATTATGTTTCTTTTTTCTTGCATAGACAAGACCCAAACAGGTAATTTTGTTCGGTGTGTATCTTTCTACCTGTATCTAATAGATGGAATATACCTATACCTACTCACAGGTGCATGTAATTTCCCGCTGGATGGGTATGAGTTTTTATTGCTATTATTATAAAAAAAAATATTATTATTATTATTATTTTCATTAAAAAATCTTCTTTGAGAGAGAGAGAGTATACACAGCCAGACTGGCATGTCCTTAGCACATACATATTCATTTAAAATTAAATTGTTAATTATACAAGCTGAAGTCGAAGCCGAAGTTGCAATAACCCAGCAGGGTTTTTAAAGAATATCTTTTGAACGTAGGTATATCTAGAGATACTCTCGTACTGTGTGTTGCACATGCATTTTGTGCAAATGTTTCGTTTGTCTTTGGCTTTTTTGTTGGTCCTATAAAACTGAATGAACTTCGTCGTGGTGAAACCATGTGTAGGTTTACTGCCTGTCTGTTGATTTCGAACTTAAATATTGTGGTGCTTGTGGATATTTTGTTTCCTGGCAAAAGATAGATACTTTCAAGTACAGGAATCACGTGGGAGTATGCAATGTATACGATAGGTATAGATATTCGGATGTGTGTTTAATTTGTGGAATTATTGTGTTTTTGGTTCTGTTTGTCTGGACACGGCCTTTTGATTTTCGCATTTTGGGCGGATTTTAATTAAATCCGGTTGTGTAAATAATTGTTTTAGCTCTGAGAATTTGAATTAAATCAGAGAGTTTAGGGGCTCTTTGATAAAATTGTGGTTTAGCTAGGAGGGGATATATGTACTTGACGTTCCGCATGGAAAATGTTTCATTATTTTTGTTTGTTAAAATTGAGCAATGGACACCACCTGTTGAATTATATTTTAAGCCCTGTGGCAACACTTGTGGGCCTATTTTTATGAAGGTTTAAGCAGAAGGAGTAATTGGTTTTTAATTTCAGGGACACAGTACCTACATGTGTATGCATATATAGTTATTTGGTAAAGCATTCTGAAATCATGAATGGCCTTAAACCCGATAGATGCAAAAATTACAAAATTTTAAATAATATTGCTTAAGTCCGTATAACATTACATTTTTTCTTCACTTTAGATTTTTGCGATTTCTATGCAATTTTGTTAATTCAGCCCAAAGTTCTGTCAAAGTTCATAAAAGAATTTATGACAGAACTTTGAATTAAAAATCACGGAAATTCAAAGAAAAATTGGGATTAAGTTGATGATAATAAATAAATTAAATTTAAAACTTTTAAAAAACGTGTTTTATTTTGTTTTTACTTTATTTTATTTGAAATTTAAAAATAACAATTTTCACAACTTAAATTTTTAATTTATTGCGACGCGTTTCGGAGCTTATACTCCATCTTCCGGCGAATTATAGGGAAAAACCAAAAATGTATGGGATAAAGTGTTTTAAAGAAAAGAGATAGAATTTCTCTAAATTAGTTTTCACAAAAATAGTGTGTCTTTTAGGCTTCAGTGTGTATTTACTTTTGTGACTGAGTGTACTTTGAAATTATTTTTATATTTTAGTTGGAAATGCCAAGAAAAAGCTACCAGAACCTGACAAACAATAATTTTATAATAAAATTTTGTATACAGTTTTGTTCTTAAATGTCACAATTTAAGCATAAGTGAGATCAGTCCGCATTCTTTCCCACCTATTAGACTTCAGTGCTATATTTTTTGCCATACTCAAGTTTTATTTTCAATATATTAAAAATATGAGAAAAAATGTAGTTTGATAAGGGCTTATAGAGAAATTGCGATTGGAAGGTATGGTTAAGCGTTTTTGGTGAATTTTTCTAAATTACTGGGTGCAACTCATAGTTTTCTGAACATATCCTCATCATTAATTTTGATTCTCTCTTGGGAAAAAATCGAAAAACCACTGAAAAACGGGACGGGTACAAAATCCCGAATTGTGAAAAAAGAGAGCCCCGAATGCCATAATCCCGAATGCCCAAAATCCCTAATGCCCAAATTCCGACTGGACAAAATCTCGAATGAACAAAATCCCAAATGGACAGAGTCCCGAATGCCAAAAATCCCGATTGAATACGAGATACTTTCAAAGAAACCAAACGGTTATGTGTGGCTTCTGTTCTGTTCATTTTGGGACTTCAAATGCAAACAAATCTTTAAATAATATATAAAAATTTCGAACGCAAAAATTTCGAACGAACCAAAATCTAGAATTTAAAAAATCACGAATACCAAAAAAAAAAAAATCTCAGCCCATTTTGCGTGTCAAAAAGTACTACAGCCTTGTTCTAAGTGTATGTTTACAGTAGTTTGATAAAAAAATCATATTAAATATATCAACAATACAAAACCAAACTTCTGTTGTATTTTTATAAATCTGAAATAAAAATGCACTTGAAAGCACGGATTATATATTTATGCACTAACAAACATACAAAAAAGTTCAGTTTTCAGGCTTTTTGGCATTCGGGATTCTGTCATTCATTTTGTCCATTCGGGATTTTGTAATTTGGGATTTTGGCACTCGGGATTTTTTTGCCATTTCGGGACTTTGGCATTTGGGATTTTGTACCCAACCCTTGAAAAATGCTCCTTTTTCAATAGACTTTGCTTATTTTGAATATATCAAAAATGGGAGTGGGCCAAAATTCTATTTTCAAAATTCTGCTTTACAAAATTCTGTTCTTTGCACGAAAATTCTGCTTTTTTTCAGTTCTGTATTTTGAAATTCTTCTTTTCAAAATTCTGTTTTTCATAATTCTGTATAATAAAATTTTAAGCAATACAATTCAGCTAATTCTGTTTTTTCTCAAAAACGAAAAACAAAAAAGTAATTTTTCAACGTTATTGTTAGACAATTCAATGGAACACAATCCTGCAATCTGGAAGAGATTTTGTTTTTGCTCGTCATTAACTTATGTTACTTGATTGCTGCACATTTTTTTCTACCCCGAACTAGCCACGCAAAACTTATGTTTATTCTTTATTTTATACTTTAACGGGTAAATGAAGCTGTAACTGTAGGCCTAGTTTACAAAATGATTGATGTTAAACACCAAACTATTATGGTCGTTGGTTTACAGTTTCATGCTAAATAAAACCATGTCATGGAATTTCATGTTCGAAAAATAGTGTGGTGAAAAATAAATTTTGTTTGTATGGTTGGTTTACACTTAAAACAAATATATTCACCTCACAGCATTTTGTGCATGCAATTGACTTTTTAATCAAAAATAATTGTTTTCCATTTTTAGGCCCATAGTTTATTAATTGGAGGGCTCACAGCTGTACCGAACCAAGTACGAACAAGAAAATTCAAAAATAATAAGAGGTTTATTAAATAAACTGTTCGTTAAAAGAAAAATTCTAAATTTTATTCTCTACATTAAATTATTATTATAATTCTCTTATTTAAAAATAAAAAACTTGAGTTTAAAAATATTCACAAAAAATTGCAAAATAAAAATATGACCTAGTTCGGTACAGCTTTGAGCCCTCTAATTAAGGATAAGTTAATGACTGAATGGATGGCTTGGGCCAAGGCAAATATTTTTCGTCTAGAATATTCAAAATTATGCAGAGAATAGGTGCAAAATTGTTTAGAAAGCTTTGTTTTTTTTTTTACGAACGGAACTGTGGAACAATTTTAATATTGGTATAGATGCAGAACTTCACCCACTAAAAAATAATTTTTCCTAAAAAACAACAAAAAAGTAATATTTTTTGAAAAATCTACTTTTTTTTGTCATGTTAAGCCAAAAAAATTATCAATCAAAAAGTTAAAAAGAACACAATATTTATTTTGACGATGATTTCACAATTTGAAGCAACATCACAATTTGGCTCATATAATTGGTTTGTAAAACTTTGGTCATTTGGTGATATGTATCATTTTGAAAATTTAGTTAAAGAAAAGCAATATTAGTCCTGAAATCAAAATTTACGAGCCCGCAAATAATTTAACAGAAAAATCAAAAAAGTGGTTCGTCTGTTTTTTTGTTTAAACTAACGGTGAAGAGTACAAAAATAAAAATCCTTATTCAAGTTTTCAAAATTGTACTCGAACTTTCTATTTCGTCATTATTTTCTGAGATGTTGCAGATCAAAGGTAAAATTATATTTTTATTTAGGGTCAGATATCTGATATGTACTTTGATGCGAAACAAAATTGTACAAAAAAAAAGTTATTTGAAGCCGAATAAATACATTATCTGCCCAATATTTTTAATTAACTCAAAAAATTCTATGAAAACAACACTCTTCAAAAAAAAAAAATGTGTGTCTTGTGTTATTTCTTATTTGGCTAAGCAAAAACGATACCTACTTTAAAAATTACTTGCTAAAACATCTTAAAACAAGCAACATGAATCTTAAGGAGCTTTCCAATACGCCCACTAGCCACAGAGATACAGCTCTACAAAAAAAAAAAAAAAATCGAAATACAAATTAATCCCTTAATTTTCTTGACTAGTATAGTTTTTTATATTTCGCAAAAATCTAAATTATGGCAAAAAGCTTCATGAATTTAGTTTTTTCACAGTTTCAACAACCAAAGTACACGGTTAAAAATTTTGGGGTACTTTTTAACATTTTCTGGGTTACATAGGTATATGACAACACCAAAAATATATTGAAATTTAGTACTTGACAAATATTAAAATTTGGAAGTTAATACAAAATATATTAAAACTTAATAATATCAGATATTACAAAGGAATACGAAATCTGCATTATATTTTAATAATACAAAGGTATTATAATATAAGACTTTATTTCTTGAATTTTAATTTTTAGATTCTTTTCATGAAAATTAATACAAAATATATTACAAAAATAATAGTAATGAAAGACTTTTTTTCTAAGAGTATTTATCTTCTTAGTCAATTAATGGTGGAATTATTATATTTATTTTTTTTTCACATATATGAGAACTAAAATCTTAATGCGATTGAAATTTTATCTACTAATTTGTATATTTTACCTCGAAATATTTCAACGCGCCTTCAAAATAATGCATATTTAAATTGTTTATTTTATATTATTAAGCAGAAAAAAGGTTGCCACTTTTGTTTTATTGCTGTTTTAATATAATCTGTATTGAATTTTAATACTTTGGTATTAAAAACTTATGCTTCATATTCGTATTTAAATATGGCTGACGCTAGCTTGTAATGGCTTCCTGTTGTAATACAAATTGTATTAGATTTTAATACTGTTGTATTGAAAGTATACGCATCTAGCAATTTTAATACAATTTGTATAAAATTTTAATACTTTTTGTATTAAAAATAAACGCGTCCTGAATATTTTAATACAATTTGTATTAAATTTTAATACTTTTTGTATTAAAAATACATGAATCCCGAATCCCGAATATTTTAATACAATTTGTATTAAATTTTAATACATTTTGTATTAAAAATACACGATTCCCGATATTTTTAATACAATTTGTATTAAATTTTAATACTTTTTGTATTAAAAATACACGCGTCCCGATTCTTTTAATACAATTTGTATTAAATTTCAATACTTTTTGTATTAAAAATGTAGGCATATACTTAAGTTATTAAATTTTAATACCAAAAGATTATATTTTATTTCATTCGATTACTTTTAAATCTTTTTGGTATTACAAATAACAATTTTAATACTAATCTATTAGAATGTAATACAAAGTTATTAGAAAATTTCTTTAATATTTACGGAATATTAAAAAGTAATATTTTCTGTATTGAATACGGCTGTAATACAAAGGCTGTATTAAAAAATACCACAGAATTTTTAACCGTGTAATAAGGTCAAAAATGACG
This sequence comes from Dasysyrphus tricinctus, assembly GCA_963921185.1. Classification (NCBI taxonomy): domain Eukaryota; kingdom Metazoa; phylum Arthropoda; class Insecta; order Diptera; family Syrphidae; genus Dasysyrphus; species Dasysyrphus tricinctus. Next base: position 132,031,405 of record OY992532.1, on the reverse strand, counting down.
TTCAAAAAGCAACAAGCTTAACCCCATTCCAGGACCTTTATTTAAGAAAATAAACAAAGGGATATCAATGATTCACAACACTAAATCTTCATGGCGTTTTTACGAGTATATATTCAAATATTTCAACCTCAATCCCATCTCCTATCTCTTTACATGCAAAGGTATAGTTAAACAAAATAAAAAAACAAAGCTTAAAAAATACTTTAATTCTCCCACTTCAACGCATACCAAAACAATTCATAAAACAAATTCCTTAAATCACCAAAATAATTCAAATTTTATTGAAACATCAAAAAGGTTGCTTAAAACACACACACGTAAACAAAATATTCATAAATCCTTAAAACTTAGCACTTTAATAAAATATATTTTCCTTTAAAATTACCACAATCATAAGAGAAAGATAAAATATTTATCATCGCGGTATTTTCTTTTTATCTAGATAAATGAATGTCTTTATTTTATTTTTTAGAGAAAGACAGGTACACAGATATACAAAAGCATAAAATATTCGCATTTTAAATTTACGTCATCAGTCTCAATTTCACATGAAACAAATATTACCAAATCCAAACTTTTTCTTGGTAAATATTGCCCTTTCTAACATCTCAAAATTGACAAAGACATTTTTAACCAATTCCTTTTCCTTAATATTGTTTACCTTAAAATATTTCAGTGTTAAGGCTTTTCCATTTACAGATATTAAGATAATTTGACCCTTCCTTCCAATTTTTGTGTTTTCTTTGGAAATATATTATTTTGTTGTATATTAACAGTTACGGATTTATATAGATCATTTACGGCCCTAAACAACAAAATCGAATGTGTATGTACTTAAAAATAAATTATTTTTGTTAAAATTGAATTTTTAATATATGTAGTTTAGAAAATGACTATCACAACAAAAACATAAATGTTAAAAAAGGAGCCAAGTTCTTATGTGTTCAAGAAACCTGTGCGTAAAAAGTCAGCCAAAAAAAGTAATGAGATCTAAAATATATGCCAAGTTTAAAGTTCATGAAGTTTAATATCGAATATCTTAAGTAGAGTAATATCGAAACAATTCCAAATCATGACAGAAATTTGGTAATTAATGATTACTGATTAAAATTTGGTGGGTTCACTGGTCAAGTTTTCATTCATTTTAAATTTGTGATGAAGTAAGTATTTAAGAGAAAGCTTGCCAAGTAAATCCACCAAATTTTAATCAGTTATCATTAATTACCAAATTTCTGTCATGATTTGGAATTGTTTCGATATTACTCTACTTAAGATATTTGATATTAAACTTCATGAACTTAAAACTTGGCATATATTTTAGATCTCATTACTTTTTTTGGCTGACTTTTTACGCACAGGTTTCTTGAACACATAAGAACTTGGCTCCTTTTTTACCATTTATGTTTTTGTTGTGATTTCACTCCTTTTTGCAAAGATTTATTTTGCCAGGTGAAAGTCAAGCCCTACCGCTCTACAAAGTTTCATAATTCTACGACAGCCGAAAGTGCTCCATACAAATAATAGCAATTCTGATAAAGTGGGTGGATGGCACCCCCCCCCCCTGAATGGACAGTTTTCGATTTTTTTCCTTTCTAAGTAACTTCAAGTCCTATCGACGTACCAATTTTCATCATTCTACAACAATCGGAAGTGCTCCATATAATTTATAAGAATTTTTAAGAATGTGGGTGGATGCCACGCCCCCTGTATGGAAAATTCCAATTTTTCAATTTTTTTCTTTCTAAGTACCTCAGACCCTACCGACTTATCAATTGTCATTGTTCTACAACAATCGGAAAGGCTCCATTTAATTTATAGAATATTTAAGAAAGTGGGTGGATGCCACGCCCCCTGAATAGAAAATTGCAGATTTTCGATTTTTTCCTTTGTATGTACCACAAGGCCTACCGTTGTGTGAAATTGTGGTGAGCCACCTTTGTTTGATCAGCTCAGCAAACACTCCGAATTTGAAGTTTCTGACGTTATTGGTACTGAAGTTAGAGGGGGGTTGAAAATCGCCTGAGTTTGTTCCTGTAAAAAGGGTGTAGTGCCGCGAAATTGGCTGGGCACTACCGTGCCCTTTGATCTCGCGTTCCACAGTTTGTTTTTCTTCAATATTTCCTGATAGCAACTGTAACTATTTTTGATTAAGTTTCAAACAAGGGAATCCAAAACTGGATTCAGGTTTTTGTCGAAAAAAAAAAATATCGGAATAAAGGCAATTCAGGTTGCATTTAAAAGACCTAAGGTCTTACAGGCATATAGTTAAAAGTAAAAAAAAAGGCTTTCAGGTTTTGTTGGTTACCGTATATCATTTTAATACTTACTTTAAGTGACCTTACAGCTCAGCGCGGATTAGACCTTAATTAACAACCTTCTATCCAGTCAGCTCGGTTCATAGGTGTCTTTAGTTTTATACAACAAGTTCTACTGCAGCCACCTTCATTCACACTTGGGCTATCGACTCTTACAAAAGGATAAGTAAAACTGCTACTCCTCATGAGATCCCGCACTGTGATATGATTATCTGCTGTGAACATAAATACACATTTACGAAGGTTTGAAAAGCTTTTGTGTTATTTTGAAGAATCAAGAGGAAGGAAAGCAACTTGATTATGAAAATGTACCACGCTTAAGGACATTCTGAGAAAATTTCTTTATATAAGATTTCTTTTTTGCTGTCTTAAAAAGAGTTGGAGTAAGAAATTATTTAGAATACCACGGTTGTTTGAACTAATGGGTGGCGGTGGGGGTCGGGTGTGGTCGACAAAGAGTACAAAATATGTAGTAAAAATAGAAATTTTCCAAAATCATTCAAATTACAAAAGTTCCAAAGCCAATTTTGTACCTTAATTTTAAAATCACATATTTTCTTGGACATTAAAATTATTCAAAAGGTTTTAACTAAAAATGAAAAAAATCCTAATTGCATCTATATTTTGGACACAAAATAATATACTATCCTAGTTCTAAGGGCCTTTCAGGAGGTATTAATTTTTTTGCAAATTTCCTATAAATGAGGTGCCAGAAATTGCTATGAACTTGAATTTTTTGTTTTAAATTCATTAAAAATAAAAAATGTATGGGTGACCAATTCAAAATAGGTGACCTTTTAGGGGCATCAGTCAGAGGCTGTGCAGTCTTTATTTTCTTGGATTAGAAAAGAAACTATTGAATTTATAAGAAATAGCCCAACGCATTCAACTTTTTCAAATACTTTTTGTTTTTTTTTGTTTATTTAATGCACATTTCAAATCAGGTTCATGCAATATTGTTTTAATAAAAATTTTGGGTGTTATGATTTGTAGCTTCTCCAATAGACCGAGAGCCCACAGCAGATTTTAAGTGTGATCGATAGCAAAAAAAGAAGTATAGGCGTCGAAAGCTCCATTAAAAGCTATTCAAAAAATCAAAGTCTTGTAGTCCACAACTGGGGCCTTTGCGAGAAACAGTGCATCGAACAAAAAATATACTCAAAATTGGCATACCAATTTTTTTTTCGAAAAATGTTATACAAATTTTATATATAAAAAATAAATTTTTAAGAAAACGGCTCCAACGATTTTAAATTTTTTTTTGCATATATTCATATTTTTTCAAGTAATCAGATGGCATACTTTTTTTTGAGCTCAAAGTTATTTATCAGGCTGTGAATACAGTTAAAAGAACGATTTAAATGCTTTTTATATTTACTTTTTCTATAATTACTTGAATATTTTTTTAAGTTCTTTAGCCCCATACAACTTGAACATAAGAGCAAGTACGTGCGATCCATTCGTGCATTTTATTTTGCTATCGATCACACCCAAAATTTGCTGTGGGCTCTTAGTCTGCAATACTAACTTGAGCTCATTTTTTCCATTTCTGATAAACTTTCTCCGTTTATGCAATTATGGCAAAAATCAAAAATATCCATATTCCATTCAGGATTTTTTACTGTTAAATGCTTTGCGTTTATACATACATATGCATCAGTTAAGGGTATAAATCACAAGAAATTGTGCTGTAAATACACACAGCTATCATCCGTTGTGCGAGTGGCATAGAAATTAATATATTTATGGAAAAATGTTTTTTTTTTTAATTTGGACAAAGCGTTCTATAAAAAATTGTCCTAAGGAGTATCCATTTGGAGCTTGAAAACTAAAGTTTAAGGAAAATTTATATTTTTTACACATCAAATTGATCTTTTTTGGCAAAACTTTGTCTTCGCACATCCCAAACTGAATTAGTTCAAAAAAGTGTGTTCCTAACACATTGTTATTTTTCTATTGCGTCGACAGCACTGGTAAATGGAATGTGACGTATGTGTGTGCTCTCTTGCTCATTTCGTGAGACCGGAACGTACGAGGGTTGCCACTTAAATGTGACAGAAAAGCAAAAATAAATATGTCTTTATTGTTTTTAAAACTATTCCCCTTGAAGATCAATAGGGTAGAGTCCGGCACTCTCCGACACCGCCGCACAGTGCGTCGACTTGTGGACAAAAATAAAAAAAATAAAAATGCAATTTCTTTGTTTTAAGCTCTAAACCTGTTCTGGAACATCTTGGAGTACTTAAATTTGTTTTTGTTTTTCTCTTCTTAGGGGATTAGCGGGACTTTCGTTAGAAATTGAGATAATTTAAGCTGCAGTGTAATTAAAGGTTGAAATTTTGTGCGAACAAGTTAAGCTCGTGTGAGAAAATTATTTTGCTTTTATAATTTTTCTTATTTAAATATTGAATATGGATACATTGAGTACTTGTATGAGTTGTTGTTTTATTTTTTTCTTGTTTATGTGAATTTTGGTGATTTTTTGAAAAAATGCTCTTTTTTAAGGCTTATGAATTGTAGAAACTTAAGCTTTAAAAAAAAATGTTAGCAAATGGCAGCAAAATCTTTTATGCCATTATGTTCTGTTGTTATTGTGCTCTAAGAAAATGTTAACTTTTCTTGCTAATTCTTGCTAACCTTCAAAATATTTGACTTTTTGTAGGACAAGGTCAAACCATTAAAAATGAAAAAAAAAAATCAAAAAATGGATTTCTTTCGATAAAAACTCTAAAATAGAAGGTGTTATTCAATTTGTATTAAATGAATTGAAAATAAAAAATTGTCCTGGTACAACTAAGAGTGAGTTGGCGGAAAAAATGAGACTTTTTGACAATTTGGAACGTAGGTGGAAACAATGTACACGAAACCACGCTCTTTTTGCGAGACGCCACGGAGTCTGGTTAAAAACTCCTTTTATTCTTCCAAAAAGCATTCTCAATTTTCTAGAAAATGCAATATCTTGTGAAAAACTAAGTACTAGCCGTGGAAGACCGCTAAAAGCATTTTCTGATTTATCTCAGAAAACCAAAAAACGTAGAGTTTGTGAGCTTTTAGAATCTAACTCTACTGAAGAGCTAAATTCTACCATTGAAGATTTTGAAAATAGATCCGATTTTTTATTTTTAAATTAGAATTGTTCATTTTTGTGCACAAATTTCTATTTTTTGGTCTTATTTATTTGTGTTGTCAGAATTTATCTAAAGAATATTATTTAAAAATCATGTATTTGTGAGGTATTTGAAGATTGAATGATAGAAGACAATTTACTACTTTATAGTGTAAGATAAAAAATGAAAAATCATTTGAAAAAATGATTAATTTTTTTTTATTAATTTTGAGCTTTCAAAGGAATTTTTCAAAAATTGTTAACTATATAGTAAAAGAATCTGTTTTAAGCTTTCAAAAAAGATATAGCACAATATTGTTAGTATTTCCGTTGTTTTGAAATAGCTGTTTTTCTATTTTCAGTCAATGTTTAGGGAATTTGTCCCCCCTTATAGAAAGGAAGGGGAAATACACCTCCCCTTCTAAAGAATTTATTTCTTAGGATATGTCCAAAAATGTTTTCATAAAGTATTGGCCTCTTACTTGGAAATATTCTATGTACTTCTTACCTTTCTTACCTTTGAAGATGAACCATGAATATATACGTACTTTTCCGGTTATTTCTGGTTTAATTGATCAAAAACCATAGATTTTGTAAGACGATAACATTGTTTTTCAATTTCTTGAATTTTTACTCCCCGTATCTTTCTTAACCTTGCTCCTACCGAAAATATGAAGAAGATCTTTCTTGTAGGAAATTTATTATTCTTTCATTTTGTGGTGTACATTTTTCCACTCAAGCGCTTAGTTTTTAAAGTATTCCCGAAAAATTAGAAAAGGGGACCTTTAAGCCCCCCTCCTGGCTATAGCTCGCGGCCCTGGGCTGGGGACTCTTAGTATGTTATACCTGGGGGTCACCCCTACCACATTTAATAATAACCCAGAGAGCATGATTTATTGCATTTATTTTTCCTTCGTTGACTGGACTATTATTAGAAGTAAACAATTTAAAAAAGTGGGCGTGGCAGTGGGCGGATAGGGTCCACACTATTTTTTTGTTTTTGAACTCACAAAGAAAGTCAAATTCTCTAAATTTTATTCAAATCGTGCTAACCATTCTTAAGATATAAACCATTTTCAAAAGTGGGCGTGGCAGGGGGCGTGAAAATTTCGTTAGATTTTAGAAAATTTCTTTTTTATTACATTTACAACAAATTTTTTTTGCAAAGTCAACTTAGTTTTGGAAAATTGATTTTTGTCCACCATCTCCATACAATCGACGCACTGTGCGCCGTTGTCATGAAATGATCCCGAACTATGAATTTCGGCTTTAACGCTAAAATTTGGTGTTATTTCACTTTAGTAAAGCGAAGAAAAGCCGAATTTGGAAATTCGGCGTTATTTAGTGGCATTGAAAATTATGCTTTTTATTTTTCAAAAATCTATCGGCGGAGTTTAAGATTTTTCTTACTACATATTTTTTTTAGTTTTAAAAAAAGTAGAAAAGAACCGAATGCTCACACAGGGCACCTTCGACAGGGGCTGGGGTACCTCCGACACGGATTAGAAATTGGCAGCTAATATGTAATTGACGTGAGTTTGGCATAAGAATAGCAAACATGAATTATAAATGCATCAACTGATTCTTAAAATTGGCCTCAAATTTTATGTTTGATTAGTGAGAATAAGAAGAAATCATTGGGTGTAAAATCTTTATACTATAACCGGTGGATGATCTATCAATTCGATGTTTTGAATGCTACAAAATGCAATTATTATTTAAGCCAATGTGGAGGCAGCGAATAATTCGTTTTCTGTGATTGGTTTCCCTTAGTTTTTGTCTAGCAAACAAATGGTGGTGAATCAATCAGAATTGACCAATCTATGTTGTTCTAGTGACATGATGGTTGGAGTTTTGTTGGATTTGGATTATCTAAACAGTTCCATATGTAGTCAATTCTTTTTTATTTTCAGGATCAGATGTATTATGTTTAACTATGATTTGTCACCTGTCATGATTTAATAGAGGTCTTTTGAAGCACCTTGGTATAATTTTCTCAACATTTTCTGACACCAATTATTGACACGAGCCTTTTGTGATGGATTGTTAAGTATAAAGCGGTATGCAACGCGAACAAATCTTTTTAACGGCCAAATGTTCATACAATATTGAATGTATGTAAGTGGAACTAATGCATAAGCGTGCCTCAACCCCAGGGTATGTCACCATGATGATTTTTTAACATCAGTTCCCGCACAGCATTGATTAATTGCAAGACATTTTTACAACCTTCACAAAATCCATTCTGTTGTGAAGTGCGACCACGATTGAAGTCTACCTCGAAAGATAAAAAATCATTACTCGAAAATATTCACAACTCAATCCCATTTCTTTTTGACCAAGATGACTTTTTTTCAAATTACTGTAAATAACACAAAAATAGCCCTTGTATGACAAAAAGTTCTGGGTACGATTTAAAAATATCATATGGTGTTGCCATATCTCAAGGTTTACTTGGAGACCTCCATATTATGATGTCAGTCAAGTTAGCCCCGCCTTTTTCTTTTTTTCAAAAAATAAAACTTGTGCTGCGTTGTGCTAGACTTGTGCTGTCGTGTGCCGTAAATAAAAAAAATCCATTTCAAAAATTCTGGTTTTTACGGCCGAATTTAAAATTTGAAAAAAAGTTAGCCCCGCCTTTTTGTTTTTTTTTTCAAAAAATAAAAGTTGTGCAGCGTTGTGCTAGACTTGTGCTATCGTGTGCCGTAAAGAAAAAAATTCCATTTTCAAAATTACGGTTTTTATGGCCGAAATTCATTTTTCATACAAAATTTATTTATTTTTTTTTCAAATTTAAAAAAAATAAAACTTGTGCTGCGTTGTGCTAGACTTGTGCTATCGTGTGCCGTAAAGAAAAAAATTCCATTTTCAAAATTACGGTTTTTAAGGCCGAATTTCGAAAAAAAAAGTTAGCCCAGCCATTTTTTTTTTTCAAAAAATAAAAGTTGTGCTGCGTTGTGCTAGACTTGTGCTATCGTGTGCCGTAAATAAAAAAATTCCATTTTCAAAATTACGGTTTTTACGGCCGAAATTCATTTTTCATACAAAATTTATTTATTTTTTTTTTCAAATTTTAAAGAAATAAACGTTGTGCTAGACTTGTGCTATCGTGTGCCGTAAACAAAAAAATTCCATTTTCAAAATTACGGTTTTTACGGCCGAATTTCGAAAAAAAGTTAGCCCCGCCATTTTTATTTTCAATTTTTAAAAAAATAAAACCGTAATTTTGAAAAAAAGAAAAAGGCGGGGCTAACTTTTTTCCAAATTTTAAATTTGGCCGTAAAAACCAGAATTTTTTAAATGGAATTTTTTTATTTACGGCACACGACAGCACAAGTTTAGCACAACGGAGCACAAGTTTTATTTTTTGAAAAAAGAAAAAGGCGGGGCTAACTTGACTGACAATATATAATGGATATTTCAATATATTTTTCATTGGTGCTTGTAATTTGTGAATGCTGTGTTTCAGTATATGTTTTGTGAATTTCAAGGCAATCATATTGGTATTGACCTGAGATTGTTTCCGTAAAGTTTGATCAAAATCGTCACAAAAACTGTATTTTGAAGGTAATACAACGTTTGCATTAAAAATTCGATCAAATGAAAAATTCACGTATACGCCCGAGTGCACCATTGTTTTATTAAGTTGCTTTCTTAGTAAAAAATTCTTTACTAATTTGTATTTTAAATCAGTTTCTATTATATCACATTTAAAGACTGCGGCTTCCAGTAAATAATGGGTAAAACCTCTTGCAATCCTAAAGGCCTTTAAAAAAAAGGACGTGTGGTTTTCAAGAGGAAATAAAACGCATATAATTTAATGTTATGGCCAAGAATTTAGCTTTATTATAAAATAAGGGTTTGACATTAGGTTTTAAAAATGATTTAGGGCAAGTGGCCACCGTGGCTGGCTTGAATAAATTCCAGCCAAGAGGCCCAATTTTCGACCACGAATTTTGGGCGCGATGGCAGATGGAATCATTCGGGTTTTCTTTGATACTCTGCTCCACAGCAGCAATAGCGTCTTCGGTACGCATTGTGCGGCGTCTCTGAGGATGCACATTATCCACTAGAGTAAACGTGGTGCGAAACCAATCCGTGGTTGCTCGAATTACCAATTCTGCTGGGCGATTATGTCGACCGAATATTGGACGCAGCGCGCGATGCGTGAAACACGCCAATATTCGTTCGTTAATTGGTTTTTTATAAAATTTTTTGAACTATCCATTTCACTAGGAAATTAAATTTTGAAAAAAAGTTTTAAATGTTAAATTGTCGAAATCGTCTTAGTTTTCGAGTTATACCAAAAATATTTAAAAATGTCCAGTGTGACCATTCTCTCAGAAACGCATGGGTGAATTTACTAGCATTTTCGGTCTTTAGTATGATTATGGGCCAAACAAACATATTCAATAATAAAAACCCTTGCACGTAATTGTTCCTTTATACCCCTCATTTTCCGGTCTATTCAAAAGGCTATATCAAGTTTTTTCTTTCTTTGTCTGACGAGGCTAAAAGTTACATAACTGGTGAGGCTCTAGAGAATAACTATAGCTACCGTTTCTAGGCCCTTGTAAGCTTCAATGTAAAGCTAAAATCTAGTTTGTTTTTCCAGATGAGAAGATTATATGTATTTGTTGAAGTAATAAATAAGTTTCTCGTAAGGAAACAGGGCCAAGTGACTAACAACTCTCAATCATTCTTATCTGCATATATTTCTACCATCAGGAATGGAGGTGTTATAGTTATTATTCTTAAAAATTGCCTTAATATTTTCGTTATGAGAATTTAAATATAATTTACTTTTAACACGAACTACAAATAGTAATTGTTTCCATCAAACTTTTTTTTTCTTTTCTTTAAATTGTGAATAATCTTTGTTTACTAAAGTGTTTTATTTCACCCACCACATAACCCAAACAATAATTTCGTTCACAAGTGTTTTTATTAACTTCACAACAAACAGATAACTGAAATTGCTTTAAGCCATGAAGAACTCATTGTTTTCACATACCCAAAACACCTCTAGGGCAAATATTGTCGCAATTTATCTTAAAAAGACTTCGTTTGTTAATTCCATGACTGAGAGACGTGACAGATGCTTAAATACATATTAACAGAGTATTTTTAAAGGTTATTTCATTTTTAAGATATATCGCATGTATCAGATGAAAATCAAACAAAGATTTTAATATTTTTAAGTTCAAAGTGAATAAAATTCAATTTGAGAATTGCGCATTAAATTTAAACTTGACATGAAGGTTATTCTACCTTAAAGAAGATTATAAACATTTTATTCGGAGTAAAAAGCTTACAAGACACTAAGTACAAATTGAGGGAAGACATTATTATAAATTATAATTACAGCACATTAAAGTATTATTTTGGTAACATCATTTCAGTTTATACTCGTATATAACTCAGTTTTATTTGGCCCCTCACTTTCCGGGAATTAAAAGGAAAAGTCACATAGGCGCAAGAGACATGTACAAAGTTCACATTCAACTGTCACTTCTCGTTAAATTAAATCGTCTGAGTATAAATACAACTTCAAGGCTACAATAATATCGACATACATATGCGGTTACATAAAATGTCGAATGGAAAAGTTAAATGGATTGAACCTTTCGTGTTGTAACATTTATTTATCTTTTTGCTCTCAAAGGTGCTTCTGGCAGGCAAAACAAATTTGTTTCGAAAACATTATTGCTAGGTATTTTAAATAATTACTCAAGCATTATTGATTTTCTCTAGAATTGGATGTAACTTTAAGATTTTGTTTACTTAGACATTTTTATTATTTCAAGAGTCATGAGAATTTCAATTGCTTCACTTAACATTATATTTCTAAAAAGTTTGGAAAGACCTTTCAGGCATTCTATATCTACATTCTACATAAACGTTACACAAAAACTCTCCATTACCAAGCTTGAATATAGTCATCTCTACTTGGCGGTTAGATGATTTCAATGTACACACAGCTTACAGAGAACTCCAGGGCCAAATGTTTGTTTTCTTTATCATCGTAATTTTAGGTCTCATTAAATTCTGCTGTTTCATTTTGCTGTGTCCATTGCTTGGCTTACGTAAATAAAACAAATTAATATAAAATTTTGACAACTTAAGTCTATTTTTATTGAGTTTTATTTTGCTTTCAGTGACATATTTTTGTCCACAATAAACGCAATTATATTGTAGCCAGTTAAAGATATTTCATACACTTCCGGAAGTTTCTTTAAGAGATGTAAATAAAATACACGACTGGGCCGCACGTATTTTCTTTTAAAGTTCAAGTTGCTTTAGTCCAGTCATATTGTATTTTTACCATGCAAATTGAGGGGTAGTTTTGATATTTTCCCTCCTTTATGTTTTCGGGGGTGTTGAATTCGAATCTGAAGTTTGCCAACAAAATTTCGTTATGCAACATGGAAAAAAATGCAAAAAATAATGCAAAAATGCTTTTTTTTGGAGTTTTTTTGGCTCGAAAACTACCAGCTATTCGAAAGTTACATCAAAGTACCATTAAAAGTATGTATACACAATTTCCAATAAATCTCTATTTAAAGTTTGAAATTTGTTTTCTGCGACAACTCATTTAGACTAAACTGTAGTCGAAAATTGACGTATTTTTACTGTTTTCGAAAATCCACTCGAAAGCTATAAGAAATTACTTTGTGTGACAAAATTTGAATTGTTGTCTGTGACCAACATATACTTTTCCGATGGTCTTTGATGCGCTAAGTTCGAATCTTGCATTGAAATTGCTCTATCACGTCACGTTTTTGAGATATTCGAATCTAGAAATTTAAAAAAAATGCATTTTTTATACAAATTTGGGGTTATTTTCTTTCTCGTGGTAATTTTTTTCGAAAAAATGCTCATGGTAATTCTGAAGTATGAACATTTAACTTCAAAAATCTTTTTGAATGTTTCAAATACCTCCATTCGTCTTCGAGAAATCGTTGGTTTTCGTCTTACTATCTAATTCGAAAAATCCCACAATTTGCTTTCGAGCACAAATTGACTGGATTTTTCGAATTTGGTAGTAAGACGAAAAACAACGATTTCTCGAAGACGAATGGAGGTATTTGATAGATTCAATAAGAATTTTGAAGTAAAATGTTCAGACTTCAGAATGACCATAAACATTTTTTAGAAAAAAAATATCTCGAGAAAAATATATAACTCCAAATTTGCATAAAACAATGCATTTTTTTTAAATCTTCAGATTCGAATATTTCAAATACAGTAAAAATACGTCAATTTTCGACTAGCGCTTGATTCCAAATGGGCTGTCACAGAAAAAATCTTGAATAGAGATTTACTGGAAATCGTGTATACTTTCAATGATACTTTGATGTAATTTTCGAATAGTTGGTAGTTTTTGAGCCATTAGTGAAAAACTCCCAAAATAAGCATTTTTGCACCATTTTTTGCGTTTTTTTCCATGTTGCATCACGAAATTTTGTAAGAAAACCTCAGATTCGGATTCAGCACCCCCGAAAACATAGAGGATGGAAAAAATCAAAACTACCCCACAATTTGCTCGCAAAGAGCCTTTTTGGAATAAATTGACTGGACTACGTGGGACGATACAAAATTTAAAATCGTTAGAGCACTTTTCTTAAAAACTAATTTTATTTATTTCTGTATAAATGAGGCGATGAGAATCAAAATTCGCCATTTCCATGCCAGAAAAACTTTTCACAGCCAATAAATATATTTTTAACGATTAATATTATTTTCCTTTATATTGTGGGTGGCAACGGTGCAGTGGATTGTGGATGTATGTAGTGCTTGGCTGCTAACTTATAGGTTTCAGTTCGAGCCCCATTCTAGGCAGCATTCTTTTCTTTATTTTAACAGCTTATCTGGACGCCACCCGTGGGATTTAATGAGATAGTAAACACTTTGATCTCAATCCACTGTGCCAAATCTTTCCTTTCTTCCTACTCTTTCTAACTAGTGCCGTGCAATTCAGGTTGCATTTAAAAAAACCCTAGGTCTTACAGGTGTGGGTTCGATTCCCAGCCGTGCCACCTAAAAACAGAAATGTTTTATTCGAGGTACTGCCTCTTGCGAGGAACTGACAAATCCTCCAAGAGTATACTTGTCATGAAAAAGTGCTTCTCATTTAGCCGTTCGGACTCGGCAAAAAACTGTAGGTCCCCTCCATTCCTGCCCAACAAACACGCACACAGGAATGGTTGTGAGTTGTAAGTCACTAGGCCCTGGTTCTCCTCGAGCTGTTGCGCCACCCAATTTAATTTTTAGGTCTTACAGGCATAAAGTTAAAAATTTTACTATATAAACCATATCAAACAGGTTTCAAAATCTATGATTAGAAATACAAAATTTTCTTCTAAGTTTACTCACTTTTTAAAGTTATTTAACAATTAAATTTGGTTATAGAGAGTTTTTCTGAAACAGATATGGTGAGATTTGGTTCTCATCACCTCAAATGTAACATTTTGAAAATAAAAATTTGTAGACCAATTTTGAGTATTTTTTAATATATGTATGTGCACTCAAAAACCTAGTGTTAAAATAATTCATCATCCAATTTTTGAAATATATGTATATTTAATTAAAAAACAAAATTAATGATTTTTTTAATTTCAATTTTCTTTCCAAAATTTTGTTATTCAGCTTTATTTATATTTTAAGTTTTATTTTGTTTATTTAAATTTTTAAATTAATGTTATGGTTCTGACTCATTTTTTGTCACAGAAACATAGGTACATAGAAGTAATAATAAAGTCATCATTGAAACTATCACAGATTTTTACTTTAAAGTATTTCCAATGACAAATTTCAATAAGAGCTATAAATGGCTATTTTTGTTCCAATATTTTAATGACGTTTTTTTTTGCGTACCTGTTATTTCAATAACTTCAGTTTTAACTGCAATTGAAGCATAGTATTAGTATCGTAACAGATATTGCAAAATAGTAATTTGGCTCATCCTTTAACTGGCGTTATAGCTACCAATTTCAAATTCCTTCACTTCATTTAAATATTCAATTACTGCGTTTACAAGCAGAATAATGAGCTCGAGTTGGAATAGGGTCGGGAACCGGTTTTTCGTCAATTGAGTTGAGTCCTCCAATTAGAGTTGAGTTGAAATGATATTGAGATTACAGAAAAATGAATGACATTATTATAGATTCAAAATTAAATATTATATTTATTTTAATGCAAAACAAATATAATTGAATTAACAGGGTTACTTACTACGCGTATCATTAAACAAAAAAATATATTGTTACACAAAAATGCAAATAAACAGACCATAATACATTACCTGTTAAAACAGCTTCCTGACCTAGGTTTTTCTCCACCAATTTCGACTCGAATCTGCTGCCTCAATGCAGGTGTACAAAGAGTCGTGAGCTTCTAGTCTGCCTCAGTAAAACATGTAAACGTAGTTAATTTCAATCAAGATTTTTTTTGACTGCCGCTGCAGCGGCGGAAAATGGAAAAAGAAAAGTTGAAATAAAAATCGAGTGAAATATTGTTTCTCTTTTACTATTCCAATTCAGACAGTTTCAAAAACCTGTTTTTAGTTTTTTTGATATTTTAAAGGTTGCCCGGATCAAGAGGTCGTCCTTTAAGGACCAAATAAGGCAAGTTATGCATTCGTTAAAATTTAAGTTTTGATTTTGATCAGTCTTGTCATTACGGTTAGTGAAGACGAAAAAAGTGGACCTCCCAAAACAGCACCCACCATTTTGTTTTCATTTTAAAATAACGGTATCTGCCATACATTTTTCAGCAATTTCAAGAAGTCCACATCTTTTTTATAAATAAATTATTGACTTTTACTGGAGGCAGAAAACTTCTTCTCAAAAGAAGAGACTGATTTTTTTTTCAAAAATTCAAACCAATTTTTTTTTTCAAAACTTAATACATAATTAATAAAATGCATGACTGGGTCCCACCTCGCACGTACTGCAGGTTTAAGAAAATTGTATAAAAAAACATGGCAATTATGAGCAACAAATGTAGAAAAGCATGAAATTCAATATTTAAATTAGCTAAAACAACTCCTTTGACAGTTTGAGGTGAAAAAAAGAATACCATCTTAATTCTTGATTGAATATAATTGAATGAAAAAAAAAAATATAAATCGTTGGAGTGGTTCTTTTAAAAATTAACTTTTTATATATAAAATTCTTGAAACATTTCTTACTACACATTTTGGAATGCATATATAAAGTATATATGCAGATAAAAACAAAATTTTAAAAAATTGTCAACCCGTTTTTGAGATATCGAATTTTCAAAAAAAATTTAAACTTTTTTTAAAAATTCAAAAACATTTTTTCTTTGGAAATTTTGATATGATAATATATATTTAAATCCGTTTAGTCAATAATGATAAAATAAAAAATAAAAAAACGTTCTATTACAGGTACTATAGTAGTTGGTAGTAGATAGTAGATCGTACTAGTTTTAGTAAGAAAAGAGTTTAATCAAAACCGTAGGAGTCGTTTTTGAAAAAAAAATATCTTACGCTGCGGTTTTTTAACTTTTGTATGGAAGGTGCCGTTATTTTTTCACAAAGGTAAATTTTTTTCTTAAAATATTTTAGGGAGTACCTACTAAAAAACTCTTAAGTAGGTATCGAGTATCAAAAAACAATCGATCATGTCGTTTTAAAAAAAAAATATTTTGAAACATTTTTAAAGATCCAAAAAAATATGTTTTTTAAATTGTGGCATACGGAACTTTTTATATATTTTTGAAGCTTCTGCATAAAAAAAATATTTGAAATCAGCCATACCGTTTTGAAGAAAATTGAAAATTAAGAAAATGGTTCTTTGGTGTTACCATTAATAACCATTTTTTTAAAAATGGTTTTCCACCCAAATGAAGCCTTTACTAAAATAAATTTAATGATTTTTTTTAAAGAAAAAAAAAATTGTATTGCAGGTGCCGTTATTTATGGTTCTAAAAAAAATGAAAAAAATGTGTAGGCATAATCACCAAAAACCATTATGTACCTAGTTTAAAGAAAATCGATTGAGCCGTTTAGGCTGTAGACGAACAGACAGACAGACAGACAGACAGACAGACAGAATTGTGCCACCCACTTTTTTGTGTTCTTTATCATCGTATTGTCATGTTTGATTGTTATATCAAAATTTTTTCCTGCTCGAGTCCAAAACTTGCTTTATAGTACCTATATCGCAAGTTAAAATGTTGATCTTATTGAAATCGGTACCTAACGGTTCTTATACGCTGTTAAAAATATTTAAAAAATTATTCTTACTAAAAAAAAAAGGCACCTTCTGCACAAATGCTAAAAAACTGTTTAAGATAACCTTATTTTTCTTGAAAATGACTCCTACGATTTTGATTAATTTTGTTCAGTATTCTAAAATTAGAACGGTTATTTATAAATATTAAAACATTTAACACCTACATTATTAACAGCACCTCCCCTAGAATGCTATATTTTTCATACCTGGCTGATCTGACTTAAATATTTGAAGGGTCCAGGGGAAAAACGGCTTAAGTCCACTTGAATTGATTCCGAGAAAAATGAAGTTGTAAATGTATTGCTAAAATAGTGGTTAATTAAAAAAAAAATAATTAAACTAACAATTTTTTGTGTTGATCACGAAGTACTTAGTACATTGAGATCTTAACACCTTGAATTTTTTTGCATGATACGCTGACATGAGTCAAAAGGACCTTGGACATTTTAACCAAAATTTCGTTTTTTTATTTGTAATTTTCTTCTGAAAGAACCGGACATGATAATTGGAAACGATTTTTTGCGTGACATTGGGCCGTTTTTGTAATTTAATTTGTTAGACAGGACCTCGACCGGATGAATATCTAATTTTTTTGTTTTAATTATTTATCCGATATGTCGCTAAGTCTATTCACAAGTTTTTCTTTTTTTGATATTGCTTTGGATAATTTTTAGAGCAAAAAAAAAATACTTTTGGAAAAAAGTTTTTTTTTTAAGTGTACTATTTTGAGAGTTGTCAAAATCATATCAGGCCGTGAGCGCAATAGTGGCCTAACTGCAATTTTATCGAAATTGAGTTTATTACAAAAATTGAATTTGGATGTATTAAACAACAGTTCTGCATTAAAATTTTCCAAATTAACGTCTTCATGCCATAGTTACAGGACTTTTGTACTTAGGCCAAACACAAAAAATAAAAAGCTTAAGTGCAAGAGTGGCCTATCTTACTTAAAGGCCGCTATTGCACTCGCATATTTGATTTTATTGTTTGAAACTTTAAGTTAGGGCAATTATTTAACTATTTGCTCACAGATGACATCAATGCAATGAACTAAACATAAGTCACTACCCTGATAATCACCCTCGATTAGCCATAAAGTTATAGTTTCATACGCTCAGCTAGGAAAAAAAACATTCAATGTCCAACAAACTACCAAAAAGCATTTCTTCTCCACTTTGAGCTTGGAAATTTCAAATAGAATGATCTCTAGAGACGGACGGAAGGTTAACTGACTCAAGATGTATGAGTTTCAATATTTTAAGACCCATCCTACGTATTGTTTAAACATTTTTTTGAATTTTTTTTTCAACATGTTTGTTGAGTACAGCTTGAGTAAAACTTATTAAAGAAATTAAAGTCTTAAAGCTGTCCATAACCGGGGATTTAGTGACTAAACACTGCATCGAAAACAAACTATGAAAACTACTTCCAGAGTAATAATTGTGCTAACTAAAGTTGGTTTTGACCCCTTCCTGGGTAGTGCTGCTCTGATCACGGAAGCCGAGATCATATTGGTGTATAGTTCGCCCTGCCATGCCAGGCCTTATAAAACCCGTTTTTGATTTGAACTTTGAATTGTTTAAACGATCTGGCAGGGCTTCGGCTTACTATAGACTCAAATGTCCTCAGATTCCGTGATCTGTGCATTCATATTTTGATTTCGATGCACTTTTTAATCACTAAGGTGCCAGTTATAGCTATCATTGAAACTCATAATTGAAAATTTTAATGATTGATTTTGAGTCGTTTAGGAAGTAAAATCAATTATTATTTTGATGGACAAATAAAGGTTAAGACCTAATTAATATATCTAGCCAAACAAATTATTCACATAGGCTCAACTTTCCACATAAAAAGACTTTTCTTTTTTCAATGATTGAACTACCTTACCAATGATCATCGAAAAATTGAAAGTCAATTTTTATGAAAAGTTGGGACTATTTGAATTTTTTTTTTTAACTAGAAATATTTATTAAGTCTTGAGCTTTAATCGTCCACCAAAATAATGAATGATTTTGCTTTCTAAACGTCTCAAAATCAATCGTTAAAGTTTTCAATGAAGAGCTTCAATGATAGCTATAACTGGCACCTAAAGCTCCGGTTGTGGACTGCCAAGACCTTTGTTTTCTTGAATAAGTTTTACTCAAGCTGTCAACCCCTACTTCTTTTTTTTGTATCATTCAAACTCAAAATCTGTTGTGGGCTCTCGTTCTACTAGCAAGCTTTAAGCTTGATACTTTATATACATCAACATTTTTACACCGATCACAGGATAACAATTTACAAATACTACAAAAGCTTTTAAGGATTTTATCAATTTTATCACATCTGAAAGTGAATAAAAATGTTAAATTTCAACGTACATTCATATTTAAAAAAAAAATATGAAAAAACTCATAGAAAGCAGTTTTATTTACAAATGATTGGCCTATCTTAACAGGATTTCAATTTTTATATTTTTTCCCCTGTGCAATAGTGGCCTATCTGACTTTAAAATCAGTTGTAACGGTATTTTGAAGGATCATGGATACAAAATCAAAAACCTTTTATTTTTTGAGCATATTGCAAAAAGAAAATCAAGCCTATTTTTCTTTATTTAAAAACAACAAGTGTTTCAAAATAACCTGTTTCTTATTTTTGCTCTACTGAAAATAATGAAAAATGCAGTTAGGCCACTATTGCGCTCATGGCCTCATATGTAAAGAGAGCTATACTACATCAGTACTCAAATAAATCCTTAGTTTATTTTTTTCAATAAATGGACTTGAGCCGTTTTTCCCCTGGACCCTTCATTTTTTTATAGTAAACTTCCAATAAGTATAAATAGTATTTCATATCAAAATTTTCGAAAAAATATTTTGCGAATTTAAAAAAATAAAAAAAAAAATTTATTTAATAATCCGATATTTCAAAATCGTGCTGATAATTTTTTTAAGATTTAATTTGTATCTGTATATTAATACTTTAAAATTTGCATACCAATATTTTTCCTTAAAAATATTTGAATATGATTTTTTTTCCTCATTAAAAGAACGAATTCCATGCTTTTAATCATTTTTCTCTTATGATTTAAGATATTTGAACAGAGAAGCAAGAACGTGCAACCCAGTCGTGCATTTTATTTTATTTGGGGCTATGTGATGTCAAAAGTCTTCATTTCTTCAGTACTTGAAATCCAAAATGACTCGCGTAATGAGGCAGGTTGGAATTTGGATAACCCAAAATAAGACCTTCCAAATGGAAGATTCTTACCGCACATTAGTCATGACCACTATTTAAATGAAATTATCTTCAAAAAGTAAATGTCAAAGATGGTTTTTTTCAGGTCATAGTTAAGATTTCACCATCAAATTATGATTTATGATTTTATTTAAAATTAAAAAAAAGATCAGATTGAACTACAAACTTAAATATATAAACGAATTTCTTGGGGCGTTAAACTTTTTTTGATCGGGCTTATACATTTTACATTGTGAAAAATCGCCCTAATGTTGTTTCATATCTTTGCGGCCAGATTTCAATAAATTCCCATGAAATCAAGAACTATAATTGTCTGCTCCGAGTGCTCCCTTAAACCTTCGACTTAATTGTTGTTGCGTTTCATTAAGTGCCTAAGCAATAGCCTGTAAGTTAATTTAATTTTTTTTTAAAGCTGCCAAAATATTTCATCGAAAAACCCAGAATACTGTAGCATAGCTTCAATGGAATGTCAAACACTTATTCAAATATTGCCAACACAATTATTTTTGTAAGAAGACAAATATAAGTAAGCTTCTAACCCAACCAATCAACGGATGAGAATTTTGTTTAGGATGTAGAAACTTCCAGACACATTTATTATGTACCTATCTCACCACTGCAATTAATATCTTCATATATTTTGCAACTATTTGTATAAATATATAAGAAGGTACCTACCTGATATTTATGTAGGTATGTCGAAAGTATGAAGCAGGTTTTACCTACCTATACCTGAAATTAATTGTTATTATTTCCTGTCACGCATGTACTACATAATTTGAAGTCGCATTATTAATGAAGTTTTCTATAAGTACATATATTTTCTATCGAATTATGTTAAAGATGAGTTATTGACCAATTTGAGTTATAATTGAAAAAGTGGATAAGATCAAATCTTATATTTCCTTTGGCTTTTCTGGTCACAATGGTTGTAGAAATGAAACAATTAAGTAAACATTTACTTTTCCCGACGTTTCGGCAGGGGTTGCTGCCTTCTTCAGGGGAACTTTATTTAACAAAACAAAAAAACAAATAATGATTATAACAATTGTATGACAACTTTTTAACAAGACTTACGTTATGTGGAAAAAAAAAAATTAATATTTTAGTTTTACATAAGTAAAATTAAAAGGTTTTATAAATAAAGTTGAATAAAACTAATGCACTTCGAATTGAAGTTTGGTCTTTTTACTTTATAATAAAACAACAAATTGATAATTGACGTTTAGTCGGAGACAAGTGAGCAGTATACAGCGGATATATTCTGTGTGTCTAGTTTGCGGTTCATGTTGTTGCTGTTATTGATGATGTGCAGCGTTTCGAGGGTGTATCGTTTAGACGTATGTCTCTCGGTCTGAAGAATTTTGACATCATCAAAGTCGGGAGAGTGGCCACTTTCAATAATATGACTGGCTAATGCAGTCTTTCCAGGGTTGTTGGATTTAATGTCTGATTTGTGGTTAGACATTCGTTGTCGAAGGAATTGTTTCGTGGTGCCAATATAGCATAGATTACAAGGATCATCTGGTTTGCCGTTACAATTAATTTTGTATATCACATCAGTGGCTTTGTCTTTATCTGGTTTGACTTTAAGTTTCGTAAAAAGATGACCAAGTGTTTTATTTGATTTGTAAGCCAAAAGTAAATCTTTAGATTTTGTGGCGACAATATTTTTAAAGTTTTCAGACAGACCTTGTACATAAACAACGCTTTTATAAAAGCCAAGAGGACCATCCGTGTTGACGTTGTGGAGGGGGGCTTTGTTTTTTTGTTTATGTATGAGGCCTCGTATGACGGAGTACGGGAATCCATTATCTCGCAGGATGTTAATAATTTTCATTTCATTGCTATAATGAAATTTTTCATCACTCAATCTAAAGACCTTACTTATGAGGTTCGAAGCCGTGTTGATGATGATGTGTTTGGCTTGGTTAGAGCGAAAATTAATTAATCTTCTTTTGAGTTCATTGAAAAAGCAAAACAAGTCAAATTTAATAAGGATGATATTTTGGTATCTTACGATGTAATTTCACTTTTTACGAACATTCCTATACAGTTAGCCTTAACTATAGTGAAGAAAAGATGGGAAACAATTAAAGAAAACACGACGTTACCCCAGAGTAAATTTTTGGAGATTCTTGATTTCTGTCTGAAAGAAAACAATTATTTACAGTACAAAGATGAAATCTACAAGCAGATTTTTGGAATGCCTATGGGCAATCCACTATCACCTACCATTGCCGACTTAGTGCTTGATTTTTTGCTTGATGAGTGTTTCGATAAAATGAAACAGAAGCCAAGGTTCGTTGCAAAATATGTAGATGACATTTTTGCCATAATAAACAAGCACGAGGTTGAAGACATTCTAAAATCTCTTAACGGATTTCACCCAAAAATACAATTCACGATAGAAATGGAAAATAATTGTGAAATTGCGTTTCTTGATGTCAAGATTCATCGAAAACACGATCATCTTATGTTTGACTGGCACCAGAAAGACACAGCTTCAGGAAGATTAATTAATTTTCGCTCTAACCAAGCCAAACACATCATCATCAACACGGCTTCGAACCTCATAAGTAAGGTCTTTAGATTGAGTGATGAAAAATTTCATTATAGCAATGAAATGAAAATTATTAACATCCTGCGAGATAATGGATTCCCGTACTCCGTCATACGAGGCCTCATACATAAACAAAAAAACAAAGCCCCCCTCCACAACGTCAACACGGATGGTCCTCTTGGCTTTTATAAAAGCGTTGTTTATGTACAAGGTCTGTCTGAAAACTTTAAAAATATTGTCGCCACAAAATCTAAAGATTTACTTTTGGCTTACAAATCAAATAAAACACTTGGTCATCTTTTTACGAAACTTAAAGTCAAACCAGATAAAGACAAAGCCACTGATGTGATATACAAAATTAATTGTAACGGCAAACCAGATGATCCTTGTAATCTATGCTATATTGGCACCACGAAACAATTCCTTCGACAACGAATGTCTAACCACAAATCAGACATTAAATCCAACAACCCTGGAAAGACTGCATTAGCCAGTCATATTATTGAAAGTGGCCACTCTCCCGACTTTGATGATGTCAAAATTCTTCAGACCGAGAGACATACGTCTAAACGATACACCCTCGAAACGCTGCACATCATCAATAACAGCAACAACATGAACCGCAAACTAGACACACAGAATATATCCGCTGTATACTGCTCACTTGTCTCCGACTAAACGTCAATTATCAATTTGTTGTTTTATTATAAAGTAAAAAGACCAAACTTCAATTCGAAGTGCATTAGTTTTATTCAACTTTATTTATAAAACCTTTTAATTTTACTTATGTAAAACTAAAATATTAATTTTTTTTTTTCCACATAACGTAAGTCTTGTTAAAAAGTTGTCATACAATTGTTATAATCATTATTTGTTTTTTTGTTTTGTTAAATAAAGTTCCCCTGAAGAAGGCAGCAACCCCTGCCGAAACGTCGGGAAAAGTAAATGTTTACTTAATTGTTTCATTTCTACAACCATTGTGACCAGAAAAGCCTATCGAATTATGTTAAACAAGAATAATTACTTATATTATATTTTTAAGTATGTATCTTTATTCGAGATTTGAGTTATCATAAGCTTAAGCTCAACACTATAATATTTTATCTATCATCATGTTTACCTACCAACTCTGGGACCATCGTTTAATGAAGGAAAGTTTTTTTTTGTGTTGTTCACACATAAACAGGTTATCCGCATTTGCTTTTTATTTTATTTTATATTTTTTCTCGATCTTTGTAGAAGAATAAAATAATACATGACATTCAGTTGGGGATAATAATATGATGTTGGGGAATTTTTGTTTTATATTTCGAACCGGTATGGGGTGACATCATTCACAATACACAAAATGATGAAATATTGCAATGCGAATATTTCTTTTTTGCAAATAATATGAGATTTTGTTTTAATTGCAAATTATTTGTATGTTTTACCTTTATCTTAAATGAATGATATACATATCTAGTCTATCTTATTAATTTAATACATATATATTTGTAGGTATTTTCAACAATTTTTTCTTGTACATATGTAGATAGTTGAATAAGGATATAATTTTTTTTAATTTAGTATTTGTTTTTTTATAAAAACTGCTTAAAATTTAATTTGATAGGTTTTTCGTTATTCAAACCAAAAAGTGGGTGCATTAGGTATATGTCAAAATAAAAATGAATTATAAAAAAACATTTTTATCGAATGAAACATTAAATGTATCGCTAGGTCATATGAATTTTTGTTCTTACAGTTCAAGTGCAATATAATTTTTAAAATCTGTCCCTTAATTCGTCAACAATATTTTAGTAGGTATATGATTCGTGTGCTAATTCTAATAAGAAAAATTATATGGCGGAAAGTTTTATCACAAAAAATGACTTTAAGAAACTCAATGCTGTAGGTTTTTTTGGAAGTTTATTTTGCAATATTTAATTTTTTTTAAATCAAGATGCTTTACCGAATAGTTTCAAAAAAATTAAATTTCAAAGTCTATTTTTGAAAAAAATTGTGATAGGTATTACTCAAAACTTTGCGTATTTAAGTGCTATTTTTGTGTTCAATATTCAATGCCCTTTTCAATTGTTAGTCAACTACCGTAAACCAAATGAAAAAATATTTCTTAGCTTTGGGGAAATTAAAAAAAAGGTAGTTTTCCCAAAAAAGATGAAAAAACGGTTTTATTATGAATAACTTATAATTAAGTCGATTCTTCGTTTTTTTTTTGCTTTTGGAAGAAGTATCTTTGTTTTTTCATTTCTCAAAAACTAAGAGAGATTTTTACATTTGGTTTTAGGTTCGTGACTGACATTCAATAAGGGCATTGAATATCGAACACAAAAATAAGTCTTATATTCACGTAAAATTTGAAAAATTGCATTGAAAAAAAAATTGCTAAAATGACTTGATTTAAAAACAAATAAGATAATTTATGTATGTAGTTAAGGCTTTCAAAAAAGTATTATTGTAACGTCTGTGAAGTTAGCAGGGCAACTTTCACCCACGCAAATGGGACCTTCACAGGAATTTGCAGGTTTTTTGCATTTTTTTGCATTTCTATTCCCGATTTTGCAGTTCGCCAAATAAGGGTGTAATTTTGTGACGTGCTAACTTCACAGTGAAGTTAGCAGGTCACATGGTGTATCTCAGGAACCAAGCGTGCTAGGAACTTGTAGTAAGGCTCCAAATTTGCAGTTTTTTTTGCATTTGAACGATACGCTATGTTCAAAATTCGAAGTCCTCAATTCGAAAAAAATTTCATACTGACCTGCTAACTTCACAGTGAAGTTAGAAAGTCAAGGACCAAACATGCCAGGAACCTTAAATTATATGGGGGGGAAAGTTGTATCTCCCCTCCCTGAGGCAGGGAGCAATATCTTTAAAATTGACTTTAAATACAAAAAAATATCAAAAATATACGAAAGCACATACAATAATACGTCTGTGAAGTTAGCAGGGCAACTTTCACCCACGCAAATGGGACCTTCACAGGAATTTGCAGTTTTTTTGAATTTTTTTGCATTTCTATTCCCGATTTTGCAGTTCGCCAAATAAGGGTGTAATTTTGTGACGTGCTAACTTCACAGTGAAGTTAGCAGGTCACATGGTGTATCTCAGGAACCAAGCGTGCTAGGAACTTGTAGTAAGGCTCCAAAATTGCAGTTTTTTTTTGCATTTGAACGATACGCTATGTTCAAAATTCGAAGTCCTCAATTCGAAAAAAATTTCATACTGACCTGCTAACTTCACAGTGAAGTTAGAAAGTCATATCGTGTATCTCAAGGACCAAACATGCCAGGAACCTAAAATTATATGGGGGGAAAGTTGTATCTCCCCTCCCTGAGGCAGGGAGCAATATCTTTAAAATTGACTTTAAATACAAAAAAATATCAAAAATATACGAAAGCACATACAATAATACGTCTGTGAAGTTAGCAGGGCAACTTTCACCCACGCAAATGGGACCTTCACAGGAATTTGCAGTTTTTTTGAATTTTTTTGCATTTCTATTCCCGATTTTGCAGTTCGCCAAATAAGGGTGTAATTTTGTGACGTGCTAACTTCACAGTGAAGTTAGCAGGTCACATGGTGTATCTCAGGAACCAAGCGTGCTAGGAACTTGTAGTAAGGCTCCAAAATTGCAGTTTTTTTTTGCATTTGAACGATACGCTATGTTCAAAATTCGAAGTCCTCAATTCGAAAAAAATTTCATACTGACCTGCTAACTTCACAGTGAAGTTAGAAAGTCATATCGTGTATCTCAAGGACCAAACATGCCAGGAACCTAAAATTATATGGGGGGAAAGTTGTATCTCCCCTCCCTGAGGCAGGGAGCAATATCTTTAAAATTGACTTTAAATACAAAAAAAATATCAAAAATATACGAAAGCACATACAATAATACGTCTGTGAAGTTAGCAGGGCAACTTTCACCCACGCAAATGGGACCTTCACAGGAATTTGCAGTTTTTTTGAATTTTTTTGCATTTCTATTCCCGATTTTGCAGTTCGCCAAATAAGGGTGTAATTTTGTGACGTGCTAACTTCACAGTGAAGTTAGCAGGTCACATGGTGTATCTCAGGAACCAAGCGTGCTAGGAACTTGTAGTAAGGCTCCAAAATTGCAGTTTTTTTTTGCATTTGAACGATACGCTATGTTCAAAATTCGAAGTCCTCAATTCGAAAAAAATTTCATACTGACCTGCTAACTTCACAGTGAAGTTAGAAAGTCATATCGTGTATCTCAAGGACCAAACATGCCAGGAACCTAAAATTATATGGGGGGAAAGTTGTATCTCCCCTCCCTGAGGTAGGGAGCAATATCTTTAAAATTGACTTTAAATACAAAAAAATATCAAAAATATACGAAAGCACATACAATAATACGTCTGTGAAGTTAGCAGGGCAACTTTCACCCACGCAAATGGGACCTTCACAGGAATTTGCAGTTTTTTTTGCATTTTTTTTTGCATTTCTATTCCCGATTTTGCAGTTCGCCAAATAAGGGTGTAATTTAGTGACCTGCTAACTTCACAGTGAAGTTAGCAGGTCACATGGTGTATCTCAGGAACCAAGCGTACTAGAAAGAAGTTCTCATAATAACCTTTTCAACCATGTATGACACATTCGTGTTGAGTAGGTAGGCCAGCACACAATGCAGAATTGCATTATTTTTCTTTTTGCCTTTTTTGTATGCCAAATATCTCTTCAACCCCATGGTCTACAGCTTATCGACTATTTAACAATATAAAGTACATTAAATAACCTTTCCAATGATGTACAACACATTACTGTTGACTTGGTAGACCAGCTCCAAATGCGGAATTGCATTATTGGTCTATAATACATTTTTGCCAAATATCTCTCGAACCCCTTGGTCTACAGCTTAACGGTCACACACAAAAATGAAGTATATGCTATAACCTTTCAAACGAATTGATGTTGAGCAGGAAGACAATGTCCAAATGCGGAGTTGCATTATTGTTCTTTTCGATGCTTTGAAGCCGGTAATCTCGCGAAACCCATGGCTTAGAGCTTAACGGCCATATAATGAAATGATGTACTTAAAGTAACCTTTTCATCGATGTATGACATGGTATAAAAATACAAGGTATGTTGTATATGAGATGAAGGGTCGCCATATTTTGTTTTGTGTGACGTCATAGCGAGTGTTCACCAACACATAGCTTTAAAAAATAAATTATTTATTGTTTTACTTGAAATTTAACAAAAAATAACTTCAAAACATAAATAATCTACTGTTTTACTTTGAGTTTTAATAGCAAATTGCTTCAAAATATAAACAATTTCTGTTTACTTTCTTTGCCATAAATGACAAACAATTGAGATCATTCACTCGCAATGACGTCACGAGTCAACTGCCTGAGCTGTCAAGCATACCTTGTTATTCTTATACCATGGATGTATGACACATTCGAGTTGAGAAATGGACCAGCTTATACATTTTTGCTCATTCTCCTTTCACATAACTTTTTTGAAGCAAGATAGCTCTAATCATGTTCAGACGAAATAAAGATGAGACTTAAGACTTGAGATGTTCAAAAAGCCGTTTTTTTTCAAAATAGGCAGAGATATAGTCTTTCAATTTTTAAAATGTTTTATAATTTTTCGCAGTTCTTGCCCGAAAGCCATTTGTTTGGTAATACATGGAACATTTTGCAGTAAATATATTTGACCTCAAGGTTTTCATCAAATATGAAATTACGATTATAACCCAAGTTTTATTTTCTTTCCAGAGTGAATGGCTTGTGCGTTATCGTATGAAGGTATCGACTTTATTCCAATTCCTTTCATGTCCTCCTGTTTCCAAAAATATATTGTTCATTATACCTTTTTTTGGTTTTTCAAACCCTTTAGTGCATTTTTTTGCTGCCTTTTTGCTGTGTTTGCCTATTTTTGTTCGCCTCTTTTTCTTCAAAGTTATTTGTTTAACATTCAAAAATCCTAAAATAAAAAAGACAGTTTTGTGTTTTTATGTACGTATTTTTTTCATTAACTTACATTAGCTCTGTTCCAAACATTGACCAAAACGGCCATTGTTACTATTTTTGTCACCAATATTTGTCCAATTTCTGTTCCACACTTAAAAAATAGGCTTGTTTTGGGCAGAAGTAAGTGCTCACCAGAAAATAAAACATCTCTCCTTCTTGACGATTTCTACCCAAGAAATGTATTTGGGCAGAAATTTTTTGGTTTGTCAAATGGCACGTTGACATAGATCATATTTCAGAAAGGAACAAAAATCTTGCCAAAAGTTTCCACCAAATCATTCCACATTTTTTTGGCAGTTTGCTTTTCTCTGATAGAATATCCGCCTAATTTGATAGACTGCCAATTTTTGCCCTAAAATCTGTGTCACAAAGCCATTTTTTTCTGCAAGGAATATCAATCGAGCAAGTGTTCTCAATTTTAAAGAATATCAAAGTTTTATGGTTTAATATGCAAAAATGGCACTCAAAACTGCGACGTCAGTTCCGACAATCCTGAAAAAGTTGAATTGATGTTTAGGTTTTTAAATGGGTTCCACTCGTTTCAGCTCAAGGAGAAAGTTCCTCTTTAGCTCCTTCAATTTGCTTTCAAGAGACAATCGTTAGAAAATTGTTACCCGACAACTTTAAAAATCTGTTGGTGCTACTTTAATTGAACGTTAAGTTATGCTTGTATAATCTTCAATAAATAAATGCAATTTTTTCCTTTTTAACAATGTTTTTAATATAGAAAAATTCTTTATATCGTCAATGCCTTAAGTCACGTTTTAGCTTTCAATCACAAGGGCACGTTCATGCATTTTTTTTACAAAAATCACATTACATTTAAACAAAAATATTAAATTTGTTAGCACAGTGGATTGAGATTAAAGTGTTTACTTACATCTCCTGAAAACCTATGGTCAACTTATTCAAGCACTACATCTTCTTTTCTATACCATAACAAAATTTTAGGTGTTTTTTATTACTTAGTTTTATTTTGCTTTGCTTTGTTTTTTTTTTTATATTTTGTTTGTCTACTAGTATTTATATGGTTAAAGAACACAAAACTTTTAATGGTCCTTACATCATACCTAATACGTACTATGATTTCATATTTTTGTCTCGAATAGCTAAAAGCTAGCGCGATAAAATTCTCATAAACTGAGAAAATTTATTAAGTTTTTGAAAAACGTGACTCAATTTAAAATATTACACCTCTTAATTCTGCTATTTTTTTAATATCTCACGTAAGGTAATTATTGTAAATATTTTAAAATATTCTTTCAAGACTTTTTTTTATTCATTATTTAACAGGTAATTATTGTTAACGTTTAATTTTCAATATTTGAAAAGATTAAAATTTTGCACTCCAAATTGAACCCTTGCTCTAAACAACAAATTTTGGCATTGTAACCGATCACTTAAAAAGCGTCATAGGTGATTTTTAATTTTTCCTATGGTTTCAGGAGTTTAAAGAATAAAATGCACAACTGGGTCGCATTTATTTGCTTTAATGTTCAAGAGGCATTGAAATTATGAGAGAAAAATGTTTAAAATGAATACTTGATCACATAAAAATGTTAGTTTTGAGGTAATATATCCAACGAGCTGTTAATTATTGTTTCAAGAAAAAAATTGGCAAAGTTTCCTGAAATTGCTTTAATCTTCTATTTCAAAATTCAATTTAAATATTTCCACTATATAATACATATCTGTTTTAGTCTTCGACTCGGTTTAATATACTAAAAACATGAATTTCAACAAGGGATTTCTCAGATAATGCAAAATATTTTGGAACGGTTTAAACTGAATTTGGAAGAAGGATAATATTATTTTGAGGAATCTTTCAAAATATTATTGACAAAAACAAATTATATAGGGTTACATGACCTCAAAAATATTGAAAAAACGCTGATGACACTTGAGCTCAACGCCCAAAAGTATAGGTATCTACTAGAAACATTTTACTCTTATCGTGTCAAAAATTTGACAGATATTAAACCATAATGTAATTGATAGTAGATCGGACTCAATTTAGCATACCGATTTTTTTTTTCATATATGTATATGTTTTTGAGAATCATACAATTTTTTTAGTTGCACCGTTATTTTTCATAAAAATAAAATATTATTTTAAAATATTCTAAAAAGAGTTAAAAATCCATTATATATTGAGTTTCAAAAAATTTATCATGTCGTTTTCAAAATATTTAGTAAAAAAATTGGAATAGTTTTTAAAAATCCAAAACTTTTTAATATTTTTGGTACACAATACTTGTCAATTTCTTAAGAAGCTTCTGTATACAAAAAATATTAAAATTAGTCAAAACTACCATTTT
The DNA here is from genome assembly GCA_963921185.1 of Dasysyrphus tricinctus. NCBI lineage: Eukaryota > Metazoa > Arthropoda > Insecta > Diptera > Syrphidae > Dasysyrphus > Dasysyrphus tricinctus. The sequence goes on along the minus strand of OY992532.1, from coordinate 132,000,597 downwards.
CAAAAATAAAAATAAAAATAAAAATAAAAATTGGTTTTTGGGAGGTACCTACCAAAAATGACAATTTTTTGAAAATAGCTTCCCACTCAAAGGCAGCTTTTACTGAAAGTAGGTAAGCCGTATCACCTCACTCGGATCTCAATGGATCCATTGGGCTCCCCAGGATGTGAATAATGCAGGAATAGGAGGGGTAAGAGGAGGGATTTTGTGGAAGTTTTGGTGATGGGGTGCCTCCTTGAACCATCCTGAGCTCTGAATGAAGTTCAGGATGCTCCTTAGTGGCAAACGTGAGTCGTCACCCAGTTCGTCGAAACAATATTATCTGACGGCTGTTTTCCTTGTTCTGGCTAGGCTCGGGCATTCACCTCCGCCTCTTCGTCCTGGCACCCTCTGCATAGGTAAAAAAAAAGGTTGCATAAGTATTATTGGGGTACCAAATTGAAGCTAAGACTTTCGATATATGATATTGATGTTTGGACAGCTTTATTGGTTATCTTGACTCGAAATACTTTTTTAAAAAAAAAGCTCAAATTTAATATCTCTACTGGTCTTTTTGTACCGTGGGTCGCGTCATTCTTGATATACAACCTTTACTGTAGAGGTCCACGTTTAATTGTAATAAGACCCTGCAATTTTAAGAAGCACTTGACTGGTGGGGGGACTGCGTCATGACTGTGGTATTTTTATTCAGTATTTGTTGACTATAGAAGAATATTTTGTCGTGTCTATAATTTTCTCTTGGGCTCTAACGAGATCATTGTTGAAAGGAAAGCATGGCTGGAGGGGTTTTAAAGGAAGGGAGTTTTGAAAGAGGGGGGGGGGGGGGGGGTGTCTTTTTTCCTCAGTTTCTTAGACTTAAAGTGAATAGTCGAAGTATCCATTATTTCCTCTGGGGGTTGGATATGGGGGAGCGGTTATGACTAGGGGAGGGGGTGACTGGGAATATCACGACTAGTAAGTTTAATGGCCCTCTCCTAGGAAAAAGCAACTGATTTCTGTACAAAAAAACAGTAAAAAAACTGCATAGTAAAAATAACACCCTAAAACAGCAACCAAATCAATCCGCCATTTTGAAATCCGTTTTTGAGGGTGTTCCCATGGACGGGTTTTGTCCGATTTTGAATATGTTGCTCATTAATGGATACTGAATAAAAGTCCATCAAAAAAACTTCTGTTGCAATTTTGCACATGTTTGGGGTATTTTTAGCTTAGATTGCCTGTATTAGTAGTTTATTGAATTTTTTTAACTAAAATTGTTGAGAAAAATACTAAATGTTAAATTATTAACAAAAATTATATGGTCGGTATCGTTATTTTTGGTTCTAAAAAAAAGTCACAAAAAATCGTGTAGGGAGAATGACTCAAAAACACTACACTCAGAGAAAAACGTCAGGTAAATAATTAACCAGGGCCTTGTTGAATTCACGAGGTGCACAATCCCATACAAAGTTACTGACATTTCAGAAATTTACCTGATTTTAGTAACCTTTTATTCAGTGCAAAATCAACCTGGTGGACTTTCTTGCCATATTCAGGTTGATTTAAGAAGATGACCTGTAATTTTAACACTAATTTCTTGTAAATTAGAAATTTTAACAAGAATATAGTGTCAATTTTAACCAAGGTCGTGTTTTTCTAACACTGTATGATATGAATTTCTGTTTTACTACATATCAGGTTGAACTAACATTTAATGTGTTTTTTTTTACCTGTTGTATTTTACCTGACCTCATGTTAAAAAAGCACTCTGCCAGTTCATTCCAGCGTGACACAAGTGCTGAAACGCACACACACTGACAATTTAAGTAAGACTATTTGAATTTAACCTGGTCTCCTGTTAAAGAAGCAATCTGCCAGTTCATTTAAACGTGACATTAGTGTTGAAACGCACACACACAGGCCATTCAAATAAAATTATTTGAATCTTACCTGGCCTCCTGTTAAAGTAGCACTCTGTCAGTTCATTTAAACGTGACACTAGTGCTAAAACACACACACAAGCTATCCAATGAGTTTCAACTAAGGTATTGATATTTGGCACCAGTTTTTTGTGTAGTGAATTGGCCCAGTGGATGAGTGCTATCTCCGTGTGTGAAAGGTTCCCAGTTCAAAACTGAAGTAAGTATCACAAATAATTTTTAAATTAAAATAAATAAATAATAAATTTCTATATGTACTTTCAGAATAATGCTTACGAGTTGAGCGATAGACAGCGCAAGAGACGGCTCTTAGACGTATAAATTCATGAATTATGCCGGATTTACTCGATTAGAAAACTGCCAGTATAATGACAAAAGCAACAACAAAAGAATGGAAAAATTAATTCTTTTTGTCATTATAGTGGCAGCGTTCAAGTCGTGTAAATCCGGCATTAGATACAGGGTTGATATAACATTGAAACCTGTTAAATTAACTATAGGTTTTCAGGTTAAACTAACCAGATTTTCATGTTAAAATTACAGGGCATTGAATATTTTGTCAGGTTAAATTAACTATATTTGCAGGTAAAATTTACAGGATTACAGTGTTAAATTTTTAAATCAGGTATCAGGTTAAACAGTTAACCTGATCTACCGAGTTGAAAAATAACAACCTGAAAATCAGGTATGATTGGTGCTGCTTTTTTCTCTGAGTGTATGTTACAAGTTTGGAAAAAATTGTTTCAGCCGTTTTGGCTGTTTCGAAAACTGTTGAGAAATTTAAGTTGATTTAGAAATTTAATAATAGAACAGATTTTTCTAGCTCTCGAAACACAAACCCAAGTATTCCCCCATATTAACATGGAGAAGTTGAGCACTTCCTGGAGTCATTCGATTCCTTTTATCTTAACACTTTTCAAAAAAGTAACTCTTATTATTACATAAGCTCAGAGAAAAAGGGAGGTATAATTAACCGAATTCTGTTCAATTATAACTGATTTTCAGGTTATTATTTTTCAATTCGGTAGATTAGGTTAATTGTTTAATCAGATAAGTTATTTTACAGTCGTGTTAAATCAAAGTAGGTTGCAGGATAAATTTTGAATGACATTTTGTAAATTTAACACTGACTTAAAATGGTAACAATGTAAATTTAACCTGAAAATCTTGTTAAATTTACATGAAATGAAGCTAATTAAACATGATTCAATTTTCAGTGTCTTATAAGTGGTTAATTTAAAATGAAAATCTAGTTAGTTTAACATGATTCAATGTTGAATCAAGCATATATCATGTACATATGTCATGAATCCATACGTCTCAACCTCAGCCGTCTCGAATGATGCTAATCGCTAGGCACATTTTTCACTATTATGAAAGTATAGGAATTCATTATGCATAAACCTATATTTATTTCATTTTAAAAATACTTTGTGCTACTTAGTTTTGAACTGGGAATTTTCCACACTTGGAGATGGCACTCATATGCTACGCCAATTTGCTACGCCACAAACTGGTGCAAAAAACCAATAAGTTGAAGTTAATTGGATGGCTTGTGCGTGTTTTTTAAGAGCAGACCAGGATAAATTCAAATCAATTTATTTTGACACTGATGTCACGTTGAAATAAACTGGAAGTGTGCCAAATCATTTTGTTTCGATGGCCTGAATGTGTGTTTTAACACTGGTGTCACGTTAAAAAGAACTGCCAGAGTGCATCTTAACAGGAGGCCAGGTTAAATCCAAACTCACATCATTTCATTTGGATGGCCTGTGTGAGTGTATTTTAACACTGGTGTCATGAGTAATAATTTACCTGAGGTTACTCTCTAAGGGTATGAGTAGAATATATTGCTATGCACTTTGCAGCCACCATCAGGAACACTAATTCAGACCGTTATAACAAGGATAGGACTGATTCTCAGGACTTTTAGTCACAAACAACTAGGTAACCAAAAACTTCACTCAATTTAACTGAACTTACTTTTTCAAACAAAATGTGTAGGGTGTTTTACTAAAAAAATAATTTTGTTGGCTTAGAGTGTAAAGCGGCTAACACCACATTTTTTTGTCATTATAGACCACTCCAAAAATTGCTTAAAAATACAAAAATCTATCAAATCTTTTCAATTTCAGCGAATTTAGTAAGAACGAGTGCTGAAAATACTTGATGTAATTTTGGTTTTATTCGAATAATGCGAACACTTTTATTTAAATAATATTTTGTAAGAAATGCAAAATTGGAGTTAGCTGCTTTTCACTCTAAGCCGACGATTTGCCATTTTATCTGAAATAAAAGGTTTTCAATAATTTTAAGTCTTCTTTATTACTATAATAATGCAAAGATTTATAAAAATTTCCATATTATTCTTTTTATTTATAAAATCGTTGCATGCCTACTCTATTGCGGAATTTAAAGGGTATGATTTAAATTGTAGTCCCATATTTCATTCTTTTCAAGACAACCTTGAGTATAAAATCTAATTCAAATCCTACAAAAAAAAAAAAAATACATAATATATAACAACAAAAGTTGAATCATGTGGTGAAATATAAAAATATCTACAGTTATATACCTGAATGTATATACGAACAAATCATATCAACCTCAAACCAAACAACATCAAAAAAAAAAAAAACGTGTCTGACAGTTGACACTGATGTATTAAACTGTCTAAATCTCGTTTGATAACTTTTAAAGGAAAACACTTTTGTTGATGGTGCCTTTTATTACTAGTATTTCGATGAAAGAAAGTAAAATTGATACAAAAAAAAATAAACAAACTAGGTAAACTGGTCTTAGGTAAGGTAGGTAGGTATAAACACTTCCTTGAATTTAACAAATCTGTCGTTGACGTTGGTAAAGTTTCATTTTTGTTCAACTAAAAAAAAAAGATCAATCATTTTGTTGACAAAAAAAACCAAAAGCGCTGAAAATATATCTCCCAAAAGAATCGAAACCATGTTAACATTTAGGACTGACAGGAACAAGACCCTTTTAAACTTTATTCCCTATATGCGATGTCCTCCCTTTCCAATTCAATACCCCACCGAGAGAGAACCCTATTCACCCGAATTATTTAACGTCCGATTAAAATGGCAAAACTCATAAATAACCTAACTGTTTTTATATTTTAAATGGATAAGGTTGACATCTCTAGGGAATAGTTGTTAAAAAAAAAATTAAACAAAAATTCAAAGAATCTCCTTTTTGCCCATCACGTCCTGTGAATTTGAACGAGATTCAAATTAGTTTTTCCTCGGTTTTTTTAAGAAAAAAAAAAATAAAAGAATTAATGTCAGCTTCATGTATAAATTATTAAAAAAAAAACTCACACCCATAATACTCATAACTCAACCCGCACCATACCCACCCCCACCACCCCCAAGGGCAAATTTTCTTTCGCTGACAGGTGAATACTTATGTTAAGCATGTATTTGTATAAGGTGTCTGGGTTGAGGCACACATTTCCAAGGCAATTACCAAGATTTTTCGTTGCTAGAAAATTATGAATAATAAATTCGACTAAGAGAAAAAATTAATAACGTTTCAGGATATTTTAAATATTCAATTGAAATTAATGGAATACGGCAGCTGTATATTCATTTTCAGCATACTCACACGTTTGCGGAATAATTTAGGTACATTAAAATATGATTTATTATAATTATAAACATTTCGGTATGTTTACTCTTGCTATATACATAAGTCAGGATGAAATTTTATACGGATTAAGCGGGTTGTATTTCACCACCCTAGAAAAGTAATTATTAACCAGATGTTCCTATTAATGCTAATTTTTTGTTCGTAATTCAGAAAGTTTTAAACAATATTAACCTTTTCGCACTGTAGGACCTAAAATATCTGTGAATTCTAGGAACTTTAATACCACCTACATAAATGCCTGTATGAATTCGAGGAAATTGTGCATTTTATTTCATGAGATCCCGTTAGCTTGAAATCTCGTTTATAAAACTAAGAGGAGCATATGATTCCAATTTCCAAAAACTTTATAAAATTCATAGAGGATCTGCCACTTTAAATTAAAAAAAAAGAAATTTCCTGAAAAACACACAAACTTTATGTAACTTTTGGTAATTTATTATAGGCATCCCTTGTCTCAAATATTTTGTTTGCTTCACTGAGTTCTGAAAGCAAAAATATGTAATATTACTACATACATACATAGAAACCTATATTGATGTTTTGCAACCGCAATGTAATCAAAAGGAAAGGCAAACATAAATGTTGAATATCCGCATAATGAAAGGCCCGTATTCTTTCCTAGTTAGGAACATATACATAAATGTTGGTGTGTACAGAAAATACTATTACATATATCAGAATAAATCAAAGAAAGAAAAAGAAGCAAATAGAAGCAATATTGCTATCATCCCAATGAGAACCAAAATGTAAAGAACACTGACACCAAAACTACGTCTTTTTTTGAGAATCCTACGGGCTTTGCTCTTATGTTCGTCCTTAAATCAAAAGGAACTTCTTTTACGCACAAATCTGATATCTTTCTCTACCTACCAAGCCAACCAATATGTAGGTAGTACGTATGAGTACCTATGTACATTTAGATTCTAAAAGTGATGAGAGGAAATCCCGTCGATGATGACATTTTGTGAAGAGCAAATTGTGCTGAGTAAACAGATTACTGTTATGTAGGTATCGAAATTGTGAAGAGACAAAAGGACAATCGGACAGAGACAGACAGGTGAATTGGATATATATTTTCTGGTTGCTTATTTGTACCTACTTGTTTATCCAATAAGGAACAAAGTATACTGTACGAAGTACAACGGTGACGGTTGTAGTACGGATATCCTACGTAAGCTACCTGGTTGGTATTGTATTCTTTTTCTTTTTTTTCATTTTCTCAGCCTTAAGCCTTAAATTGAAGTCGGTAGATTTCTATCTGAATGAGTTTACAACGGTATTGGTATGTATTTCTTTAAGGAAGATATTGTTCACATACAAGACGAAATATATGTAGGTAGAAAGGTATACAGCCATGAAGAGGATATCAATTTTTTGATTTAAAAAAGTAAGGATTTACAAGTAGGTACCTACGTAATACAAACGATTTGGCTTAACTCAGCTTAATTGAAGTAGAATGCACAAACTTGCTCTTTTGGCTTAAGCCTATGTATTATGTCACTTAGCATCAATGATTTTTGAAAATTGTTAGTTATAATGATGGTGTGAAAATTCTGCATGTGCAAAAATTCTGTTTTCAAAATTTTGCTTTCAAAATTCTGTTTTTCATAATTCTGCTTTTCAAAATTCTGTTTTTCAAAATTCTATTTTTCATAATTCTGTTTTTCAAAATTCTGTTTTAGCTTAAATTTCGATTTAAGATTAACGTGCTTCGAGTTCATGCAGTGGTAGCCAACATTTTTTGTTGTCTATGAGATTACCTCCTACTTTTTAGACAGCAAATTGTTAAGCACTCCATACACGATTCAATTTGTTTGTCAATTCCGTTGACTGAATTGATGTTTCGCCACACACAATATAAACATGTTGAAAGACTACTGATTTAACTGTATAAACTCAGACCATACTCAAACAAAAGACACAAACACAGTCAACAACGAGTACGCCCTACGCTTGAAGTGAGTATGTGATGTTTGAAGTGAGGTTGAACTGCATATCAACCTCCTTGCAAATGTGGCGTAGAGTTAACAAAAAACAGAATTAGCGAAATTTTCTTCTTCTTAAAACAAATTAACAGAAGTTTGAAAAAACAGAATTTTGGAAAGCAGAATTAAGGCTTGTTTCACACATATACGGTTTCATTCGGTTCGGTCTGTATTCGGTTCGTTTTCGGTCGGACCTGATAAGTGTGAACCGATGAAAACGGCAGGAAAAAAAACCTAATAGAAACCGAATAGCACCGAACGTCCCCTCGACACGAATCGGTTTCATTCGGTTTCAAGGGCACACAAACTTATCGTAGCGTTCACACATATTCGGTTCTATAAGGTTTTTTTTGTTCGTTTTTATTTGGAATTGACAACTAGTGCTGAAGTATGTTGTTATTTTTGGAATTAAAAATTGATATTTGAATACAAACCTTATAGGAACCGTATATGTGTGAAAATAAAAAACTGAAACCGAAAACGAACCGAATACAGACCGAACCGAATGAAACCGTATATGTGTGAAACAAGCCTAAGTCAGACGGAATTAAAAAAAAAACAGAATTTTGAAAAGCATAGAATTTTTTTCGAAGAAAACAGAATTTTCTAAAGCAGAATTTTGAAACCTGTTCCCTGACATTTTGAAATAAAAAAAAATTGAAAAAGGTCACAGGTCGAAAAATTAAACGTACTAAAAAAACAACAAAATATGTAAGTAGGTAGGTATGACAAATAGTTTATTCTTCGCAATTCGCATACACGAAAAATATGAATAATTCGCAATCGATGATTCTTATTAGACCAATATGCTAGGGCCTCCAGCCATAGGTCATTTTATCAAAGCTGAAAGTTTTTCTCTGAATGCACACTAGGGTAGGTTAGGTATGAACGAATGGATAATACTTACCATTACCTTAATTTGAACCCGGGTTCGTTTTGGAGGTGTTATGTGCTATGGGTTCATCAAATTTATCCAAAACTACGTCATTTTATTTTAAGGAAAGTTATGATAAACTTATTTTGACACTTGCCAGATACCAACAGTGGGACCCAATGTCAGCCAGACACCCTAAAAGGTGCCAAAAATTATAGTATCGAAGCTGAATTTTATATATGTTTGTTCTTCGAGAAACTTTCAAAATATATTACCAAAGCTTCCAGATACTTACAGTGGGACCTAATGTCAGCCAGACACCTTTAAAGTTTTCAAACAAATATTTTTGTGTGTTTTAGTATCGAAGTTAACGTTTTATGTATGTACTTCAGGCAACTTTTCCACAATATTTCTCAAGCCGCCAGGCACTTGCTGTGGCTCTTTACACTCACCAGAAATAATCATTTGTTTTACGTTAGTATAAAAGTAAAATTTTATATTGTAAAGTATGTTCCTTGGGCAACCATATCAAAATATTTCCCCAGTACAAGAAACCATCTTCAATCCGGCTCGGTCTTTAGCTAGCTGTCCCCAATTTCACACGCCAATTTGGTAAAGGTCCTCTTCCACCTGCGCCACCTGATCCCCTGCCCTCCTCTTCCACACTATCCCACGGAGTTTGATTCAAAAATATTCGGGTCGATCATTGATTTTCATTCGCTCTGGCGACGCAGCCACCTCAATCGTTGGCTTTTAACTTTTGGGGCTAGGTTGGTGTGAATGTACAGCCCAAGCAGGGCGTTATTGTATCTTCTTCTCCATTCCCCTATGCAGACAGGACTAAAAATCACCTAGAGAATTTCCGTCTCAAAACAGCCAAAGGTGATTTTATCCATCGTTCATGCCTCTGCACCAAACATCAGGACCGGGATAATGAGTGTCTAGTGTGTTATGCAGAGAGAACTTAGTTGCTCGAGAGAGGGCTTTATTTCTCTCGTCAATTGCCTCAGCCCGCAAAGAATCAGCGATTAAGCTAGCCCTAAACGACGAACATGCTCGCCGAACTTGTTCGTGCTCGCCATATATTCGTCGTGTAGGGGATGGTTCGCGAACGGTTCGCTGTTGGCGAAAAATTTCGATTTTGCCGTGTTCGTTGGCTTCGATGTTCGCCATGTAGGGCCATTTTCGCGAGCAAACCTCATTTTTGCTGTGAAATTACTACAAGCGCAACGACTTGCGCTTCTTTATCGCACATGCTTACGCTTTGAGGAATCAACACGAAATGAATGTTCGTCAAATGTGTTCGTCGTGTAGGGGATAACGCAAACGAACAAGTTCGGCGAGCATGTTCGTCGTTTAGCGCTACCTTAAGGAAGAGTATATTCTTTGTTTGTTACCTCGTGGTAAAATGGTTAGTGCGTTGGACTGTCATGCCTAAGGTGTGGGTTCGATTCCCAGCCGCGCCACCTCAAAACAGAAATGTTTTATTCGAGGGAATGCCTCTTGTGAGGAACTGACAAATCCTCCAAGAGTATACTTGTCATGAAAAAGTTGTTCTCAGTTAGCCATTCGGATTCGGCAAAAAATTGAAGGTCCCTTCCATTCTTGCCAACAACACACACACAGGAATGGTTAAGACTTGTATGTCACAAGGCCCAGGCTCTCCACGAGCTGTTGCACTACCCAATTTATTTTGTTCATCGTTTGATCTCAGTGCTGGTATTATTCACTGAGGAAAGCCAAAACTAGGGATTGCTGTCATACGTGGCCTTAAAAGCAATAAAAAGGTAGTGCCCAACTTACAATTTTGCCCCTATAATCATCCAAAGAAGCTTCGCATAAAAATTTCTTGCAATCATATTATAAGCATTATATAATAGTCCATAGAGTCAAAAAGGCGCATTTCTTAAGCTCCTATTGGACCTTTATGGAGTAAAGTCAGTTGCTTTGAAAAATACTTACTGGATTCAATTTAGAGATCTTATAGAAAAAGGTAGAAAAATAAAAAAAGTTGATTTATATTTATTTATTAATATTAATTTTTATTCAAACTGTATATTATTTATTTACTGATATTTAATTTGAAAGTTTTTATCTGAAATGCAATTTTACAAGGTTTCTGTGGGATTCGAACCATGGTCCTCTCACACTGAAAGTCCACCACTCTAACCACTTGGCCATGGAAGAATATATTTACGATGAAAAAAAACTTATGCACTTTCTCCACACTGCTGGTTTGTGGCTATACTCTTTAGTATACCAGAAGTGGTTTGCGCTTTCACTATACAAAGTAACAGAAACTATACATAGAGATTGTATAATAATTTTACAGGATGATTATAGAAGCGAAGGCTCATAAAAGCAATATAGAGAGATTAAAGAAACATCGCTTCTATCAAGCTGATATAATTTGCACCAGAAAATATGTAAAGAATCAGTAATGCTCCAATAAGGTATTTACTTCCCGTTAGAGGGGTAATAGGAGTGCTATAGAAGCAAATAACGCTTTGATGTCTGAAATTCGAAGCAATTTTGTTAGTTGGGTGGCTGATGATAGTGCGAATATCTGGTCGATGGTGGACTTTGCTGGCTTAACGCCACACTGATCAGGCTGTTGATGAATGGCTTCAGGCATTCACAAAGTACAACAGAGAAGATTTTGCATGCGATAGTAAGGAGACCTCTGTAGTTGGTGCAGGCCAGAGGGTCACCTAGAAGCGGGCAAACAATGCTGAGATTCTATTCATCGCGCATGCTTTCCTCCGATCTTATTTTGCAGATGAGCTAATAAACACTTTGTTGCGAAGTGTTACACTTTTCACTCACCTCTATTTATAATAAAATACACCAACTTTTTCTTTTTGGCTTGCGACGTTTAAAATAAGGTAATTCTAACTTGGGTTAGCCTTGGACTGGAATCAGATTCCTACCGTAAACTCCCTTCTCGCTCCTTCTAAGTGAGATCTTGGGCAACAAAGTAATTCTCCCTTGGTTTAACCTTGAGGTGGAATCAGATTCCTAACGTATTGTCCCTGGTATACTGGGACTGGTATAAGTGAATAGTGTGGGTCGAGTCTGTTCCTGTAGCCCTACCGGATCAAGCTTAGCTGTATATGAAATACCGTGTTATTTATAATAAGTTTATCAAACATTGTAAGATTGTAAGCCCCGCTTCTTAAAGTAATAAATTAAGAGTAAAAATTATTAAAACTGGTAACCACCCCGAGTTCTTTTACCTTCTTAGCCCAAGTTTTCTTTCCTTTCTTCGGGAATACCTTGGACTACGACGAGCTTACATTAGCCTCGATAAAAAAGTATCACAACTTCTAACCAATTTTTCGCCAGTCGCTTTGAACAGCTTGGCCGAGACCATCACTTCCAGCTGTTTTATTTGAATTAAGTTTAGATGTAGCAATCTTCACTTCCTTGAGATTGGGTGGACAGAATTGTTGGCCTACATTTGTAATCGCCGTTTAATAAATTGCAAAAATTATTTTTCCATATTCTCAGTACCAATTGCGATTCTACCACGATGTTCCCCTGGTCGTCCCTGCAGGCTTCATTTCAGGCCTTGGGAGGCTCTTTTTACTTTTTGGTAAAACTTCCAAACTTCATTCCTGCAATGGGATCCTTCTATTTCCTCAATCCCGTGCTTACCATGCTCTTTCTTTTTCCTTTGAGAAGCCGGTGTTCCTCTCTCCTCTTCTGCTCGTAGAGCTTGCGAGCAGTTCTAGTCCTTCTATGCAGTGCCGCTTTATTTGTCTGTTGTTTGACTGCATATACTTGCAGGAATTCTTTGTCGAACCAGGGGTTTTTGCGGTGGTGGTCATGATATTTTTTAATATCAGAAAAGAATAAATATAGTAAATTAATCATTTGCAAAATTGCCTCCCTGACTACTATTGATTAATTTCAGCTTTACCTAACATGTAGATGGCGGTAGTGAAACAATTTACACAGTAAATATATTTATTTATATAAAATACTTCCACCAACTATACTTAATTATACATGGATGTTTACTTTGATTTCATAACCATTTTTAAAAATGTCAGACTCAACGTACCTTATAATGGATCCTTTTGATACAATACACCTAGAGAACACTTTAAATAAAGGATTCCATTAAACTGAGTACACATTTTATTTATATATCAATAAAATGAGGAAAAACCAAGCAAAACACTTTCAACGTGGAAAGGTTACAAAAGTTCTCTCTAATAAAAAAAAATATAAAATAAAATAAAAAAAATCCTTCAAAAAGAAAACCTCAATCTCTCACTTAAAAAATATATTCTGCAGGTATTCCTGCCCAACAACGTATCTGTTCGTGTTTGAGATATAGAATTCTAAGGACCATCATAGAGCGCCGCTTAGACAAATAAACTCACTATAGCGAACTCTATACAAAAAAAAAAACAACCAACCACACAAAAGTTAGGTATAATGAGGCGCAAAAAGGGTGGGAAGACAGATATAAACGACCCTTTCTAGAAAACAGCACGGAACCTATATGTAACTATGCTATATAACTTTTCAACAAAAATGTATCTGGTATCCACGTTATTTTACGGCAAGTCGTTTTGCCAGCATAGCTGGTTCTGCGGTTATACCAAAATCACCGAAATGACCAAGAAGGATGTAGAATGCGGTTACTATTATGTGCGGTTTGTTAGATGAAAGTTGCAATTATACTCTCTTTGAAAAATATGTTCTCTTTATATACACGAATTCGAGTTATACGAATTAGTTCACTGTCCAGGACGAGCCTTTAGTTCATTCGTTGTCCCAACCCAGCAATATAATGGATTAAAATAAAAAATAAAAATTTCCAACGCAGCACTTTAAATTGCTAGCATAATGTAGAGAACATCATCAAGGGTGGTGAAGGTTTTGTTTGCTGAGAGGGGAATAAAATATACAAATTTATTTATAATTCGGTTTTAGACAAAAAAAGCTCCCATTGTTTTTTGTCGTTAGCCTTTTTCTAGAGAAATGGAAAAATAATTCGGAAGTATGTAGTTGAATTTAGAGAGACTTAAAACAAGGAATGACCTATTCGAAACATAAAATTCCTATTCTAAAAGGTCAAGCAAAACTTCCATTAAAAAAATATAAAAAATAAACTACAGGACTGCCATAACGACTTTCAGTGAAAGTGAATTCAAATATATGTAAATATAAAAATAAATCAAAAAATTTGACTTTTCGTTAATAACAAATCAGAATTAAGGTGCCGTGACATAAGGCCAAGTGACATAAGGCCAAATTTGAATATTTGGCCTTATGTCATTTAACAAAAGTGACATAAAGCCTAATTTTAAGAGTTGGCCTAGTGTCGCTTTTACAAAGTGACATAAGGCCAATTTGGCCCTGTGTCACTTTTAATACTAGCATACCTGTTATTTTTTTTTCATTTTTCATTGAAAAATTTCATTAAATCCAGTTTCTTTAAATGCATAAGAATGCATACACCCAAATTTGCACCCACCCCAAATCCTATCATGAGCCCAAGCAGGGGGCTTGCAGGGGGGCAGCATGCCCCCCCATCCATACCTCACTGATTATTTGAAATTGCTTGTATTTCACAAACCAAATAAAGGAGAGGTTTTATTAGGATTGTGAAATTTAAAAATTCACAATAAACAGTGGTATGTATGCAACCCCCCTGCTTGGGCTCCCCTGCTTGGGCTCACTATAGGATTTGGGGTGGGTGCGAGGTTGGGTGTATGCAGTTTCTTTTCCAAAAATTACTGTTTTTTCTTAGAAAACATTTTACGTTTGGCCTTAAGTCACAAACAAATTTGGCCTTATGTCACTTTGTAAGAGCAACATAAGGCCAACTCTTAAAACTTGGCATTAAGTTGCTTTTAGAAAGTGACTTAAGGCCAAACTTTTAAATTTGGCCTTATGTCACCTGGCCTTATGTCACGGCACCCAGAATTAACATTGAAATCAACATAGTTACAATCATTATTTCCTCATTCATTTTACAGCAATCAATTGAATGCAATCTTTTGAGAATTGATGCATACTTTGCATTCTTTTTACATTCTTTGAATGCATTTGCAGCCTTTGCATTCACTTGCGTTCTCTGCATTCAGTATTTGCATTAATTTGCATTATGTTGCATAATACATGTTCAATTCAAGGGTGAACTATTTTCATATTATTGATGCTTAAAAATATCAAATTCAACCTTCAACTAAGGAGCAATTATAGCGATAAGACAATTCAAAAGAATAAAAAAGAATGCAAATAATGGCTACAAAGAATGCACCAATGTGCAAGGAAGCACATATTCTTAAAAGATTGCATTCTATTGATTGCTGTATAATGAATGGGGGAAAAATTATTGTAATTATTTCAATGGCTACTGAATGGTGATTACAAAAATTGAAGTCGGAGTCTTGAAGTGAAGTCAATAAATGCATTTTTTTAATTGAAGTCATAAGATTGCATTCACAAGAGATTGCATTCTTTAATAACCCTGGCTTTGAAATTATCGATTTCTGCTAACCCTCTGATTTTATTAGAATACAAATGTTGTAAAATAGAACTTTTCAAAAATTTTCACTTTCAAAATACATTCATACCAAAAATTGTAAAAACATATCTAGAAAACTGTGACTTTTTTCAAAAATCAAGCTAAACCAGTTTTTTTTTAGCTGATATAATTCTACACAAGAAAGATTATTACACTATTTCATTATTGAGCAACGGATTAAGGGAAAAACGTGTCCCAAAAGTAGTAAAATTTTTTGGTCATTTGCAAAAAACATTCGTAACACTACTTCATCCGCGGTTCCAACGCTCGTCTTTAATGACACTCCCTATGTAAGCTCACCTGAAAAAGCCAATTTGCTTGCAGCACAGTTTGCTGTTAATTCGAGGCTGCCAGAGAGTGTTATGACTCCTTTCATGGGACGAATCTTTTTTCGCACTCGTGCAGTTGCAAGAGTCCTGAAAGATCTTGATATACATAAATCCGCTGGTCCGGATAGTATCCCTCCCATTGTTCTGAAGAGGTGTTCTTCAACGCTGACAAAATCTCTGCGTAAGCTTTTCCACCTATCCTACTCTACAGGTCTCTTTCCGAGCTGATGGAAAGCTGCATTTGTCCAGCCTGTCCCTTAAAAATGGCGTATCTTCTTCTCCCTCCAATTATCGTCCAATTGCACTTAAGTCCCTTCTTTCCAAAGTCATGGAAACGCTGATTAATTATCAGCTCAAGAAATATCTTGAAGAACGAAAGCTTCTTAATGACCCGCAGTATGGCTTTCGTAGCAATAGGTCCACTAGTGATCTGATGGTATATCTCACCGAACAGTGGAACAAATCTTTTCATCGTTTCAGAGAAAGTAAGATTATTGCACTTGATATTTCAAAAGCGTTTGATAGAGTTTAGCACCAAGCTCTCTTATCGAAAATGCGTGCATTTGGTATCGACGAATCTCTTCTTCGTTGGATTGGAAATTACCTTTCGGACCGTTCAATACAAGTTGTACTGGATGGTTACAAGTCTGATATCCATAAAATAAATGCTGGTGTGCCCCAGGGCTCCATTCTGTCTCCGACTCTCTTCCTTATTTTCATAAATGATCTTTTGTCTGAAACTTCCAATCCATTAAATTGTTTTGCAGACGACAGTACTCTCAGCTTTTCATATTCGTTTCAAGATTCACTTCCTTATTCTTCGGATGTGGAACTTGAACGGCAGCGTATGATAAGCTCATTAAATTCTGATCTCGACAGCATTGTCCCATGGGGAACAAAAAACCGTGTAGAATTTAATGCTTCGAAAACTCAATGCTGTCTTCTGTCGTTAAAGCGAAACCCACCCCCTATGCCACTAGCCATGAGTGGCACTTGCATCGAGGAAACCGGACAGCTTTCAGTCCTGGGTATGTGCATCACAGACCACCTTCTGTGGAAAGATCACATTTTCGACGTTGCTAAAAATGCTGCGAAATGTCTTGGTTATCTTCAAAGATGCAAGAAATTTTTCTCTCCTTCTGATCTGGCTGTAATCTATCATCATCGTGTCCTGTATCCCCGGCTGGGGCATAGGGCGTCAACAAAACGTCTCCATCCTTCACGGTCTGCTGCAAGGTACTTAAGCTGTGGCCACGTCTTTCTCTGGGATTCTGCTTCCGCTAAGACAGTTGATTTCCATGTTGTTCTTGGTCTTCCAACCCGCCGTGCACCCTGAGGATTCCATTCAAAGGACTGCTTTGCAATTTCATCGTTTGGTTTCCTCAGTGTGTGACCAATCCAACGCCATTTACGCTTTCTTATGTCGACGTCCAGCCGCTCTTGACTTGTCCTGCGCCACAATTCCTCATTTGATATTATTTGTGGCCAGCGAATCTTTAGGATGTGGCGAAGACAGCGATTCACAAAAGCCTGCAATTTCTTCGAAATGGTAGACGTGACTTTCCAGGTTTCACAAGCATATAACAGCACGGATTTGACATTGGATTCGAAGAATCTCAACTTAGTGCGTAAGGAGATTTGACTGGATTTCCAAATTGGGGACAGAGTACCGAAGGCAGCACGAGCTTTATTTATTCTACTTTTAACGTCCAGATCCGTACCACCGTTTGCAGAAACAATACTGCCAAGGTAGTTAAATTGTTCCACTACTTCAACTGGCGTCTGGCGTAAAATAATACGCTGCTGTGTGGAGCGGCCTGTGAGCATTATTTTTGTCTTTTTGCTGTTAATTCTTAGACCACTCGACTCTCCCTTCACTTGCAGTGCTTGGCACATCCCGTTCAGCCCACTGATGTTATTTGCCAGTAGACATATGTCATCGGCATAGTCTAAATGACTGAGCCTTTCGAACGGTCTCCATTGAATGCCCTGTCGCTCAGCTGTACCAACACTGGCCGTCAATACGTCGTCCATCGCCAGCAGGAAGAGAATTGGCGATAGAACATCCCCTTGTCTCACACCCTGTTGCACTACGAAGGAGTCGGATAGCTGCCCATTGTGCAAAACAAAACACCTCGCGTTGTTGTAGGACTCTTTAATAATGGCAACAATTTTTGGTGGAATTCCTCTACCAAGCAATGATCTCCATATACATTCTCGGTTAACTCGATCAAAGGCCTTTTCAAAATCCACGAACATGAGGTAAAGCGGTGATTGATATTCCATCGACTGCTCGAGGACGATACGCAGGGTGTTGATATGGTCGACACACGATCGACCACTGCGGAAGCCAGCTTGATGCCTCTTGAGTGTAGACTCGATTCTATCCTTTATTCGCTCGAGTATGATTGTTGCCATTAGTTTTGGGAAAACGGACAAAACGGTGATACCACGCCAATTGTTGCAATTCTTTAAGTCACCTTTCTTTGGCAACTTAACAATCACACCATCCTTCCAGTCCCTGGGATAGCTTTCGTTTTCCCAAATGTTTTGTATCAGCGGATGTAAAATACTAGCCGCTGCTACGGGATCGGCTTTCAGGAATTCAGCTGGTATTCCGTCCAGTCCAGCTGCCTTGTTGTTTTTGAGGAGATTTATTGATGTACGAATTTCCGATTCTGACGGGGGTTCGATGTCAATACCCCTATAGGACCTGCGCATCTCGTTTAGTTGGGGCACTTCAGCACTCTGCTCAACTGAATCCTCATTTAGCAGGGCACAAAAATGGTCCTTCCATCTACGAAGCTGATCCTCAATTGATACCAAAAGTGTGCCATCCACATCCATTACAGGATGATTGGTGTTGCTTTTTTTCCCGCTAACATCTTTGGCTATTTGGTACAATTCCCGGATATCTCCTCTTCTGGCAGCGCTTTCCGCATTATCTGCGAGTCCATCCAACTTCACCCTCTTGTCACGTCTCACACAGCGGTAGACCATCTTTTGTGCAATGCGGTACTCTCTTCGCAAGTCAGCCTTTCGTTGAACATCAGCTTCGGCATTTATTTAGATTTTCAACGATTTGCGAAGTTCGATCTTATCCCAGGTGTCTTGGGATATCCAAGAGTCTCTACGTCTCGTTCGCTTGGGTACAGTTTCGGATCCAGCCTCCATAAAAACACTTTTAATTTCACCCCACATCTCATCAATTGTTGAATTCTGGATTCCATTTAATGACAAGGCTCTGTCGTTAAGGGTGGTGACATAGTTTCGACATATGTTGGGGTCATTTAAAGCATTAGTAATGAATTTTGTGCTCCTTGCTGCATCCTGCGCTGGTTTTTGTACGGCAGCGGTTCGTAGTTTGAGACTCATCAGAGTCTTTAAAGCCTTAATTCGTCCAAAGCTTGAGTACACCTCCCATATTTGGGCGGGTACTCCTAAATCCCATTTAAGTCGCTTGGATAGAATTCAAAATAGAGCTTTAAAATTGATAGGCGACAGAGCTATAACGGAAACATTTACATCTCTCGAACACCGCCGCAATGTTTCGTGTCTGTCATTATTTTATCGCTATTTTTACAAACAATGTTCTAGTGAAATAGCCAGTTGCATTCCTCCCCTTAAACAATTCCGCCGTAATACTCGTACTTCTAGGAATGCACATCAGTTTACCCTTGAGCCCAATTTCGGGCGTACCGACAAGTACAAAGATTCTTTCTTCAGCCGCACAACACGAATGTGGAATGCTTTACCCTACTCTATTTTTCCTTCCCATTGTAATATTCAGAAATTCAAAACCAATGTGCATCGGTATCTCCTTTTAAATCCTATCCTACTTTCCTAACACTCGCACTGTGTTTAATATATTAAGGGTAGTCATAACCCCTTGAGTGCGCGTTAATTATAAAAAAAAAAAAAAAAAACTTACAAAATTATTGTTGATATCATTTTAACACTCAAAAATTGTTTCCTCATACAAAAAAGTGTTATAATCTTTCTTTCGTATAATTTCATATTTATAAAAACAGTTTTTTGTCCCTTTTACCGTGCAAAATCATATATCAAATTGAACTGATCTAATATGCTGATGCAAGTAAAAAAGTTTATATCTAAGGCTGAGCCCCTGTAAGGAAAAAGGGGGCCCCTAAAATATGTTTGATACGGGGCCCCTAAAGTGCTCGCTACACCACTGATGCCAAGGTTAAATGTATTCATTCAAAAAAACTTTACCTGCATACAAGTTGATGTATGCTCCTTACCAAGCCAGCTTCATCTGCTGCTTTGACTATTTTGGCTGGTAGATCATCCACACCATCAGCAGCCTAATAAATTTTTTGTTTGGATTTCGCTAACCCCACTTTGTATTGTAGGTACCTGTGGAAGATTATTCTGGCCATCATCTTTCAAGTTGTATGAAGTTTTCTACCAAACAGCGGATTGTTTGCTATCTTCACCGCTTAGCAGTCTAGAAGATTCTTTCCGAATTTTCAGCACCAAGTCTGATTGTGAACCTGCTACCGTATTCTTATTCTTGTCTTAGCAGGCTTTTGTTCTGGCCTTGTAGCCTGAATCTCCTCCGAAAGCCTCTCAAATAACAAAATCTTGCATTTAGATACTTAAAAATTTCGCAAATAATCCTTCTTTTCATTATTTCGCAGTTAAAAAATCTCGCTTTTAACCAATCTCTCTTTTACATCTCATACCAAAAAACTTCACAAATATCAAACGAAATCTAAAATCTCGGATGTCGAAATCTCGCAAATCGATATTTTCCAAATTTTCACAGTAGCATATTATGGCTCTCAGATTTACATTAATCCTGCGATTCAAAAAAAGATTTAATTATTTTCAAAAACATATTTTTAACAAGCGCTCGATTTATTTTAAAGAACTTAAAAAATCTTGCACAATTTAATTCTACTACAACTATAATTTCGCAAATTAAAATCTTGCATTCTAATTCTCGTATTAAGGAATCTCGCAACTACAATATCACTCTATTAAGGATCTTGCAATTACAAAATCTTGGAAACTAAAATTTCCCAAATAAAAATCTCGCAAAATTTAATTGCACTGCAACATTAAATTTTTTTAAATTAAAATCTCATGCAGGATTTGAATTGGTAAGATTTTGATTTTTATTTGAAGCAATGCAATAAAATTTTGCGAGACTTAATTTTTAGAGTTTTTAGTTTCAAGAATTTTGTGATTGCGAGATTTCTAAAACGTGGAATTTTGTAATTGTGCGCATGGTTTTTATATTGCGAAATCTTGTAATACGATATTTCGAATGCGAGACTTTCATTTGTGAGATTTTGTATTCAACCCACAGCCTAGATGGATAGATTGTTGCAACCTTTTGCTAGAACTTTCTTTTTCCACGTCAGAATTCATCAGTTTTTCCACCTTCTCTTTCATCCATACAACTCCTTGTTTATCTATCAACAGCTCCATACAGCAATGACTTATTTTCCTCGTTCTTGGATATAGATTCCAGACAGAACTTTTCATCGAACAAGTTGCTGTAGTGCTGTGATCGTATGTTGCGAAACCCAACATAAATCAGCAACACCGTGCAATTTTTTTGATTTTCAAGAAGCTTTAAAAATATGTATATGATTTCCCATACACATTTCAAAATCAGGTAGATAAAGATAATTAAATAAAACTCAGAATAAATGTTAATTTCAAGCTTTAAAACGTAAGACATTACTTTTCCCAACTTTATAGTCAGAAATAACCAAAGAAAATGCCTTCGTACTCATATGCATGCCTTTTCTTGATTCTTATTTATTTTCACTATACTTTTTTCCAAAAGGAATTCCCTCATTTAACTTCATTTGGAATATAAGTTGAAAAAAAATTACTTATCAAAATTTACGAGTTGGCTAAAAACAATTTACTTTCCACTAATGGCTATAACGCCTTAGTAAAATATAGGAATCCCATTTAAGGACCTGATGTTTTCTCAAACGAATATAAAATAAGTTTTAATCTATGTGCATAGGGAAATTTTATTTTACCACCTTTAACAGTATCTACTACATACCTATACATATATGCAGGCAATAAAATTGAGTTAAGAAAAAAATACATCAGAAAACATCTTTAAGGACAGTCACGTAAATAAATAATCCATTAAACGCTTTAAATGTTTTCAAGTATAGCTCTGGCATTGATTGATGATGAACGAGAGAGAAACATTTTATTTTTTCTCACTATAAAGAGTCCTTACGATGAGCCATAAGAAAATTTTCATTTTCTCTCATATAAAGTTCACTATAAAAGGAATTTCAATTGAACAATTTCCAACTTTAATACAAAACCTATTTTTTAAAATTGGTAAGTTCCATTCCAATAGACGAATTCAAAAGCACTTTCCTGGAGGACAAAATGTGTGCCAAGCCGGAAAGAAAACTTCTTCGATTAGTTTTTTTTTTTGTTTTGAAAATATCTTTAAAAAAAGTTATACCTAGCAGGATCTTCACCCAGAACACAAGAATTATCTTTGCATCCCCGCCGCTACCAAAACTTCTCTGGGAAAATTGAGGAAATTAATAAATTTCCGGTCAAATGACAGATCATCATCAATGTCATCATCCGTTTCAAACTTCAGCACCCGACCGGCCAGTCTAACTTTTTTACAAGAACCTCCGGGCATAAATAAGACCGCGTTTTGTAGTACGTGCGTGCTTCCATCCGTTTTTCGCTACCATCGGCAACTTCGTTGTCCTGATGGTGATGCTGCTGATGGTGTTGTATCTAAAAAGTTTCATTGAAAACATTTTATTTGACCTCAATAAGCTTCACTTCATCATGTTGTTATGTCTGCAGAATAGGGTAACCAATAGAGTGTAAAATTGAGTGTCAAGAATCTTGATAGAAAACAAAATCGGGTATCTATTTAGAGAGTTTGAAATATGTTTTTTTTAATTGTAAATTTTCTAATTTTATTTACATTTTTATTTGAAAAGTTTTTAACACAATTTGTTTTTTTTTTTTCGTTTTCATCAGAATGGTAATAATAACGAACAGCTCTCAGACATCCGTCAGCACTTCAATCTTGAACGATTAAAAGTATCTTTTTTCTAGCAGTATTTAAGTATTAAGTATAATTAGATACAATGTAATTAGAAGTAAGTCTCACAGCTCTAACTATGCAATAATTATTCAATCTTAATAATGGAACTGGACTGAAATGTTTTTCCATCTTTTAAATTGTTTGAAAAAATTCACTTTAACTTCAAAACAGGATTTTGAATTTGGGTCTATTAAATGCTTCTAGCCATAATTTTTTCACAGAGTGCTAACCGGTTGTAGTCTAAAAGTTAATACTCAATTCTATGCATACAAGTTCTAACTGAAAAGCATTCTAGGTGAGTCAAGCATTGCATTGAATTTTTGTAAGGTGGGAAATGCAACTGGTTATTGAAAAGATATTATTTGAAATTTGGAAAATGCACCGCTTCTGATATGATATTTTGAATAAGGGCGTCGTTTAATTGAAAGTACTGCTAAGCTAATGAAGCAAAAGCAGAGTCTAATTGAAACTTAAATTTCCATAAAAACAATGCCAGAACTAATTTACTGAACTTGGCAATACTTTTCGGGGGAATACTGATCAGGGGTAGTTTTAGGACTCCGGAAACCAATTGGACTGCAAAATTTAAGACATTTCTGAGTCATTACTTAACTTACTTACCTACTTAGATCCTCGGATCTGTTACGACCGTGAGGTTCCCCTTTCAGGGTAAAAGGCCTCCACTACACTTACGTGCCATCGTGTACGGTTCCTGGAGATTTACCTCAGCTCTCTCCAACTTTTCCCCAGTTGTGCTGATTTATCTTCGACTGTTCTTCGCCAAGTACTAATCTAACCTAACATAGGTCTGCCCACTCGTCTCCCTCGCTGCGGGAGGGGGTTCCATGGCATCGTTTGACTTGAAGCGTATCGCCAATCCACTGACACTTACGGCTTCGTATTATAGTCAATGGTTTCCTGACCTGTCCTTGCATGAAGTTCATCATTGGAGATATGGTTAGGCCAGAAATTCCTGAAGATGTTTCACCAACGTTTGCAGCTTTCTTGTGACAGCGGAGCTTATTTTCCAAGTGCTGCACTTATAAAGAAGCACGGATTCAACATAAGAGCGGAACAGTCGTAGCTTGGTCCTTAGGCTTATAGAGTTGTTTTTCTATATTCTGGACAGCATTCCGAACGCAGCCTTTGCTTTTCCGATTCAGCTGATTATATCTAGTTCGGTCCCACCATCAGTAGAGGTAATACTCCCAACATATTGAAAACCCTCAACCATCTCTACTGGTTGTCCAAAACTATCTACTTGGGTAGATGAGGGAGTTCCAAAGCTGATCCTTTTTGTTTTTGCCGTATTGATCTTAAGCCCAACGGTTTCAGCTTCTCTCTCCATCCTTATTATCAATTGATAAAGATCCCTGATTCTTTGAAAGAAAAAGCATACGTGTTGTTAGCGTAGTCCAGATGTCTGAGGAATGATGGCAGATTCCACTGAATTCTTCTATTTACATTCAACAAAGCTGTATGCAGCACATAATTTATCACCAACAGGAACAGTATTGGTAACAGTATACAACGCTGTCAAATCCCACTTTGGATTTCAAACTCCTCTGAATACCTTCTTTAATATTAATGGTTTTCAGACGAGATGGTACAAAACTAGGATTTACCGGTAAAAAGCAAGTTCTGCTTTTGGTGTTTATCAATTGTGCCAATGCCGTGGAACCAAATATTACAGTACATTCTTTATTATACATTAATTTAAAATTTTCGGTGAATGTAGTGGGGAAAAAATTGCCCACAAAAAGAACTATTTGAAGTGTGAAAACAAAAAATACAAAGTTCACTTAAATTTTGTAAAATATATAGAACCTTCCATTAAAAAGGCAAGTTATGCATTACGAAAAAAAAAAAATTAAACTCGAAACTTTGATCAAACCTCATATAATGATGATAACGAAGATTAAAAAATTGGGTTGCGCAATTCTGTCTGTCTGTCTCTTCGGCTTAGCTACTAAGTGGTCATTTGCGTAAAATCTGCACACAAAATTCAGATTTTTCTTCAAAATACTGAGGTTGAAACAATTTTTTGGCAAAACTATTTATCAGACAAGTTTAATTTGAAAATAAATCATAGCAATGGAGTTCTGTCTTTCCAAAAAGTTTCAAAACAATACTGCTAGTGTTGCCATTGTTTTTTAATAAATTTTTTTCTATTTCAAGTAATTTTCTTATAAAATTGCCCCCCTGTCCAAGTGGGGGCAAATATTACCCCCTCCTGTCGGTTTTTATTTTGTCCACTTCAATCTTATATGCTCTGAATTTTTGGCAGATTTTACCTTTTTTGCAAAAAAAGGGAATTTATTTAACCCCTACAGAGACTCTAGACTTTAGAGGATGAAAATAAAAATCTAAAAATTAGGGAATTTTTTGTTCTTCATTTGGAACTGATCAAGGCCCATCAAAATATTAAAACTCAAACAAAACTCATTCCTCCACACTCGTTTATCCTCTTTTTTAGAACCAAAAACAAACGGGGGGTATACCTGCTATATAATTTTTTAGCAATTTTGAAACATCTTATTTTTATCAAAAACGGTTCCACAACTTTTTGTTAAAATAAAAATAATAAATTTCGTTTAGAAAAGATTATTTTAAAGTGGTTATTAATGGTACCTCACAAAGAATCATTTTCTTGATTTTCGATTCTCTTGAAAATAGATAATTGGTGTTAACATTTTTATTTACCCAGAAGCTTCTTAAAAATATAACTAGTATTGTGCACTAAAATTTAAAAAAAAGTTTTTTTTTGATTATACAGGGTGTCGTGGACCTGAGTGGTAGTATTTTAGG
Organism: Dasysyrphus tricinctus; assembly: GCA_963921185.1. Taxonomy (NCBI): domain Eukaryota; kingdom Metazoa; phylum Arthropoda; class Insecta; order Diptera; family Syrphidae; genus Dasysyrphus; species Dasysyrphus tricinctus. The sequence continues at coordinate 131,975,385 of OY992532.1, read as the reverse complement.
GTGTGGTTCTTGGGGTTAATCTTAGAAAAAAAAATTGTATGGGGGGAAAGTTGTATCTCCCTCCCTGAGGCAGGGGGGGCGGGCATTTTCTGAAATATTATCTTTTAGTCCATTACCAAAAACCAAATGTAAAAATCTTTCTTAGTTTTTGAGAAATTAAGGAAAAACTAAAGGTACTTTTACCAAAAACGCCCGAAAAATGAATTTATTCATGAATTATCTATCCATAATTGAACCCTTTTTCGGGCTTTTTTGGTAAAAGTACCTTTAGTTTATTTTTAATTTCTCAAAAACTAAGAAAGATTTTTACATTTGGTTTTCTGGAATGGACTAAAAGATAATGAGGGCATTGAATATTGAATACAAAAAAAGCAGCACTTAATTACGTAAGATTTTGAAAAATATCGACTTAAGAAAAAAAAATAACCATTTTTTTTTTTAATTTTGACTTTGAAACTTAATTTATCAAAAATTATTCGCTTAAACAACTTCGAGGATAATCTTGTTAGCCGAAATTGGTTGTCACCTCTCCCTAGATAAGCTCCGTGGAACCCATATCACGGAATCTGAGATCATTTGAGTGTTTAATTCGCCCTGCCAGACTGGTTAAAAAAACCGTTTTTTCACTTAGAATTTTTTAAACGGTCCGGTAGAGCGAACTATACACTCAAATGGTCTCAGATTCCGTGATATGTGATCCGAGGAGCTTATCTCTAGGGAGGGGTGAAAACCAATTTCGGCTAAAACGATTCTCTTCAAAGTTGCATTCATATTTTTTTTTCGATGCACTGTTTCTCGCAAAGGCCCCAGTTGTAGACTACAAGACCTAGATTTTTTGAATATCCTTTAACGAAGCTTTCGATGCCTATAGTTCTTTTTTTGCAATCACTCACACCCAAAATCTGCTGTGGGCTCTCGGTCTACTTGATTAAAAAACCAAATCCAAGAATGAAGTATTCGCTTTCAAAAAAAACTATAGCACATTAATAGATGTGTTTTCGTTGATATTTAATGTTTGTTTTTGCATTTTAAGTCAATGTTTCAGAAAATGCCCCCCCCCCCCCAGCCTCAGGGAGGGGTGATACAACTCTCCCCACTCAATTTTTTTCTTAGAATAGCCCCAAGAACCACACCCATAAATACTTCCACTCAGGTCCGGGACACCCTGTATACAAATATTTTATATTTTTTTAACTTCTTTTTTCTTTTGTGGAAAAACAAATGTCAATCTTTTTCAACTTTGATTCCTACTTTAACATTATTTATAATATTAAAAAATAATCTATATACCTACATAAATGTTGTAAAACTGTTAAGCAATTTTTTTTTGTCTCAAAATCGGTTCCAAAGATTATGAGAAAATCCACACTAGCGGCTATGAAACTAAAATCATTTTTTTGTATGTACAAATTGCAAATACATAAGTTGAACAAATATTGCGGGTTAAAGTTTTCAAATTTTTATTTTAAATTTTTTAAAAAATTACATTTTTTTTTTGGAAAATTCGATATCTCAAAAACGGTTTGACAATTTTATTTGAAATTCTATTTGTATGTGCATATTTATAAATACTTCAAATTTGTATTGTACAAATTTTCTCCTTAAAAAAACCTATGTACTCTGTTAGAAGTCAAGCCATTTAGAGGCATTGATGAAGTTCAGAAGGCTGTACGCCGAAATTCGAGAAAGTTCCTCTTAAGTCATAGAAATGACTCCTCAGGCGTTTGTTTTCTTAAATGATCGGTACAGAGCCCCATTTTCTGTTTGTGGTATCCCAGTAGGTTGGCTTCGGTGATTATGCTGGCTGACAAAGGAACGAAGATGTTTCTTGTTCATTTGCATAATTTTGTCTGTCCTCTGCTTATTGAAACTTGACAATTACTTTCTAGTTGTGCCACAAGATTCTAGCAAGTTCCATCTCTCATTAGTTTTTTCTAATATTTTGTTTCCAATATCCTGTTTGATGCTACATGTTGATACTTTAAGATGTGGCTCGGCCTAAACTCTTCGTGACAGCAAGCTTCGAGTGTGTCTCGGTGGCAAATATATCTTTTATTGCTGCTTGGCTATCGAAAAAGAGAGTGATATCAACTCGTAGTGTCAACATCATTGATATATGCGTAGCTGCTTTGGTCACTGCCAAGACTTCAGCTTGGAAGACGCCGCAAAAGTTCGGAAGTCTGAAGGTCTTTGTCCCAGAGATTCCAAGAAAATTCCTGCACCAACTCCAGTGTTCATCTTAGAACCATCAGTGAAGACAGTAATAGTAGATTCATTACTAAAAGCTTGATTGTTTTCCCATTCCTCTCTATTTGGAAAAGAGGAAGTGAAGGATCTGTTGAAGTTTAAATTGAATTCACATATCTCTGAAGAATCTGGGCATGGCCCGTTGAACTTTGTTTCCAGCAGTTAGTCTGGCTTAGCCGCAAGGCATACTATATGCTGCCGATTCTTGCACGAATAGATCTAGCGGCTTCAAGCTTAGTATCGCTTCCAGTCCCGCTGTGGGGGTGGTTCTCAATGGCTTCATTATTCCTAATCAATTCTTTGAACTTTTGCCAAAGTTTTCAGGTCTGTTGCTTTCTCAGTCGCGTTCCACCAAACTAGATTACCGTAGGTAAGTATCGGTATAACTATTGCCGTGTACATCCACCTGATAATTTTTTTGTTCGGAGGATTTTCCAAAAATCTTGCTACAGGAATAGAACGTGACCATAGCTTTCTTTTTTTTTTCTTTATTGCTGAGACTCCAGTTTAGTTTCTTATCTAGTATCACACCAAGAGATCTGGCCAGATCCGAGATTTTGAGTGGAGTCCCTTCAATTGATGGTAGGTACTCAAAAATTTTGTATTTTTTTCTGCCCAACCACATTCTGTTTTCAATGGATTGGCGATTGGCAACTAATCTTTGAAGCCTTAAAAGTTAAGATATGTATTATAAAGTTGCATACTCAAATTTATTGAAGAAATGATTAATTTTGGATTTAAGAAAAATGTTTTTTTTATTTAAGTTAGTTGAAATATATTACAAAAATGGGTTGACGACTTTTTTTTAATTTGACTTTTTACTGCGACCCAGATTTGCAATTGATTTAATAACAGTTCTTTTTCATAGCTTTTATTTTATTACACTAAAAATTTAACTTCAGCTTTAAGTATTTTAGTTTATAACAATTTTTTATTAAATTGCGTACAACAAAGAAAAGAAGCGAGAAAACCAATGGTCACTGTTTATCGAAGCTGCATATACTTTCAATACAATAATTTAATCTTTTTTCTACTGAAAATGATTTTATAGGTTTTAACAGTCCAAAAACTATTATTAAATTAACAAAATATTAATAAAACAAAACACAAATGGTCACACTAATCTCGGTAGTTGTTCTGTTAGTAGCAGCTCCTCTTTATGTTCAAGTATAATTGCCGCCAGAATATACATGGACTCAAAGAAAATATGAGAAGTGGGAATTGTTCGAGGAAATAGAATAGAAGAAACTTTCCCAGAAAGTTTGAATTAAATCACAATGACTTTAGGCATGATGGTTCAAGTCAATATGCCTACATATATGTATATGTTTACCATTAAGTAGCAGAGGGGCAAAGTGCGGGTGGGACGTATGGAAATGGACACAAAATGAAAACATCCCAAATCGTTTTTCTTTCTTTTATGACTTTTCTCCGTGGTTTGTATTTTGCGTGTCAGTGTAAATCGTCATCAGGGGGAAAAGCAAATAACATGAAATACCTTATGTCTATGATGGGAAGAATCCAAAGAAATGTGATTATTATGAGGAATTTAATGGAGCTTTGGTTCTTCTCACTCATTGCTATCTCCGCGCACATAGCTTGCATGGAATCTCATTTAGAGATTTTCTTCTACGTTTGTATAAGTTTGGTATATGTATGTGTGTAATTTGTAAAGACGCTTATCGAAGGTATTGCTTCAAAATCGACAATAATCTTATTTAGGAACTTAAATGGGGAAGGAAATGTCAAATACCTACTCTGTGTCTGTGGGGAGAATATAATATTATTTCTTTCTCTTATGAAGAAGTGTTTTGAGAGGGCTTTTATATAATTTAAGTATCTACCACACTAACGTGACTTAAGCATTGAAGTTTTTGTGGATGTAAGAACTTAATTAATTTGATTAGAGCAATCGAAGTCAATGAGGATGGCTTATCGTGTTAATGTTGCGTTGGGGAGCGAATCTATTCATTTCATTTATTTATTTATTCATTAACTATCAACAACTGCGGCGTATACACTTACTTATTTATGTATGTACTTAGGTGGCGCTATACAGTTTCTGGCAAACTTCTTAATCTTAGCAAACATCCTTCTCCAATTAGGCTGGTCCTTGGTTAATTGCCTTCAGTTTCTCAATCCAAATCGGTTCAGGTTCATATCTACCTATACTTGTACACATGCCACCTTATGCGAGGCTTTCCTTATTTACTGTCCTTCCGTATGATACTCAAGGACTCCACAAGTTGAAGCATTAGTTAACATTCACTCTGCATGCCCTAGACACATGAGCCTATGGATTCAATGTATAACGCATAAAGTTTTTCGTTGAATTTACTCCTCCAGAACTTCTCTAGAAATGATTGTCTGAAGCGTCCACGAATATATCCATATGCATTCCAAACAGTCCATGCTTCAACGTGGTAAATTAAAACTTAGATGATCGACGTCTTATTCAGAGTCTTCCGTCTGTAGTTCTTCAGGAAAAGTCTTTTACTTTATTGCATTTTTATAGCCCAAAGATATAGTGATTGATTGATGTCATTATTAAATGTTTTAGTGAAGCCAAGATGTACGAAGAATCTTACTACCTCAAATTTATAGCTACATAGCATACCTTCTATAATCACTGTAAGATCACTATAGATCACTGTAAGATCACTATTGGAAGAAGTGTCAAAACTAGACATTTCCCTTCATAGGTACATATGTATGTACAAAGCTTGTCTCTTTAAATTCGTCTAAAATCTCTAGGGACCTCGCAACCGTCCCTACAACTGTCCCAACGTGAGTGCCCAGCTTTATTTTTTTAGATTAGAGCACAATTTTGTTCCTTTTTATTCCTCTGATAGCAAACTGATTGTTTAATTGATGATTGAAAAATCGTTATTTAGAAAACTGATTTCTATGTAGCTGGTTTTAATGATAAGGTCTCCTTTTTTGTGGACCAGGTAAAACTGAAATTCCATTTATCAGGAAAGCACTCTTCTGATTGAATTGCTGAAATCACTTGAGGCTTGACTTGTCGTACCTTACTCTCTCTGAAGTCCTTTCTGATTTAAACAGACTTGCTGGTAAGCCATTAGGGTTAGCTACCTTGTTATTCACAAGTTTGGATGTTATTATGATTACTATCATTAGTTCAGTTTGGTCAGGTAGTGAAAGTCTTGGCTGCTATCATCTAGGTTGAATCGTTCACTCTGTATGACCATGGTATTTCGCCTTCTTTGACGTTTAAGTGAAAATAGTTCCTCATCCATGATCATTGCTTCAGGTGTTCGTTTGGAATATGTTGTCTTTGACCTTTTACCTTTTGTTAAAGGCCTCGAAGATCATTCCTGCCGTAAGGAGCCAAACAGCCAATGTTCCTCCCATCTCTTTAACTCAATATAGCAGAGGAAGAGTCCTGTGCATTGCCTTTTTCTAATACTTTTCGCTCTGCTACGTGTAGATGCTTGATGGAATTCCTTATTAAACTAAGGATTTCTTAGAAGCTATTTAGTGAAATCCTGTAGGTACATCAGTGCTGGATGGCTTAGAAGAAATCATCGTTTCCACTGGTCTTCAGTTTTTTGGTGCTGGTAGCATTAGATTTCTCAAGTGCTCACTGGGTACAAGATCGGCAAAGGCTGTCTATTGCATATATAATTTTTGAAGGAAGTTCCTCATAGTTATTCTTTAATGTTGAGACGTGAAGAATATATGCATTCAGCATTCATGCATTGAATCCTGTTAAGAACGGTTAAGAACATTTTCATGAAAAGATATAGGTACTTTTGGGAGATTTGACACTATCTTACAAGAGACAGTCCGCTGTACCTCTGAAAAAAAAAATTGAGTTAAGCTGGAACAGATCGCCAGACCATCAGCGTGACATTTGATTGCACTAATCATTATGCCAAGGGGCATTACCTTCGTTTAATATTTTGGCGATAAAATCACTCAATTTCGATTTTACCGTCAGACTTCAGACTTATTCGTTGTTCTCACTAAGAAACTCGTTCTCCCGGGCTACGAGTTCTTGGTATCATCATCCACTACCGCTACGCTAAACTTCCACTTATAAGTTCGAAGCTCAAGATTGTCTACTTCCTGTAATATATCCACACCAAAATAATTCTTATATTTTTTCTCTATAGAAGTTACCGTAATAAATACCACACTTGGCATCTTTTCTCGATCCAACCATTCCATTTTATTTTACCGGATATTTGTAAAGTTAACCCTGTAGGACCCTTTTTCAAGTGGAAGTGCTTGCAGTTTACTAATCCCCAAAATATCTTTCCACATGTGGACTGATAAATAAAAACATTGATATCTTCTAAGGTCATTAAGGCTATTTTGCCAATTGTCACGAAGTCTAATCTAGTTGATCGTTGCCGTAGTGAACCGAGATTGCTCGGCGACTCAAACTCAGTCACCCTTCGATGGGTCCCGGGACATAGTGACATTAATGGAAATGAAATGGCAGATGAACTGGCCAACGGTTCGTCACTTGAAACAAGCCAATCTGTACACTCTGTATAGTTAAGCCACTGGAATAGGAAAAAAAGTAGAATTCACCAGAGTTTCCTCAAGGCCACTAACACATGTTCCAGCACTTGACACGTGTTGGGTTTCAAGGAATCTATAGCCAGATATTTTTAAAGAAAAAACAAAGTAACAAAGTATTTACTCTAGGTAAGCAGACCTTAAATGTCTCTCTTTGTAGGAATCCTAACGGGCCACAACTCAGTGGAACCAACATGGCCAGAATGAGCATTAGCTCATCTGACCTTTATATATTGTCAGGATGAAGAGAGTACTTTTTCGATGACCTGGGCGGACGTCTATTTTTGCTTCTAAAAAGCATCCTTAAATTCAATGAGAATTCAGGATGGTTCAGGGAGGCACCCCACTCCTAGGATTTCAACTAATTCCGTCTCCTTAGCCTTTTCTTATCCTTCATATCCGCATATCCTTGAGAGCGCAATGGATCTATTGAGACCCGAACGAGGTGATGTGGAATTCTAACTTAACCTACCCTAAGAGTATACAAATTTAGCTATAGTTGATCAGGTGCACATGGCATATTCAAGGTCCAATAATAATTAAACGCTGTACAGATCCGAAAAACGATAGGGGAATCCGTCCATATTCTGTTGGTTGATTCAGAAAGATTTTTTTAAAACTGCAGTACTGTTTACTCAGACCTTTGTGTGAACATTTTACTCTCTAATAATAATGATAAAAAAGTTAATTTACAATCATCTTATATATAAAAATCAATCGTTGTGCGTTAGTCCTGCAAAAACTCGGAAACGGCTACACTGATTTGGATGATTCTTTTCGGGAAATGTTTGGTATGAACCGGTGGGTGTTTAAATGAAGTTTAGTTTAAATCGGCCTTGCGGTTTGCCAGCAACGTGCAAAAATGCAATCTGAGTGCCTGTTTTACATAAAAAAAATTAATAAATCAATAATTGAGTTTGAAAACATCAATCAGTCAATTATTATGAAATTTTTTCTGACAAAATAAAATTAAAAAAAATAATATTACGGTCGGTTCTCCATTATCCGGAATTCCACTTAACCCATAAGAAAATGGCATGCAATCGGTTTGGTATTGTGCGAATAAACTGTTGATACATGATATTTTTACTATCCAAGATGGTTTTATGGTGATCAAAAACTGCAGTTTGGATGTTGTAATCTCAGAGCATATTGCAAAATTTCTAAAAAAAAAGTCAGGAAGGGTATGGTCCATTGAACTAAATACATAAATGTAGTTGTAGACCATGAACAATGTACTTTTGGGAGCCAGAGGTATGTAAATAAAGTTTTGCTTGATGGATATTAAAAAACGTTCTTGGGCTCTAAACTTGATGGATATTTATAAACGTTCTTGGGCTCTAAGCGCGGATAAAGGTTTTTCACTGTCAGTTGGAGCAATCGCAATAAATTTGGTGTTGGGATTATTCTAAATGGTCAGGACCAAGGGATGAAGGTCTATCGTGGATAATATTTCCCACGGAATTTTTCCGATAGTCAAAAACTAAGAACCTGAATTATGCTCGCAGTTTCTTTCGGAATTTATTGGCATCGAAAATGAATATTCCATGGCCCCTGGGCTACCATTTTGATCGACCAAATTTGAATCTGCAAGGAATAGTGGAAAATTTTGGCATTTGCAATTTTAGAAGATGGGAGAAATTCCGTAGAAAATTTTATCCACGACCTAGAAGAGGAAGAAGATCTGTCATTCTGACCCCAATCGAAAGGACCATAAGTCATCTTATTTACACCAATAGCCTTATTTGTTTCAACAGTTTCAAGTGACCTTCGGGTTTGCTTTTTTAAGTCTCAGAAACTTCCGGTCCGATTGTAAAAATTAATTTTTGTGCTTAAGGGCTGAAGTTAGTTAAGGGCTTTTAGAAATGGGTATTTTAAGAACTCTAGCTATTTTAAGGGTGATATGATGTTAAACAAAAAAAAATTATCGGTCTACGAAATTTCAACAAGGCATAAATAAACTGAAAGCTGTACTTGCGGATAGCTCCGATCAGCGGAAAATTCCATTAAACGGACACCTATTCTTGGGAACCAACTTTTTCCTCGAATTTCTTATACAAATTGCGTTCCTATAAACGAACACTCCTTTTACACGGACAAGGGCACCTATTTTTGCTCACTTCATATAGAAAACTTCATAACAAATGTACACAGTGGAAAAAGTATTGGATCTATTTTCAGAACAGTTCCTACATGGAAAATCTTTATTAAAAGACGAGAATCTCTAATAACCGGACAGATCACTGTTATGTTGAGAGCTTAGTAGGGGATATCTCGGGTAAATAAGTTAACGTTATTTGAGAGTATATTATTCCTATTTCTCCATCGCGTTTCGGCATTGTAAATGTTCTACTGGATTTATTTTCGCAGTTATTTAATTTTGCGATGCCAAATAAGCCGGACCGATCTGATAACCGGGCAAAAAAGAAAAAAGGGGACGATGAGTGTTCGCTTATTGTAGCTTTCACTGACAAGGTATACCTAAGATTCAGAAGTTTTTCATAAGCCTATTTAAAAAATATTCTTTTACAAAGTAAGGTAACCACGACTATACCTAATATACAAGAAACAAGAAAAAAAAATCTTTGGAACTGCATTTTTTAAGACGATACAACGTTCGCTGAGCTTCGTGTTCGTTTATGAAATTTCACATTTTCTAAATTAATTTATGGTGAAACGAAGTTCACCGGGTCATCTAGTATTTAATAAAAATCTCCAAATACTTCTTCAATTACATACCTTCTTTTAAATGCTCTTTAAAAAAATCAATTATTAAATTTTATGTAATTGAAAAGTTTCAATTACTTACAATTCAATTACTTTAATCTCATTGAATTCAAAAGCAATCATCAAAAAAAAATAGTAATGATTACCTTTTTACAAAAATAAATTATTTATATATTAATTTTGTCAATTAAATTGTACATGTTTTTCAATTAATAAAAACATGTACATAGTGAATTACATTCCAGGAAATCAATTACCTCAAATGTAATTAACACATTGTTTTACTTCAAGTACTTGCAAAAACCCACGCACGAGCAGTTTGTATTCGTATGTAGATTTGTTCAATTACAATTAAAAGTAATGGAAATGTTTTTTTTTTTCAATTACAATTACATATGTGTAATTGTAATGGAAAAAGTTCAATAACTAAAATTGAAATGAAAGTTTGAATAAATTACAGAAACTAGGTAATGTATTTCCTTAGGCCTGGTTCACACGAGATTGTACCGCACGTTTTTTATCGCATTCGGTTTTTACCGAACAAATATCGGGTGTTCACACGATATTTATATTTATTCGTTTAAAACTCGAATAGCTGCAGTATAATGAAAATGAATGGAAAAGTTTGAATTTGTGAAGCATTTTATTTTTATCTTTTTAAGAGAAAGGGCTAGAAAGCTGAAATTTGGACGGATGATAGAAAATATTGATTTAAATATGAATTAAAAAAATAAGAGTCCTAAAATACCGTTGGACGGAGATAACGGCATTATTTGAGCGCTTTCACATATGAGCTCATATCTGTTTAGTGCATTGATGAATTTTCTTGTTGTTTTAAATATAACATATAAATAAAATTACGGTTATTTTGATACCTCATTCATTATCCTACGTAGTATATAAGGGACACAATCTTGATTTTAAATTGATCGAAAAATCTAAACAATTGCATTGAAATTACCTGCTTGGACCATTGTCCACGACCATCCACCAGCGAGAAGATCCCGTTATCTACATGAATTTTTTTTAATTAAAATTTGATATGGATGGCTTTAAAAAATTATAGCTCCCGTTCTACTTATTGGATCTTCAAGGTTAAGGTCTTTAAAGAAAGCTGACATAACGGACTATATTGTGTAAAAAAATCATTGAGGAGGGGCAAACATTTGTATACTAAAGGGGTGAATAAAGCCCAATTCAATTCCATTTATTTTATTCTAAATTCAAATGTCGATGAAAATTTTTATAATTTTGAAAACTAAAAACGCATATTTATTGCCTCATTTCTCTTCTTTATTTTAAGACCTTAACCTACAAGATCCAATGAGTATCACCGGAGTAATAATTTTTTTAAATCAACCATATCGGTCGATTAATTTTTTTTTGTGTACATTGGCTTTTCTCTCCACTGAAGCTCATTCGATGCCAACGAACAAATACCCAACGCGGATTTTAACCGTGTGAACGAGACTATATAAAACTATACGCCACTGGAAGACGATACGTCGCAATTCATTCGTTTTTTTAATAAGTCCGTTGCGTATTCGATAAACGTACTTAGCTGAGTACGTTTTCTTGCCGTACAAACGACGTGTGAAAGGCTCTATGTAAAATATATACGCCACTGCTCATTCGCACGGATTTATACTGCAAAAAATCGTGCGGTACAATCTCGTGTGAACCAGGCCTTACTCTGACGTCTGACCTCTTAAAAGCGGACTCTCTTATATCGGCCCAGGATGCAAATTTTATTAACAATAATAAATTTTGACTCTCTCATGGATAAATGAATAAATGCCAGAGGAGTACCTATTTCAAGTTAAACATAAGATCCATTCCGTTCCTTTTTGGATTGGATAGTAAAACACAACTTGTCAAATTTTTAAATGTGGATAAAAGACTCACAAATAAAAGTAAGAAGTACGGGATGAAAAATTAACAAAAAGTTTTCTGCGACATGAATAAATTTAAAGTCATGTGAATTATATTTTGTGGAAATATAAATTAAATTTTTGTTTAATACAAGAACGCTATTGGTCTAAAATTCAACAAAACTCACGAGTATGCATGTAACTCATATTTTTAATGTTCTCAACTTTGTTTTTTTTTGTTTTCCATAAGCGAGCACCTTTTGTAAGTCCCTTTTTACACGATGACTTTTTGCGTTTGACTCTTTTTCTGAGTGTAAATGAGAATTAAGATCTCATTTTACCTTCGCAATCATTAAATTTGAAAAGATTCAGACGCAAAGAGCCATCATCATGTCATCGTGATTAAGCGAAAAAATGTATTGATACTGTCAAGTCAGTGACAGTGTCCACTAATGGGAGAGTTCACTGTTATTGTTTTATTCCCCAAAAGTGTCAATGAGTTCTGTAAGTACTTTTTATGTTTGAAATGTTATCAAAATCCGAATTAATGTTCTAATGCAGTATTTTCATATATACTATTGTGTCTAATTCTAGTTTTGAGGTACCTATTATGTAAGCTTTAAGGTATGAGGCTATAACGATAAGGATATCTACATACAATAATCAAAGCTTCTATTATACAATATTACTGTATCTCCATATTCCATATAATGTTTGTTTTTCCAAACCTACAAATATCAGCCATCTTTGGAAATTCGTCTTAAATTTGTTTGATCGATGGTCTTAGGGGTGATTTGATTTATCTGTAGGTATGAGAGGATGATTGCTTTTGAAATGTTTTTTTTTCTCTTTTTTATTTTGCCCACAAAGCTAAGCCGATTTCCATGTTTCTGCTTAGTCATATGATGCATGGTGGGACATGACACATGATAGATTCCTTATTTATTGATTTGAACTTTATTTTAATTTCTGGATAATGTAATAATACCTCTTAGGGTATTCTAAGAAGCAAATTCTATTTGGATATTCGTTTTAACAACAATGCAACTTGAGTGCTGTTTATGGAAATGGAAATATTAATAGATGCAAGGACACTTTTGAAATATGTAAATGTTGTAAGACAAATTAGGAATTTTCAGATTTTCAAAAATTGATTACAAATTGCATTAAAAAGATTGAATAACTTCAAATCTCATTTGAAATTTTGATGCTTTTACATCGTTTTACTGAAAATAGAATGATTATTTGAACAAAAATAACAAATTAATATTTCTCTGGAGAGCAAATCAAACCAGGTGTTGTAACTTCTAACACCTTTACAAGGGTACAGACCATACCATATTTCCACTAATAATAATTATACTTGCTCTTTGAATAACTCTCTATCGTTAGTGAAAAAAATAAAATTCTAGCCCCAAATGGTTGCCTTAACAAAGCTTCCTAACTCCTAACAATAGAAGGTATTATGCTTTGCCAATTTAGATTTATAACTTTATACATTTTAATGCGATTGTATGCCATCCACGGAATCGATGATCATGATTGTAATAACAAAAGCGATGAGTGTGATGGCCTCTCCACTCCCATTTCAAAGCTTCGACTTACACTACACACATGGATATGGATTTTGCCTACCTCTATATAGACACTCGCTGGTCCTCCTCGTCAACACGTATAGGGCCTTGGGGGAAATTATTTAAATTTTCCAGTCACGTTTCAGTCATTGACTCTTTTTGGTATTGCTGGTGGCTCCTCATTTTCATTGTACCGCACATATTACATACATATATTCCGCCGGAGCCGGAGACTTCTGTTGGCTTTATAGTGACTGGTTGGTTGGATGGATGGCATGATATCGGTTTTGTTTAACGTTACACATATAACCAGTCGGTCCACGCAAAACCTTCCAAACTATCGGTATATTCCAATTCGTCTTCAGCCAAAAAACCGATAAAACCCATCTTCATTTCTCTTTTTTTTCGTTGTTTTGTTTTTCCCTCTTTTGAAAGCAAATTTAATTTTATTTCTCTTTGCACACCGTATGTGTTTAATGTTAAGTTAGCATGGTTACCACTCAGATGAAAAACTTACTTCAAAAATCACAAGCGAAAATTGGTTAAATTGGACACAAATGATGCAAATGTTACGGACAAGCCCCTAAAATGGCCATTGGTGTATAGGATATGCCAGACAGGCGTCATTATCAACAGTTTTCGTAGACCACAGTCCTTTGGGTGGCCCACCTCATGTTGTCTTTTTTAGTTTAACACATCGGGATGTGGTCGTTTGTAGAAAAGCCACAGTCTGAATTTCAGATTTTGGTCGTTCGTAAAATGCCACATCATGATGTGATTATCTTACTTCACCAATAATAGATTTACCTACCTCCAAAATTATAAAGTCTGTAACATTTAGTTGAAATCAACAAAACTGGTAACCATGGTTATAGGTGCGCACTGTACAAACACCGAAAACACCTACAGAGAAAACATTTGGCAAAGTAATTGATCAGAGCTTCCACACTTCCACCTCCGCGCTACCACCATCAAATATAATATTTTAAAGCAAAGACTAAGATTTGTTTCTTGGTTACCATTGTTTTTCTTCTTTTTTTGTATCTTTTTTTGTATTCTTCTAACCCTTTTCTCAACACCATAACTTTACACTCAAAGACAAAAAAAAATGTTTCCTTCACAGATATTGCACAAATCTTACATTCAGTTTATTTGTAGTAAAAAGGTCAGAAGATGGTGGGTCTCCTTGTGGCACTGCATGAAGCATAATCAAGATGCAGAAAATAAATTATTCACTGAACTTCAATGTGAATGAACCTATATGAAGCAATATACCTAACCTATACCGCCTAACTCACCATCCACCATCATCTATAAATCTGCACTCTTCTTTTGTGCTTTGTACCTTTCTTCTGCCACCATCATCATATGTATATACTTACGATATATGTACGTATATGTTTGTGGAAAAAGAAATGCAGAGGCAGAAAGAAAAATAAAGATATTTAATTTATTGCACTTTGGTGTTTTAGCTTTTTGTATATATCTTGAAAATAAAACCTGCGGCGCGTGTTGTGACTGTGTGAAAAGTCTATAAGACTGGTTTAAAAGGGTCATTCACTTTCTGGTAACTGATTAAAGAAGCTTTTGGCGTACAAATCAGACCGATTTATTATCGATAAATGTTTTGTTGAAATGAAAAAAAAGCAAAATCAAATAAAGCTCACGTTAAAGCATCAAACTTAATGTATGGTCCTGGTTAATGGTAAATTCATAATATGTATTGACATGTGTGCCTAATTGTAAGGAAATAAAAATCACAGCTTAGTCGTATAAGCTTGCTCTTATTGTTCAAGTGGCTTAAGATTTTAAAGATTTTATGCATGAAGTCTGTCTCGCATCAAGCGAGGCCTAAATAAGAGTTAAAAGCTTCTTAGGGCCAGTTTTTCAGTGCGAGATAATCCTAGTCTCGGGGTTAAACCTGACTTAACCCCATAAACGTGTTTTTCAGTCATTTGAAATCCTAAAGTTAACTCCGAGCTAACTCGCCTAATTTGGTGAGTTAACTCAGGGTCCAAATTAAGGGCCTTTTCAGCTGTGGTGCTATCTCGATTTCGATAAGTAAAGTTATTATCAGGGAAATTTGGCTAGTTTTTCAGTTCAGGGTAAGCTCTGAAGTAAATCAGAGTTAGCTAATCCTGAAAATAAATTAACCCCGAGTTAACTCAGGAACAGTTTTTCAGTAGAGGATTAACTTTTTCTTTCAGTTGTCAAAAATCTAGGGCCAACAACGATGTGCGACACTATGGATACAACCCTTCTACGCCTTTCACGCATCGGAATAGAGATAGTGCCACAACGAAATTGCACTGACAATAACTTATCGAAATCGAGATGGCGCCACAGCTGAAAAGGCCCTCAATTTGGTCCCTGAGTTAACTTACCAATTTAGACGAGTTAACTTACGATTTCAATTGACTGAAAAACACTTTTATGGAGTTAACTCCGGTTTAACCTCTAGACTAGGATGATCTCACATTGAAAAACTGGCCCTTATAGCCTATTGAATAGACCTTTTAAAAAGGAACAATTACGTGCCATATTGAACCGAAGTAAGGACTTTCGGGCCAAAAGTGCGAAAAATTATAAGAAATGATAAGATTTGAATGGGAATATCTCTGTCAATTATGAACAAATATTAATTTTTGTACATGCCATATTAGAGCCTTTAATCTCTACCTTATTTTGTCTCTGCATGTCTTGACCCTATCTTTGCTTCAAAAAAAGTTATGCACAATTTATTAAAAAATTTAGATATCCTTAATTTTTTTATTTTTTTTAGGTTGGTTTTTGTTAAATTTGTCTGCTTATATTTTTTCGTAAAATTTTTTGAGCTATCCATTCCAATAGAAAATTTAATTTTGTACAAAAAGTATTAAATGTAAAATTGTCAAATTCGGCTTGGTTTTCAAGTTGCACCAAAAATATTGAAAAGTGGTCAGTGTGACCATTCCCTCAGAAACGCATGCGTGAATTTAGTAGCATTTTCGGTTTTAAGCATGCTTATGGGCCAAACAAACATATTCAATAATAAAAACCCTTGCACGTAATTGTTCCTTTATACCCCTCATTTTTCGGTCTATTCAATAGGCTATTAGAGGGAGCTCGACTTAGAGAGAGGCGACTTTATCCTTTGAATAAAGATAAAAACAAATTTAAAAATTCGTTAAGATACAGTTGAAAACATTTTGGTTTAGTCGAAAAATCACTTTTTTTTTATTTAACTGGGCTCTTAACATCATCTGGCTTAACATCATCCGATTTGCGTGGGCATTTTGTTTTTATATTTGTATTGAAACAAGTAAACATTACGGAGCCAAATATTGAAAATTTTGACCGGAAAAGTTGGAAGATCATGAAGCATCGTGGTTTAAGAAAATTCCATTTTGATTGGGAAGAACAAAATATTCTAAGGAATTGCATACACAACGGAATTGACAATCAATTAGTTTTGTCTCTCATGAAAATAGGACTGCCAATAGATGGTGCTACGCTCTCAGGCTCAAATTTAACGGCTGAGCAGTTTTTTCGATTTTCCCACCTTGATACAAATAGGTTATGTGTGTCTAGATATAGTGCGGTCAATGTACAATGTAGATGTAGATGATTCAACTTCATTCGATAATTTGTGGTCTGTTGATGGTGTGCTATGTGCCACACGTTGAGAAGCCCATCAGAAGATGAATTTGTATTCCACCGATGATATGTGGGACGCAAGACTCACCAATAATATATTTTCTTCACCTGTGACTTAAGTTCATACATTGTTTGCCATCATCTCGACAAGTTTTCCCTCGAACTCAATTTTTGGGACAAATACAAGAACGTTTCTGACATTTTTTGCATCGAGTTTAAAGCACGAAATCGAATCCCAAACTTCAAATGAGGGATGAGATTCGCAAAGAGTTGCTGGTATCATGATATTTATCGAAAACTGTTGATTGTGTGCTTTGTGAATGTTAATGCTTACGTGCGGCAGTTTGTTGAGTTGAATAAATTGGGAATGTAAGCCCCTAATCATTCGATGTACGATGCAGTTGATAGAGAACTGCGGCTTAAGAAAGATTTATATCTAGACGTTTTGACAGAAATAGTTCGTACAAATATGATCTGACTGCAGAGATTGACGCCGGAAACTTTGACATATTCCACTTGTATGTGCCTGGCAAATACTAGTTCCTTATTTCTTTGATTTTGGTTCTAATTCAATAAAGATCCGACATTGCGCTTGCAGTTGCTTCTGAAATCATAGCTACGTTATTACAAGGTGGTGAAAATGCTCCTTCAAAGTTTAAATTGTCATTGAATTTTGAAATGATAATGTAAATCTTTGCAAAATTAAAAAAAAAACTCTGGCATGGAGCAGGTGTTGAAATCTTGCAAGATTATCATCTGGGTGGAATGCACAATGTCATAAAACCAAGCATTGATGAAGGGGCTTAATCGAATAATGAAAGAAAATGCTGTGGGCAATTTTCGTCCAATTTACCCTGTCTTTCCGCGAGAAACGTCTGCAGATGACTTCAATGTTTTGCCTTTAATTATCGTGTTTCTGGCGATACTTAAAGAAGCTGCACTTGACGACGAATATGAGTTGCATTACAGAACGATCTATCAGCCACGCTGTATTCTTTAAAATCTGTTGATCTTGTTACAAATGATGACGTAACATCAGTTTAGCCACCTGAATTTTCAAATTCAATAGATGTGGTTATGCTGGGAACGAATCGTTCATGACCTTGAAAAAAATACTTTAAAAAATCGTAAAAACGAATCTATAGCAGACCAATTACTGAAACTAGCTGACCTTTTATAAAGATCTTAGGGCCTTTCAGGTGGTATTAAATGTTTGTAAATTTCCCATAAATGAGGTGTCAAAAATCACGCCTGATCGTGAACAATAATTTAAAAATTCATTAAAAAAAAAAACTATGGCTGACCAATTACTAAAACCAGCTGACCTTTTATAAAGTTCTCATGGCCTTTCTGATGGTATTAAATTTTTGCAAATTTCCCATAAATGAGGTGCCAAAAATTGCTATGACCTTGAAATTTTTAAAAATTCATTAAAAAAAATCTATACCTGACCAATTACTGAAACTAGCTGACCTTTTATAAAGATCAAAAGATCTTTCAAATGGTACACGTTTTTTTGCAAATTTCCCTAAAACGAGGTGCCAAAAATCGTTTTGACCTTGAAATTTTTTCTAAAATTCATTAAATATTCATAAAAAAAATCTTTGGCTAACCAATTTCTGAAAATAGTTGACCTTTTACATCCGTGAAGAGGCCTTTCAAATTGCATACCTTTTTTTAAAAAATGACCCAAATGAGGTGCCAAAAGTGACCTTGAAACGAACTTCAAAAATTCATAGAAAAAAATCCATGGGTCAACCATTTTTACATTTATATAAACATTTTACATAATATATAGTTGACCTTTAATCACGATCTAGAAATCTTTCGGATGGTATACATATTTGGCAAATTTCCCTTAAATGAGGTGCCGAAAATCGCGTGTGACCTTGAGCGACCCTGAGAAAGTTTAACCCTTGATTAAAAGTTATCTAGGTCTGACCAATTTCTGGGACCAGTTGACCTTTTCTGATCAATTACTGACCAATTAAATGGCATCTTTTTTATCAAATCTCCCTCATATGAGGTGCCAAAGGTCCAGAGCCAGCTCAATCACTGCAATTGTGTATTCTATCTAAACCATGAATTGTATTGCTTTTAGCACAGAAAATTGTACCTGGCATGTTGGTGAGTCGAAAAGCCGTCTGCGTTGTTCATTTAAGCATCGGAAAATTACAAAGTATTACAGTGATCCGAAGTTTTTGAAACCCATTTTCTATGTAAGTACAATGCATTGAATTCAATTTAATTTGAAAAGAGGTTCATTCTTTCAATAGAGAGGCTTGAATTTCGAAAGGGGTATTTATAACTTCATCAATTTTAGAAAGAGTGAAGTTCACCGGGTCAGCTAGTTATCATTCTAATAATTTATTATTAAAAACGTATTTGTAAAAACATAAGGAATATTTATTGAAAGTTTACCACATGCCTGGAATATTTTCTTTATGTCTCAGCAGAAATAAAATCGCAAGAACTTTTCACATTTTTTTTTTTAATTTTCTCATGAATGAAAAATACCAAGTTATATAAAATAAAAAAAAATTTATTTTCAAAATTTTGCGTTGGAAATCTAATTTTTCAAAAACTATCGAAAAAGATAACTTTATATGAAAAGAATATTGAAAAATGGATTTCTGGCCTAAGGGGACCTAAAGATTTTTCTCCAGATATTAAAGGTTCTGAATATTTGTTTTTCTGTTTAAAGATAATTGCCCCTCCCATCTGAACAGGGAGATATGCAAACCCCTCCCTATACCTACTATGTTTTTCTTTTTTTCGTCCTACACGCTCTAGTCAAAAACTCTTCCTTCAGGTATAAAATCGACAACTACTCAAAATAGAATGAAAATTTCGCGTTTTTTTTTTAATTCTACCATGGTTGCGTTCGGCTCTCGAGGTCAAAAACTGTGATTATTTATAAGGCTACATCATAATCAAGTCAGTATAAAATAAGAACTACCGCATCTGACGCATAGTCTGATGTTAGTTACTGGACTAATTTAATAAATCTCTAATTTAAATAATAAACATGAGTGGAGTGGTTTGTAGCCCATTTCCAATATTTTTTAAGTTCACAAAATTAAGAGTAGGGATATCAGATATTTTGCTCTGGTTCTATTTATTTTTATATTCAATCTAAATTTAGACATACAAATAAAAAACAGGACAACCCTTTCAACAGCAAAACAAAAACAGAACAAAAAAAACTAAAAATACATAAAAAAAATAATAAACATGGAAAATACAATTTACGGTCATGTGAGCAATTTATTATAGCCATATATATGGTTTTATATAATTTACTGCTTAATCATGTCAGTTTTATGAGCTTGCAAAAAAATGTCAACAAATGAGAAAATTTAATAACAAAAAAAAAAAAAAAAAAAATAGGTAGGCTAGGCAGGCATGCCAAATTGGCAGAATTTATCACGGTTATTTATTTATATATTTTTTGCTGAATTTTTGATTACATAATTAATTTTGTCTAAATGAGTTTTTTTCTGCATGCATTAAAGTCTTTAAATAAAATGTTTTAGAATACAAATAATTATATAATGTTGTGTACAAGTACCTATGTACATGTTGTCAGCCTAGACTCAGCGAGTGCCATTTGGACGTTGTTTGTCATTGGAAAATTGATGTTCTTTATGCAGCTTGTTCTTGTTTATTTGAATGCAAACAAAAATTTATTCAGTTACCTGATAAACCCATATGTATGTACGAACGTTTTTCGTTTATAGGTTTATAATATTATAGAGCGATTAGTATTATCATGTGAAAAAAGGATAGGACTTTTTGAGTTTATTGGAACAGGAAGAAAACCTTATAGGAGGTAGATCAACACGTTTTTATAAAAAAAAATACTTGAATTTGCAAAAGTAATCATCGATGTGAAAAAGAGAATACCATACAAATTTTTGATTAAATATGAATTGCAACGGGGCATTAGGATAAGGACCCGGGGATAGGATTAGGATTCAGGACAGGAAAAGTATTTGAAAGGAAACAGGAAATGGATATGATCCGGAAATGAATTTGAATTGGGCTAGGATAGGACGGAAAGGGTAGTATTGTTTAACGGAGGGGCAAGATCCCACCCTACATCTGGTGACCTTAGCCATGCTACGCCAGCATACCACAGCCCTATCCGCTAAACAATATGGTACCCTTTCCGTCCTAACCTAGCCCAATTCAAATTCATTTCCAGATCCAATCAATTTCCTATTTCCTTTCAAATAATTTTCCTGTCCTGGGGGTCAATTCCCGATCTGTGAAACTGTGAAATGAAAACAAAGTTATCAGTTTTCACAGAGTTTTATCATTTTATCACTTCACAAACACGCGCAAGGCGATTCCCGAACTCGTTATGAAAAACAGCTGTCAAAATGAGTACTAAAAAGTACTAACATGGCAAATGCTACCACTTGCTCATAGAAAAAGATGATTGTGATGTCATAGAGAGACCAAGATGGCGACTTGGGTGTATGAAATGAGCACAATTTGTTTCTGTTTATCATTTTTCTTTTCACAGAATGAATGATTGTGATAAACGAATTATCATATGAAAACATATTGGCATTTGTTTTCACTTTTTCTCACTTCGAGAATCGCATTTGGCGTGAAGGCGTTATCATATTTATCACTTCACAGTTTCACAGATCGAGAATTGACCCCCTGAATCCTAATCCAATGCCCGGGCCCCTATCTTTTTGCCCCGTTACATAATGTATGACAAAAAAAATACAAAGATTGTTGTTGGTGTTTTTAAAAAAATTATTTTTATATGTATAAAATTCTTAAAAATTTTTTAAAAAAATATGTTGGTGCAAATTTTAAGTATTTAAATGTGTGCATATAAAAAATTTGATAAAAAAAATACAAACCTATTTTTTAGACTTTGAATTTTCAAAAATAAAAACTTTTTTTTTTAATTTTTGGTATGCAATATTTGTCCACTAATTTGAAATTTGTTTATTTAAAAAATTTTAATCTGTTCAGTAATGAGAAAATTCAAAATAAAAAATACCGTCCTATGGGAGCTGCTATTAATAGTTGTTCAGTATAATTTGTAGATTGCACTTATTTTAGCAATCCAAAAAAAATTGTATTACAGTCGTAGGGGTGGTCTTTAACAAATATAAGATATATTGATTCTTTATATTTATAATATTATTTATAAAAATTCTAAGGAGTGTTAAAAATCGAAATCCGTTTTCGAAATATTAAGTTTTCAGAAAAAATAAATATTGGAATATTTTTTGATTTCAAATTAATACTTTAAGACAATTTTGGGAAATTATATTTTTTAAAGGAAAACTCCGAAAATATATGAGTGTAAGACCCAGAATCGAATAAATTGAAACTTTATGTGGATTGAAAAAGCATCAGTAATAACGCTGTGTGACAAAATTTTAATTTTTGTCTCTAAAATGAACCAATATATATTTTTTTGATAGTTTTTAATGCACTTAATTCGAATATGATCTCCGAATTGCTCTAGCACGTCCCGGTTTTGAGATATTTGGATATACATTTTGGAAATATGCGTTTTGAGGTAAATTTGATGTGATATTATTTCTTGTCATGGGAGATCTCAATGCCCAAGTCGGATCAGACAACTACGGTCTGGAACGCGTCATGGGGAAAATTGGCTTGGGGTCACGAAATGAAAATGGCGATTTGCTGGTCGATTTTTGTAACGCTAATCGTCTTGTACTGGGTGGAACTGTGTTTAAACATAAGACCTGCAACAAAATCACCTGGGTACATCCGGATGGTCAAACTGAAAACCAAATTGACCACATCATGATTCAGCAGCGATGGAGGAAGTCAATGTGCGATGTTCGGAGCATAAGAAATGCCGACATTGGAAGCGACCATCATTTGGTTCTCATGAGTCTCAAGCTACGAACGGCAGCTGTACAACGTCAATCACAGGGTGCAGCAAGGAATTCGAAGTTCAATACAAATGCTTTAAGTGATCCCAACATATGTCGTAACTATGTCACCAACCTTAACGACAGAGCTTCGTCATTAAACGGAATCCAGAATTCAACAATTGATGAGATGTGGGGTGATATAAAAAGTGTTTTTATGGATACTGGATCCGAAACTGTACCCAAGCAGTCGAGAGTTAGAGACTCTTGGATATCCCAAGACACCTGGGATAAAATCGAGCTTCGCAAATCGTTGAAGATGCAAATAAATGCCGAAGCAGATGCTCAACGAAAGGCTGAATTGCGAAGAGAGTATCGCTTAGCACATAAGATGGTCTATCGCTGTGTGAGACGAGACAAGAGGGTGAGGTTAGACGGTCTCGCAGAAAATGCGGAAATTGCTGCAAGAAGAGGAGACATGAGGGAATTGTACCAAATATCCAAGGAAGTTGTCGGGAAGAAAACCAACACCAATCATCCTGTAATGGATGTGGATGGTACACTTTTGGTATCAATCGAGGATCAGCTGCGCAGGTGGAAGGAGCACTTTTGTGCCTTGCTTAATGAGGATTCTGTCGAGCAGAGTGCTGAAGTGCCCCAGCTTAACGAGATGCGTAGATCATATAGGGGTATTGACATCGAGCCCCCTACAGTACTGGAAATTCAATCTTCGATAAATCTTCTCAAAAACAACAAAGCAGCTGGACTTGATGGTATACCAGCTGAGTTCCTGAAAGCTGACCCTGTCAGAACGGCTAGTATTCTACACCCGTTGATACAAGCTGTGTGGGAAAATGAAATCTATCCCAGCGACTGGAAGGATGGTGTAATTGTTAAGTTGCCAAAGAAAGGTGATCTTAAGAATTGCAACAATTGGCGAGGTATTACAGTTTTGTCCGTTTTTCCAAAATTAATGGCAACCATCATTCTGGAGCGGATAAAGGTTAGAATCGAGTCTACACTCAAGAGGCATCAAGCTGGTTTCCGCAGTGGGCGGTCTTGTGTCGACCATATCAACACTCTGCGTATCGTTCTTGAGCAGTCTGCGGAGTTTCAATCACCGCTTTACCTCATGTTCGTGGATTTTGAGAAGGCCTTTGACCGAGTCAACCGTGAATGTATATGGAGATCACTTCTTGGTAGAGGAATTCCCCCAAAAATTGTTGCCATTATAAGAGAGTCCTATAACAACGCAAGATGCTTTGTTTTACACAATGGGCAGCTATCCGACTCTTTCGAAGTGCGGCAGGGTGTGAGACAGGGAGATGTTCTATCGCCAATTCTCTTTCTACTGGCGATTGACGATGTCTTGACGGCCAGCGTTGGAACATCAGAGAGGCAGGGCATTCAATGGAGACCGTTTGAAAGGCTTAGCCACTTAGACTATGCCGATGATATATGTCTCTTGGCAAATAACATCAGCGGGCTGAACGGGATGTGTCAAGCTCTGAAGTTAAAAGGAGAGGCGAGTGGTCTTAAAATAAATAGCAAAAAGACAAAAATAATGCTCACAGGCCGCTCCACACATCAGCGTATTTTAATACAGGAGACGCCAGTTGAAGAGGTTGAACAATTTAACTACCTTGGAAGTATTGTTTCAGCAAATGGTGGTACTGATCTGGACGTTCAAAGTAGAATAAATAAAGCTCGCGCAGCTTTCGGTTCTCTCTCCCAAATTTGGAACTCATGTCAAATCTCCTTGCGCACAAAGTTGAGATTCTTCGAATCCAATGTCAAATACGTGCTGTTATATGCTTGCGAAACCTGGAAAGTCACGACTACCATCTCAAAGAAATTGCAGGCTTTTGTGAACCGTTGTCTACGCCATATTCTAAAAATTCGCTGGCCACAAATTATATCAAACGAGGAAGTGTGGCGCAGGACAAGCCAGGAGCGGCTGGACGTTGACATAAGAAAGCGTAAATGGCAATGGATTGGTCACACACTGAGGAAACCAAACGATGAAATTGCAAAGCAGTCATTTGAATGGAATCCTCAGGGTGCACGGCGGGTTGGAAGACCAAGAACAACATGGAAATCAACAGTTCTAGCAGAAGCAGACTCCCAGAGAAAGACGTGGCCACAGTTAAAATATCTATCTGCAGACCGAGAAGGATGGAAACGATTTGTTGGCGCCCTATGCCCCAACCGGGGTTACAGGACTTGATGATGATGATTATTTCTTGAAAAAATATAACAAAAATATTTGTGTCTAGTGACTTTAATTTAATCAAGAAAACAAAATTTCTCCCTGACTTAAAAAATGATTTTTTTAATTCTGCACCAAAATTAATTTGTTTAATAATATTTTTCAATAAAGCTTCTTTTCATAAAAATGGACTTGCTTAATTTGAAAATAACAACCAACATTTTTTTTAAACATACCGTTTCAAAGTTATGGCATTGTTACGAATCTGATTTTTTGATTATAAATAATCGCTATATGACGTCAACGTGACGTGCTGGGTACCCACATTTTTCGGCAATTATAGTCTTAACTCAATAAGCAATTCATCCTAGCTTATTTGATTCATTTAAGATAAACCTTGTCACACAGTATAATTATAAATAAGAAACATTAAATTACTACCTAAAAATTGTCCCCCCAAAACGGTTATTACAAGCTTTATATTTTTAATGACAAAGTGGTTAGGGCGATAAATGAACAGACACATGTACACAATCATGGAAGAGGGTACAAAATAAATATACAAAAAAAAAATTGCTTATAAAGGCGACTTATTAGCACTCTCAGTGCTTAACTCACAACCAAAATTAGTAAAAATTCGAATCGGTGTCCGTTGAAAAAAGTAAGTATACGCCACAGTAACCGAATCTAAGGTATTAATAATTGTAATAATTGGTTTTCAAAATTTGAATTGTCAGTAATTTAAAATTGATATTTGAGAGCTATGAATAATTATACATGACCAATAAATTTACCATTATGAATAGGTCTATCTCTGTCTATTTCGCACTTTTCAAAAAAAAAAAACTCGCTATATCTACGAAAATTATTTTTCTGTTTTGTGATATCGGTGTCAGTTTTTTCAACAGAAACTAGTTTCAAATTTTATTCCTTCTTTGTATGGGGAACTATAAGGTATTTATGTTTTTTTAAATCATCAAAAACAGTAACGGGAAAAACTTTCAAAAAAAGTAATTTCTAATTCGTTATCCACAATTGATGCTCCTTTGCCACATACATATATATGTACATTAGGGTGGTCGTTATAATGGGTTTTTTTGAGTTTTAATATTTGGATGGGCCTAAATCAGCTCTAAATGAAGAAAAAAAAATTTCCTAATTTTTTCAGATTTTTATTTTAATCCCCTATAGTCGCTGTAGGGGTAAATTAAATATCCCCTTTCTTTTTGAAAATTCACGTAAAATCTGCCGAAAAATTCAGAGCATGTAGGTGAAAAGTAGGCAAGAAAAAATCCTACTGGAGGGGGGTAATATCTCCCTACGTTTGGACGGGATGGGCAATTTAATAAAAAAATTGCATAAAATAGAAAAAAAACAACTAAAAGACAAAGGCAACACTTGCAGTGATGTTTTGTAGCTTTTTGGAAAGCTAGAAGTTCATTTTAATAGTTGATTATTAAATAAAGTTCTTTGAATTAACAATTTCAGCAAAATCGGTTTTCAAACCTATAATTTGAAAAAAAAAATAATAATTTTTCTTCAAAATTTTGAGTTTGAAACAATTTTTTGCCAAAACTGTCCATCAAAAAACCTTAATTTAAAAACAAACCGTAAGAATGGACTTCTGGCTTTCTTAAAAGCTACAAAACATTATTGTAAGTATTGCCGTTGTTTTTTAATTAATTTTTTTCTATTTTCTGCAAATATTTTATTAAATTGCCCTTCCCGTCTAAGCGGGGGGAGATATTACCCCCATCCAATGGAATTTTGTTCTCGTCTAGTTCCCACCTACATGCTCTGAATTTTTTTGGCAGATCTTATGCGAATTTTCTAGTATGCAAAAAAAAGGGGAAATTTAATTTACCCTACAGCGGCTATAGGGGATGAAAATAAAAATCTGAAAAAATTAGGGAATTTTTATTTCTTCATTTAGAGCCGATTTGGGCCCATCCGGGATGACCTTTTTTTAACGACCACCCTAATGTACATACAGTCAACTCCCTCTAACTCGAACTTTCACGGGATATCAAAATCAGTTCGAGTTAGAGAGAGTTTTGCAAAAATTCGAGTTAGAGAGAAATATTTTATCGTTTAAAATTTGAGGGGAATAAAAATTAGGGCCAAAAAGTTCGAGTTAGAGGGAAATTCGACTTAGAGGGAGTTCGACTTAGAGGGAGCCCACTGTATATGTTTTATCTTAATCGATGCTAGTTTTTTTTGGGTATTCTCTTTTGAAAGCTTCTGTATACAAAAATAGAAACAGTCATATCGTTTTCAAGAAAATTGAAAATCAAAAAATGATTTTTTGTGAGGAACCATTAATAACCATTTTTTTGAAAAAAAAAAAATAGATTTTCAACCCAAAGGTAGCCTTTACTAAAAGTAATTTATTTTAAGAAAAGCTTTGGAGCTGTTCTTGAGAAAAATATGATTATGTTAAACTTGCAGAAATAAATTGTATGGCAGGTACCGTTATTTTCGGTTCTAATAACAAAAACAAAAAAAAATGAGTAGGGGAATGGGTGCAGAGAACTAAGTCCCCGGGAACTTAGTCCACCGAGGGACTTAGTTCTAATTTAATTAGAAATAAATCCACTTTAACGATGTGGACTTAGTTTTCGTAGAAGGTGGGAATTAAATTTCTCAAAAACTGAGTACTTTTACTTCTCTTTAAATGTGGATTTAATTCCCACCTCCAAGTAAAAAATAAAACTTATTTGTAAAATAGAAATACATTTTACAATTGTTGAATATATAGGATAAGTTCAAAGTTTCTTTACCTCAATCCAGATTCTTTAAATGCAAAAGAAACTTTGCATTCACCCAGCCTTGCACCTACCCCAAACCCAATAGTGTTAATAAGAACTAAGTCCCTTGGTGGACTAAGTTCCCGGCGAATTAATTCCCTGCACCAAGTTTAAAAAATCGAACAGATGCAGACAGACAGACAGAATTATAAGAACCACAGTTTTTTGAAATCGGTTGAATACTATTTATGAAAATGGTACCACAAAATTTATTTACATGAGGCTATTTAGATATAGATATTAAATATTTAATCATAACAAATCAACATTTTGACAATATTAATGACTTTTGTATTTATTTTCTTTCAGATAAACTTGGCGCTACAATACATATCAAACAGCAACTATATATAGTAAAAGTGTTCAACGTTTTTCCTTTACATTTTCTTACTGTGATTAATTTTTTTCCCAAATTTTTCTTTTATTTGTGTAACATAAAAGAGTTTAAAAAAAATAAATAAAAAGTGATATGTCAATTTTATACATCTTGGTGATTAAATTTAAGTGAAAAAAGTGCTTACAAAAAATATATATTGCTTAAAGTAAAAAAAAATAACATTGTTGAATTACAACAGGCATCATTTAAATATACAACGGGTGGGGGTGGAAAGTGACAAACTTCATTTGTCACTCAGTGTTTTTTTTACCATTATTACGACATCTGCTATTCAGTTAGTTGTTGTTCAAGAAGGCTTTTTGTTCGTGAATACCTTAAGCTCGATAATGGATCCGCCTAATTATAGTGGATCCAGGTCGAGAACTTTTTCAGAAGCAATGGCGAAACACCTCTGTTGGAAATATAATATCAGTTTGTGTGTAGTTGTTATAGCCATTGTCGCCTTAAATAATTTGGGATGCTGTATAGCCACCGCTGAGAGACCAACACAAATTCTACCAATACAAACAGGTATGTATGTTTATACAATCCACTATGGAATAGGATAGGTAACTTTTACTGCCCTGTTTAACTTATAGATTCTTGTGCAAAATAGATTTTTTTTATTTACATAACTCATTTACTCTCTTAAATTTAAGATAAACTATATCCTATGCGGTATTTAATCTATTCCTCATCTATTAAATTCAGAACTCACTCTGATTATTAAGTTTTTCAGTATTTAAGACAGGTTTTATTCATAAGACCCAAAGTCATAAGCCAATTTACAAAATTCCGAAGCTTGTTGAAGTTTATTGGAAGCAACACAAAAATATATTATTTTCAATTTGTTTGTCAACAATGCCTCTACTTTTCTGTGGAATAATAAATATCGAACGCAAAGGCATATTGATAAATCCAATAAACTTCGATTTCTCTTCCGAGAGTAGGAAGATATGTATACATTTTAGTGGAGAAGACATTGAATTTGTATAGAATCTAAATGTCAGATTACTGTCAAAGATTTCAATTAAATAAGGGAAGAGGCTTTTTTACGTGCTTGAAATATAATATCTGTAGGTACTATAGGTACCAACACAGCCAAAAACTTATTGTATCTGAATCTGAATGATGTGCTTGAAAACTCGATGAAGTGTAATCAATTCTCTTTCAATAAAGTCGTTTTCAAGTTGCATTTTGATTTATGATGAAGTTTTTTTATTTATTATTCCAATGAATGTAAGAATATATTTTAACCTAAATGTATGTAAGTTGTAGCTTGTAGGTTTTTGCCAAATTGTCTTAAATTATTTTATTCGAGACCTTAGAGCATACATAGTCACTTTCAAATTTGAGAAGAAGATGGTAGGTACTTGGTATTGCTTTATTTTTGTATAAAATATATAAGTACTCTCTAGGTACTTATACTAAGAAATATATTTACATAGTTCAATTGAGAAAAAATGCCTATTTTTTGAAAGGAATTTATTGCAATAGAGGGGGAGATGAGGGTTGGGAGATTTTGCAACCAGACCTCGTGAGTAGGAAGAAAATGGATGGGATTTTCTCTGAGATGGTATCTACCAATTTCTCACTGGGAAGATTCAATTCTTGTCCAAACTTGAGCAATGGTAGAGTTAAGCGGCATATTCGTATTCTACAGTATGCCTACAGTATAATAAGCCTAAAAACTAGGTTGCATGGTACAAGTAGTGATGCCAATCTCTTGCAGACAGTTAGAATATTTTACTATAGTCGAGTAGTGTGCAATTGAATGATGAAGTGATTATCTAAAGCCTTCATGGTTTTTTCGAAGATCTCCTTCTATCCAATGGAAAATTTCAGTCTTGATGATAGTAAATCATGTTTGAACCCCAAAATTAACAGCAAACATAATCAATTCATGGATTTAGAACTACATACTTACTTCTACTTTGACTTATGGACTACTATTGGCTGTCTGATGTAAGAGACTGGGGATATCAATCGCTTTCCTTGAAAATTCTTGTAAATTTTCGTTTCTTTTTGCATTTTTCTTAAATCAGTTCCCTACGCTAATATAAGCAAAGCACTGAACATTTTGTCTAAAACCATTTGAGACATTTCTAAGATACGAGAATGCACATAAAAAAAAGTGGATATGGCAATGGGAAGTGATATTACCAAATCAACTTTCTTTACCATTTTCCAATAAAAATGTACGCAAGTCTTTAGGTGCCATTTATAGCTATCCTTGAGACTCATCATTGAAAATTTTAATAATTGATTTTGAGACGTATAAAAGAAAAAGTTGTGATAATTTTGAAGCCAGATAAAGATCCTGATGTCTTAATAATTATTTCTAGTCAAAAAATAATTTTCATTTAAAATGAGTTTTATTTGTGATCACCACTTTTATTTCGTGATCTTGGCACTTGAAAGATCAATTTGGCTCTATACCCTTCATTTTGCAGGAATACGAATTTAATTTAATTTATTTGAAATAATTACGCTTGACTCTACTTGGATTTGAACTCGCAGGTGCCGTGACATAAGGCCATGCGTCATAAGGCCATATTTTGAAATATGGCCTTATGACACATTCGTAAAGTGTCATATGACCATATTTTAACATATGGCCTTTTGACGCTTTGCCAAAGTGTCATGAGGCCATTATGGCCTAGTGTCACTTTCAAAAGTATTTTTCTTACTTGCCAAATGAACCTGTAAAATCCTTAATAATGAAATGCAAACCATGTTTTTGTATGAACATAAACTTTCATTCAAAATATAATTTGTATTTTAAATAAAATGCAAAAATAACAATCTTGGACGCTTTCCTCTGAAGAGCCTGACAATAATGGAACCAGCAAGTGCTACGGTCAGCTCCTTGAAATATACTTCGTAAGCTGTTCCGCAATCCTTTTTCAAAATCTGTTATGAATGAATTTGCTTCAAACTTGAACAGATTTGATTCAATGTATTTAAACAAGTGAAGATAAGCTTGTTCGGATTTGTGATTCATTAAAACATAGATAAAAGGATAAACCTGAAATTTTAAAGTTATATTTTATGAATCAATTATGCTGAACTTATATGTAGGTACATAGATTAGTTTTCTTGATAAGAAATTTAAACTAAACTTATTTGCAAGAATAGATTTTCAATCACATTTGTACATATCTACAAGCAGTTAAATTTAAAATAAAAAAAAATATTTTATCGGCATCCGCGCAAAGCGTAGCGAGCGGAAAAAATATTTTGCCCAAGAGAGAACCAATTTGGGTGTGAAAATAAAAAATTCGCGCGAATATTTTTGAATGCTGTTTATGATATTACTATTTTGGAGAGTAAATTACGCCAAAAAAGTTGTATCTTGCTATGAAAAGTACAAGCTTGAATCATGGATTTTTATTGCAAATCAAGGATACTAATTTTGTAAATTGCTACGTTTTGAATGTTAAATTACCAGCTTTTGTATTAATTTGGGATCAAAATGCCTTGATTTACAAATAAAACATGATTCGTAAATTGCAACTGCAAATTTTTCAATTGGTGCTTTTTCAATTCTCTCCGTGCAACCATACCAATTTTTTGTGATTTTGTGGTGCCATAATATGATGGTAAATGCGCCAATTAAGTCAAAATGGCAAAATCAAGGTCAAAATTTCGTACAATATAAAAATTTCGTACAATATCTTGAAACGTACCTAATAAATTTCTAAGATCAGGTATTAACACCACTAGACACTGCTGACTTCGAAATCCTAGCTAATACCTAGTCCTTGTTAATACTCGTCATCAATTTGACAGGAGCAGTGCTTAGAACGTCTGTGAAATAATCACTTGGTATCTCCCAATTTGAGTACTAATTGTGTAGATCAACATCGTTGATCAACAGTGTTGAGTAAGTGTAGACGTGTTGATCGACAAAGCCATTCAACATTTGTTGACCCGAACGTAACCCGATTCAAATGGATAGCAATCGACAAAGTTGTTCAACAAATTTCATTTTATTAAAAACATTTGTAGGGTTTTAATTTCATGAACATAATTTAATGGTTTTGTGCGTTATTAATCACATTTTTACTAGATGAAAAATGCAATATTTGTTGTAAATAAGTATTTAATGTTAATAATATCGTTTTAACTTAATTATTCACAAGAAAAAATAAAAAAAAGTTGGGTACCACCAGGATTCGAACCCTGAACCCTTCGGTTGCATCCTGACGCATCGATCAGAAAATTCCAAACCACACAAATGTTTGCTACGAAAGTTTTTCACGTACACACTAGCATGTTGATCGACAATGTTAACCAACAATGTTGATCGGCATAGTGTGGACCCACCTTAAGAATTGATAAGGTAACCAGGTCAAGTACAAGTTTTGTTCATGAATAAAAAGAGATTAGAGGACTTAACTTCTCCCAGGCTTAATGACATTCCTTTGAAACTTTCCAAAGAAGCTAAATATTTTGGAGTATTCCTTGATTCCAAGCTAACATGGAAATGGAACACAGAGGATAGAATGAAAAGAGCACTCTTCACTTTCTACACATGCAAAAAAACCTTCAGTACACGGTTGGGTATGCGACCGCACATAATCCAGTGGATGTACACGGCGATTGTTCGTCCCATAATAACCTATGGTTGATGGTTCTATCGTATGGTGGAAGACTGTTGAAAAAGTTAGCTATCTCAAAAGCGTGAACAAGGTACAGAGACTAGGATGTATAGGAATAACGGAAGCTCAGAGGGCTCTTGGAAGCACAGCTCCAATGGTCACGGGTCTATCTTGCAAAGGTATGACACAGTGGCTGGACTTGATGTGACGACTGACTACATACCGCCTTCAATAACAAACACTTCTCTGTTTCAATACCAGAAAGATATGGATGGGAACCCATGGTCAAAAAATGGAAGAAGGTACAGGAGATGGGGTATTGAAGCTCTTAATATTAGAGAATCATATAAACTCCCAGATGAGTGTATTGTCTTTCAAGCTGAGATTTACGCTATTGGAAAAGTGGCAGAAATCCTACACAAGAAAAAGCTGAGCTCGTCGGATATCACATTTTTTGTGGACAGCCAAGCCAATATCAAAACTAAAGCCAGTGAGACTATAAAATCCAAAGCAGTAGCAAAATGCCAAGGCTACTGAACAATAATTCAGTACTCCAACTCCAACCAAATCAAACTCTGCTGGGTTCCTGGACATAGCAATATAGAAGGGAATGACATAGCAGATGAACTAGCAAAAAAAGGGTCAACATCAACATCAAATAGTTGAAGCTGCCAAGATGTTGAAAACATCGAAACCATTAAACACCTGATATGTGACTGTCCAAACCTCCAATTAAATCGCCTCCGTTATTTTGGAAACAGGTTTTTTGGAGACCTGGGTGATCTAGTGCAGGTCTCAATGGAAAACATGAGGAAATTCATAGAAAGTACAGGCTGTGGTTCGCAAACGAACCAGTCAATGTGAACCAATAGTTTGGGAGCATTTCTGCTTTATTTTTGTAAGGGGATCACAATGGACCATTAGGCCCCCGTGTATGAACCGGCCTCTGTGCTGTGCGCGCCCCTCCTAACCTAACCTTACCTAGGTCAAGTACTAGCTGATTCTGAGGAGCAAGCAAGTACAGAGTCGTAAATACATAATACTCTCTACCAAATTGATAGGACTTGGACTTTGTAGTTGTGTGAAGAAATTAGTTGATACCAATTTGATTACTAATTTAAGGGCTATAGTACGGGTACTAGGGTTAATAATAAATTAATAAATTGGCTAGCGCAACAGCTCATGGAGAACCAGGGCCTAGTGACTTTTTTCTTATCTGTATTCCGCCTACGTAGGTTAGGTTAGGTTAGGTTAGTTGGCTGTCGGTGGATCTTGTTCCTGTCTCACTTAGATCAATGTTGATCTATTGTGGTACCCTCATGGATTGGACCATCTCTTTAAAAATATAACCTTTGAAATCTTATGGAGCTTCGAGCCATTTAGAGGCGTTGATGAAGTTCATTAAATTTGAGATGTTGTCACCTGTTGACTTCGAGATTTCTGCTAGATCATTGAAGAAATAGCTACCCAAACATTTTTCTTTATATTGCAAAGTGCCACACATTGACATAGGAAGTCAAGGGAATCCTCCTCTACTTCTACGTCAACGCAACCTCGGCATAGGTCTTCAGTACTTAGTCTCATCTTCTTCTTGTGGTACCCTAAGAGATTATGTCCCTATTCAGGGATCTCTTTTTCAGGTTTATGATATAGAGCGTTTTTTTCTTATTGTAGCTAGGTTACAAATTCTTTGTAGTGGTGCAAGTTGCAGTTCCATCTATCATTGGTAAATAACACTATCCTCTTACCAATTGTCTGTTTAATGGCACATAATCCTACGAACTTGGATTGTCAAATGATCGTCATTTTTGAAACCAATATTGCTTTGTCAAATATGCAATCGTCAACAAAAATTTTGATCAAAGTCAGTCAATTTTTTTGCAAACGTATTTGTTGTTTAAGACCAATTTCTCTAACTTCTTAACAGTTTTATCGCCAACTCCATTTATTACTGAAGAATTGCACTGCAGATGGTGTTTTTAAACATGTGACTTTAATAAACTGCATTAGTGAATACAATGCTAACGCAGTAAAATTTGTTATTATGTTTTTGAACAGAGGACTTTTTGCATTTGCGTTTAGGAACATTCTGCAAATGGAATTTTGACGCATAGCATTTTTGAAAACGGCCATATTCATATCTCTAAAATCTTATTTTTCTGATACCTATAGCCTTTTCTTTGGATGTTAAAACATTTAATTTACAAGCAAAAAACAAAACTAGATATTTTGTAACAATACCTATGTATGTACCTATGGAAAATAATTAGTAAAGGTGTCATAACTGTAGTAAGTAGTTGTTCATTAAATCATTTTTCAAAATAATCCAAATTTTTCCAATCTTCACCATCAGAATTTTGAAAAAAATTCGATTCTTCCCCCACACATTCTGATTTTGAATAGAACATCTTATTTGGAGCAGTTGTATAATTATTAAACAATCAATATCTTTTGATCAATCCCAAACCACAAAATTGGTATTCAATCGATAAGTTTGTACATATAACAATCATTCTCTTATTGTAGGTAAATAAAGCTTCCAAAAACAAGATACAAGTAAAGAAAGTTACACAATTAAAAAAAAAATATCATTTTATTTTTGTTAAAAGTGTCCTAAAATTGACACTAAATAACACCACTCGTACACTTCACTGTCCCTCTTTTTGTTTCCACTCCAGTCCAAATTGCACAACGCGCACACACAATGAGCCCGCATCTACTATGTTTTCGAACCACTTTGGTGGTAATTGTGAAAAATTGCATTCCCCCAGCAATATAGGACACAAACTCCCGCAGAGGCTCGGAGAATGTGCAATCAGTGCTGCCATATTGCTCACAATGAATTATCATACAATTCGCTGATTTCTATCATACCAGAGTAAAAATGATCATACGCAAAATAAAACAAACAAAATTAAATAATTTCAAAATGTCCCTAACAAATAAAAACAAATATATAAATATATACAAAATTCATTATTAACTTTATTAACATTTATTATTATTTTTTTATAAGAAACACACATTTTTTGATTTAAAATAAATATATTGATCATAAAAAATAAATAGACATTTTAGTTATTTTATATGTATGTGTAAAACACAAGGACAGTAGACGATCGATATAGTGAAGAAATAAAAACCAGGCTTGTTCACTGTTTCGAGATTGTTCAAGAAGCTAAATATATCCCGAGGAAGGTCTTCACACCTATGCTGTAACATTTTTGCCGCTTCGCTAGCACAAATAGCACAAGCATGACAAATGCACTTTGAATCATAAATTCCCGGACAGCTTTCGAGTTTTTATCACCCATCATGGTATTGCAACCATCAGACCCAAATCCATCAATGTTCTCAAAAGACACTTCACATATTTTAAAAGCATTTTCAACTGCTTCGAAAATAACTTTTGCAGACGCCGCGCTGTTTCCACATCACCTTGGAACAAATCGACCAGGTCAAAAAACGAGCTTACAATTTTAGATCGATTTGTATCAAAGTATCTAACAATGATACACGTTGCTTTGTTGGAACTAACGTCCGTCGATTCATCAATCATTTAGCCAGTTTATATTTCTGAGATCTCAGAGGGCTCAGATGACTCTGAGATATAAACACGATTCCTCACAAAAATTCCTCACTTTTCCCCTTAAAAACTGAGACTGAAATTTTTTGGATTCGCTTGCTTATGTAATTATATTCTGTCGCAGTAAATTACATAAGAAGAAAAGAAAAAGGTAGTTGTTTTGACTTCTATTTGAAGAATAGTTTATATTTTACTCTCCGGCTCTGTCAAAGAACGGGGAAAATTTACTGAGCGCTCAAGAAATATAAAGTGGCTAATTATACTAAATTTCGTATTCTTGAGTTTTTCAACTAACTCTTCTTTCTGGCAGCAGCCTTTGTTTTCTTACGAGTTACTTTTTCTGATATCTAAACAAAAATCTAAATATTCCCATTTGGCTTAATATAGAGCCCTTTGTGGTTGTACAGTATCCAGTATGCAGTAAATTACACTTAGGTATAAGAAACAATTTGAAGCGAATGTTTTAGTTCGAGTTTTATATGGTTGACTTTAAAAAATCATAACTCCGTTTCTACTCATCCGATCTTCATGATTAAGATCTTTAATTAAAGCCAACATGACACGCTACACAGTATAAGAAAATCATTGACAAGGGGCAAACGATTTCACACAAGGAGTGAATAAGCCCCCCTCCAATTCGATTTGCAGCATTCTAAATTCAAAAGTTGATGAAAAATTTCACAATTTCAATTGATTTTTAGCTCAAATTGAAGCCCATTTAATTATTTTAAAATGGTAGAGCAAAGTTAATATCGCAAACCAGGCCTTAAAGGTTAAAATAGCCAATAACTGAAAAAACCGCGAAAATTTCTCGGTTTTATGCATACCTCACAAAGTTTCGTTCGGCGCTCGAGGTCGAAAACTTGGATTATTGGTAAGGCCAACATCATAAACATTTCATCTAAGAATCAGAACTACCGGATCTTAGGCAGAGCCCTCCCACCCCGAAGAAAAAAGATACTAGACTGAAAAAAGTCAAGTTGATCATATTAATTTCAGTTTTCTCAAAAACTAGAAGTCATTTTAGCATTTGGTTTTCAGTTTTTAACTAAAAGTTAATTAAAGCATTGAAAATCAAAAACAAAAATAGTACTTAATACCATAAAATAAAAAAAAAATAGATTAACAAAAAAAAATCGTCTTTTTCTTAAAATTTTGAGTTTGAAAGTTAATATTTTCAAAAACTATCAACTAAAAATTGTTTATTTAAAAATAAAATTAAAGAATCAATTTCTGGCTTTAAGATGAGCAAAGGATTTTTGTCCAGATATTACCATTGTTTTTTTAAAGTTATTTTTCTATTTGAAGTCTACTTTTCTTAAAATTGCCCCTCCCGCATAAACGGGGGGATATATACCCCCCATCCAGTACTATTGTTTTCTTCTTTTGGCCCAATCTACACGTATTGCTTTGATGCAGCACATGTCAAAGACCATGTTTTTGTTATTATAAGGTCTGTTCCTTTACTTTGAATTTCTGTGATTTTCTGTGCATTTCTGCGCATTTTAGTCCAAAGTTGTGTCAAAGTTCATATAAAAAAAAAAATTTGACACAAGTTTGGACTAAAAATCACAAAAACCCAAAGTAAAGGATCAGACCTATACTGTTTTATATACTACTTGTTGTTTTAAATTTTTTATTGCTATATTTTGAAAAGCCGTTCCTTGGAAACTATTATGTCTACAGAACCAGCTTTGGACTCAAATTGAAGCAAATTTAGCAAGGTTGAAATCGTAGAGCAATGTTTTATTCGGAAATTAAGGCGTAATGGTTTAATGGCCAATAAGTGAAAAAACCGCGAAAAATTAAGGGTTTTTGGATTTTTACCAATGTTGCGTTCGACGCTCGAGGTAGAAAAATCGGATTTATTCTTTGAGTATTTTGTCAATGATTCGTATAGCATTTGAGTTTCAAATTCATTGAAAACATAATAATCCATAGTAAATAATTTTTCCTGATCGCTTTAATCTACTGCATAGGCTAGGCTGCGGCAAATGGCCATACAAAAAATGTAACAAAAAATAATGTCTTGTTGAAAAGAGTTCGATGAACAACGAAAATGAAGGAGTAACGAGTTAAGAAGTGCCAAAAATGTAGTAGAAGGCTGTCACCTGACACTACAGCTGCATTCAGAAGAAGTTTAAGAAAAAGAGCAGATTTATATATGTTATACTTGATTTGTTTTAAATTTGAATAGCGAAATTTTGTATCTAGGTCAAATATAACAATTATCATACATTTTGCGTATGATAATGAATTTCAATCATACATCATACAGGACCAAAAATTATGCTACATGTAGCATAATTATTCTACGGTTAGCAGCACTGTGTGCAATGCACATTCTAATATAACAGCTTCTCTCTCTATACTCTACATACATATAAATAAATCTACGTACGAACAAAGCCATACGGCTTAAGACCGTTATTGATGACATCCTCAAGTGATAACAATATATTTCACTCTCGCTCTTTTGGATTAAAGCAAATCGTACAAAACGAAGGAAACGAAGGGCAGTTGTAATTGTTAGTTGCTGTTCGTAATTTATAGCTACACAAACTGCGACTAACTTCGTTTCATATTATATGTCCAAATATCTGCTTGTCACTTGTGTTTTATTTTGAGGTATTTGTGTTGTTGTTGTTGTTGTTGTCCTCATTCTAATCAAATGACCTCAAGTTGACAACGAACTAGAGGAATTCTATATACACAAGTTAAAGAGCGATGAAGTGTGGCGGAGAACTACAGTTGAATTAAATTGATCGCATTACGCAATTAGGAAGTCTCAATCTCTTTTTATTTCTGTTCTTTTTTGATATCGTATTTTATTAGTGTGGATACATACTTTATTCGTCAAAGCTATAACATATTTTTTCGAGTTGCTGAGATTATGTATACAGTTCAGACATTTGTCATGAAAAAAATTATCTAATAAATTATAAGGTCCGTGCGTTTATTGTGAGTTTCTGTAATTTTCTGTGCTCTTGTGAAAATTTCAGTCCAAAGCTTATGTTGCATTGAAAGAAATAGGAGTTTATCACAAACAACAGCCCTTGCTTAGGAGACCAAAAATGTCCTTCTATGTGGTTTTTGTCAAAATACATTTCTGTGGGCAGATATTCACAGCTCAGGAAAATTTTATGTATGAGAGGTAGAGCAAAAGACGGAAAGTCCAATATGTAGGTAATACGGACCCAGTCCTGAAAAAAGTTGGAAAATAGCCTTCTTAAAGATTTAAATACTGACTTTAAGGCTAAAAATTATTGTTTTAACAATAAAATCTATATTTCTGTAATTTTTTTTAAACTTGAAGTCTATTTAAAGCCTTTTCATAACTTTGTTTAAACTCTATCAGAGCAAAGAAGACCTTCAAAGCAATTCATCACAATTTAGTACATACCTGTTACAATCACTTGGAATGTCCAGTTTAAAAATATTAAAAAATTCTCTTCTCCATTATCAACAATTTTAATTAAATTTCAAGTACTTCTTTGAATGATGAATGAATCTAATAATGATCTGTCAAAGTAGCTTAGCTATACATAGGTAGAATGCAAATGGACACACTCAATTTTATTCTTGTGTTGAAGTAAAATACTCTAAGTGACGTTTGACTTTATGTCGGCTTTAGAATGATGGGAATTGGAAACATAAAGTTTTCTGTGGTTTTAATGGAATTTCGGTTGATGCTGTAGTTGATGGCCTTAATGTACCTAATATACTTGAAGTGGTTTATCTTTGAAGTGGTAGAACTTGTAAATGCAACCACAATTCAGAGGATTTGAAAAGAGCTTCTTTGAGAGAAAGAAGACATTAACCGGATTTGTGGTTGGATAGTAAGTGCTACCTCTTGTTCTACTACACCCAAAGTACTTGACTGAATGTGTATGGTGTGCGGTGGCTAATGGCTAAAATAGGGAAGTTGTGAGAATTGTCTTTTTGATTGGATAGTAAATAGTTTGTAGCTGAAGCTTTTCATCAGGAAACTTAATGCGATTAGAAGACTATATTTTGTCTTATTTGACGATGATTTTATGTTTCAATGATTTTAAGTGTTTAATGGATTTCAAATACATATATACGAAGTAGGTACATACATAAGTGAAGAGAAACATTTTTATGTCAGAATCATGCAGTATGAAATTAAAATGAAACAAAAATAACTTCATTGGTATAATTACTAAAATTATAATAAAAGCATTAGCTTGCTTAATCAATTGTTATACCATTATCTAGTAACCAATCGAATATAAAACCCACTTATAGTCGCACGAATATGACTGTTCAAAAATTTGACTTTAAGGGAGTTGTGCCTGTATTGGAATTGAAAAGTTAATAGGTACTAGAATAAAAAGTTACCTGGTGTAAGGATTCTTTCCAGTGCAACAAAAAAAAATGATAAAATTGAATAGAATTTGCATACGACTATATTGAGCCAAAAATGTTATTTAAAAAAAAAGTATTTATGAGAATGTTGGTGCAAACATTTTTATTTGCAGCTTTAAAGTTAAATTTTATTTTAATCATAGGTACAACAACAACAATTTCTGAATTAACTTAAAGAAAATTGAATATTAAAACGGATATCTTCCAAATTTTTGATCAGATTTGGATAAAACTTCCACTGATCATTATTTGAACAATTCAACTGTGGATATCCCTTATTTGAACCGATGGGGAAGATTTTTTTGTGAAGATGTGTCGTTGCGCTGATTTAGCTTTTCGAAGATTTTGTTTGCGAAAATGAGTCTTTTCGAATGATATCCTCTACATATAACCTTTCAAATACAAAAAGGACGTTTAAAATCAGATTCTATATTTTAAAAACCTCATTTCACACTATAAGTATTTAAATTGTGAAATGTCTTCAGTCCTTAAGCCTTTAAGAATAACCTTCCCGACCCAAAAAGTTTTTTTAATTCATATATCCATTTTTAATTTTTACCCCATTTACCCTATGTATGAAGACAACATCCTCTTAGTAAACTCTGTCAAACAGAAAAAAAATTTTGTTATCTCATACCATTTTTGTTTTTACCCCATTTATCCCTACAAATCGAATTTTTTAACCGTTAACCTTAGAATAACCTTTCAAACTCAAATAGAAATTTTGAAAATTCGAAATATAAAAATCAAAAAACTCACAATTACCCCAAAAAAAGTACAAATATTTAGATTTTCACGTTGCAATTAATTTGTATCCAAATAAAATTTAGCCTATGTTACTCAGAAACATTATATCTTTCCATTTATTAAAGAATTTTAAGGATCGATTGGATATTTCCAGAGATTACCCCCTACATAGGTACAAACAAACAAAAAAACAATTAAACAAATAAATGTTTCATCTTTATAATATAGTATAGACTAGTAAAATAGCTTAGCGCTCAAACTCAAGTATGCCATTTTATTACTCGAAAAAATAGGAATATAAGCAAAAAAAAATTTAAATTCGTTGGAGCGGTTTTCATAAAAACAAATATTTTATATATGTATAAAATTTTAATAACATAAGAAATAAATAGGGACGAAGATTTTTTAAAATATTAAAAAAACATTTAAAACCAAGTTTCAAAACAATTCATCAACCCGTTTTTGAAATATTGAATTTTCAGAAAAAAAATTAATATTTTTTAAAAAAGTACAAAACCT
Source organism: Dasysyrphus tricinctus (assembly GCA_963921185.1). Lineage (NCBI taxonomy): Eukaryota > Metazoa > Arthropoda > Insecta > Diptera > Syrphidae > Dasysyrphus > Dasysyrphus tricinctus. The sequence continues at coordinate 131,933,666 of OY992532.1, read as the reverse complement.
ATTTTTTTTTCAAATTTCGATATACAATATTATTGACATTTTAAAAAAGCTTTTTCATAAAGATTTTGATTGAAATCGGTTAAGCCGTTAATGTGAAAATCAAAAAAACCGTTATATGGCAGGTACCGTTAGTAACAGTTCCTGGTAGTTTTTGTCTTCCAAAATGTATACCATGCCTACAATAACGCATTGATTTTGTTTTTGTCAAAATTGTTTGAGTCGTTTTTGAGATAAATAAACTTTTCCTTAACGGTTGTATGGCAAGTGCCGTTATTTTTGGAGCTAACAACAAATTTCACTTTCACCTCTGTAGAGTTACAAAAAAATCTTGAGTTCAAAATTTGAAGAAAATCGCATCATTGGCTAAGGCAGTAGATCCAGATACAAACAGACAGACAAAATTGTGCCACCCACTTTTTCGTGTTCTCTATCATCGTCATGTCATGTTTGATTGTTGTCTCAAATTTTTTTGCACGAATCCAAAAGTTGCCCTAAAGTTCCTATACTATCTTACTTACTTAAGGTGGCGCTGCATTCCGGGATGCACCAGGGCCTCAACCAACAAGCTGCTTCCAGCCGGCTCGGTTTCTAGCTAGCTGTCTCGAGTTTCGCACGCCAAGTTGGTTGAGGTCCTCTTCCACTTGCGTGTGCCACCTTTTACGCTGTCCACCTCTACTGCGCTGTCCCACGGGGTTGGATTCAAAGACTTTTTGGGCCAGAGCATTGGTGTCCATTCGCTCTAGGTGACCCAGCTATCTCAGTCGTTGGCTTTTCACTTTTGTGGCTAGGACAGTGTCGCTGTACAGCCCTGAAGAACATATATCACAAATAATAATAAGATAGAGATTTGTTGGAGGTTATATGTACATTTATATACTTTTTATTGTACTTTAATGAAATTTACGAATAATTGGCAGTTTTCGAGAGATAAGTGCAGAGCTCTAAAAAAATGCAAACCTCAGAATCGAATTCAGCACCCCCGAAAACATAAGGCAGGAGTATAACCAAAGCTACCTCACAATTTGCTTGCTAAGAGACCTTTTGGGCAGAAATTGACTGGAATTACTATACTGTGATAATCCATACCCTATTGATGTTTTTTCTTGTTGTATTCCATTTTTCGGGGATTTTGTTTGACTGAGATATTGTTTTTTTAGGAATAATGAATGTCTTTCAACTTTTTCGTTCATCAAATAAAATAGCAAAAAAAAAAATAGCAGTTAATATGAATGCACACAATTTGATTAATTCTGAACATGTCCACATCCTAATACTTTTCCTTTAATTCATAATATCAAAAATTTTAGTTAAAAATAAATTTAAAAATAATAAAAAAAAACGTTAAAAAAAAATTTAAGATTTTACTAACAAACTATCACAATATTGATTTTTTTTAAATAATCAATGTTATGATTCGTTAAAAAAAATCTTAAAAGAATTATTGTTTTATTTTTAAATTAATATTCAAAATATGATGATCAAAAAGAATTCTCAAAATAAATACATAATTCTTTCCTACACAATATGTAGTTGTGTATATTATTTATTTCTTGTACACCTTATTATGGTAACGATTTGATTGAGTTTTTTTTTGTTTTCATTTGATTATAAATCGATTAAATTAAGTAATTTGTTCGCAATCGTGCACAAAACCCTGAATGGTGATGTGAGAAAAAACAAACATCCCTCTCAAGCAACTATAATGTTTTGTTAATAAAATAAGAATATAATTGGCACCAACAAACCTTATGTGGACAAACAAATATTAAAGAAAAATAAATACTAAAAAAGGTACGTATACGCCCAAGTGCACTTCTATTGTTAATAATATGTAAGAATTGCACTTTCCTTCTTTAAATAAGATACTTTATTTATTATTGATTATTATTATTATAAAAGGTTTTTGCTATTTTTGTATAAATTTAGAAAGTCTTTTATTTAATAATAATAATGAAGATGATGTTGCTAATTTCTTATGCATTCAGCATAGCCAAAAAGTTTGCAAAAGAAAACAAATTACCCGAGAGTTTATAACTAACAAGGCGTATGAAGGATGAAATAGTGGGACAAAAAAGAAATATCAGTATGTTCGTTTAAGTGTCTTTAAATTTATAAAATTAAAATTGGTTGATGGCAATTCTTTATGTGTTTTTTAAAGCTCTTTCACTTCATTAATAAGAAGCGTACACCATACAAAAAATATGAACATATTGTAATTTTGTTTTAAAATGGTTAAAACAGATTATGTGTATTTGCGGTAAACTCAGAGAATTTAGGTATACATATGCATGAAGATTAAAAAAAATCACAAAATTTCACTAATAACAAACTTAAAGGGCTTTGTTTAAGAACGTGCTTTATTTTGCTATAACGAAGTTACTTATAAGGTTCTTACGTGAGATGAAGTGATTATTGCCATTGTGCGATGTGATACTATGTGGATTTTACTGTGGGTACTCACTAGGTCACACACACCTCAAACGAGATCTGTATTTAATAAAAAGAAAAAATATTACAATTGCACTTACGTATCTTCAATTTTAATAGAAAACATTTTTCATTTTTTTAATTTCATCTTGTATGCAGAGTCTTCCAACAAGTAGTTTCATTTTTTGCATTTGTTGCTAAAGTACTCGCACTGATATATGTATTTAAGCCTAATATCGTTTTCCATTGGTTTCACTCAAGAAGATACTCATTCTAAATCCAATGGAACAGTGCATGTTACTTCTAATCAATTCTGATGTTTTTTTCACTATATTGATGAATCACTAAATAGAACCTTTTTTGCTGGCATACAAAAAGTGAATTCAAAAACAATAGTGAATCTACCCTTAACTTACAAATAATAATTTTTACTTTAATTTTCTTGATTTATGTATCAAAATTATATTTTTAATTCTTTGTTTTTAAGTTCACAATAAATTCGAATGAAATGTTTAAAAAGAATATGAAGTTGTACTGCAGTTTGTTTGGCGTTTGATTACATGTGTAAGTGCAACTCGAGTGGATCCTGATTTCAAATCCAGAAGCGGAATTCTCTTTCAAAGTCGTCAGAAGAGGATTTTTGTATACGAATGGAATTCAGAAGACTTTAGGACGCTTCGGAATGCTTTGGAAAACGATATAAGGAACACACTCTGAGATTAGTTAGGTATGTAATACCTTGGCTCTGTTTACATTCATTATTTTGATAAAATTTCTTATCAAACTTGCGCATCGTTGTACAAAAAAGCGCATACATACATATGTATGTACATACGGTGACCATTTTTTCAGGGGCAAAAAAGAGGACAACTTTTCAAAAACGTTCTAAAATTTTAGAACGAATTTATAATTATAAAAGGAAACAGACCATGGTGACAAAATCTATATTTACAACCCCAAATATGTGCACTTTAATAAATACTCTTTGGTAACATCAGAATTCTTGCTGTTTGTACTAGATTCTAGATTTTCGGTTAGATATAGAACTTAAAGTAGATTAGCAGCTTATATCCTTATTGTTACAAAATTTATATTAGTAAAATTCTAAAATTCTGATCAAAAGTTAAGTTAGGTAGTTAACTTTTTATCAGAATTTTAGTTGAATTGTGAATTAGAAGATATCCGAGCACGTTTTATAAATAGGGCTGAAACAGTGTTTAATTCTTTTCTTTGATATTTCTTTTTCTTAAGAAAATTTAAAAATCAGCACAGCCAAAGTTGTAATCTGTCGCACTTTGCTATTGACATTTGTCAACTTTAAATTGCGATCTCTCGGGTGTCTAAATATGTTTTGAATTAGAACACACTCTTTCGGTCAGGGCATTTCAAGTTAGAAATAATAGCGACAACTTTACAGGCTAGAATAGATTTTCACATGTTCTTTATAAAATTTTCTTATCTGGTAACCAACTGTCCATTTTTAAATTTGTTCTTCATTGACGTATCGTTTGACTAAACAAATCTAGCCAAATAATTCATCACTATTTATTTCTAGATCTTTTACAAATTCTAGTACATGGAAAAGCGTTTAGATTCAAACTAGTGCTATCATAAAGTAATGTGTTCAATTAGTTAAGTAATGAAAAAACAAGATACTTGATATGGCTTCAATCTTAGAAAAATGGTTTGAAAGATAAAAGGAGGACATTTAGAGGACAATTCAGTAAAAGGAGGACAATTTTCTGTCCTCTTTAGTAAAATAAAATATAGAGGACAGGACTCCGAAAAAGAGGACTGTCCTCTAAAAAAGAGGACGGATGGTCACCGTATACATATAGCTCCTTAGTTTTACTCATAAGAATTCATCTCAATGACGGTTCAAAAATGGTGGGAACTTCAAGATGAGATATCTTTTTGGAAGACTTCCTACATAAATAAAAAAAATTAATTGGGTGGCGCAACAGCTCGTGGAGAACGAGGGCCTAGTGACTTACAACTCTCAACCATTCCTGTGTGCGTGTTGTTGGCAGGAATGGAGAGGACCTACAGTTTTTTGCCAAGTCCGAACGGCTAAATGAGAAGCACTTTTTCATGACAGTATACCCTTGGAGGATTTGTCAGTTCCTCGCAAAAGGCAGTACCTTGGATAAGACATTTCTGTTTTTAGGTGACACGGCTGGGAATCGAACCCACACCTTCGGCATGACAGTCCTAAGCACTAACCATCATGCTACTAGGTACTACTGAAGACTTCTTACATATATACTTACTTTACTTCTACTGAAGAAAAAATCCAAAATAAGGATTTTCAATTGCAATTTTCTTATTATTGACAGTGCTTGCACAAAAGTTCAATTCCAAAACCTATTTGTAGTTATTTAAGATCAAATGTGTCAAAAATATCGGTTTCTCACATGTAACTTTTAAACGGTAATAGCTATTGAAAAATTTCTTACTGAAATCTTGTAGAACATCCAATTTTCTATGTCTTTTTTCTTTAGATTTTAGAAGATGTTGCCATTTTAAAACTGATAAACTATTTTTGATTAAAACCAGTTGATGTTTTCACATTTATTCACATATTTATTGATCTATTCAAATTTCTAGTTGACATTTCACTTTTAACCATTTTAAATAAAAAAAAAGGAACTTAAATACCGAATTAAACTGGATTCAAGTAGTTTATGCAGAAAAAAAAATACTTAAAAATTTTCAATGGAAATGCCTCAGCATTAATATGCAAGAAAAATCCTCTGAGTGGTGAGGGAAAAACTAGTTCATGGTTAAGATTTGCGGCAAGAAAATTATTGACTCGTTTATAATATACATTACATATACCTTCAATAAGCGTAGATATATGAACTAACGCAAGCATATCTACAAAAAGTCAGTGGTTTTCGGATTTTTATTTTTTTAAGTGTGTAGATAGAAATATATTTCATGCTTTTAGGAAAGGTAATGTTGTTTGTGAATCGTGTTTTTTTTTAAATAATTTTAAGGTTGTTAACCTTCTAGTTTTTTTAAATCTACGATGTCATGGCTAGTGATAAGGAGTACCTACCACAACACAGTCTTAAGTTGACTTAATATTAAAAGCTTAGTCAAACAGAGTGATTTATCTATGTTGCAGTTAGATAGCTTTGTTTGTTAACTCGAGATGAACATGTGTAGTAAACATGTACGAGATTTTTACAGTTATCAATCAATGATGCTTAAAATTTCATATAATTTTTGGATACAACAAAAAAATCACCCAAGTAACATCGTTGGAGCTAATAGAAGCAAAACTGTTCTTTAGCAGCTTGTAAGCAGTGAAATCCAAAGCTTAAGCTCTTAAATAGATTATTGCACAGCTCCCTACATTTCATATAAAAATGATGTTCTATAATCGAAGTTTCAGAACACTTTTAGCTCTATTAATTTTATAACGACTCACGATTTGAAAATAGCTCTTTAATAACGTTCAACGTTTTTTAAACGAGCTAACTATTGATATCAGCCCATAAAGAAGTATTGTAGAGCTGCTTAATTTCATGTTAAAAATACTAACGCATGACTTTATAGAAATGTCAAAAAATAGCACTTCAAAAGCTACACAAAAAACGGCTGTAGAGTTTAATTACTAATACTTTCACACAAACTCTTGTGAAGTTAACACTAGCGCATGCGCTTGAAATCTCTCTGAGCATTATAAAATCTATCTCTGAGCATTGGGCAATGTGAAGACTCGATAGAGCTACAGTGCTACAGAATATCGACTATAGAGCTTAATACTAAACCTCTCTCAAATAAAATACTACTACTCAATATTAGGGTGTTCCACAATAAAATATATTAGCCATGACTTCAACGGGAAAAATTAAACCAAAACTAGAAAATAACTGTATTTCTTTCACTTTCTGGTGAATACCGAGTATGCACCACAAATATCAAATTAGATGCTAAATTCACATTTTTTTTTATTAAAATCAATTAAACAGTTTACTAAAAAATTTTTTTTAAATAATATTAAATCTATGGCTGAGTCGCAAAAGTACTTGCTTACGTGCTAAGAAATCATAATGCACTTCAATGTTGAATAGAATTTTAATAAACAAGAACTTTTTTCCAGAAATTAGAATTAGCCAATGACTTTCAATTTCCGAACACCCTACTTTTTAAGTACTGAACGCAAAACTCTCATTTTGTGAAAACTAGCTCTAGAAGAGCTCGGTTGAAGACAAACTATGTTCATAATAAAAACTATGGCGACGGAAAAAAAAAAACCATTGAATAATTTTTCTTTATTTATTTAAACGAATGTAAAATCTTTCCTTTCAACAAAAACACAATAAAATATTGCAATGAAAACAAAAATATTTAGTTTCATGATTTATTTAATTTATTTATCAATTTTTTACATTGTTTAGGTAAACTTTTTTAAATATTTCACAGCGTAAAATAAATAATTTCGAAGGCGCGTTGTTATTTTTCGAGGTACCTTCAGTATAATTGTGATACAACTAAACGCGCACTAAAAAATCACTAACATGGAACTCACAAATATTAATTTTATTTCTCACTACGACATTTTCTCTGCGAATATTTAATTAATTTCCACGACATCACATGACCTTTTCGATTGCTACTATCACACACATAAAATACATCTCCCTAATATTATTTTAATTTATCATTTGTATTATCTAAACTAATACAAACAAAGTGCTGTCAAAAATGCTGCTTTAAAGATATCTGAATCATGAACCAAAGAGCTTCAAAGCCATACTAGCCACTGACAAAGAGCAAAAATTAGCTCTCAAACTTAATGAATTCGCTGTAAGCATGCTTTACACTTGCTTTAGAAGCGCATCTGGAGCTTCTTTTGAAATCAAAGAGCTTTAAGATTTGCTCTAAAAACGCTGTTAAAGCATTTGAAGAGCTAAAATTGTTACTTGGGCATTTATTTATCCCTACTTAAAACCAGAGCACAACAAATTTCAACTTCAAGTACCAAGTACCAGCCAAGTTCCTATATTATGTATTTTTCAGGTATTTGGTCGCAAGTAGCAAAGTATTGTGATCTGAAGTACTTGAGCAGTACTTTCAGGAACTTGACCAATACAATCAAGTACTCATCCAGTACAATCAAGTACATGACTTTCTTGCACTTTCAAGTACTTCTTGTTTGATTCATCAACAAAAACAAAATTGGATCAGAAAATGTTACGAACGTACGTACAAACACAGACTTCTCTCTAAAAATTATGGATTCCGATTCTATGGCGAAGATATGTCTAACTTGCGTTTTGACAAATCGGTCCAATTACAATAACTTACAATGGGAAGTTGAAGCAAAATATTATTCAATAAGCTAGAAACTACCTACTTGAAAATATTGACCAATTACTTGTGGTAGTGATCAAATACTTGCATGCTCTGTTCAAGTATTGTAGCAAAAAAGTACTAAGTACTTGGTGCTTGTTACCAAATACATACTTAGAAAAATACTGGTACTTTTTTAAGTACCATCAGTACCAGGGTCCTGAAGTTCAAGTACCAGCTCCTATTTACTTGTAGAGGTCTTGAGTCTTGAAATACTGAAGTACCTTACAGGTTTGCTTCAACCACTATTTCATTTAGAAAAATTTTGAAGTATGAATGTTTAAGTGGAACGATACAATATGATGAATTTTAAGATCTCCCAACTAATTGCCAGCTGAAAAGCAGCAAGTATCGTTTGGCCCTTTAACTATAAAGAAAGAGGTTGTACTGTTGTTTCTGAATTCACAGACTCAGACTTTTTTATCTAACATACCTTTCCAAGATAGCATTTCATCAAAGATTTTACTAAAATTATTATCTATTGAATAATACATATACATATATGTCTCGTTACGAGTTTTCTTCAATATTTCTTCAAAATTCATTTATTTTCTTTCCCGGTTTGAGGTTAAAGTTATTAGAAATGATATAAAAACAAAAAACTTTCTTCTTGTATAAAAACAACAATTTTCTAATCAAATAATTCAATTACTCAACATAACTACCACGCTAGCCCTATTAAAACTGTATAAACTATTTTTAAACAATCTTCCTTCCCATCATCTATAAATGGGTATCTTTGCAGTAGATATAATTATGGCTTAACTATGCAACGGCTAATGTACATAAAATGTATTTAACTTAAATAATTTCAGTATACCTATAACTAGTTATAAGAGCGTGGGATAGCCATAGCATTTCCTCCCATTAAAATTGACTTAAATACGAGAAGAAATAATTTTTATTTTTTTTTTTCATTTCTTTCTCTGTTGCTCTCTGCAATTCCGCAAACAACACTCTTAATAAAATAAAAATTACGTAAACAATCTGTAAATTGCAGCAAAATGAAGAAAGTAATTTTATGCACTAAGTATATATGTATGCTCACTGTATTCCTCAACCTAAACAGATTTCACATTGTACCGTTGTAGGTATGTAGCTACCTATCTGTATACTATGAACATAAATAAGAAAAAGACACAATACCTATTTACAAACAAATACAATAGAATGAATATGCAAAAAAAAACAATAGTTACAAACACAATTCTCTTCACACAAAAATTCATAGGTCACCCAGAGATCAAGATTTTAATGCAGTATTTCCGCACCAAGTCATCCTGATCCACCACTCCTCCGCACTAAACTTCTTTATCACCATCGTATTATCCTGAATAAAAAGCTGGAAAAGATAAATATGAAATTTTTCACTTCGTGGGCATCTTTTCACCTAGCCCCTAGCCTACCCAGTGCTCATACCTACCCCCCCTTTTTGGCAACCACAACTGTATTATGTAGGTACTATGTAGGAACATATCTACATATCTATTTTACTAAAACACCCACCTAGAAAGTCTAGAAAATATAGGTACCTATACAAAAATGTATGTTTGTATGCAGGTACCTTAACAAAATTGTTGGTTGGCCATAACCTGACTATGCTAGGCCGGGTATTTACTCGTCTGTGGTAACTTGGTTGGCCTCTGTTCTCTCTGGTTCTCTGCTATCCCAACGAACAGGTCTTGAAACCAGCTTTAAGTTAAACATGCAAAATGTTTAATTTCACTGCGGCTTCAAGACTTTACCATTACCTTTTTAACGAATATGAAACCCACCTTATATATGTTTGGGTTTGGTATGTCCAAAAGCTAAAAAGCCAGAGATGTTATATTTTCGTTAAAAAAAGCTGAATGCGTTTTCGAGTTTTGTTAAAGGTTTTTAATATTCAATCACGGCTTAGAAAAAAAAAAACAACCCAGCATCAATACATTTTAACAATTTTGCGATTAATTCATAATTAGTTTGAGCTCAATGACAATAATGATGACAGATATAAGAAATACGTCAAAATTTTATTTTCAGTTTTAACTTGCTCATTATACCAAACTCATATACATAAATATGGGAAGAATTTGTATCATGTGGACAAAATGTCAAGGTTTCGTTCAAACTTACAATATTACGATCAAAATAAGAAGTCTAACAGCAGACGTTTTACGTTTCGTTCGTCTGTTGATCATTAGCTGCGTTTCATTATCACTCATAACCCATATGATTCACCTCGAGAAATTGAAGTGATGCAGGTAGGGTTACCAGAAGTCCCACTTTACGGGAGACAGTCCCCCTTTTTCATGCCAAAATGCTGTTTGTCCCCTCTACACAAACCACTGTCCCCCTTATTAATTAAAAACTCAAAAAGAGTAAACATTCAATTGTAAACTGTAAAAATATTTTAATTAAATATTTTTATAAAGATTTTCTTAGAATACTTAACTTGAAGTGAAAAATCCATTCAAAGCTGTACGCATCCACTCAATGAACTACATCTCACTTCAGACGCAAAAGTTTTATGGGGTTTTCTTTTGGTAACAAAAATTGATTTTTTTCCCCTTCAGATCTGTCAAAACACAGATTTTGGCAATTAAAGCCTTCCAATGGGCATAAAAATCAATTTTTTTTTTTTTATCGAAAATCAATTTTGCAGATCTGGATTTTTCGGCAGATTTACCCCTCTTTTACTAACACCATTACACGCCAGAACAATTGAAAGCCATCAGTTTGACATGCCTGGATCGCTATAGCTTCACAGACACAAATTTTTCACCAATACACTGAAAAAGAAAAATCAATCTGAAATCGTATACCATTCGCGACGAAAAAAATCAATTTTCGGATCAAAATCTGAATTTACCAAAAGAAAACCCCATTATTTTATCTGTCAGTTTTTACTCTGGTGATATATTTTTCAAAAACATATTTTTTCCCCATTTTTTTAATTAATTTCTTATCCGCTACGGATAAAACTTATTTTGTGAATAATATTTGTAATTATGTCTCTTTGGATACCATTTTGAAAGAGGGTACTCAATCTGTAGTGTAGTCAGGAAACCGAAATTACTGCACTTTCTGTGGGAGGGGAACTTATTCACTGAATGGCGTCTACATGGCCATGTCCAGCGATGTAATGAAACCTTATATGATCCAGAGTATGCATACTTAGAGATGTGAGGTGAACCATTTACGAACCAACGGCAGTGCTCATATCCCCGTAGCGGGCTACGGCCATCAGACTATCCGGCTTGTTATCTTATGGTTAACCATGGAAATAGCGCTATGGGACTAAAGGTTGTGTGCTAGACCGGCAACCCTACACATGTTAAGAAAATAACCGCTTCAAATCGACAACTAAAGCCTCAGACAAGGAGGGATTTGACGGCGATGACTTTGGCTATCGAAAAAGGACAAAGATTTGATTCTGGGATATCAATCCCCTTCTCGACAGCCACGAAAAAGGTCCCAACAACGCCAGATTTCTTCAATTTGAGAGAGAACTCTAACGATAAAACCAAGACTTGGGCTTATTGAACCGAAATGGTTGAGCTCTGGTCAGGTGAGTTCATCTTCAAAAAGTACTTTCTTCATTTACTCTGTGAAATTCACTGGAAGCTCCTGCTATTCCAACATAGGACTGATGTTGACTCCAAAAGCATGTGAAAGTCTTATAACTTGGAAACCCATCAGGATACAGGTTACTGGCAGCCAAAGCTATTCCAGAGGAACTTTAAGAAAATCACTATCATCCAGTGCTATGGCCCGACTGAGGATCCAACAGACGTTGCGTCGTCGCAAATAATGTCAATTCAGGGTGGCTTTCTGCTACGTGGAGACATTTCTATTATGATATGGGATCTAAATGCTTAAGTTGGACAAGATAAAACAGCACTCAAACACGTTCTGAGTGATGACCATCATGGCATTAAGGAATGACAATGGAGAGTGGTTTGTTGACTTTTGCAACGAAAACGGACTAGTTATTGGATCCACTCATAACATAAAAACATAAGATCTCGCAAAAGATAAGCTGGCTATCCACGCATCAGAATGGCACAGCAAATCTTATGCATCACTTCGAGGTGTAAGTCTCGACGACGTTTAAGACGTGGTGCTCGCTTATTTATGACTTCGAACTGCATAAGTACATGGAAATAGACAGAACTTCTTCTGTACACCCAAGTACCATATTGCCAGACTATGGGATCCTATAGTGCGCCAAACAAACAAAGACAGCTCCTCGCCACAGAAACAGAGCAAATCAGCAGTGGAACACCAGAAAATGCCTTTTCAACTGGCAGAGAAACCGCAGCACATGGCTCTCGACAAATACTTGGAGAAAGATTGAAGAAAAAATGCTAGCAGATAAATACCTGCGGCAGAATCAGAAGGTAAGAGAACTGACATCGAGATCGAATCTCGGTACTTTATGAAAATAAAAGAAGTGTAGTGTAATATCAGGCGTGACAAAAGGCGTTGCATAAATGCCCTCGCAGAAAAGACTGAGAAAGCAATCTCCAGTTGTAACAGGAGCATCATCTATAAGATAACTAAAAAATTGGTAGGCAATAATTCCCTAAAGCATCTCATAAAGGATTTAGGTGGTAGATACGTTACTGGGAATGGATGAGAATTAGCTCAGAAGATGGAAGGAACATTTTTCCACTGTACTTAACCATCTGTAAATTTTGGCGGTAGTGTACTGGCTCCAAAGCCAGCTGAGAAGGTTTAAGATACACCATTTAAAAGAAAAAATATGATCTAAGAATGCAGCTTGTTGAAACCGCAAACTGAATGCAGTTCTATCTCCTGGAATATCTCTGGATTATAGTAACTTGTTTCTACTTTCCTTTACTTTTCTTTAGATGGCGCTCATAGTCCAGGGTAGACTACGGCCTCAACCAACAAGCCTCTCCAGCCAGCTCGGCTCCCTAGCTAGCTGCCTCCAGTTGCGCACTCCAAGTTGGTTGAGGTCGTTCTCCACTTATGTGCGCCACCTAAAGTGGGGTCGTGGGGTCTTCCTCTGCTGCACAGACCATCAGGGGTAGATTCAAAGATTCGTCGGGCTGGTGCGTGGGTGTTCATACGCTCCACGTGCCCCAGCCATCTCAGCCGCTGTATTTTCAGCTTTTTGACCAGGTTGACGTTGCTGTAAGGCCCATAAAGTTCAATATTAAATCCTCTCCTCCATACTCTATTGATACAGACTGAACCGAAGATCACCCAAAGAATTTTCCTTTCAAAGCACCCAAGCAGATTCTCATCCGTTTTTGACAGGGTCCATATATGTACTTCTGCCCCATACAGCAGGACCGGGATGATAGAGGCTTATATAAAGTCTCCTTGGTTCTTTGAGAGAGGGTTTTACTCTCAAATGCCTTCTTAGCCCGAAGAAACAGTGGTTGGCAAGAGTAATTCTTCTTTTGATCTCTGCACTGATATCATTTTTCGATGTAATAGTGGAGCCCAGGTAGACAAAGTGACGTTTTGCCCAAGTCGACGATATTGAGATGCCTTTCTCGATGATAGCATATACTTCATCTTGTCCTCATTTACAGCCAAACCCATTTTCACTGCCCCCGATTCAATACTTGCAAACGTGCTGGTAACAGCTCGTTTCGTTCTCCCAATGATGTCAATATCATCTAAAGCAAGTAGTTGGACGGATTTTTGAAAAATTGTGCCTCTTTTGTTGACTTGTAAGTTGCGTACAACTGCTTCACGATGTTAAGCAGGTTGCATGATAGGTTAGTTAGGTTAGGTTAGGTAGAAGGGCTGACAGTTGATCTCGTTACCGTCACACTTAGATCTATGTAGATCCGTTGTGATACCCTAGGAAATTGTATTCCACTTAATGTAAAAACCTATGTGTTCTGTTAGCAGTCAAGCCATTTAGAGGCGTTGATGAAATTCAGAAGGCTATTAGCCGAAGTTCCAGAAAGTTCCTCTAGGTCATTATAGAAATAATTTCCTAGGTGTTTCTTTCTTAAATGACAGAGTGCTGGGCAGTGGCAAAGGAAGTGTGAGGTATCCTCATGTGCTTCTTCGTCACTGCATCCTCTGCAAAGGTCATCAGTACTGAGCCTCATTTTCTTTTTATGGTATCTCAGTAGGTTGTGTCCGGTGATTATGCTGACAAGGGAACGGAGATGTTTCTTGTTCATTTGCATAATTTTGTCTGTTCTCTGCTTATTGAAATTTGGCCATAACTTTCTAGTTGTGGCGCATGTTTCAAGCAGATTCCATCTTTCATTGGTTTTTTCTAATATTTTGTTACCAATTTCCTGTTTGATGCTACAGGTTGGTACTTTAATATTTTGTTCGGCTTGACTTGAATCAAGCGACGAACCCGTTCTCGCCAGCTCATCAGCTCTCTCGTTTCCCTGTACATCACTGTGACCGGGAACCCAGCAGAGTCTAATGTTATGCTGCATGCCAAGAACCCTAAGCTCTTCGCGACAGCAAGTCACAAGCTTCGAATGTATCTCGGTGGCAGAAATTGCTTTTATTGCTGCTTGGCTATCAATAAAGAGGGTGATATCAGCTCGTGGTATCGCCATCATTGATATTTGCGTAGCTGCTTTTGTCACTGCCAAGACCTCGGCTTGGAAGACGCTGCAAAAGTCCGGAAGTCTGAAGGAGCTAGCTAGTCCCAGAGTTTCCGAGAAAATTCCTGCACCAACTCCAGTGTCCATCTTTGAACCATCGGTGAAGACAGTTATCGTAGATGCATTACTGAAAGGTTGGTTGTTTTCCCACTCCTCTCTATTAGGAAAAGAGGTAGTGAAGGGTCTGTTGAAATTTAAATAGGGTGTTGTGTAGTCTGTGCAAACATTATTTCCCACATATCTCTGCAGAATCTGAGTATGGCCCGATGTGCTTTGCTTCCAGCATTTAGTCTGGCTTAGGCGCAGGGCACTGTATGCTGAAGATTCTTGCACGAATAGATCTAGGGGTCTCAAGTTGAGTATCGCTTCCAGTCCCGCTGTGGGAGTGGTTTTCAACGCCCCCGTAATACCTACGCATGCTAATCTTTGAACTTTTGTCAAGGTTTTCAGGTTTGTTGCTTTCTCAGTCGCGTTCCACCAAACTAAATTACCGTAGGTAAGTATCGGTCTAACTATTGCCGTGTACATCCACCTGATAATTTTTGGATTGGGTCCCCAGGATTGGAGTCCCTGCAATTGATGGTAATCTAAACATTGGTATTTTTCTTCTGTTAGTGAAGAGAACCAATTCAGTTTTCAATGGATTAACCATTAGACCACAATTCTTTGCCCATGTGTTGACCTTTGACAGGGCATATTCTATTTGTTCACTAATAGTGGATGGGAATTTACCTGTCGCAAGTAGTACTAGGTCATCTGCATAAGCTACTACTTTGACTCCACTATATTTTAATTTCACAAGAATTTCGTTCATAACTAGTATCCAAAGAAGCGGAGAAAGCACCCCTCCCTGGGGTGTTCCTCTGGATGTGGATACTTTTAAACGTGAATCTCCAAGTTCTGTATTAATATGCCTGTTTTTTAACATGCACATAGTCCAATTTATAATTGAGTTTTCTATATTCAGCTCTACAAGGGCTCTCTTAACTGCATCGTTTTCCACATTATTGAAAGCTCCTTCAATATCTAGAAAGGCAGCAAGAGTTTATTCCTTGTCTTTGAGAGTTTTTTCAATTGTATTAACAACACATTGAAGTGCAGTTTCTACGCTTTTGCCTTTCGTATAGGCATGCTGCATTGGAGAAATTACCTCCGGGTTCAGTGAGCTGCGAATATAGATGTCCAACAATCTCTCGAAAGTCTTAAGAGTAAACGACGTGAGACTGATTGGTCTATAGTCTTTAGCTTCCGTGTGGCTGGGTTTACCAGCCTTCGGGATAAATACAACCTTGACTTCACGCCATGCTTTAGGTACATATCCCCATCTGAGGCTACTTGAGAATATGTTTTTCAGGTGTGAAGTAATGAGGTTTTCACTTTTTTGTAACATCATTGGAAAGATGCCATCTAGTCCCGGGGATTTGTAAGGGGAGAAAGAGTTTATTGCCCATTTAATCTTGTCTTCCGTTACAATGTCCGACGGTGTTCTGTGCTCTGTAAATATCTCAGTTTCCCGGTTATAGCTTGGGTTAGAGCTACACCCGGGAAAGTGAGCATTAACTAAGAGTTTTAGAGTTTCACTGCATGATTCTGTCCAGCGACCACTTGGTTCTTTTAAGGAACCTAAGGTAGATGGCTCTTTGGAGAGAATTTTCCTTAGTCTAGCTGATTCATTGGTGCCTTCTATTTCATCGCAGAAGGTTCTCCACGAGCTGCGTTTCGCTCGCTGTGTTTCAGCTTTGAATTTTCTTTGACTGGATTTGTAGATCTCCCAGTCGATGTCTGATCTGGTGCGCTTGGCGACATTGAAAAGTCGCCTCGTTTCTTTCCTAATGTCGCCCAGTTCTATTGTCCACCAAGGTGGTTTTTTGTTGCCTTTTTTACCTGGTTTTAATGGACATCCTTTGACAAAAGCATTGCTGAGTATTTCTGTGAATTTCTCGGCAGCTTTGTCTAAGTTCTCAGGATTATCAATTGCATTGGTATTAAGCAATTTGATTTCATTCTCTACTTCCCCATTAAAAATATCCCAGTTAGTTTTTCTGAAGTTTCTAAAAGGTTTTCGAGAGTTTTTGTACTAAGTATAAAGAATTCAATTAACCAATTAAAATTAATTCAATGATATAGGTTGCATGATAACGCGTTGCCTTTCCTAAAACCTTTCTCGACATCAAAGGGTTCGGTGGCGTTCTTACCAAGCAGCGAGATTTTTCCATCGTCATCCTACACAAGCGGACGAGTTTGGCAGGGATGCCGAGATGTGACATGGCTCTGTATAATTGTTCTCTATCTACGCTATCATATGTGACTTTGAAATCGATAAAGAGGTGGTGTACATCGATTTGAAACTCCTGGATTTTTTCCAAAATCTATCGTAGTGTGACCATTTGATCGACGGTTGACTTGCCAGGCCTAAAACCACACTGATAGGGGCCGATCAGATCGTTGACAAACGGTTTTAAGCGATCACAAAGTACAGATGAAAGGATTTTGTATGATATTGAGGAGACTTATACCTCTGTAGTTGGCACATGTCAGAGTCTCCTTTCTTTTGGATGGAGCACACTATACCGAGGTTCTATTCATCGGGCATACTTTCATCCGACCAAATTTTGGAGATAAGTTGGTGTATACTCCCTACCAATTCATCTCCCCCTACTTGAAATAGCCCAGCAGCCTTATATGTTTTAAGCTTGGCAATCGCCAACCGCATCTCATTTACGTCGGGTAGACGGAAATGTTGACCATCATCGTCCAGGTTGAATGGAGTGTTCTGACTTACAGCGGAATTTTGGCCATCTACGCTGTTTAGCAGTCTAGTGAAGTGTTGTGTCTAGATCCTCAGCACGGACTGTGTGTCCACCACCTTGTTCCCACTCTCGTCCTGGCAGGCTACCGTTCTGGCCTTGTAACCCTGGGTAGATTGCCTCACCCTTCGGTAGAACTTTCGAACATCTCCCCTGCCACTACAGTCATCAATATACTCGACTGCCCGCTTCACGTGATATCTCTTTTTCCTCCTGAGAAGTCGGCGTTCCTCCCTTCGTTTATGCCCGTAGAGCTCCCAGGCTGCACTCTCAACAGCTCTAGTTCTAGTTTGCACTTATTCTTATTCCTCCAGAAAAAAAAAAAAAAAAACAGTTCCAACTACTTTTCATGTTTGTAATGAATAGTCCAATCTGACAACCCTGAACACAACCACTTTCTATAAATAAATACATAATTTGTAAGCAAACATTAGGTATATTGGGATCGAAGAATCTCCTTACAAGTTATCTAATTGCTGTCAAGCTTTGTATATTAAAAGCAATCTTACCAGCTGCAGAAACTTCCAAAATATATAACATCCCTGTATGAAATTTTCAACAACTCTGGTCATAATAGAGAAACTAACGCGGGAAAGAAACTCATACTCATAGTAGTAAAAATATCTTTGTATGTAGCTTTTTGCCTTTTTTTATTTTTGTTTGTCTCTATTCTTGTCAATCGCTGCAATCCTGAATTATCTTTGTTTTTTGTGCGTCTTTTTTCCGCTTAGTTATTTTTTTTTTATTATTTTCCTCATTTTCTCATGACACCATCATCGTCAACAAAACACATCATCGTTCGGTTGGATGGTTTTGCTTTTGCCTTTGCCATACCTTCCTATAACATAGATGCGAGTATCTGCAGTGTATCTTTTTTAGCAGCGTTGTCGTCGTCGTCGGGTCATTTATATGTGTGTGTCCCTTGCCGAAGGCTATGTATTAGTACCTATTTTATGTCTCTTTCTTTCTTACTTTTGTATTCATTGTCTGCAATTAAAGTTGCTACTCTTTTCTTTACAGTTCATCTACCGGTTGATAACGAGCTAAAAATTAAACCGGTCGGTGCCTGGTACCGAGATCTCCGTTCGAACAACCAAAGTGATTGCGGTCGCGTATTTATTTACAACATACCTACCTACGCGCTACAATTTATTTGTTGTTGTTGTTTTTTTTTTCTCTTTACCTCACTCTCTTAACCCTCACTTGGTTGTTTTGTTGTAGTTGGGGCTTCTACTATAGTCAGTGATTTTCTATTTTTTTTTTGTATATTATTATTGTTCGTAGCATTATTCACAAAGGTGTGTTATTGTTGTATTTGTTGAGATACAAGGCAGGTTAGGTAAGATAGGTTTATAGAATTCCACAGCCTGTCTCCATCGGCGTATAGAAAATGACTTTGAAATTTAAGTATATTCATACACAACAGCAACAACAACAATAAAACATTCTAAATTCTTCAAGTCATTTCTATGTCAGAGTAAAAAATTTAGTAAGGGAAGCCTCGCGCTTCGGTTGGCAAACAGTTTATGTGTATTGAAGTGATTAGCGATTAACCAAGTTAAGTTTATTGGTTTGTTTGGCTGGGCTATGTAGCTATATTCTGAAGTCACATAAGCACAACCAGCCAGCGTGCGTGAGCTTTCAAGGAAGTGCAGTATTCCATTTTTGAAAAAAAAACAGGAGTAGGTAGTAGCAGGATGATGGTCTATTGAATTATTATTTCATTGAGTAATCTAGCCAAAAGGCCATAACAGAAATATTTTAGGGTATTAGAGTTAGAAGAAAGTAAGACCAAGGATAATTATTATTTATTAATAGGTACCTATTACCCAGAGGAATGTAACTCCTTATTAATTCTCCGCCTTAAATAAAATGTTATTTGAAAGTATTTAAGTACCTATATGTAGGTATATGTATGTATATGTACCTATGTTAGGGCTGCCAGATAAAATTGCCTTGATATCGGGAACGGGATAGGTATCTCGAACTGAAAACCGGTACATATCGGGACTTAAGAGAAAGCCATCAAATACATAAGGGTGCGCTCTGCACTCTAAAGGCTCGTCATTGGAGTGTTAAAAAACCGCGAATAACTCTCAACTTTCGAAAGTTAAACTCACAAGTGAGTCATGAAATTATCTAACAGAGGGGTAGACATCGATTATCCGAGAGTTACTGCCGAGAGTTTTTTAGTGAAAGTACTCTCAAACAGAAATGCACCTTTAGGTCTGATAGTGTGAATAATGGGGCATAATTTCTAAGCTGTTGCTAGCAAAAACTGGAGTTTTTCTAATGAAATTCCCATAGGATAAACTCCAGTTTTACTTGGAACACTTAAGCCAATATCTATGTGTAAATATGTCTCAATATGTTTGATGTATCTATTATCATACACAAATATGTCAAAAACGACGGAAATTACATTAAACTCAATCGGTGTAGAAGGAAACTGCTTCTTCGCTGTCAATGGTGTGGTGAGAGGTGACCATCCTTCTCATTAGTGGATTTGGTACAATGTTGATGTTCCCTACTAGCTTCTTAGCAAAAAGCAGTAGGTACCTTCCTGTTTAGAGGGATTAAGTTCGCTCCTGAAGTGTTTCCTTCGCTGCCAGTCAAACTGTAGTCTCGTGCAAATTCTGAGCATTTTTCTTTTGAACACATTCATGGTGCTCTTGGAGATTGAGAATTTGAGAACCAGACTTGGAAGCAATAGCGTATGGCTGGCTGTAGAAGTTGCTTGTATGTACCTTAAGATTTTGGTCTGTTAACTTAGTCTGGTTCTTGTTATCATCACAGGGTAGAATTGGTGAACGCCCCGCTGGCTCTTATGAGCACAGTTCTTGAGTGCGGGTTGAACCTAAGCAACTTATTAAAGTCCATTAAGCAGTTATGGTTGATCCATCTATCCGTTTTAGAACAATGTTTCTGCACTTCTCCTGGAGCAGACAAGTTCCGATTTGCTAGAGTTGATCTGGATGCCTCATTTCCTGTAGAGTCCAAAATGTGGCGAAGCGTAGGTGAGCAGGCCATCAGCATACAGAAGGTTGTCAGTTCTCACATCCATTTAGATTGGGGAAGGTTGGTCAGATTTCATCAAACTGCAGAAGAAGAGGCCAAGTTTTGAGCCATTGCTGGTGACTCCGACTCTGATGGTCTTAATGTGCAATTTACAGTTCCAGTTAAGTAATAAATTTTCTGAAAGAAAGAAAAAAAATCGAATTTTGGTTGGCGGGGGGGTAAATTTAACAGATGCAGTTTGTGGATAAAGGGCTCCTATCTTCATCCTGTCGAATACGTTATTGACATCCAGGGATCCAGGAAGCATCTATCGGTGACTGTTGAGCGCATAGGTGATAACCTGTTGGAACTGTTTTAGTGGTGGATGCAGCTTCGAATGTTTTTTTTTTCGAAAAATTTCGTTGCAGACCCTCTTAAGCTTTCAGAGGATTACTTCTTCCAGTATTTTACTGACACTGTTTAGAAATGATATAGGCCTGGGCCCAGATCACGTAAGACGATTCGATTGAACGATCGTCGTTTTTACTGTAGCTGTCTCTATTCACATCTACAGGGAAAAATAGAGAGAGTAATAGTCGAAACGATGATCGTTCAATCGAATCGTGTTACGTGATCTGGGCCCTGTTGAAAGCTCCTTTTCTCGGGATCGCCACTATCTTCGCTGTGTTCCACTTTTGGCTGACTTTGACTTCGGGATAGCTACTATCTTCGCTGTGTTCCACTTTTGAGTGAAAGAACAGTTATTGGAGTAATAAATAAGGATAATTGTGAGGAGGACTTTTACTGAATATGGAAGCCTTTTCAGGACGTAGTTGAGGATTTCATCCGGTTTTAAATAGCTTATGATCTTGCTGCTACCTAGTCCTGATTCCCTAGCTGTCGATTGGGTAACTTGCTAGATTGGTTTCATGGAAAATGACTTCTTCCAGATAAGAGTCTGTCTGCTGAATAGATGCCTCAGTTTCGTCCGAAAATGCCGGATCAGGAGGTGGGTTCGGAGTGAAGTAACCTTCAAATTACATTCTTTTGTATTGATGTTGCTTCAATGTTGTCAATAGTTTTCGGGATATGGTACCTGCTTTCCGATAATTCTATTGATGTTTTTGAAGGCTTTGGGTTCTGGCTTAGTAGCTTGCAGGCACTTTCGGAACTGGATGTTATTTTGGTGGTTTATAGAGGTTAGGTTTGAAACATTGTGTTGACACAATGCAATTCACTCCAAACAGTTTACTAGTTGTTGTTGGTTGTATTGATTTGTCTGTTCCTTTGCTTTCAATTTCTGTAATTTCCTCGCATTAGCGTAGATTTCAGTCCAAACTGTCAAAGTTCATATTAAAAATAGTTCAAAGTAAAGATCACCCCTGAAATCTCTTTGATGGATCCTTTGGGAACGTTTCCTCAGCCATTGTCTATAAGCATACAGATTTTGCACGTACTCGGGAAGGTGCTAGTACCTATCCATTGGTATCCTAAGCTGCTTTAAATTGTCTAGCGCATCAGAAAAAACCTGTTCTAAGCCATCTTAGGTTTTTTCGATTTCGTAAGTTCCTGTTTAAAGATGGAACATGGAACCGTTGCGTTGGCTTTGATGTCTCTATGAAGTCTTTCCACGTCCAACCATGTAGTTGATGAAATTCTCTGGTGGTGCTCTATAGCCAAGAGTAAAGGATGGTCTCTAATAGTTAGGATGGTTAAGGTTGATCGATTGTTGAACAGCTTCATGGTCCGAGTCACGACGCACTATTGTACAGTTATATAGTACCGGAATAATATGACCCAGGTACGAAGTTGCTATGAAGAAATCCACATCAATGGTATTCTGGAAAAGGTATGTGGACTCGGCTAAAGTTGGTATATAGCCACCAGAGAATTTCCAGAAAAAAATCCTACAGAAAATTTGTCATACGATAGATCCATTTTTTGACAAGTTGTGTGGCATAAAGTGTTCAAAGCAATCATTTTAGACAAAAACATGTGGTACAAAGTTGTGTGCTGGATGACCTTAGTTCCTCAGACCTATAGTTTCGAAAGAATACACACCTGTGCTTTCAGCCACACTTTCAGTTATACTGCAGCAATATTTTCACTTGACCGTGCTCGAACACAAGTATTAATCTTCACATCAATTATCTGCCAAAAACGTTCAAATTGATGGATTAAATTCACTAAAGCTGGGTATGACAGGTGGCACTTGATGGCGACCCAATGCACTTCAAAGTTTACGAAATGTGTTAGCAATATTTTACGTTGTGTGAGTGTGGCTATGAGTGCAATAGTTATGTAACCTACATTTTTTTGGCATATTTTTTGTCTATATACATAGTTGATCTTAATACTTTTTAATTTGGGTTTCAAAGGGATTTAGTCACTTTTTTTTTGTAAGCTTACTAAGAATTTAGAATGGTGGCCATGAGATAGCTGTTGATGCCTAAATGTAAAAATACGAGACAAAAATATCAATTTTGCTGAAAACTAGGCTACACCAAACACCACAGCCTCAATTAATAACCAGTTTTTCTTTATCGAAACTCACAAATAATTACAATGAGAGTTTAATCTTGACAGTTAAAAATGGCGGGAGATTTAAAATAAACCCTCTTGTTAGAAGACCCTGTACATACAATTATTAAAATCCTAGGCCTCTTGAATATAAAATTATCTGCCTCCGACCTACTCATGCACTTAGTTTTTAATATTTTTGCTACTGATTTTATTATATTTAGCTTAAGCTGCAATATTTTGGGGCGTCCACGAAAAATATAGGACTTGCATTCTCATTCTTCCCACATTTCGTAGTTCTATTGCAATATCTCCTGTTCTTTTTAATTTTCACAAGACAAATAACAAAATTTAAATATTCAAAAAATAATTAAAAACTAACTTTAACTTAATTTTTCATAAGAAATCTATTAGTTTACTGGCAGCCTCAAATAAACAAGGCGAACCCATTTAATTTTTAACTGCCACAAAATCAACAAATTGCTTAAATTTGTTATTAATTGTTGGCCAACGATGCAGCATTGATTTTAGCTTTGCTCGGTGTTACATTTAATTGAGTGAACTCAGTGCTAATCTGCATATAGTTTGAGTTCATCGACCAAGTGGTAAGCCATAAGCCAATTAATCCGATTCATCCAGTTTGTGTGGTGTACCATGCTCATATATCCACCATCATTTAATTGTGCAGCAATTATTTTTTTTAAATATTTTTTGTACCAAGTAAATCGGATGTACTCGAATGTATATGTATTGTAGGTACCACAAAAGCCAAATGTTTTAATAAAATTCCAATTAAAGGAAAAAAAAAACAAAAAACAACCAATTATTTGAATAAAATCGATGTTCGCAAAATGTACCCTTATTTAAAGTAGATCCACTTCTCCAAAAGGGAAAGAGAATTCAATTTGTAGTGTAAATAATATTTTCAACATTTCCATAACGGAAATATGAAACCCAGTACAAAATGAAAAAGCAATTAAATTTTGCATACAACACAACATACATACAATCCTCTTAACCCTTTTGTCAGGTGGTACCTTTGCTCTTTAGTAACATTACATGTTCTGAAAGGCTAGGTGGTAGGGTAGGGTTCGGGTCATTGTGTGGTACAAGCATTAAGCTTGTAACGAAGGGATGTTACCAAAAAGATGTGAAAATAATCTCTTGTTCAAAATTTATCAAACAACGCAACGTTCATATAAATGTGGTACAAATTTTCGTTGAAAATCTTTTCTGTCTCTGCATTATTTCATCAAAAACAGAATTTGTACCTAGTTAACGAGCGAGACAAGACCAAGAGAAGAAATATTTACAATTCTTGGCAAAGAGAATTGTTAGCATTAATAATATTTTGTTTCTTTGGGGTTATTGTTGAAGATATAGAACGGTCAGTGCAGGTTAAAAGTGATGAAAACTTATACATATTTCAACTTTTGGTTAGTGTACAATACACATTGCCATTCAAACTAAAATTTTGTATCTTCGGATGAGTGGTATATGATATCTTGATACAAAGTCTCTTAATTTTCTTTTGAATGCAAAAAAGCTGGAATGGGATTACAAAAATTAATTAGTGGCACCACAGCTGATGGAGGACCAGGGTCTAGTTATTTACGTTTTCAACCATTCCTGTTGTTGTTTAACGATAAAAATAGAGATATGCTACAATTTCCTGCCATATACATATACAAACGGCTAAGATGTCTCTATCGTTGCCTCGCTACTTATAACGCAACTGTAATGAGAAGGTACTGCTTATTGTACCCACTACATACATATCTATATTTTTGAGTTGTCTCTATCTTATTTTTGCTGGTTGTAAGGCAGCTTCCTATCTTCTTTGATTTGAACTTGCATCCTTCTAGGTGCTGATAGTGCTGTATGTACTAGCATGGCCCAGTGGCAATACAAAATACACAACATTTTCTATAGACACGTTACATAAATACTGACTCACAAGGTTGCGAATACAAATTTCACTCCGCCTTAAATTAATTAAATTAATTAATGTCTCTTTCCAAAGTAAAGCTTCTCTTTTGAAGCAGCGAGACTCTTTGGGAATTAAATTCAATTTAATGCACTTTATATACATATTTACATATCGGAAAATTGATTTCACATATTTCAGATCACTGCAATGCTCTGAGATCATCATCATCATCCATCAAGGTCTGCAACAAGGTATTTTAACTGTGGCCACGTCTTTCTCTGGGATTTCCATGTTGTTCTTAGACTTCCAATTTGCCATGCACCCTGAGGATTCCATTCAAAGGACTGTTTTACAGTCTTACATATAACAGCATGGATTCGACATTGGATTCTAAAAATCTCAGCTTAGTGCGAAAGAAGACTTGACTGGATTTCCTAATTGGGGACAGAATACCGAAGGCAGCACGAGCTTTATTATTTCAACTTTTAAGATCCAGATCCGTATCGTCATTTGCAGAAACAATACTACCAAGGTAGTTAAACTGTTCCACTACGTCAACTGGCGTCCCCTGTAGAATAATACGCTGCTGTGTAGAGCAGTCTGGTGAACATTATTTTGGTATTTTTGCTGTTTATTTTTAGACGTTAGACAAAGTTATTTTTGTATTGTCCCATGCTTAAACAAATAATGCAGACGACTCTTGGACATGAGAACACGGCGAGTACAATTATTACTGACCGTACGAAAAGTACAGAATTTCGAGATTAAGGCCAAAGGCCACAAACTTGCAGTGATTGGCCTTGAAATTTTTTGATTGTCATGGTCGGGCGGCAACGGCGAGTGCAATTCAAATGGGAAACTGAATGCCCTAAAACTCGAATGGCAAGTCGTTCGTAATGATCGTAATTCTTGAAATGAGAACTTTTTCACCTTGAACTTGCCTTTAATCATAGTCATAGTGTGTGACTTGCATGACGTTGCTCGTGACAAGAGTTTCTTCACCTGATTCCATTGCACTGAGTTCTTCCTTCGATGATGTAAATTCACAAAGTTTGGAAGAAAATCAGGTGAGGCACAGTATTTCTTCTGTCGACGAGAAGAGCTTTTATAACTGGCTGACTGCTGAGTGCGTAACTATATCAACGCATTATTGGCAATAAAAGCAGAAGAGGCCGCAAAACAATAGGACCGTATACATGAATTACCAAAGAGCTAAGAGGTGCCCAAAGCTCTAAACAACACCTGGTAGAAGACATAGGTATATCACTGCTAGTTTCGGATTTGAACCAAATCAATAAAGGTGGAAAAAGCATTTTTATGTGATTTAAACAACGTTTTCACCAGTAGCTTTTTAATGTATCAACGGAAATACCATAATTTCATACAAACGTTGACCGGGTAAAGTTTGACGAAAATTGCCGCCGGTTATCAGTATCATCATCATCTCGTGTTGTTCTGAGAATTATACATTTTTTGATTGAGTGCGTCCAGTGCTCACACTTGTTTGCCATTGTGCATTCATCCCAGATGATAGTTTCACAAGTTTTTAACACCTGTGTCATCAGGGTGTTTCTTGAAATGCTGCATTGTGGTTCGTAATTTATTTGAAGATTCGTTGCCTTTTTTATGCTTAATGAACTGTCTAACCACCTTACAATAACCTGGCCACTATTCCAAAATCCAAATAGTAACCGCAATCACGATGGCAGATTTATACTTAATTGAAGACAAAATCAACGAAATGAGGAACGTTTTCCAGTTGTCCACCAGACGCATCGAGGAAGCATGTTCCGCCGATACCATCTTCAACCACCTTCATCAATGTGTTGTACACTTTCTTTTGCTGGCGATTTAGCAGTGGGATATTTGAGGGATTTTCAATTCACTCAAAGAACTACCACATGAGGAAAAAAAACTAGCTGGTTGTCCATTTCGTAGAGTTTGTCATTTCTTTGAATCAAAATGTTTTGCCTCCCATACAACATGGAATTTTCATGTATATAAAGTTAGCAGGATACTTTGGAAATTCAGGTTAAAAACTATCCTATCTTTAGTTGCTACTTAATTGCGAATTAGTTACGCAAAAAAAAAAAAGTTATTGCATTTTTGGTTTGCGAAAAAATGGGTGTCCTGCTATCTTCATATGAACTTAGCAGTACAACTTTCTCAAAAAAGAAGATAATCGAGCTGAAAAAAGTAGGTCATTGAGAACTAATTAATTGCGAATTAGTTACGCAAAAAAAATTGTATTGTGTTAAGTTCTTGACTATTTAAATAAGAAGACGATATATAAAAATTAATTTATTAATTCAAGTACTTAGCTTATGTATAGGAGAATTATGACCTGAAGGTTTGGAGGTTATCGCAAAAGAGAAAGAAACCACAAGGTATTTTTGACAGAAGGAAGTCTATCATGTTCATCGCAAATATCTCTCCAGGGTGCGTAGGTGTTATTATAGATTGCTGAATTCAGGGTTGGTAAATACACAACAGTCCTCCCCTCTTAATTGTTTAGTAACCCAACCGCTCTACAGGTTAACGCGACTGCTTCTTCGAACCGTGGGTGCTACTGCAGTGTCTTTGTCCACATTATCTGCTTCCTTCGAGGTTGATGGTGATGGTTGAACTACTCCTTCACTCCAGGATTCATTGGGCTTAGGTGATTGTGCCACAGGTGACTGAAACTCATCACCAGATGTTTGTATCGGCGAATTTGTTCTAGGACCACCGCATGTGGGGTGAAACATAGGAGCAGGTGTTGAAAGCTGCACATCTAGATCCTTCGGTACTTGTTTTTCATCCACGTTACACTTCTGAATCTGGTCCACATGCCTTCTCCACAGCTTCCCGTGAACATCAATGAAATAATGGAAAAGTCCGTCTTGACGCACTATATTTTTTTTTTTATTGTCCTTGCTAGTATACTCTCTTACTTGAACCTTATCTCCCGGGTAATATTGCACACCACTTGGATATGGTCCGTGTAGTTTCTCCTTTACGTTTTCGATGGTGTTTGGCCGGATCAAATCCAACCTGATGCGTATATCTCACTGGTGAAATAATGTACAGGGTGCCACTCCGGTTGTAGAGTTTGGCGTCTTTCTGTAACGCATAAGATAGTTCGAAAGTTTATAAGCAATGTTACCTGGGTCGTTAATCATTTTTCGGAGAGCCACTTTCATATTTTGAACTAATCGTTCAGTTGACCATTAGCGGCTGGATGGTATGGAGCAGTGAACTTATGATTGATACCATTTTCTTTTAAGAATCTCTTAAGCTCCCCCGAGGTAAAAGTAGGCCCATTGTCACTGACCGATGTCAAGGGTAGACCATATCGGGCAAAGAGGTCACGTAACACTTCGATTGTCTTTGCTGCTTTCATGCTATTTATTTGAAAAATTTCTGGCCACTTAGAATGTGCATCGACCAAAATCAAATTTTTTTTCGAAAAATGGCCCTGCAAAATCTACGTGTACCCTTTGCCATGGGGTTGATGGATATTCCCATGGATGTTGAATACTTTTCGATGATTTTTGAACGCTTCTGCAGGCCATGCATTTCTGGGCTAAGTCCTCGATGTCAGTGTCAATATGTGGCCACCACACATAGCTTCATGCCAATGCTTTCATCTTAACAATCCCAACGTGAGCAGTATGTAATTCATCCAGTATTAGTTCCCTCAGTGTTTGAGGAATCACCACCCGATTGTTCCTGAGAATTGTACCATTTGTTAGTGAGAATTGATAATCTTTACCTTCGAATCCAGCTGTGTCTAATTTTTTTCCCAGCAATAAGTTGTTATACACCTCCTTCAGAGCTGGATCTCTACATGTCTCCTCAGCAACTCGTTTTTGGGTAACAGGAACAACGTCTATTTGCTTCATTTGGTAGTAGGTTACGTTGTCAGCATCTTTAGGTTTATCCAACTGTAGAGGCAAACGAGAAAGCGCATCTGCATTGCCGTGGTCCCCCGTCGCTCGATACACAATTTCATATGTGAAGCCTTGCAGAAACTGTGCATAATGCAGCATACGAGTGGCCACCATACTAGGTAAACTTTTGCTAGGGCTAAAAATAGCAACTCTAATGGTTTATGATCGGTGATTAGTGTGAACTTACGGCCATAGCAATAACGAAAAAATCTTTTTAACGCCCAGAATATTGAAGTCGCCTCTTTGTCAATTTGACTGTAATTTTTTTCTGAGCTTGACAGAGATCGCGAGGCGTAAGCGATTGGTCGTTCCTGTCCATCTGGGAATGTGTGGGATAGCACAGCCCCTAGACCATATGGACTCACATCGGTCGCCAATGATAGAGGTAATTTTGGATTGTACGCACAAAGAACAACATCCAAAGTTATTTCAGATTTGATGCTCCTGAACACCTTCTCACATTCTTGACTCCATCGGAAATCCTGGTCCTTTTGTAGTAGATTGTGTAACGGGTTCAATATAGAGGAGAGATTCTGCAAAAATCTCTGTAGTACCTCGTGGCTTGATGGTTAGTGCGTAGGACTGTCATGCCAAAGGTGTGGGTTCGATTCCCAGCCGTGCCACCTAAAAACAGAAATGTTTTATTCGAGGTACTGCCTCTTGCGAGGAACTGACAAATCCTCCCAGAGTATACTTGTCATGAAAAAGTGCTTCTCAATTTAGCCGATCGGACTCGGCAAAAAACTGTAGGTCCCCTCCATTCCTGCCAACAAACACGCACACAGGGATGGTTGTGAGTTGTAAGTCACTAGGCCCTGGTTCTCCATGAGCTGTTGCGCTACCCAATTTATTTATTTATTTATATTTCTGCAAAAATCTCCCATAGTAGTTCATCAGACCCAGCCAGCTTCTGACCTCGGAAATATTTCTCGGAGCTGGTGCGTCAGTTATAGCCTGTATTTTGTCTTTAGTCTTTTCGAGTCCCCTTTCTGAAATTATGTGGCCCAGATATGTTATTGAACTTTCAAAAAACTTACACTTGCAGAGTTTGATGCGAAGTCCAACGTTATTTAAACGGCGAAACACTTCTTCAAGACGCAATGTATGTTCTGCAAGACTGGATCCTTGGATTTGTATGTCGTCCAAAAACACGCATACTCCAGGAATATTATCCAATGTTTGCGTACCTCTGCCAAATTGCTGGAGCAACCTTTGTACCGAACATCAGCCTGTTTACTTTATAGTCACCTTTAATGGTTGATATCGCCTGTATTTCAGCGCTACGAGTGTCCATTGGCATATGCAGATAAGCTTCGCTCAGATCCAATGTCGTGAAAATCTTACCACCCATCATAGATGTCGCAAAAAAATCCTCCACGTGAGGAATTGGATAGTGATCATTCTTAAGTACTTTGTTCAAAGTAATTTTAAAATCGGCACAAAGTCTAATCGATCCGTCTTTTTTTATGATAGGGACCACCGGTGTCCCCCATTCACTATATTGCATTTTTGTTATAATGCCTTCACGCTCTAGACGGTCGATTTCTATGTTCATTTTATCTTGGAGTGCATAAGGCACCTTGCGAGCTGGAATGTAAATTGGTTTAGCACTGTCATCGGGAAATAATTTGGCTTCAAAATTATTTATTCTACCAATTCCGGATTGAAAAACATCACTAAATTTAGCTTTTAGAGCACACAGTAACTTCTCTTTTGACATTGGTATAGAATTACTCACTTGATTTAATTTTGGCAACTCAACTTTGAACGCTTTAATCCACTCTCTTCCGAAAATTGCATCTACCTTTCCTGGCATTATATAAATGTTGGCATTTGCCTCCTCGTTGCCGTATCTTACATGCATTGTCGAATATCCAATCGGCTGAATGATCTCTTCAGTGTAAGTCCGAAACGGAACATTGGATTTGTACATCTGCTTATTTGGCCATGAATCACTAAATTCTTGATAAGACATTGAAGAAACTGCAGCGCCCGTGTCCAGCTCTAGCTGTTTTGACACACCATCTAGAACTAGTGTGAGCATGAACTTCCTCGGCTTTCTCTTATCTTCGGGTAAAACGCACCTAGTCAGCTGGTTCATGTAGTAACTGTCTTGCTCCTCTTCGTTTTCGTCGTCGTCGTCGTCGACGGAGTGTGATTCTAGAGAGTGAAGCTGATTTTGTTTAAAAAATTTTCTGTGTTTGGTAATGGGTGCGTGTGGAGGAGGTCGTTGTTTTTTATCACTGTTGTTAGACATCGTCCCGCTATTCATGCAAACGCGAGCTAGATGACCAACTTTCCGACACTTAGAGCACACTGCTCGATTGTGTTTGCATGCAGTTGCAAAATGATCTTTATCACCACATCGGTAGCAGTAGTTGGAATTTGGTGAACAATTTTTGGTTTTTGGTTTGCTTGTACTTGCAATCTGGTTTTGGTAATTGCTCAGCGAAGTAGCTTGCAAATTTTGAATTTCCTTGGAGTCTTTTTGTGCCGATTCCATTGCGAGAGTAGCCGTTACGCAATCTTTAAACGCATTGTTTGGTTCTTTTAATTGAATTAATTTTTCTAACCAATGTGCATTTCGGAGGCCGCTAATGAATTGCTGCCTTAGGTGGGCGTCGGCAGTCGACGCTTGGCAAGATGTGCACTTAAAATCGCAGTTTTTGCACATTTTTTTAAGGTCTGCAACAAAGTTAGATATTGTCTCTCCTTCATGTTGCGTTCGCTTGGTAAACCTATTTTGTTCTGCTATAACGCTAGGTGCAGGGTTTACTTGATCTTTGACCAATTTAATTAGTATTCATCATAACTTTTAGTCTTTGGGTCTTCTGGACTGGTTAAGTTGCAGAGTAATTGAAGAGTTTTCGCACCCATTGCGTGAATTAACCAATTTCTTTTGCTCTCTTTGACAACATCAGTGTTCCCTGTCAGATTTCTCAAACAGAAGAAATTCTCAAGCCTTTTTATGAAAATCTCCCAGCTTTCATTCTCCTCGTTGAAGCTTTCCAGTTGGATAACTTCAGGCTACGGTTGACTGGCATTGTTGGTGCTGCCCTGAACCGCCAATGTAATAGCATCCAAAAGAAATTTCAATTGATTGGTGTCCATAATTAAATTCGCTGGTTTTGTTTTTTCTTTACCGCCTCGTCGCCACTGTTAAGTTCTTGACTATTTAAATAAGAAGACGATCCTTTCTATATAAAAATTCATTTATTTATTCAAGTACTTAGCTTATGTATAGGAGAATTATGACCTGAAGGTTTGGAGGTTATCGCAAAAGAGAAAGAAACCACAAGGTTTTTGACAGAAGGAAGTCTATCATGTTCATCGCAAATATCTCTCCAGGGTGCGTAGGTGTTATTAAGATTGCTGAATTCAGGGTTGGTAAATACACAACATATTGCATTTATGGTTTGCGAAAAAAATGGATGTCCTGCTAAGCTCATATGAAGTTAGCAGGACACCCATTTTTTTGCAAGCTAGAAATGCAATATTTTTTTTTTGTTTAACTAATTAGCAATTAATTAGTTCTCAACAACCAACTTTTTTCAGCTCGATTATCCTCATTTTTGAGAAAGTTGTCCTGCTAAGTTCATATGAAGTTAGCAGGACACCCATTTTTTCGCAAACTAAAAATGCAATAATTTTTTGTTTTGCGTAACTAATTCGCAATTAATTAGTTCTCAAAAACCAACTTTCTTCATTTTTGGGAAAGTTGTCTTGCTAAGTTCATATGAATTCAGCAGGACATCCATTTTTTCGCAAACCAAAAATGCAATCAAATTTTTTTTGGGTAACTAATTCGCAATTAATTTGTTCTCAATGACCAACTTTTTTCAGCTCGATTATATCCTTTTTCGCGAGAGTTGTCCTGCTAAGCTCATATGAAGTTAGCAGGACACCCATTTTTTCGCAAACCAAAAATGCAATTAAATTTTGTTTGCGTAACTAATTCACAATTAAGTAGCACCTAATGATAGGATACTTTTTAATCTGAATTTCTAAAAGTGTCCTGCTAACTTTATTTACATGGAATTTTCAAAAAAAAAGTATGCAATTTCTAGTTTTCGAGATTTTCCAACTTTTTCTATAAAAATTTAAATTTTTGGCTCCATAATATGTTTACCAGGTTTAATACAAATCAATGTAAAATTCCCCATGTAAATGGAATTTTGTTCAGCTGAGCTATGCGCGTATGAACATGAAAACAATTAATTATCAATTAAATAAAACCCATCATTAAGAAAAATTGGCTTTTTTATTTGATAAGTTTAGACGACTTGACCGCCAAAAGTGTTCCATTTTCTTTTTGTAAAAGTGACCATTTAAATGACCTGATAAAATCTCTTTCACCCTTGTCAGTATGTCAGTTTTTTTCGTATCATAAATGATAACAGCAGACATATCTACTATACTGCCAGCCAGATCATAGACCACAGTCGTGTGAACCCAGCATTATTGCTATTGATTAAACCAAAGCTCGTAGCACCTAATTTGAACTAAATTACCGTGAGAGAGCATTCCTAGAAATCTTAAAATCGATCAGTATAAACGATAGAATTGCATTCCACACTATAACTTTGTGTTTACCTATACTGCTTAGCATAGGTACCCTTCATAAAATCAAAGCATGTTTACTACAAACTGGCTAATGTCAGAAACGTGATGTTCTTTATTTATTTAAACTTGTTTAACAATAATAATATACTTAGGTATAGGCATTTACATAGGAAATACAAAAAATAACATAGCTGGCAGTAATTTAAAGTGCAGTCGCGTGCATTTCGCTTTGTTTCAGTTATTTTTTATTTTTATTTTATTTTGTTAGTTGTTGGAGAGGGACATTTTATTTTTTTCAAAACGACAATGGGTAGGTAGGTACAACCAATATGCGCCATTAAAATGAACATGTTCCAAAGAACCAGGGTTAGGTGTTTAGTGGTAGGGATAGCTTAAATTTTGTTTGTATGCTTGTGTATTATGTCATCGACCAGATTGACATGCGATATAGTCAGAGAGATAACACTGCATTTTTAAAGAGTTACTGGCTTAACAGTATGGGGTAGCTGTAGTTGTCGCGTGTAGCACTGTCAAAGTAGAAAGATACAAAAATAGTATACAGTGCCACAATGAGAAGCTGTAAATGTAGCAAGGAATGTATGGTGTAGCAGAAGTTAAACTAAATTCAACTCTTGCTACCAGCTGCAGCTACGTTCATTCTGTTCAAGGGGTTAAGCCTACACGGTTAAAAATTTTGGGGTACTTTTAAATATTTTCTGGGTTACATATATGACAACACCAAAAATTTATTGAAATTTAATACTTGACAAATATTAAAATTTGGAAGTTAATACAAAATATGTTAAGACTTAATAATATCAGATATTACAAAGGAATACGAAATCTGTATTATATTTTAATAATACAAAAGTATTATAATATAATATTTTATTTCTTGAAATTTAATTTGTAGATTCTTTTCATGAAAATTAATACAAAATATATTACAAAAATAATAATAATGAAAGACTTTTTTTCTAAGAGTATTTGTCTTCTAAGTCAATTAATGGTGGCATTATTATATTTATTTTTTTTCACATATGTGAGAACTAAAATCTTAATGCGACTGAAATTTTATCTACTAATTTGTATATTTTACCTCGAAATATTTCAACGCGCCTTCAAAATAATGCATATTTAAATTGTTTATTTATTGTTTTATTGCTGTTTTAATACAATTTCTATTGAATTTTAATACTTTGGTATTAAAAACATATACTTCATATTCATATTTAAATATGGCTGATGCTTGCTTGTAATGGCTTCCTGTTGTAATACAAATTGTATTAGATTTTAATGCAGTTGTATTGAAAGTATACGCATCTCACTATTTTTAATACAATTTGTATTAAGTTTTAATACTTTTTGTATTAAAAATACACAAATCCCGAATCCCGAATATTTTAATACAACTTGTATTAAATTTTAATACATTTTGTATTAAAAATACACGAGTCTCGATATTTTTAATACAAATTTGTATTAAATTTTAATACTTTTTTGTATTAAAAATACACGAATCCCGAATCTCTAATATTTTAATCCAATTTTTATTAAATTTTAATACATTTTGTATTAAAAATTCACGAGTCCCGATATTTTTAATACAATTTGTATTAAATTTCAATACTTTTTGTATTTAAAATGTACGCATATACTTAAGTTATTAAATTTTAATGCCAAGAGATTATATTTTATTTCATTCGATTACTTTTTAATCTTTTTGGTATTAAAAATAACAATTTTAATACTAATCTATTAGAATGTAATACAAAGTTATTAGAAAATTTCTTTAATATTTACGGAATATTAAAAAGTAATATTTTCTGTATTGAATACGGCTGTAATCCAAAGGCTGTATTAAAAAATACCCAGAATTTTTAACCGTGTAGTTTACGTTTCGTAACGAAACACTTAGGCTAGGACCACACTTGCTATTTCAATCGCAAGACTATTTAGTCGCCAGGAATATAACACATGAATTTGAATAAGGCTAGGACCGCACTTGCGATTTCAATCGCGCGACTGTTTAGTCGCTAGAAATAGAACACGTGAATTTTAATAAGAATGAACGCACATGCGACCTGGAAATCGCGACGATTAAAAGTCGAAAATTTGTTCCATTTTTCTGGCGATGCGATTGTCGAAAGTTAAATTGAAACAAACGGACTTAGATGGTTGTGCTCGCACTTGCGATTTAAAGAAGCGCGACTAAAAAATCGTAGTCGCAACTAGAAAAAATTATACACGCACTTGCGATTTTCAATCGTACGATTATTTAGCCGCAAGAAATGAAACACATGGATTTAAGTGTGAATGCACACACACGCGACTTTAAAATCGCAGCGATTAAAAAAATGGAACCAGATCTATTTCTTGAGCGTTTTTTCTGTCGCAAAATTCAATAGACGCATGTGCGTGTATTCATATTAAAAGCCTTATGTTCTATTATTTGCGACTAAAAAATCGCGCGATAGATAGCCGCAAGTGAGTGCATGGCAATTATTAGTTGCGATCCTGATTTTTTAATCGCACCGACTGAAAATCGCAAGTGCGGTCCTAGCCTT
Organism: Dasysyrphus tricinctus; assembly: GCA_963921185.1. Lineage (NCBI taxonomy): Eukaryota > Metazoa > Arthropoda > Insecta > Diptera > Syrphidae > Dasysyrphus > Dasysyrphus tricinctus. The sequence continues at coordinate 131,897,960 of OY992532.1, read as the reverse complement.
AAATTACACACTTTACAGTTTGAGCAGTGTCAGTTTCCTGACTCAAACAACTATGTACATAATTTGAAAAAGTAAAAAAAATTGTGTTTGTATACCCAATGTTAAGTGACTTTCTACCAATTTGGCCAAACAATAATATTGGGTCTTTCCAATAATTTCTCTCAATGTGCTCTTAGCCTCTAGGTCTAATATCTTAAGGCCTATCACCCACTCAGAAATCAAATATTTTTGAGAAAACCATGCACAAAAGTTAACATAACGGTCTTTTTTGTATTTAAGGTACAATTTCTTTCCAATTACAATTTGAAACTCGACATTTTATAAGGAAAATTACTTAATAGTTTTTGAGCTTATTACAAAAAACAGAATTTCAAGCCCTCTCCCACAAACTGGGGTAATTTTTTTTCAAGAAATGCTACTTCAAAGCAATTCCGTACGCAAAAGGGGAAAGTGGGCCCACTTATCAAAATATATTTCCTACATAAGGCTATTTTCTTTTGAATGTATCTCTAAGCTAGATTTCTGTATAACAACTATACATTTTTTGTACCGTTTTACTGCCCCCTCTTGATAAGAAACCTCTTAACACCAAAATTCAGATTTCAGGATTTTTTTTTACAGTTTACGCAGTTTTCCAACTCCAACACTACTTGTCAGACTATTATGAACGCATCTTTACCAATGCCAGGGCTTGAATTTTTGTTATTCTAAGGTGTGGTATCACTATAAATTTGTTGAAGTATATTTTTTGTGGACCAAACCAAACAGATTCAGAATCATTTTTTTTAATTTTATGATGAAGTCAAGCATTGTTTTTAAAAGAAAAATTATAATGACGATACTTTGTGGTATTTATGCAAAAAGCATCGTCTCACAGTCCTTGTGTCATGAATCCAATATTATAAATGGAAAGAATGACAAAAATGATATCTAAATCTGAAATCAGGCTTTATGCAAACCACATTAGGTGCACCTTCTGTAAAGTTGACTTAATTGGAAAACAATATTTTGTTATCTGACCAATCAGAGACTAAAAACTTGCCAAGCCTTCTAGTCCATTGGGTTTGTCTGAGCTTACCCAATGAAAGACAAAAAATGTGAAAGACAAGTAGAAAAGCTCAGTTAACATACGAGATGTCACTTTGTCCTTGACGGACAAAGAATTGACAACTTGTTTTCATTCTTTGTCAACTAATTGACACTAATTTGACAGCTGATAAAATTCAACTTGAATGTGGTGGAAATTTGACCGATTTTGTTATTAATGGTAAAGAAAATAATAAAAACATAAAAAGTAGGACTGGGGAATGAGTGACCACAACATAAGCCATCTCTCATCCATTTCAGAGGGTGATAATGTTCCTGACAACAAAAAAGTAGGAAAATGTCAGAAAGGTTAATACAAAAAAAAAAAACAAAAGGTAAAGAGATTCGATAATAGTTGGTATTCAAACCACAAATCTATATATAAATAGCCTTAAAAAAATTTGTGGTACAATTTTCTCAAAAAGTATCCAACCGATTTTGATAAATTTTATATGGATGGAAAGCTATTAGTCGTGAAGGTGTGCGAATCGCAAAATAAAATTGTTTGGGTCCATTTTAGCCAAGTACCATTTTACACTGCCGCGCACTTTGAATATTGATAAAAAATATTGTTTTTTGCTTAAAATTTCAAACATATAATTTAATTGGAAAAACTATATATGTGTGTACATATGTACGTTCATACATATTGTATTGAAAGCAAAGATGCTGTCATACGTGGACATGAAATAATTAAGAAACGGTGGGTATCGATTTGAAGTTTTTGGTTTTTTTTTCAAAATTTCTTGAAACAACTTCAGGTTTTCAAACGGCATGGGAGAAAGCAGTGTGAGATAATAAACTAAGAGCCCACAGCAGATTTTGGGTGTGAATGATAGCAAAAAAAGAAGTATAGGCGTCAAAAGCTTCATGAAAGGCTATTAAAAAAATCGAAGTCTTCCAGTCCACAACTGGGACATTTGCGAGAAACAGTGCATCGAAAAAGAAATATGAATGCAACTTCGATTATAATCGTGTTAGTTGAAATTGGGTTTTCAGCCCTCTCTAGATAAGCTCCGCGGATCCCATATCACGGAATCTGAGATCATGGGAGTGATTTATTCGCCCTGCCACACTATTAAAAAAAAAAAACCGTTTTCACTTCGAATTTTGATATTTTTTAACGGTCCGGTAGAGCGAACTATACACTTAAATGGGCTCAGATTCCGTGATATGTGATCCGAAGAGCTTCTCCAGGGAGGAGTGAAAACCAATTTTGCGATACGATTATCCTCGAAGTTGCATTCATATTTCTTTTTCGATGCTCTGTTTCTCGCAAATGACCCAGTTGGGGACTGCAAGACCTTGCTTTTTTTTAAATAGCCTTTAATAAAGCTTTCGACGCCTATACTTCTTTTTTCGCTATCACTCACACCTAATCTGCTGTGGGCTCTCGGTCTATAAGAGATAAGGTTAGTCTAAGAATAATCCTAACAACTCAATTGATGTTTGAATGAAACTTAAAATTAAGCGATTTTTCCACTCTGCACTATTTTAAATATTTTAATGGTAGTCGTTTTGCTGAAACGCCAAATATCACTTCTAGCATCACAACACAAGCAGAAAATTTTTCCAACTTATTACACAATTTGAAAAGTTAAAATTAAAAATTAATCGCAACGCGTTTCGGAATAAATTCCATCGTCGGGCGTATTTAAAAAACTTATTGGTGTTGTAAAGCTTAGTTCTTCGTGGTTTGGTGTGCCTGTCTCTTTTTTGTTTTATGTTGTTGTTATTGGTATAATTTATTAAAGTTGTTCATTTGTTATTATTGTGTTGTGGGTATGTGGTTGTTCCTTTTTGGTAAGCTGTAGTGTCTCAGTGCAGTGTCATATAGTGCGTTTGTTTTAAGTGTCAGTTTGTCGTTGAGTAAATTGTCTTCTTCTAATTCGATAAAACAGACAAATTTATAAAAGATAACAACATTATAGAATTACCTAAAGATCCTACAAAAAATTACATAAAAGAAATCAACAACGCCATTAACAGATGCAACAACCTTTTCACAAACTAAAACAACCTAATGCCAAAGCTCCACAGTTCACAGGATTGCCGAAAATACATAAAGAAGGAACACCTATTAGACCACTCATCAACTACACAACAGCACCAAGTTACAAAATAGCTAAAACCTTGCAGAAACTAATAAAAACTAACTCAAATATAATAAATAACCACAGTATTAATAACTATAGCCAATTAATAGAAAAACTAAAAAACATACACATATCTCCCAACCACAAAATGATTTCGTTTGACATAACAAATATGTATACAAATATACCTATACATGAAACAATAAAATTAATTAAAGAAAACCTCGAATCAACAGCAAAAATTAACAAAAACCAAATAGAAGAATTGATAACACTTCTGCAAATCATCCTTAAACAAAATTTCATTTTTGCTGAATTACATCTTTTAAATTGAATCACAGTTGAGCTGCAGTGAGTATTTTTTGTTTTCAAATGACACATTTTGTTTTTGGGTTTACAAAGCTCAATGCTTGATTTTGCAATTTAATATTTTAGTAAATTTTGAGCTGAAAGCTCAGGAGAGTGGTTAGAAAAGTGACTCATTTATACGAAACCATACATTCTTCAAGCAGAAAACATTTAAGCTGAAGTGAGTATTTTTTAGTTTCGAATGAAAAAGATTGTTTGTGTTCACAAATTACAATGTTTGGTTTCAATTGAATATCAGTTAATTTCGAGCTAATTTCTTCGTTTCAAAACATATGTATGAAGGTACATATCATTTTTGTGATCATGAGATAGCAGAGAAAATAATTTTTTTTGAACTAAAATTTTTCAAGCGAACTATTTAAGCTTAAGTGAGTAATGGTTCAATTAAATTCCATTGTTATCCTCATTCGTAATTTGAATACTTCAAAGGCTTTAGTCAATGGTACAAGAATGAGAGTGAAGTTTTTGCATCGTAACAGTATTGACTATGAAGTATTAACAAGAACCGCAAAAAATAAAAGAATTTTGACTACAAGGATAAATTTGACATTTCTTGGGTCGATTCTTCCCTTCCAATTTCAGAGGACTCAATATCCTATAATACCGGCGCGCGTTTGCAATACTATAAACAAATTGCAAACTTTCGATAAAATTGGTGTGTTATTGAGAAGTAGAGTTCGGTCCTTTGATAGTTAAAGTTTTATGTGTCTAATGAAAGGAGCAAGGAAATTCACTTAATAACGACTGGGTGCTTTGCTTACAAGGAATATAGTTTATAGGGAAATTGTGATCCGAAATTGATTTACATAAGATGAGAATTCATTATTAATTGTGATTTGTTTTGATAAAAATATTTCAAATTTTGAATTTATAGGGCTGTAAACACGTTTTTTTCTGAGATTATTGATTTTTATCTTGTTACCAGTTTAGTGTAGAAAATTGAAATTTTGCAGAAGGATGACTATCATTGATACAAATTTTTGATGAAAAATTTTATCTCCTAATTTGCTGTTTATATTTAGTTAAAAAAATCAGGTGTTTTTTATACAAAGCTTTCACAAATGCTATTTACATATGAACCTAGAGAAGCAAGAGAACCAACGGCAACGCCAGCGTTTCCGTCAAGTTATTTCTTTATTATTATGTCATGCTTTTTCTATTCTTAAGTGCGTGTGTCAGTTTTTCCTGGCCAAAGTTCGGCCACTGGGCGATACTAGTTCTATAAAATAGACAAAAATAATATAGGCATGCTAAGGAAAATGAGATCTCGAAAACCTCAGTAAATCTTGCTCCGTCAAAAAGCGAGCAAGTGGATGATTTGTATACTCAGAAATTTGACAGAAAACTGAGAAATTTAGCTGAGGAATACTGTTCACTAGACTGAAACTGCTGAAGTCTATGCGAGATCTCATTTTCCTGAACATATGTACCTACCTAATAATTCTTTGCAAGCATATTTTTTTAAAGATGACTGACTGCTGTTTCCTCAATGCCAGTGAGTGTCAGTTCCTTAAAGATAAAACAAATGCAATTAGCTGTCAATGTACGGTCAAAGACGTTTTTCAATTTTTTACTTTGAAAATATAACATGTTGTGTATCAATTCAATTAAAGACACAAGTGGAAGTGAAGAACTCGCAACTTTGTAGCTTAAAGACCAAATCGTAGCTTGTGAAAACAAGTGGAAACCAATATAAAGAAATGGCTTTTTATTTGTATTCCAAAATTTGAAATAACTGTCAAAATTTACAAATATATTTTTATAAAGCCAATTTTTGACTATTATGTTAGCTCATACCTTCTTCAAATATTGACAAAACAGTGCCAGACGAGTTTTGTGCTCAAAACAGCTTGCCACACGCCTGACATTGAAAAACTAAGAAGATACATTTTATATAATTTTATTTATTAAAATTAAAAAAAGGGGGATCAAGCTAGCTCATAAGCTAATTTTAATCCAGCAAACAGTGGTCCGTTTGTTGAATTTTGGTGACAAAAATCATTTTCCGTGCCCATTCTTAATGAATATTTATAAATTTGGGCTAATAAACGATTGGGGCTCTGAATTCATTGGAACTGCCTGTTTTTTTTATTTTTCAAGTGATCGCTTCACAATTTAGGTCAGAAGTTGATCCAAAATTTCAAATTTTAAAGAAAGGCACTTTCACCAGGTCAGGAAATTAGTCAAAATTTATGTTTGAAATGCCTTAAGATATGTGCTTGAATGTATATACTTAAGAGGGCTCCACCCATAATTTTGAGAAAAACGAAAAATTGGGAAAATAGCTGCAGAATTTGTGAAGACCATACAACACGTATTGCCAAAAAACTAAATTGTTTATGAAAGAACGACATTTAAGCTAGAAAATTGTCGAGCTCTTTTTTATTTTTATATTTTTTTTCTTAATTTATTATTTATATATTTTATATTTTTCTGGTTCCTGACTTTGACAGCGCTTTCCTTGAAATTTTGAAATTATGGACAAAGTTCGGCCTTAAATTGTGAAACTATCAATTAAAAGAGAAAAAAAGCAACACAAATTAATTCAGCGTCCCGAAATCATAGAGTGTTCCAAAATTCATTAATATTTATTAAGGATTGGCATGAGAAAGGATTTGTTTCACCAAAATTAATAAAATGGACCACTGTGCAGTAGGGGTGTCGGAATTTTTCTTTATTTTTATATGCAAAATGGCTATGGTGGATTTTGTGAAGGGCTTAGAAAGATGAAATTTTTGTTCTGGGACATTTTCCAAAATGGAATTTTGAGACCCCGCGGCCGTTTTTAGGTAAAAAACAGCAAAATTCGGAAAAGTGGTCAGGAAAACCAATTAAATTTGCGTTTATATGCTCTCAAAATTACTTTTAATGTTTTATTTTGGCCTTCTTTTCTCATTTGTATTGACCGAACATCAATTTAAAAATGCTGTATAGTGTTAAGAAAGCAAGTTTCAACCAATTCGAACATTCCATTTAGAAAAAGTAATCGAAGAAATCTAGGCAATCGATCTATTTTTCGTAAAAAGTTATTTCATGATATTTTGACACGCAGATTTTAATGCTATTTTCTTAGCAACATGTTAAAAAAGCAAACAAAAATCATTATAAGTTACTGTGACCTCATATAATATTGGTTTTTCAGACCGCTTTTTCGAATTGAGGTTTTTAAACCTAAAAACGGCCGCGGGGTCTCGAAATTACATTTTGCCAAATGTTCCAGAACAAAAATTACTTCTTCTTAACCTCTTTACAAGATCCACAATACCCATTTTGAATATAAAAATAAAAAAAAATTCCGACACCACTACTGTGCAGCGTATACTTTTATTTCTCAAAATCTGCTGCTTCTACCAAAAAACTGCAATCTACTCACACTTAACTAAATTTTGGTCCTTATTGTATTATTAATTTTGCCCTCTAAAAGTACTTGAGAGTGCTAGGACGCCATATGGCCCTAGGCTCAATGATAGGAAAATCCCTATGCACACCTCCCTGTGGTAGAGGGCGGGTAACGCTAACGTGCAAGGGGACCGAATGGATGCCGGGATAAGCAGACAACCCAGCTATGCTGGTCAGGGCACAAACTTGTCCTCGGGATGGTTAAAAGCCACCTTAAGGCGGATGAACTGCAGGTGGCGGTCAACGGCATGATAGACTGGTGGCGGAGGAGCTTTTTTTGGTAAAAGGCCAACGGCAGCAGCAGGTAGCGTCTGATGTAACCCATATTGGGCGGCTACAAAAGGCGTCTGTTTTCCCACAGTGGGCGGCCTCGAGCAGTTATGTGTTTGACCATACAAAAGGCGGGTGTGCCTGTCAAATCTGAGTTTATGTATGTTATTAATCATATCTCGGAAAACACCATGGTGGAAGGATATATGCAAATACATGAATTATGACAACAAATGGAAATGAGTCCCCAAGAGGTAATCTTTTTATAGAAAATCCTTCTGTAGCTTCGGCTGCAGTAAACCGGACATCGGATTTGGGGTTGCGGCATCCTTCATGTACGAGCGTCAATCAAGACGCCATAATAATAAATGAATCGTTGACAAATAGAAGAAGTCTTTCAAGAAGCGCAAATGTTACTTTTGGCTACCGCATACGTACGAAAATCGGAGCATGGAACGTTCGATCCTTGTACAGCGATGGTAGATACGAGCAGGTTGAGCGTGAAATGCTTCGCCTAAAGATCAGTATCCTGGGCATAAGCGAAACTAAGTGGAGAGGAAGAGCTGAATACAGATCAGACACTGGACAGACGAGAATGCTGTATTCCGGCGAAGATGAAAGAGAGGGTGGCCAAAGACTGCATGGTGTCGGAATTATGTTGAACGAAGAAGCGAGGCGTAGTTTGATCTCATGGGCGCCCATTTCTGCGAGATTAATGACAGCAAGGTTTCGTTCAAAAATTCGTAACGTCACAATTATTCAGTGCTACGCCCCCACAAACGAAGCGACCGAGGAAGACAAAACTGCGTTCTACACTCATCTTAACTCGGCTTACAGTAGTGTTCCGAGAGCCGACATCATAGTCGTTATGGGAGACCTTAATGCCCAAGTCGGTTCAGACAATTACGGACTGGAACGCGTGATGGGAAGAAATGGCGTGGGGTCACGGAATGAAAATGGTGACTTGCTTGTCGACTTTTGTAACGCGAATCGTCTTGTGATAGGTGGGACTGTATTTAAGCATAAGACGTGCAACAAAATTACCTGGGTGCATCCGGATGGTCAAACCGAAAACCAAATTGATCATATCATGATTCAGCAGCGATGGAGGAAGTCTATGTGTGATGTCCGGAGTATAAGAAATGCCGATGTGGGAAGCGACCACCATTTGGTTCTGATGAGTCTCAAACTACGAACCGCTGCCGTACAAAAACCAGCGCAGGATGCAGCAAGGAGCACAAAATTCATTACTAATGCTTTAAATGACCCCAACATATGTCGAAACTATGTCACCACCCTTAACGACAGAGCCTCGTCATTAAATGGAATCCAGAATTCAACAATTGATGAGATGTGGGGTGAAATTAAAAGTGTTTTTATGGAGGCTGGATCCGAAACTGTACCCAAGCGAACGAGACGAAGAGACTCTTGGATATCCCAAGACACCTGGGATAAGATCGAACTTCGCAAATCGTTGAAAATCCAAATAAATGCCGAAGCTGATGTTCAACGAAAGGCTGACTTGCGAAGAGAGTACCGCATTGCACATAAGATGGTCTACCGCTGTGTGAGACGTGACAAGAGGGTGAAGTTGGATGGACTCGCAGATAATGCGGAAAGCGCTGCCAGAAGAGGAGATATCCGGGAATTGTACCAAATAGCCAAAGATGTTATCGGGAAAAAAAGCAACACCAATCATCCTGTAATGGATGTGGATGGCACACTTTTGGTATCAATTGAGGATCAGCTTCGTAGATGGAAGGACCATTTTTGTGCCCTGCTAAATGAGGATTCAGTTGAGCAGAGTGCTGAAGTGCCCCAACTAAATGAGATGCGCAGGTCCTATAGGGGTATTGACATCTAACCCCCGTCAGAATCGGAAATTCGTACATCAATAAATCTCCTCAAAAACAACAAGGCAGCTGGACTGGACGGAATACCAGCTGAATTCCTGAAAGCCGATCCCGTAGCAGCGGCTAGTATTTTACATCCCCTGATACAAAACATTTGGGAAAACGAAAGCTATCCCAGGGACTGGAAGGATGGTGTGATTGTTAAGTTGCCAAAGAAAGGTGACTTAAAGAATTGCAACAATTGGCGTGGTATCACCGTTTTGTCCGTTTTCCCAAAACTAATGGCAACAATCATACTCGAGCGAATAAAGGATAGAATCGAGTCTACACTCAAGAGGCATCAAGCTGGCTTCCGCAGTGGTCGATCGTGTGTCGACCATATCAACACCCTGCGTATCGTCCTCGAGCAGTCGATGGAATATCAATCACCGCTTTACCTCATGTTCGTGGATTTTGAAAAGGCCTTTGATCGAGTTAACCGAGAATGTATATGGAGATCGTTGCTTGGTAGAGGAATTCCACCAAAAATTGTTGCCATTATTAAAGAGTCCTACAACAACGCGAGGTGTTTTGTTTTGCACAATGGGCAGCTATCCGACTCCTTCGTAGTGCAACAGGGTGTGAGACAAGGGGATGTTCTATCGCCAATTCTCTTCCTGCTGGCGATGGACGACGTATTGACGGCCAGTGTTGGTACAGCTGAGCGACAGGGCATTCAATGGAGACCGTTCGAAAGGCTCAGTCATTTAGACTATGCCGATGACATATGTCTACTGGCAAATAACATCAGTGGGCTGAACGGGATGTGCCAAGCACTGCAAGTGAAGGGAGAGTCGAGTGGTCTAAGAATTAACAGCAAAAAGACAAAAATAATGCTCACAGGCCGCTCCACACAGCAGCGTATTATCTTACAGGAGACGCCAGTTGAAGTAGTGGAACAATTTATCTACCTTGGCAGTATTGTTTCTGCAAACGGTGGTACGGATCTGGACGTTAAAAGTAGAATAAATAAAGCTCGTGCTGCCTTCGGTACTCTGTCCCCAATTTGGAAATCCAGTCAAATCTCCTTACGCACTAAGTTGAGATTCTTCGAATCCAATGTCAAATCCGTGCTGTTATATGCTTGTGAAACCTGGAAAGTCACGTCTACCATTTCGAAGAAATTGCAGGCTTTTGTGAATCGCTGTCTTCGCCACATCCTAAAGATTCGCTGGCCACAAATAATATCAAATGAGGAATTGTGGCGCAGGACAAGTCAAGAGCGGCTGGACGTCGACATAAGAAAGCGTAAATGGCGTTGGATTGGTCACACACTGAGGAAACCAAACGATGAAATTGCAAAGCAGTCCTTTGAATGGAATCCTCAGGGTGCACGGTGGGTTGGAAGACCAAGAACAACATGGAAATCAACTGTCTTAGCGGAAGCAGAATCCCAGAGAAAGACGTGGCCACAGCTTAAGTACCTTGCAGCAGACCGTGAAGGATGGAGACGTTTTGTTGACGCCCTATGCCCCAGCCGGGGATACAGGACGCGATGATGATGATGATTGTATTAATGAGACTGAATACTGAAATAAGGACTTTGATCAACTTGGCCTCTCTCTATTTATTTGTAGAATTAATTCATCTTGGTCGCTATTTCCGATTCAAATGTATAGCAAAAAAGTCTAGACTGAGCCTTGCCCTAAGTTTGTGAAAAATAATAGATTCCATAAAATGCGCATTAAGTTCTTGGCTCTGAAGATCCCCAACTTGAATATATATCCGAATAAATTTAATATTATTTTTTAAATCCGTTTCCGTATCCGATATAAGATTGTCATTATTCAAGACACGTACAAACTTTGCTTCCGCCCAGATGACAAAAAAGATATAAATCATTATTTTTATTTAAAAATTATCATGCAACTAAGGTCTGCGTTGATTTACTCAGTAATTTTACCGCAAATACCATTTGCCACGATCGTGATTGCAGCAACACCAGAGTCATCGTAATATCCGTTTGACATTACACTATACACCCATCTTCACAGCAAAATAATCTTGTCCATATTTTTAGATATCTCAGGTTACTTACTATAATACTTACTCTTGTCTTTTCCATTGATGTGAGTGTTATGTATGTAAAATAAATAAAATTAATAGCTTTATGTATCCATCACGCCATCTCGTGATATATAGACAAGTAGTGAAGTGCATTTAATGCAGTAATTGAGGAAGTGACCTGTTGTGCCGCATGGGGCGCAGCGTGGTGCAGCGCAGCGGAGCAAAAGTGATCTATAGTGAATAAGAAAAAATAACGATCGCAGTTTCATGATCTTTCGTTTAACTGCCAAAGTAGCTATCTTTGCCAGAACTTCGATTGAGACAAGAGACATATAATAAATTGTGAAAATGTGTCAAGTGTGAATTTATGTATCTAAGGAAATTATTGTTGAAGCAAGATGATTGACTTTAGATGTCCCATTTAAAACGATTCAGCCCATAATATGATATTAAGGTAGTAAATTGAGGGTTGGTTTTTAAAACTAAGTAAAGAAATCATGTCTTTCAACTCGACTTTCCTGGTAAAAAACTTGCATCACATGCCACTTTTGGCAAGATTTAAAACAATTATATGGGTGGGTACCTGACCAATCTCAAGTGTCCATTTATGGAGAAATTTCGCCCTTCAGGGTGGTATCTTTTATTCCCAGAACTTTTTTCACTAAGAACCCTTAATATTATTGTAATCGTTTTGCAATCAAGTTTTGCTTTATAATGGGTGATTTTTTAAGCAATTGGTTTTTAAAAGTAAAGAAAATTTTAATTTTAAATAAAAAAAAAAGAAAGCTTACAAAATTTTTTTTGTTGGGATCTATAAATCAAAACTTGCTATTTATTTTATGAAAGAAATACTTCGTTTAAATGTGGAGCACAACTTCGCCTTAAGTGATCCGTCCTGATGGTCCAATTTTGGGATACTTTTACCATCACAGTGGCCAGTATCTGTCTTCCAAAGCTGCAATTGGCTGGATTTCTAGCAAGTTAAAAATCTACGAGACCAAGTCACCATAACCACGGCTAAGCTCTACGGTGTGTGGAGAGCAAGTTTGCCGATCTGAAACAATTATTGTGGTCGTTGCACGAAGTAGGGAAAAAACAATTTGGCACAATTTTTTACTCTTACAAAAATAATATTGAAACAGCGGCATGAAAGGACGTCACTTTGGCGTAGCCTCCTGGTGTTTTCAAAGATTTCAGTAGAATCTATTTCAATTTTGACGCAGCAGCCAGCATTCTCCAACGTCATCCGGATAAGGTGGATTAGCTTGACAGGGATACCAATACTCAAAATGGCACAGTACAACTCATCGCTGTCAATTTTTGTCATAAGCTGCTTTGAAATTGATGAAAAGGTGGTCGGTATCGATGTAAAATTCTTCGTTCTTCTGCAAAGTTTGTTGTAATGTCAAGATTTGATTAATAGTAGACTTTTCAGGCCTGAAATCGCACTGATAAGGGACAATGAGTTTTAAAAGGCTTCAGGTGTTCATATAAGTAATATGCTTTGCAGAATCTTGTAGGTGATAATTAAAATAGTTGGCGCAAAGAAGGCGATCACCTTTTTTATGGATCGCTTAGATGCAAGGGCGTAAAAAGATGATGATCAGGGGGCGCAGATTCATTCAAAAGACTAGTATTGCTATATAGAAATCGAGCTGTGAGATGCATTCAAGATAAAACAAATATCTTGTATAAAACGTTTGAAAAATATGTAGACTAGGGGGAGGGGGGTCAAGTGCACCTACTTGCCCCCTTGCCTACCCCCATGGGTAGATGGGACTATGGTTTCACTTGTCGAGTATATTTTACTCCCACTACATTTTATTTATGAGCTGGTATCCTCTTACCAGATAGTTTCCAGTGTACTTGAAAAGTTCCGCCTGTAGATCATCAGCACCAGTTGCTGTGTTCGATTTAAGGCTATCAATGGCTTCATTGATCTCATTAAGGACGGGTGGGTGAAACTTTAGATCGACAACAAAATTGACTTAACGGGACTGCTCGTTGGCCGGATCTTGAAATTCTTCACCGTTTAGTAGGTGGGTGAAGTGATCTCCCCAAATTTTTGGGACTGGCTGCGTTTCCACTATGTTATTACCTTCCTTATCCTTGCAGGCTCCACGCTCCAGGACCGGTATAGAATCCCATTATTTTTGAGTTTCGTTCCATTTTTCAATGTTTCTTGACAAATTTTATCGATGCAATAGTTACAGAACATGCACCCAGGAGATCCTCAGCGGTGGCGTGTGACTGTGAGAGTCCTAGAAACGTTTCTGCAGCATTCCTGATGGCTTGCCAGATGGGTTCAGGGCATCTTATCAGTAGTAGAGTTTCTCGCAAGCTCTTGGGATACTTGGTCGGCATAGGCTATGGCGCTCTATTCCTATTGCAGTCCTCCAATGTTTAATTATCTGCTCATGGTTGATGTTCACCTAAAAGCTCAGCTTGGAACCAACCAGGCAACCAGGTAGTGATCCGAGTGAATGTCAGCTGATCTGTACATTTTCCACGATACCAGAAAAGTCTCGGTATCGTTTGGTATCGGTATCGGAAACCGAAACCATACCGAGACCAAACCAGCTTCAAAGCACCCAAAACGATACCGAACCCAAACCGAGACCATACCGAACCTTAAGTACTGAAATTTACCCAGACTCTTTGTGGTATCGTTTGTTACCGGCAGAAAAAATGGATTTTTGAATATTAGTATTAATTAATAACTTTTTGTTCTTGGTGTCTCGAAAACGGCTCTAACGATTTGCATGATATTCTCAAAGTTATACTTATTTTTAGCTAGAGGAAGGCTAAGGAAGCGATTTTAGTAAAATGCACCCACTGCCACGCATATTTTTAGTTATATCTTGGTTTCTGGGGAACTTCTTATACGATTGGGATAAAATTTTCATAAGTAAGCGATTTGAAAGAAAAGTTAGAAGTTAGTTTTTATTTACACTGAATGCGACTGAGACCGATACCGATACTGATACCAAACTTAGTCATACGATACCGAGACGAGACTTAGTAATACGAGACCGATACCGAGACGATACCAATTTTATCAATTTAAACGATACCGTCTCACCAAAATCAGTGCAGGGAACTAAATCCCCGGGAACCAAGTCCTCCAAGGGACTTAGTTGTCATTTAATGGGAACTAAGTCCACTTCAGCGAAGTCTTACATAAATACAGTGCTAGCACTCAGCATTACGGCGAATAAACAGTGAGGTGCAACCCCCCTGATTGGGCTCACTATAGGATTTGGGGTAGGTGCGAGGCCGGGTGTATGCAAAGTTTTCACGCAATTTTGAATTTTTGTAATTTTTATCGTTAAAAGTTAGTTGCCTCTTCATATTTCAAAATGTGAACTTAGTTCTCATAAAGAAGTGGACCAATTTCTCACCTTGCCTGGGAGCTAAGTCCACTTCGTTTAAGTGGATTTAGTTCCAAAAAAATGAGAACTAAGTCCCTCGGTGGACTTGGTTCCCGGGGACTTAGTTCCCTGCACCATCAAAATCGGATTTTCTTTTCATAATCGGCTTGTGAAGTCTGCGCATGACTGAGATTTAAGGGCTGATTCTTCAGAGCGATCTCTGTTCTTCTGCTCCTACTTTCAAAGAAGATAGTTCTGATAAATCCCACGTTCGTCTTTATCGTCTATCTTTACCTGTATCTTACCTTTTCGCTTCTACCTACTGATGGCTATACACTTTGTAAAAAGCACAATTATTGTTTATGCATTGTATATGATTAGTAAAATGTTACCTAAGTCTTAATGTTAAAGTAAAAATTAAGGTTTATTGTATTTTTTTGTTTATTTTTTTAAATAAATTAAATTAATAAATTACTAATAAATTTATTTTTCTTTTCAGGTATGAACGGCTTCTTAAATAACAATGATGAGTATTGAACAAATTATTAAAAATATATAATTAGTTTATGGATAAAACTCAGTTTCAAAAGTGGATGTAAAACTCAATTTGAAATCAATGAAATGAAATACAAGTTTTTTTTGTTTAAATCAAAAATCAATTTACTCTAAGCAAACGATTTACTGTCCAGATTTAAGGGCATAGTTCATTTCCAGTTTAAAAAGTTCGTCCATTGTCTCTTAATTTGTATATTAATTAATTGACTTGAGGCATCATACTTCCGAAATCAATTAATTCAACTTTATATTGATCGTATTATTCATAAATGAAACAATCTTCGTACATATTCTATAGATCGCACTCACAAGTGTGTTGATGATGGTAAAACTAAATGAATTTGCTAAAAAATTTGCTGTACTATTTTAAATTGATCAATAGAGATGTTTTTAATTTAAGCTTATTGACGCAAGGTCAAGAAAGTCAGTGTGTCAGTAAATGATGGTCACTGATTTTTATTTGTTTTAATATTTCTTTTTTTCAATTTAGGTTAATCGAAAACATGCTTGATGGTTTGTCCAGAAATAGTTATAGGTTATAGGTACCTATGTTTTGAGTCATTTTTTTTTTTAAAGAAAAAAAAAATATTTTTTTTTCGATATCTACGGAACAACGAGTTTTGATTCGTAGAAAAAGAGAGAAATAGGTAAAAGTTGAGTTCTTTTTCATCAATCAACAAGCAATAAATTAATTATAGGTTGTTTATGTTTCAAATGGCGACATGAGAACAAAACTTGCTAGAAGTCAAAGAATGTGATGTCTAACGCAAACTTTGAAGAGGTCATAATATTGCAAGGATTAAGAAATTATGTATATACTCTCACATTAAACCCTAGTTAACCACGCGCAAAAAGTTAAGGGTTACCCCACATTTGTATGAATCTATATGTTTTTTTTACTAAAAATATGCATTTTTATTCATTAAGTTAACATTTTGACCTCTCTTATAACTAGAACACGTGATTGGTTTTGCCAAAATTTAATAAGAAATAAGTAAAAAATAAAAGTTGCCACGTTTGTCTAAGAGCTAAGGACGCGAAGAGCTGTTTATTTAAAAAAAAAAACTGTACCTTAAGTGTTGCTGTCGTTTTTAATTATTTTTTTTCTAATTTATAATTTTTTTTTAAAACTGCCCCTCCTGTTCTTGTGCAGGAAATATTAGCCCCTCCCCTAAGATTTTTTTCTTGTCTGCTTTCAACCTTCATGCTCTGATTTTTTTGATAGATTTTATGCGAGTTTCCTTTAGCATGGTAGTACCTCGTGGCGTGATGGTTAGTGCGTAGGACTGTCATGCCGAAGGTGTGGGTTCGATTCCCAGCTAAAAACAGAAATGTTTTATTCGAGGTACTGCCTCTTGCGAGGAACTGACAAATCCTCCAAGAGTATACTTGTCATGAAAAAGTGCTTCTCATTTAACCGTTCGGACTCGGCAAAAAACTGTAGGTCCCCTCCATTCCTGCCAACAAACACGCACACAGGAATGGTTGTGAGTTGTAAGTCACTAGGCCCTGGTTCTCCACGAGCTGTTGCGCCACTCAATTTATTTATTTTATTCCTTTAGCATGCGAAATATGCTATTTAATTTACCCCTAAAGGTGCTGGATATAAAAATCTGAAAAAATTAGAGATTTTTTTCTCTTCATTTGAAGGTGATTTAAGCCCATCCAAATATAAAACTAAAAAAAAAACATGTGAACGACCACCCTAACGTACATTCCTTTTTATTTCTGTCCTGACAGCTTAAAAATATTCATTGTTTTTTTTTTTTTTTAATATCGTTTCCGTTTTCCATTATAGTGTTTAAAGTTTTCACTTAAAATTTCTCATAATTTTCTTTTGAAAAATAAAATTATTAATTTCGCAAACTTGAAACTCTAACATGAAAAACAGACAAATGAATAAATTTGCAATCAAGAGTTTAACGTTCAATATATATAAATGGAACCTGGTTTAGCTTGAAAAACTTTTGGCTACAAGTAGGTACTCCTACCTAGTAAGGTCAAACTTTAAAAACAATTTCAATAATTGAAGATGAAAGTATTTCAAATAAAGTTGAAATTCAAAATTTTTTGCTAATACTAACCAGTTTTAATATTTGTTTATGAAACAAGTTTGAATTAAATGAGTTTCTAAAAAAATTAATAGCTAAAGTGAACTCTGCTCATACAGATGAATATACATTCTACATTCATATATTTTCGACTTATAAACCACAAAAATTTTAAAATTAAAACAATTTAATTGTTAATGAGAAAATGATTTAGTTTTGCTTGTTTATTTCGTCATCATTTTGTCTCATTCATCAATAGATTGTCTGAAAACTTGCATTAGTTGATATTTTGGTTAAACTTGTTTGAATATAGTAATCATTTATTATAACAGGTATAGGTAGGTATACCTACTTTCTTTTTTAAAACCAGGGAAAAGATTTTGTTGACCTTAAAAAATATATTAAAAATGGCATAATAAACTCTTAAAAAGGCAAAAAAAATGCATTTATTAAAGAAAGAAAGAATATTAACATAACTTAACGTTTAATAATTATAGTAGCATTGAACTTACTACCAACAGGCTTCTACGATTGTCTCTTAACAACGCCTTGAAAAAGCTAAAGGATCTTTCTTTCTATCTGAGCAGAAACGAGTGGAACCCAATTAGAACTCCCTAAATCATTTAGGTACTAAAACGTTTTCGGGAATTTGCTCAACAGTTTTAGGACCCGTATCCGTATGCAGTCGTACCCTAGCTTTTTCCAAATTCTCGTTCATATTCTTCAAAATCGAGAACGCTTGCACATAATTGATATTCCTTTATTAAAATATAATTGCTTTCTTCTTCTTCCAGATATATTGTGGAAAAAATTGACAGTCGAACAATGTGGCCAATCGTATGAAAAATTGAAAAAAAAACATATGTTTTTCAAATGCCACCTAAATGAATAAATGCATATTTATTTTAATAAAGGTATTAATAGGGTACACCCTACACAGAACTGGTTTTAATTTCAGGATATTAGCCTGGATTGAGAAGTTCTAGTAGGTACTCTAAGCTTTCACTTTAAAAAAAGGATTTGTTATTAAAAAGAGCACGTTGGTATCTTTAGTTTTGAGTGCATTTGCTTGTAAAAAGTGCGTATGCTCAAGCACTAAAAGTGACCGAAATGGGGTCAATTTTGCCTATTTAGGCGAGAGGAGCAATTTTCTTTAACATTGACTCAGAACAAATATTAAAATGAAGAAAACAACAACGGCAACACTGAAAATACAATTATATACCTTTTTTTTAAAGTCAGAATAATTTCAAGAAAAAAGAAGCTTTCGACTAAAAATTTATAAATGCATTGAATACTAAGTATTACCAAACTAGTATTTATATATGAACATTCTTGAAAAAAAAACATGTAAATCAAAGGAATGTTTTTTTTTTTATATTTATAATGAAAACCTTCTTTTCAAAGCTAATGACTGAAAAAATTTGATTAAAGTATCAAATAAAAACAAGATTTTTGTCCTGAATGAAAGCTAAAGCAGAATATAATTAGTGTTGCCGTCGTTTTTTAATAATTTTATATCTAGTTTGACTTGAGTCAATATTTTATAAAATGTTCACTCAAAATAAATAAATAAATAAAAATAAATACCTTAATATTAATATAAGAAGCAGATACTTTTTCAAAATTTCAGGTTCCCAAGTCGCAACTCTACTACCTGAACTGATATCAACTCTTATGGCATTTTGTCTAAATGTGAGTCGGTCAAATTTTAATGAAATTTTCTCAGAAGAAAGCAAAGTGCCGAAAAAGCCTATAACAGTTTGGTGGCAACTTTTAGCAAAATTTTTTGTATGTATCTCACTTCTCATATCTAACCGACACGCATATTGTGCTATTTAATAACAAAAGCTGGCCATTAATCTATTTTCTGAAAGTGTTAACACCATTTCTAAGGGTATGTTTCCAAGCAGCAAATACATTGAACTAAAGTTTGGTGGCCATTTTTTTTTTAATCACTCCCGTCGCCACGAAAATGCTTCGTAGATTAATTATTATCGTTTTACTAAAAAGCTACTTTTATTAAAAGTCATACTTAAAGAGCTGTAATTGTTTGTAATTAAAAAATTTTGAAAGATTTTCAAATCAGTATCGCAAAAATCATGTTTTTTTTAGTGTATTTTGTCATAAAAATTTTTAAAGTTTACCTTTGATATAAACTCAAAATAGACATACATTCAAATCGATTTTTTTGAAAGATTATAATTATAAATAAAAAGGGTTTTAAAACATTTCTTAGTATTTATCGGTAATTTTTTGTGTTTTGACATAAAGGTCCAATACAATTTATTTTAAATCAGCTGCAGAAAATTGCAGGTGTACTCTCGAGCCTTATTTTGAGTTAATGTGTTAAATACTGAAAACTTTACCTGGCAACCCTATACCTATGCCATATTTTACCAGGCAGCCGCAAGTAGTTTGCCTAGACTTTACTAAACAAACTGTACACCACTTATTGAGAATAACGATGAGGGTTTATCGCCCTCTGTCGGGATCATAGACAACTTATTATTTTATCCTGTTTTTTATCTTAATAAGATAATTTTGAGATTATGAAACAATTGTTATTTTTTAATAAAAATTAAACAAGTACTGAATTGATTTGATATTGGAGATTTTCAACGTGTTTTTTCATGAAATAAATAAAAGGTATTATTTTGAATAACTTGAAAACACTTATTTTATTTATTTATTTACTTAAATGCATTTCGGAAGCAATGCTTCCATCGTCAGTAAGTTTTATATAAATAAAAATGCATTTAAGTAAATAAATAAATAAAATAAGTGTTTTCAAGTTATTCAAAATAATATCTTTTATTTAAACAAGTACTGACTCAAAAAAACAAAAAAATTACAAAAAAATAAAGCTGGTGACAAATAGTAATAATTGGCCGTTTTTTCCATGTTTGGAAAATGACAAAGTACATTCGATCCTGAAAACTACTACTTCTTTTGAATTTGAAATAATTAACTTTGATTAAAAAGACAAAATAAGTAAAACAAAAACGCACTTCCAGGTAAAAATGCAAGAAAAACCCACGTAAAATATACATAAAAATAAATTCGATTTTTTCTATAAAAAAGGTAAAGTAAGCAAAATCGTATCCCTACTTTAGTTTAAAGCTTTTAAGTCAGGATTTAAAGGATTCATATAATTTAGGTGTTTTCACTGTGAAAAATAAGCGAAGTAACATAAACACAAGTCTGCCAATATTTCAATATAAAAATTGAATATGAAGAAAATTTGAAAAGAAATTCTTCTGTTTAAGTGGAGTGACCGAATATATAATTTTAACTTTGAATTATATTTCAATATAAGTTTTTTAAAACTGTTTTTAAATGTTAAAATATGAAATTTTATATTAGCTTGAGAATTATGGTTAAGAGCTGATAAAAATTAAAACAGTCTTTCAAATGGCGTTATGAAACTTGCGCCTTAGGATAAGGAAAAAGCACCCAAATCGATTTGGAAATAACACCCAATAAGACATTGAACAAATTACTGTTGTGATTTTTAATCTCATTTTGGGTAACATTTCCTTATTTCGTTATATTAGACAAAAATGAAACAATGCCAAAAATAAAACATTAAAATGGGCAAATGGGAAATAAAGCCCAAAAATAGGAAAATTGAAAAAAAAAACAACTGCAATATACCTAAGGAAGTATCACCCAAATTTGTTCGGGGTGAATGCAGAAAATTTGTTCATCAAATTTGGAGGAGGGGGTACATCGATACAGCTCTAGGCACCAAGGCGCATGCTCATGGACCGTGTCCGGAACGCGGCATCGGATAGTGGTTCAATTTGTATCGCGATGCTGTCTTACATCTATAAGACCTGGAAGCAGTCGATCGATTGAGATGAAATTTTCAGACATGATAAATTATATCATAAAACATCATTAAGGAATATTTTCCGCCTACTTATGTACACTTCTACTTTTTAAAGTCATCTAATCGTCAAAAGTTGAACAAAATAGGGATGTGCCCCCTAGAAAAGTTGTAAATAATATAATTTGAAAAAATTCTCGCATACAAAATTTTTTACTTTGTAACTGATTTCATAAAAAAGAATTGTACAACATTTGTCTCCTTAAACTACTTCCCTTTTAAATATTTATCTGTTGAAAAAAATCATATTTCCTTGTAAGAAGCAAGTAAAATAGACTTTAAGGAACACAGAAACAATACCATAATGGACTTCTATTCATTATTTTAGTTGTTGAAGCCGTTTACAAAAGGCACTTCCACCAACTTTTTTTTTGTAAAACCTGTCACATTCAAACTTTGTAAACTTGAAGAAAACTTCAATTTCTTACAAAAAAACCATCAGCCGCATTTAAACAGTATCTTGCACACATACCGTCCCTCTTCTCATGAACTGACGTATCTGCTTTTTCAATATTTTACAGGAAAGCCGTTTTTAGTTTTGTGTCCTCCTACTATAGGCGTTACTTTCGTGTTTTACAGCGGTTTTGGTATTTTTTTTTTTATAAAATTACAAGAATTTGCTTAGGTTTCAAATGATAGAAGATTCAATGTATCAAAGGGCACGGTAGTGCCCAGCCAAGTTCGCGGCACTACACCCTTTTTACAGGAACAAACTCAGGCGATTTTCAACCCCCCTCTAACTTCAGTACCAATAACGTCAGAAACTTCAAATTCGCAGTATTTTCTGAGCTGATCAAACACAGGTGGCTCACCAAATTTCAACTCTTTAACATTAGTAGTTCCCAAGATATAGGACTTCAAAAATCGCAAAAACCATAACTGACTGACTCACTGACTCACTGACTCACTGACTGACTGACTCACTGACAGATCATCAAAATTATGGAGCACTTCCCGACATTGTAGAAACTTGAAATTTCGCACAACGGTAGGCCTTGTGGTACATACAAAGGAAAAACTCGAAAATCTGCAATTTTCAATTCAGGGGGCGTGGTATCCACCCACTTTCTTAAATATTATATAAATTATATGGAGCCTTTCCGATTGTTGTAGAACAATGAAAACTGGTAAGTCGGTAGGGTTTGAGGTACTTAGAAAGAAAAAAAATTGAAAAATTGGAATTTTCCATACTGGGGGCGTGGCATCCACCCACATTCTTAAAAATTCTTATAAATTATATGGAGCACTTCCGATTGTTGTAGAATGATGAAAATTGGTAGGTCGATAGGGCTTGAGGTACTAAGAAAGAAAAAAATTGAAAAATTGGAATTTTGCATTCAGGGGGCGTGGTATCCACCCACATTTTTAAAAGTTCTTATAAATTATATGGAGCACTTGCGATTGTTCTAGAACGATGAAAATTGGTAGGTTGGTAGGCCTTGAAGTAATTAGAAGAAAAAAAATTGGAAGTTTTAGTTCAGGGGGCGTGGCATCCACCCACATTCTTAAAAATTCTTATAAACTATATGAAGCATTTCCGATTGTTGTAGAACGATGAAAATTGGTAGGTTGGTTGGGCTTAAAGTACTTAGAAAGAAAAAATTGAAAAATTGGAATTTTGCATTCAGGGGGCGTGGCATCCACCCACATTCTTAAAAATTCTTATAAATTATATGGAGTACTTCCGATTGTTGTAAAACGATGAAAATTGGTAGGTCGGTATGTCTTGAAGTACTTAGAAGAAAAAAATCGAAAAATTGGAAGTTTCAGTTCAGGGGGCGTGGCATCGACCCACATTCTTAAAAATTCTTATAAACTATATGAAGCATTTCCGATTGTTGTAGAACGATGACAATTGGTAGGTTGGTAGGGCTTAAAGTACTTAGAAAGAAAAAATTGAAAAATTGGAATTTTGCATTCAGGGGGCGTGGCATCCACCCACATTCTTAAAAATTCTTATAAATTATATGGAGTACTTCCGATTGTTGTAAAACGATGAAAATTGGTAGGTCGGTAGGACTTGAAGTTACTTAGAAAGGAAAAAAATCGAAAACTGTCCATTCAGGGGGGGTGCCATCCACCCACTTTATCAGAATTGCTATTATTTGTATGGAGCACTTTCGGCTGTCGTAGAATTATGAAACTTTGTAGAGCGGTAGGGCTTGAATTTCACCTGGCAAAATAAATCTTTGCAAAAAGGAGTGAAATCACAACAAAAACAAAAATGTTAAAAAAGTAGCCAAGTTCTTATGTGTACAAGAAACCTGTGCATAAAAAGTCAGCCAAAAAAAGTAATGAGATCTAAAATATATGCCAAATTTTAAGTTCATGAAGTTTAATATCAAATATCTTAAGTAGAGTAATATCGAAACAATTCCAAATCATGACAGAAATTTGGTAATTAATGATTACTGATTAAAATTTGGTGGATTTACTTGGCAAGATTTCTCTTAAATACTTACTTAATCACAAATTTAAAATGTTTGAAAACTTGACCAGTGAACCCACCAAATTTCAATCAGTAATCATTAATTACCAAATTTCTGTCATGATTTGGAATTTTTTCGATATTACTCTACTTAAGATATTTGATATTAAACTTCATGAACTTAAAACTTGGCATATATTTTAGATCTCATTACTTTTTTTGGCTGACTTTTTACGCACAGGTTTCTTGAACACATAAGAACTTGGCTCCTTTTTTAACATTTATGTTTTTGTTGTGATATAATTTACTAAAAACAGTTAAAAATAATCGATCAACCAGATACGTCAGTTCGTGAGAAATTTTAGTGATAAGCTTAAGTGTCGTGACAGTGTACAAAGGCACCACTGTTTTGACAAAAGCTTATTAGTGAGACATTTTAGTGTCGTGACAGTATGCACAGGTATCACCGTTTTGGAATAAAGCTCGCCCATAAGCCTTTTTACCGAACATTTTTGTTTGACAGAGTAAAGTAAACAGGAAAAACTGAATGCCATTTAAATTTAATTTAGTGATGGGTGAATAGCAAAAATCGGCCTACATCTTAACATAAACCTAAGGCCTTTTTGTTTTTACTCACCGACAAATGCACCTAGTACCTGAAACCACTGTATTTACACAGTAATTTGCAATATAACGGAAAACTGCTACCCACATAATTGCAGTTACGTCTGTTCATGAGAAACTTTTCACCTAAAATTGCAGCTATGCCAACCATGTCATAACTCATTGAACCATGTTCCAGACATTTTTCAGGGAGTCTAATGATGTAGAAATATGCAATCAAGTTAACCTAGCACATATATGCCCAAATCTCAAAAATGACAATTTGCGAGTTACGTCACGACGACGATATAGAAGAAGCCTTTTTAAAAATATTTTTTTTTAGAAAGTTAGACAAAGCTTTTTCTATTTATGTTTTTTTGAACAATTGTTGTCATCCATAGGTCCATATTTCTGTAGTGAATCCCTGAGAAGATAGAGAGCTACGAAATTTCCAACCATCACTTGTTTACCTGAGTGTTTATTAGAAATTTTTCCGCTTTCTATCTTTTAAGGGACAATCAACAGAGAGTTTGTCCTATTACAACAATTGTTCAAAATTGCAAGGTTAATATTTTTTGTACACTTTTTCCCTCCAACCAATAGGCATTGAAATGTATCAATGTACAAAATTTAGATTTAGATTTTAAAAGTTTTATTTTGACCTTAAACACTTAGAAGTACCTATTTAGGTCCAATTATATTCTTATTTTATAAACATAAACGTTCAACACAAACAATACCTTTTGAACTTGAGGCCTTTGCTCTACTCCACCACTATGTGGCAAAATTGATGTCATCCTCCTCCCGTTTTCTATTATTAAAACCTCTCAAAAATGTCCCCCTTTTATAATGTTTACAAACAAATTCCATGTATAGATAGGTATGTTTGTATGTCGTTGACCGACTGAACTTTTCGGACTCTGCAGACGAAAACAATTATTTTTCACACAACAACGCAACCAACAGGAAGTTCTAAACTGGCTGTATACGAGTAGGTAGCATCATCATACAAACAAACAAGAGTGTAGAAGTTGTGTGGACTCTTTTGGAATGGTAACTTCCATTTTGTGTGAATATGTTATCATCCTGCTTTTCAATCTAATTGTAAATACCTACTTTTACATACAGCCATGATGACAATTATTATTAGAAAATTACAAAAAAAAAACATTAAATGTGAACATACCTTAACTACCTATTAGCTTTAGACGAAATTCCCATACAGACGCAGGTGAATTCTGTATACATTTTATAGCTAAGATTGTCATAAAGAGGATGACAGCCACTGACAACCGAATACTAGTACCAATTTAGATGGATATCAATGCTGTGTTGGTTGTTTATAGAGCTAATACCTCTTCCTTTATTCCCATCCATCGTCTACCGTGTCGTCCATCCGTCGTATTTTGTCTTTTCTACAAGTCTAGTTGTTTGACTTGTCTATGGCGCATAAGTGGGTCGTGAAAAAGTGTTACCACTGGCCTTCGAAAAATAATACTTTTTTTATTTTAATAAAATAAATAAAAACTTTTACTTAAAGAGCGTTAATACACCGAAAATATTTTGTTTTTAAATAAGCTAGCTTAAGACATTAGCCAACAAAGAAAACTTGAAGTTTGTGAACTTGTCTAATTGTTGTCTTACAGACAGTTCTTCATATTATAAAAGCTTATATTCACTTCACAGCCTAAACCAATTTTGAATGCTTATGAAGTAAAAGAAGAACAAAAGAAGCTATTATTAGATTTAACATCTAACAAGCATTATGTTATATTTTATATCATCCATTCAGTATGTATTTTTAAATAACAAATGTTTTAACTAAGTGTTTACGTACTTTTATTTTGAAACAATGGCAAGACTTGTTGTAACACTTTTTCTTCCAATTCAAGATGAATTGGTTTATTTGGCTTTCTCTTCTCTATTTTTTTTTGCTAATGGTCATGAGTAGGTATATGTTTG
Organism: Dasysyrphus tricinctus; assembly: GCA_963921185.1. NCBI lineage: Eukaryota > Metazoa > Arthropoda > Insecta > Diptera > Syrphidae > Dasysyrphus > Dasysyrphus tricinctus. The sequence continues at coordinate 131,871,979 of OY992532.1, read as the reverse complement.
TTGTTAGATGAATTTAATGGCTCTGACTCTTCCATTCCTTTGAGTATAAAATTAGCTTAGCTAAAAGTTTCAATTCATGTGTTGTGTTCACAAAGCTAATGCATTTTATATGAGCATCTAATTACCAATGAAAACAAGTAGGTAAAATGGAAATAAATATAAAAGGGAAATTAAGGTTTTTCCATCAGTTTCCCATTCATACCTAATGACTTCAAATTTTGTGTGGTTATTCAGATTATGAATATTATTTTATACATTACTTTTTAACTAGACATTTTTCGACAGAATTATGCTAACCTCTTCCCTTTCCTATGTCAAAATTCGGCGCTACTCAGAAAATGAATGTTAACTGAAAAATATTTGAGATTTGAAAAAAAAAACAATTATTTTTAGTTTTTGATTAAATTTTTAAAATTAATGAATTTTAATAAAATCTTAGCTAAAATATACCCACGGTGTGTAAGTTTGTGATTCTGCACACCCTCGCAACTATATGGCTATCCAACCATATGAAATTTTATCAAAATTCGTTGAATATTTTTTGAGAACATTTGCTTAGGTTAGGAACGCACTTGCGATTTTCTGTCGCAACGACTAAAAAAATGATTGATTAGTAGCATTTTGTTGGTGTGATGTGCGTTCATTCACATTTAAAATCATGTGTTCTATTTTTTGCGACTAAATAATCGTGCGAAAAAAAATCGCTAGCGCATTCCTTGACTTAAGGCTATTCATTTTTAAAAGAAAACTACATGAAAAATGCATTGAATATTGTGAGTGTAGTAATCGTTTTTTTTGTCAAAGAAAAACATCAAATAAAACCGTCTAAGACTAGGAACGTCTTTGCGATTTTCTGTCGCAGCGTCTTTAAAATGTGATCGCAGCTTAGTAGGATTTTTTGGTGATATGATCTATTCATTCACATTTGAACTCATTTGTTTTATTTTTTGCAACTAATTTAATGTGAATGAACACACATGCGTCAAAACAATTGCAACAATTAATGATTCATGTCTCGTTGACAGAGAGGCTAGGACCGCACTTGTGATTTCAATCACGAGACTATTAAATAGAACATATGAATTTGAATGAGAATATTCGCACTTGCTACCAAGCAATCATGACGATTAAGGCTAGGACCGCACTTGCGATTTCAATCGCGTGACACAGAAATAGAACACATGAATTTGAATAAGAATGAACACACATAAGACCTAGAAATCGCGACGATTAAAAGTCGAAAATATGTTCCATTTTTCTAGCGATGTGATTGTAGAAAGTTAAAATGAAACAAACGGACTTATATGGTTGTGCTCGCACTTGCGACTTAGAATAGCGCGACTAAAAAATTGTAGTCACAATTAGAAAAAATTATACACGCGTTTGCGATTTTCAAACGTACGATTATTTAGCCGCAAAAAATGAGACACTTGGTTTTAGATGTGAACGAAAACATACATGACTTTAAAATCGCAGCGATTAAAAAAAATAGAACCAGATCTATTTTTTGAGCATTTTTTTCTGTCGTAAAATTAAATAGACGCATGTGCATGCATTCATATAAAAGCTTTATGTTCTATTTCTTGCGATTAAAAAGTCGATTTGTTGCGATACCGATTTTTAATCGCACCGACTGAAAATCGCAAGTGCGGTCCTAGCCTAAGAACGCTCAAAAAATAGATGTGGTTCCATTTTTTCCAAATTTTAAAATCGCGTATGTGTGGAATCATATTTAAAACCATTTCTTGCGCCTAATTAATCATACTATTGACAATCACAAGTGGGTGCATGATTTTTGTCGCACTGTTTTAAATCGCAAATGTGAACACAAGCATCTAAGCACGTTTGTTTCATTTTAATTCTGACAGTCGCATCACCAGAATAACAATTCAACTTTTAATCGTCTCGATTTTTCGGTAGCATGTGAGTTCTAATTCTAATTTAAATACATATGATCCTTTTCTGGTGACTGAATAGTCACACGATTGAAATCGCAAGTGCGGTTCTAGCCTAAGCCGAAAATTTTATCCATTTTTCAGTGTTCAGCAGTGCAGTTGTAAAAAATTAAAATTAAATGAAATGAAGATGTTTGTGCTAATACCTGCGATTTAAAATAGTGCGACTAAAAAATCGTAGTCATTACCATAAAAAATTATTCACGTACTTGTGATTTTTAATCGTACGATTACTTAGCTGCAAGAGATGAGAGTCATGGTTTTAAATGTGAATTCACAGTGATTAAAAAAATGGAACCAGATCTATTTTTGTGAGTTTTTTCAGTCACAAAATTAAGGACCAAATGAAATTAAATGAAAATACACGCACTTGCGACACGTTGTTATTTTTTTGCGATTATATAATCGCACGACAGATAATCGCAATTGAGTGCGATTTCATGAAAAGAGCAATGGCTTGTTATTAGAACCGCAAGGGCCAATTGCCCCGGATATTTTATTCTAAACTTAATCGAAACATGTCAACTTCAGGCTAGGAACGCACCTGCCATTTTTTGTCGCAGCGATTAAAAAGAGTGATCGCAACTTAGTAGCATTTCTTGGTGTTATGGGTATTCATTCTAATTTAAATCATGCGACAGAAAATCGCAAGTGCGTTCCAAGCCTTACAATGCAATTAGAATATCACAACTTTGTTAAAAAATACGTGTTTTTATATTCAAACAAAATAGTGCACACTTTTTGGGACACCCTTTACTAATGTTATTGTATGATACTATTTTCAAATTTTTAAAGAGCTCTTTACGTGGCAATTTTTTTTTTTTTTTTTAATTTCAATGACATCCCATTCTTTTCTTTCTTTTTATATTATAAAGAAAGTTCCATAGGAAAATTTAAAATGCAAACGGAAAGACACCGAGAAAAAAAGAAAAATATTTTATTTTAATTATCTATTTTCTTCTTCTTCTTCTAAACTGCTGCTGCTGGTGGCATGCCATGCTATTAAGGCTCATTCTGCTTTTGCTTATATTAATCGAGTCATAAATCTTTAAAACTTGAACGCTTTATGAATGAAAAATTTTCCAGCTGGTATGATCTTGGGCTTGTGTAATACTCGTAGTAAGGTACTGGCACTGGTGTAGCTATAGATTCGTTACGTCTTTTATAAGTACTCAAAAATCTTTTATCTCATTGTTTGACAAGACGACGATGACGGTGACTAACTAAGAAGATATTCCATAGTCAAATACTTATTTACAGTCCACTGTTGTCTTTGAGGTCCATCGTCAATGTGGCTCATTCAAATTTAGCAGAGCTCGTGAATATCTTTTAATATTAATCTATTGTTTGTTTTGTTACTCGCTAATAAGAGAAGATTATAAGTTTCACCAAAAAAGTGGGAGTTTGAAGCTAACCTTCCATCACGACGATCAAGGGAAAGTTAAAAAAAGTGGTTTCGTGATGCCTTCAGCTGATCTGAGCGTACGTACGTCTATTTGTCTGCACATGCTGTAGTCTGTACCTCCTCACGTTAATTATCTATCTTCTCTTTATGGATGGACTTATATCTTGATACAGAACTTATCTACTCCTTGAAGTAATGATACCTTAGTGCATTGGACTGTGACCCTTGAGGTATAAGATTGAATCCGGAATATTTTTCCTAAAGTGTTTATTCAGGGCTACTGTCTCTTTCAAGGAAAGGAAAAACCTTCCATAACAACTTTTTGGATTCAGCAAAAATTGTAGGTCCCCTCCATTCTTGCTAATTGAAAATTCGCTCAAGGGAACTGTTGAAGGTTGAAGGAGTCTCAAGGTTTTGTTTCTCCAAGCTATCACACCATCAAATGCACTTCACCGTTCTTCGGTCGTCATGCCTGGCTATGCACTAGATTCTATTGGAAGATAAGACCTAAAATTGGACCTAAGTCCGAAGTAATGCCACTGTTGATTCATAGGGCTCCTAATGATCAAGGGTGTTATCGATACAATCTTTGAAAACAATGAGGAAAATATGGCCGAGGCCCACTCACTTCGCTGAATGTTTATCAGTAGCATCTGTTGCCGTTTTGGTTGCCGTCAACGGACACACCTTAACCTCATTGAACTTACCATTAATTTAAAAACCCCTGGATGGAAACATTGGTTACTTACTTTCCTAAGGTTACGCTAAAGTGCGGAATGGTCCAAGACCTCAACCAACATTTTTCTTCCAGCCGGCTCGATGTCTAGCTAGCTGTCTCCAGCTTCGCACGCCAAGTTGATTGAGGTCCTCTTCCACTTGTGTACGCGTTACGCTGTACTCCTCTATTGCGCTGTCCTACGGGGTTGGATTCAAAGACCAGGCCGAAGCCATTTGCTCTTGGCGACCCAGCCACTTCAGTCGTTGGATTTTCACTTTTGTTGCTATGTCTCATGGTACAACATAACAATGGCTTTCTGGCATGTTCAGGAGGGTACTTCTATTTTCAGAACCTTCCAATCACGACTAAGGAAGTTCTAACTCTGACACCGGAGAAGGTTGAACTGTGTCTGGTGGGCAGGTTGCTTTTAGAGGCAACTATAAACGTTGAACCTTCGACCCTTCGAGCAACTTTTTAATTTCACTTATTTTCGGCTGGAGCCATTTTAAAGTGGGCTCATCCCAATATGTTAAAATTTTGAACCCCTTAACTATCAATAGCAGCCCAAGTTTTTGTACAAACTAGAAGAAGCAAGGTGTTGATACATTTCAGGATCCTTACTTGAGCCAACTGTTCGTTAGCCACGAGCTTTTTGGAACTCCCCTCATTTATATGACATCCACCTGAAGGCCTTGTGATAAGCTACATCTGCTAACGTGCTTGCGCTGACGCTGGCTGCGTGCTGTCTTGTATTTTTTAGTGAGTATGTAATTGTACTTCATTCTCTTTCTTTTACTAGTTGGTTTTTTGACTCTCTAGTGCTTAGGAAGGACCTCTTATCATTTTAGGGCTACTGAAAGGAGAGGTACCTTGATCATATTTGTCGATTAATTTGTGTCCCTCACCTTGGAATCGATTACTGGTTTGCCTTAGTATCCGTATTGGTAAGAAGTTTTGGGATTCCAGTTGCTTAGACTAACCGGCTACATGTCACCCTTGCCATGCTTATGTCTCTTGGCCCTTTCTATTCTTTTGAGATCTGAATTTAGATCCTCTACCTCTTGTTCTTCTTGTTTGGAAGAAACTTTTTGTCCTGGATCGGTTTTTGGTCAATTCGATTGACAGGCATCGACCTTCGGAAAAGCCAGCTTTTATGGTCATGGATGACACCCTGGGCCATGCGTGCAGACTTCGATTGCTTCTCAGCAGCACTAGGATTTTCACCACATACTCGCCTTGAGGGGGGTATCTAACAGTCTCAGCCACAGTGACGTCTGTGGTATTTTGCCAAGCTGTCTGAACTGGTAAAGGATTGCTAGTTGTTGTCAATGAAGATACAGTTTTCCTCATCAGACGCCATCGTCAGTTCCAACAACCCCCACCCTCTGAGTCAGCAACAAAGCAAAAATACTATGCAAAAATCTAACTTATTTTTGAAGTCAGGTGTAAGTTAGACTATCATGGGCCTTTGACTATTGCAGATATTATATTTCATTTAGCGAAATAGTGATGTAAAAAATTCGACCATCGGAACACATGGAGCACAGAGATCTGTTGCGAAAGATACGAATTATTGTCTTCTTGCACAAAAGATGTGCGATGATTATATTATTTCTTGTGGTCCCGCGAGAGTTGTAATAATTGCAGACAATTTTTTTTTTGCTGTAATGTTTAATTTTCAGGGATTTACACTTAGTGTACACGAAGCTATACAAGAATATGGCACTGAGGGCTAATTACAGATTGTGGCTGCAATGGTAAAGCATAATTATCAGGCTTCGTTTGAGGTTTAACGTTCTAAAATTTACCTTTGTGATAGAGTCATGGTAAGAAATTATGGATTTTATTTTATTTCTTTTTTTTTATTATTGTTTGAATGGAATTTGCATAAATTCTTTGTAGGGATTCTTTAGAGAACGTGCGCCGTTTATTTCGTGCTTCGATTGTTTTAATAATATCTAAGAATATGAGTGTGGGGAAGTGAATGAACCTACATACATAGAAGAAGTTTCTTATGCTGCTGTCTTATTTTAGAAACAGACGGCTATAGCTCAGTCTATCATAAATTATGGTCTATCGCGTTTCAGTGAGTTTTGGCGTATCGTTATTATCAAGTTCTCGTAAAATAATTGACCATTAAATTGATTTTTGTATTTTGTTACTACAGCGAAGAAAATGGCAAAAATTGTCAACAAAAACGAAAAATAATTTCCAAAAGGGGAGTTTAAGAATTTTTCACTTCAGTGATGATTTTTGTTCAATTAGAGTGAAAAATAAAATTTGTAATGTCTAATGAGAAAAGTTTTAAGAATGGGGCAATTGAGGGAAAAAAGAATAATTGCTAGGAATTCGTACGATATCATCTCAAGGAACGATAACTGAAACAGGGATAGGTTAAACAAGAATTGGTAACTATTCAAAATATATTAGTCGTGTTTGTTTTCAAAATGTATGAAGACTACACCTTGGAGACTCTTGTGCGTCACTTTGTAAATTCGTCAGGAATCAAGTTATCCAATTTGCCTTTTTAATTTTACAAGAAATGCGTTAGTTACAATAGTACTTCTACTAACTTCCTCATTACTCATAATAACTTCATCATGCTATAAAGCCAATCCCACTGAGGAAAACCAGAATAAGTTTAATCAAGCTAGAAGGACCTGTAACGGCCATATTCAAAGAACTAAATTTTTGCATGACCAAAAATTAGAGAAAAAACAATATTACAATGTCCCAAAGGAAGTAAAAATTGTTGGTCATTTGTAAAAAATATTCGAAATTCTACTTCGTCTTTGGTTCTAATTTGTCGCTGCCAGAAAGTGTTATAACTCCTCCTGTACTTGAAAGTGGTAACGATTTCATGCAAAAAATCTTCTTTCGCACTCGGGCAGTTGCAAGAGTCCTGAAAGATCCACTGGCCCGGATAGTATCCCACCCATTGTTCTGAAAAGGTGCTCTTCAACGTTATGGCAAAGCCACTGCGTAAGCTTTTTCAACTGTCCTATTCTACCGATTACTTTCCAAGTTGATGGAAAGCCGAATTTGTCCAGCCTGTTCCTAAAAAAGGTGCATCTTCTTGTCCCTCTAGTTATCGTCCAATTACGCTTTACGTCTCTTCTTTCTAAGGTCATCGAAACGCAGAGAAATTATTAGCTCAAGAGATATCTTGAAGAACGAAAGCTTCCCGATAACCGGCAGTATGGCTTTCATAGCAATTGGTCCACTGGTGATCTGGTGGCATACCTTACCGAGCAGTGGAATAAGTTTTTACATCGTTTTGGAGACAGTAAGATCATTTTCACTTGATATTTCAAAAGCGTTTGATAGATTTTTGCATCAAGCTCTCTTATCGATAAGATGCGAACATTTTGTATCGATGAATATATTCTTCGTTGGATTAGAAATTACCTTTTATGCCGCTCACGGCGCTCAGTCGTATCTAATGGTTTTAAGTCTGTAATTCTTAAAATAAATGCTGGTGTGCCTCTAGGCTCCGTTTTTTCTACGAATCTCTTCCTTTTATTCATAAATGATCTCTCGTCTGAGTCTTCTAATTCGCATCCTCGTCTTTTGGATGTGGACTTTCAACTACAACGTATGATTAGTTCATTACATTTTGATCTCGACAGCATTGTCCAATGAGGAAGCAAGAACCGTGTAGAATTTAATGCTTCTAAAATTCTATTCTGTCTCCTGTCACAAAAGCGGACAAATGCCGCTTTATCCATAAGCGGTGCTTGCGTCCAGGAAACTGAACAGCTTTCAATTCTCGGTATATACATATGTCTAACAGATCAACTTTTGTGGAATGACCACATATTCGACGTCGCAAAAAACGCTGCTAAGTGTTTAGTTCCGCTTCTGAACTTGCTGTTATTTAAAAGACATTCGTCGTTGTAGTACCTCGTGGCATAATGGTTAGTGTGTTGGACTGTCATGCCGGAGGTTTGGGTTCGATTCCCAGCCGTGCCACCTAAAAACAGAAATGTTTTATCCGAGGTATACTGCTCCTGCAGAAATCGGGTGCGAATACACCCAGTCTGGTGGCCATTGTACCAATGGCGCCATAAACTTCTATAGATAACGCAGTCGTTCCTAGTACTTCAGGATTTATTGATTGGTTCTTTTGTTATTAGGTTTTTTTTCGTTTTAATCACGCCGATCGGGATGTTTAGTCCCACATCTAATTGGTTGCTACTGTTTCTATTTGATACTGACCCTTTCCTTGCCAGTTCATCCGCTATATCATTCCCTTCTATTTAGCTATGTGAAGGGACCCAGCAGAGTTTGACTCGGTTAGTGTTACAAATATCATTCAGTTTGCCTCGGCATTTTGCTACAGTCTTGCATCTTATAGTATCACTGGCTAAAGCTTTGATAGCAGCTTGGCTGTCCACGAAAAATATGATCTCCGACGAGCTCAGTTTTTTCGTTTGTACCATTTCTGCCGCTTTTTCAATAGCGTAAATCTCAGCCTGAAAGACACTCATCTGGGAGTTTATATGAATATCTAATACTAAGAGCTTCACAAAACACCCCAGCTCCTCCCTAGTAAGTGAGTTGGGTTCCCAGCCATGCCTTTCGGGTATTAAAATAGAGAAGTGTTTATTAAAATCTATAATAGAAACATAACGGAAACATTCGATTCTCTCAAGCACAGTCGTATAATGTTTCATGTCTCTCCCTCTTTTATCTCTACTTTTATAAACAATCATCTAGTGAAATACATAGCCAGTTACATTTCTCCCTTGAAACTTTCTAACCGTAATACCCGCACGTCGGGAAATGAACATCAGGTTACTCTTGGGCCCAATTTCGGGCGTACCGTAGTACAGATATCATCAAGTACAGAGATTCTTTCTTCAGCCGCACATCACGAATGTGGAATGATTTACCTTGCTCTATTTTCCTTCCCTTGTAATACTCAGAAATTCAAAACCAATGTGAACCGGTATCTACTTTTAAATCCTATCCTACTATTCCTAGCACTCGCACTGTGTTTAACATATTAAGGGTAGTCATAACCCCTTGTGTCCTCGTTAATAATTTAAAAAAAAAATCACCCTTAACCCCAATTTTCCACCTAATTATATTTAAAGTTTAAACAAAACCTTTCCTTATAAACTCACTTTATTGATAAATTACCTCATCAAAGGTTCAGATCATCATTAGTTTAAATGTACTTTTATATGCTGCCAGAATACCTCAACCGTTAGTAGAAACAAAAATAAAAATATTTATAATATTCATTAATTCACAAGAAAACCAAATGAAAATCAATTGACTGTGAGTAGACATTTATTAAAAAAGAAAAATAGATACATGTATGTAATTAAATGTAGAAATCTAATGGTTATTAAATGGTATTATAATGACAAGTCGTATAGACGCGCAAAATTAGATACGAGTGGGTTGTTTGTCTTACCATTCCTTTGTGTGTCTAGTTATTCTTGACGTTTAATGTGGGAGCTATAGGTTATTTTACTAGTTATGGGTAAGAAACTACCTTATTAATAAATCATTAGCACAGCACATGGTGCCATTTTGTAAGTAGGTTTGTACAATATAAACGCATCTAATGAGACGACTACAAGAAATGGCTTAGCTGGTTGAGAAAATCAAATAATGATGCTTTTGAAAAACGATAGATACAATATACACATGCATACTTATTTATGAAAGGAACTTTCTTGAAATTTTATTGATACATATTATTTTTCCTTTTAAAATGTACCTATTATTGTCAGGAAAATGTAGAATTTGAATAAGGTAAAATAAAATAAAAGGCATTAGGGTTGCCATTTTGGTGACTTTGTCAGTGGAATTTTCACTCCGTTAAAGATACAAAATTTGTTCTTTGCACCATATTATTTTAGGGACTTTGCTTAGTGATTTTAGGATTCATGTTACATCTGAAGCTCATTAGTAAATTAAAAATCAAACAAAAATCAGTCAATCTAGCAAAAAATGTCAGTTAATCTTTTGAAACTTTTTGTTCAAAACTAAATTTCCTATCGAAATGGATGGTTTACAAAATTTAATAAAAAACAATTGCAGGAAAAGTTAAAAAAAAACAAAGATTTCTAAATTCTTTAATAAATTGCGCATAATTTGTTTGGACCAAAGATAGGCTAGACCAAGAAACTAAGCCTAGGCCCTAGGCATGTTGAAAAACCCATTTTTATTCATAATTTTGATAGAGTATATAAACCCATTCAAACTTTACCATTTCTTATCATTTTTCGTAGATTTGGTCCGAAACGTGAAGATAGGTCTTCTTATAGCAAATTTTACATTGGATAAAATATTCGAACTCAAGATTTTGACCAAATATGACATTTAGATTGTAGAAAAATTTTCAAAGGTTTTTTTTCAGCACTTCTTACGTTTTTTCATTATAACCTTTTTACTACTGTTTATACAGAAAACAAAAACAAATGGCATATCAACATTTTTTCATAACAAATTGATTGCTGTTTAATTTATCAAAATCGATGCATCTTTAGGCCTGGTTCACACGAGGTTGTACCGCACGTTTTTTATCGCATTCGGTTTTTACCGAACAAATATTTGGTGTTCACACGCTATTTATATTTATTCGTTTAAAACTCGAATAGGTGCAGTATAATGAAAATGAATGGAAAAGTTTGAATTTGTGAAGTATTTTATTTTTATCTTTTTAAGGGAAAGGGTTAGAAAGCTGAAATTCGGATGGGTGATAGAAATTATTGATTTAAATATGAATTAAAAAAATAAGACTCCTAGAATACCGTTGGACGGACATAACGGCAATATTTAAGCGCTTTCACATATGAACTCTTATCTCTTTAGTGCATTGATGAATTTTCTTGCTGTTTTTAAATATTGCATATAAATAAAATTACGGTTATTTTTATACCTCATTCATTATCCTACGTGGTATATAAGCGACACAATATTGATTTTAAATTGATCGAAAAATCAAAACAATTGCATTGAAATTCTGCTTGGACCATTGTCCACGACCATCCACCAGCGAGAAGATCCCGTTATCTACATGGAATTTTTTTATTAAAATTTGATATGGATGGCCTTTGAAAGTTATATCTCTCGTTTTATTCATTGGATCTTCAAGATTAAGGCCTCTAAAGAAAGCTGACACTACGGGCTATATTGTGTAAAAAAATTACTGAGGAGGGGCAAAAATTTGTATACTAAAGGGGTGAATAAAGCCCAATTCAATTCCATTTATTTTATTCTAAACTCAAATGTTGATGAAAATTTTTATAATTTTGAAAAACTAAAAACGCATATGTATTGCCTCATTCCTCTTCTTTATTTTAAGACCTTAACCTACAAGATCCGATTAGAATGACCGGAGTTATAATTTTTTTAAATCAACCATATCGGTCGATTAATTTTTTTTGTGTACATCGGTTTTTCTCTCCACTGAAGCTCATTCGATGTCAACGAACAAATACCCAACGTGGATTTTAACCGTGTGAACGAGACTATATAAAACTATACGCCACTGGAAGACGATACGTCGCAGTTCATTCGTTTTTTTTGATAAGTCTGTTGAGTATTCGATAAACGTACTTAGCTGAGTACGTTTTCTTGCCGTACAAACGTCGTGTGAAAGGCTCTATGTAAAATATATACGCCACTGCTTATTCGCACGGATTTATACTGCAAAAAATCGTGCGGTACAATCTCGTGTGAACCAGGCCTTACGGTGCTAGTGACAGTTCAAAAACTTTCAAAGTTTTTTTTGGACATTTCCTACTTTTTTAGTCATAACATTTTTACAACAGTTCATAAAGAAATGGTGTATCGAGATTTTGCCATGACAAATCGATTACCGTTAGATTTTTTTAAATCGATAAATTTCTACGGAGCTGGTGACAGTCTAAAAATTTTAAAACTTTTTTTTTTGGCTATTCTTACGTTTTTTCATGATAGCTTTTTTGAGTAAGGTAAATAAAAAATAAATTTTCGAGATGTTGTCATGACAAATCGATTGCCATTTTATTTTTCAAAACCAATGAATGTTAACGGTGCTGGCGACATTCGAAACATTTTCAAAGTTTTTTTTGCACTTCTTACTTTTTGTATATCATAAATTTTTTACTACGATAAATGAAACAAAAATAAATAAAATGCACGACTGGGTCGCACGTACTTGCTCTTATGTTCAAGACCCTGCAGGTTTAAGAAAATTATATATAAAAACATGGAACTTATGAGAGAAAAATGTAGAGCAGCATGAAATACGACATTTAAATTGGCTAAAACAACTCTTTTGACATTTTGAGGTGAAAAAAAAGAATGCCATCTTAATTTTTGATTGAATATGATTGTATGGGCAAACAAATTTTTAAATCGTTGGAGCGGATTTAAAAAAAATTATTTTCTTGCATATACAATTCTTAAAACATTTTTAAGAACAAATTTTGGTATGCAAATCATAAGTATATTTATATGTATATGAAAACAAAATTTGAAAAAAAAATTGTCAATCCGTTTTTGAGATATCGAATTTTCAAAAAAAAAAATTGAAACTTTTTTTAAAAATCCAAAAACTTTTTTTTGAAAATTTTGATATGCAATATTATTAAATCTTATCTGAAATTTGTATATTAGAAAAATAATCTAAATCCATTAAGCCGATAACGAGAAAATTCAAAATAAAAAAATACGTTCTATGACAGGTACTATTAATAGTTGCTAGGTGTAAGATTTTATAATTTTTGGTAGTAGATCGCACTAATTTTAGTATATGAAAAAGTTTAATCAAAATCGTAGGAGAAAAAAAAATATTTTCCTTTGCGATTTTTTTACTTTTGTATTTTTTCAAAAATGTAAATTTTTTTCTTTAAATATTAAAGAGAGTACTATTAAATATCGAGTTTCAAAAAAACCAAAAATGTCGTTTTCGAAATATTTGATTTTCCAAAATAAAATTTTAAACACTTTTTTAAAAGTCCATAAACTATTTTTTCAAAAATTTTGGGACACAAGATTATTCATATTTTTTGGAAGCGTTTGTATAAAAAAAATAATTGAAATCAGTAGTGCCGTTTTGGAGAACATCAAATATAAAAAAAATGGTTCTTTGGGAGGTACCATTAATAACCATTTTTGAAAAATGGTTTTCCACCACTAGAAAATCTTTACCAAAATAAATTTATTGAACTTTTTTTTAAGAAAAATTGTCGAGCCGTTTTTGAGAAAAATACCATTATGTAAAATTGCTAAAAAAAATTGAATGACAGGCACCGTTATTTTTTGTTCTAAAAAAAATGAAAAAAACGTGTGGGCATAATCACCAAAAACTACTATGTACCAAGTTTGAAGAAAATCGATTGAACCGTTTAGGCTGTAGACGAACAGACAGGCAGACAGAATTGTGCCACCCACTTTTTTGGTGTTCTCTATCATCGTAATATCATGTTTAATTGTTATCTCAAAAGTATTCTTTGCAAGAATCCAAAACTTGCCTTATAGCACCTATGTATATCGGAAGTAAAAAACAAAAATGGCGTATCGAAATTTTGTCCTGACAAATCGATTGCTTTTACATTTCTTAAAATCGAACCATTTTCACGCCACTCGTGACAGTCCAAAATATGATATTCAAATTGTCTGCGTTGCGAAAGAAATTCAAAATTTTTAAAAAAAGAGCGCCACCCTAATTTACCTACTTTACCTATATATTATTTTGTTCAAACACTTTTCTGAATTTTTAATATTGCATTCATTCACTAGATATTGCTTATCTTAAAATGCAATAGGAGCTTTGTAAACAATAAACTAAACTAAAGCCTTAACAGAGAAGCGATAACGATACGGTGGAAATTTATCTTCATTCTTCAATTGATGGGTCAATTGAACCTTGCAAATAAAATGCACGACTAAATCGCACGTACTTGCTCTCAAGCTCAAGTTGCTTGGAACTTAAAAACTTTTAAAATATTCAAGTAATTTTAGAAAGACGATAAAAAATGCATTTAAATCGTTCTTTAAAATATATAAAAACCCGTTAAATAACTTAGAGCTCAAGAACAAGTTTGTGCCATTTGATTACCTGAAAATATACTATAAATATAGGAACAACAAATTAAATCGTTGGAGCGGTTTTCTTAAGAACTAATTTTTGTATATATATAAATTTGGTATCATAGGAAAAACAAAAGTATTAGAGTGCCAATTTTGAGGATTATGTAAATTTACAAACCTACTTTCACTCGTTTTTGAAATATTGAATTTTCAAAAAAAATAATATTTTTTTTTTTAAATACAAATTTATTGTGTGTGGATTTCCATTTACACACAAGACCCAACTTAAATCACAAAATTATTCTTTTCAGAATGTTGTCAAATTTAAAGGAACTTTTCCTTAGCGGTTGTATCGCAAGTACCGTAATTTTAGGAGCTAAGAAAAAATTTAAATGTTCCCCCTATAGAATCACCAAAAAGTCTTAAGTTCAAAATTTGAAGAAGTTCGCATCACTGGTCTAGGCTCTAGATCGGGATACAAACAGACAGACAGAAAGACAGACAAAGCTGTGCATCCACTTTTTTCGTGTTCTCTATCATCGTGTTTGATTGTTATCTCGAAATTGTTTTTTTTTTTGCGCGAATCTTTATATTGCAAGTGAAATATTACTCTCCTCAGTATAGTACGACTTATTTTCAGTAACACCTTACGTGTTGATATCATCGGGCTTAGGTGTTTAATGCAATTGCAAAACAATATCTTCTCTTATATTACTGGTTCCATTTACTCGAATAAAAAAACAACAACCCAAAAGCCATCAATTAGCTCGTGAATACAATAAGTGAAACCATGTTGAAACGTTGGGATTAAAATTCGAATTTTTTAAATAAAAATAAATAAATGCGGTAAGTCAGTTAAGAAAATTCGATATGATATGTCACAGAAAAAAACAGACTTAAAAAATATCGAATCAAATTTAAATTAATTTCTAATTAACACTATATTCAATAGACCGGAAATGAGGGGTATAAAGGAACAATTACGTGCTTGGGGTATTATTATTGAATATGTTTGTTTGGCACATAAGCATGCATCAAACCAAAAATGCTACTAAATTTACCCTTGCACTTATGACAGAATGATCACACTGACCACTTTTCAATATTTTTGGTATAACTCGGAAACTAAGCCGCATCTGACAACTTTCCGCTTTTTGTTGGTTAAAATAAATTTTCTATTGAAATGGATAGAAATTTCACTAGAAAATAACAAAAAATATCGAAAAGTGGCCAGTGTGACCATTTTCTCAGAAATGCAGGGATGAATTTAGTAGCATTTTCAGGCTTAATCATGCTCATGGGCCAAAATAACATATTCAATAATAAAAAACCTCTGCACGTAATTATTGTTCCTTTTTAAAAGGTCTTTTAAATAGCCTACTACTAAAATGTCGATTTTAAGGTTCAAGCAAATACCGAGTCCTAACAAAAAGGGTCTAGTACTTTTGTGAAGAAATCACGTTGTGCTAATTTGAGTATACCAGTAAATTGTATAATAACCAGGTACTTGCTGATTTTAAGAACCTAGCTAGTACCAAGTCCCAGCTAATACTCGGGCCCAAACTGACAGCACTATAGGACTTAGTACTTGTGTGAAGAAATAAATTGATATCAATATGAGTACTTAGAGGAAGTGTACCGATTATGGAATACCAAAATATATATTCAATTTTAAACACAAACAAATTAAATTTTATTCGGTCTTTTAAATAGATGTTGATGAAAATACTATAAACTTGCTTTTAAACAAAAGTAAAACTTAAAAAAATTATCACACTCCATTTAATAAATTGAAAAATAAAAAAACACAAAATGAGCACATTTCAAAAAGTGACCCTAATATGGACCATTAAAGATTTCCCCATAATATATGTGATAGTTAAATTTATGTGCAGAAAACACAAATAAAATTTTCTATTAGAATCTGTGGCAGAGCAATAAAGAATGCAAGAGGTCAAAAGGGATTGAAAAATTTGAAAAAAATTTGTATGAGTAAAATGAAAAATTTGTGCAGCTTTCTTGATGCTCATTTCTTTTGACTTGAAGGCTGCTATGGCTTTCACCATATCCGCCTTGTCCCGGACGTTACGCTTTTTTTCTTTTGGTGTCATCTGATTACTTACAAGACAACCTATGTACAAACTTAAATAAATATTTAAGGTGGTTCCAAATATGGAATACTATTCCATATTAGGAATACTATCCAATTTTCAATATGAAATACTATTCCATATTAGGAACATACTGATATTCCATATTAGGAACAAGAAGACTAACTTAACTATGTTAAAATTTACTTATTATTTAACTGACCTCACCTTAATAATTTAAGTTATCGCAAAGGTTGAGCTTTTTCTTAATAGCACGGGACAAAAAATATGTTTAAGCTTAAACCGATTTAAAAATATAAGAAAAAAAAGCTCTCAATAAATTGTTACGCACTTTACCAAAACACTACTTTTAATAACTGCTCTTGTCTACAAAGATCACCTTCCACAAGGATAATAACAACGAATATGCGCATGAAAAGAAAGCTTTACCTGAAATAAACAGGTATAAATATAACGTAGTTTTCCAAATATAGCACTATTCCATATTAGGAGCGTATTCCATAATCGGTACACTTCCTCTATTCCAAGGCTAGAACTTTGTGAAAAAATTGGTTGTAAGCGAATTGTTTTAAAATTAAGTTTCAAAGTCAAAATTTTCGAAAAATTGTGATTTTTTTAAGTTGACCTTTTCCTTAAAATATACTCAGAGGCATGCCCTAAAATATTATTGAAGAATTAAGGGACACCCTGTATAGGAATTTCTATTACGGTAACTCTTAAGGGTAGGTAGTAAATTATTAATTTATATTTAGACCAACCATATAATGCGTTCTATTTTCCTGTTATGCACGAATTCATATTAATAAAATTTAATAATTATTTGATTAATTAGTTAATTTAGTTCTGTGAAAGGAAACTGACATTTTATGATTGTTTTTAATTTTTGGTGATAAATTGTTAAAAGCAATCAATTTTAATGATAGTAAATACATATTCAAATGTATCCCAAAAAATAAATTCAGCCCACGCATCCTTTATTTACATAATTCACGTTCGTCACTTTTACCCACAGGGATCATCTGTGAGCAGAAATATGAAATATTAATAAAAATAAAAACAAATTATGACGAATAACCGACCAAGTTTGACAGATGAAACAGATATAAATATTTTATCTGTAATATATGAATATACAAAAGAGTTCATTGATCTACATACTTCTTTTTGAAGTTTGGTTTTATTCGAAATTGGTTTTCGAACCACCCACACTATAATCATTCAAATTTTGTTTGACATGAGATGGCTATCGTATAGAGAGTGTATAAACCGACGTTGCATTGCAGTTGAATGAAATATATAATCGAACACACTATATATGAAGCTATTACGATAACGACGACGGACGACCCAGACCTAAATCGATAGAAAATCAAATCATCAGTACGAGAACTGTTCTGTAGGTATAATGGCTTCTGGCCTGAAATAACCGATTCTGTGTCTGAACTTTGAATTTGCATATTGATTTCGATTTACATATTTGACACTCTGGTTCATATGTAGTTGTAGGTACGTGTGGGATGATTGGGATTGACGGGTTTAGTTCATCATCAAAAAATGACTCCGATTGGGGTGCAATGGCTCTTTGAATGATATTATAAATTTTAAACACAAAAGTTGTAACAATTGACATTCTAAATTGACTTTGAATTCGATGGAAGTAATAGTGTCATCAAAGTTTGCTGAATATTTGTAAAAAATACATCATTGGGGTCAATTGCAATTTAATGTACATAGGTATATAGTTATTATTCACAAAACAAAAGACTATTGCACTTTATACAAAATTAAAACTATCCCAGATTCATTCGTGGTATTATTGGTATGCTGCAGAGCCGTTTGCTTGCCACAACCGAGGCTCTATCAAGGACCACCATCAGTTGGGAACCACTGCTTAGGTTCATAATTTTGACTATCAAAAATATCGAAATGATAAAAATACCAGAAGTTTACGAAGAAATGTAGTACTCGGATATCGTGGCTTGCTAATGTTATAAGTACTCTGGGCCAATTTAGTCCATGAACCTACTAATAATTTCTGACTTTTACTTAAATAATTGTCCAACATTCGTAGGTTTCAATTTAACAGCACTGTCCTCCGGAAGTTATACAAACATAAATAACCTGTCTCTCCGTTCCTGAAGGCAAACTTTTGAGTTGGCGAACATTAAAATATAAAAAACAAGTGCTTTTATCACTAAATTTGTCTATATTCGCTATGACAGCACTTAATGTTATATCCTCCTAAGCTGAAATAATGTATAGACAGCGAAGGTACCTTATATTTGAAGTGTTTTAGGTGTTTAATAATGTTAACTGAATTTTCCTTTTAGTATTACATTCAGAAAGGCTCTTGAACAAATTAAAAAGTTCGACAAGACTCAGGAGGATGTGGCAATCAAACCAGTACAAATGTATAATATAACGTTGAATGTCAATATGTATAAGTGTAAATATTTTTCACTACCATCACCTAACTATGCAAAAAAAACTTCCTCTTTTCCTGTGTTTTGTAATGTATTGATGCATGCAATGTACAAGTATATATTTTTAATCCCTTTCAGTAATTAAATACTATTAATATTTAATTACAAAGTTATCTATATCTACACACTAATTTAAAACAACTGAGATATTAAAACCAAAATAGAATAATGTAGGTTATCGTATTTCCTAAACGAATTAAGTGGTAATTCCTTCAATTGGGAATTTTAAATAAAATGTCAATGAGTGCGGGAATGTGGTTTGAAGCTATTTTAATTTTTTTAGTTTGTTTTTAATTTCAAAAGTCGTCCGGGTTTTTTGGCTTAAAATATTATTAATATTAGGTACTAGATGACCCGGTGGACTTCGTTCCACCAAAAATTAATTTAAAAAATGTGAGTGTAACCCTTCATAGACGAAGCCCAGCGAACGTTGTATCGCCTAAAAAAATGCAGTTGTTGTCAAACTCCGAATCTAATTTTGAACAAACTTAACTCTTGAAGGTAGCACGATCAAAGATTTGTTTCTTGTTCATATATAAGGATAAGATTTTATCGGCAAACCAAAATCATTACAGTAGTATATTTTTTTTTAATATACCTAATGTATAGTAGACCTGCTCACCTTACTTTGTAATAAAATATTTCTTAAATGGATTCATTTAAAACTTCTGAGTCTTAGGTATACTTGGTACAGTGAAAGGTGCAATAAGCGAACATTCATCGTCCCCTATTTTTGTCCGGTTATCAGAGCTGTCCGGTAGAGAGAAAGATTGCAAAATGGCAACTTACTCTTCTTGGCATCGCAAGACTACGAAAATGAGAGCATTCGAGCATTTACAATATCGAAACGCGGTGGAGAAATAGGAATCATACACTCTCAACTGACGTTAACTTAGTTACCCGAGAAATCCCTTACTAAGCTCTAAACGTAACCGTGATCTGTCCGGTTTTTAGAACTTCGCGTCCGTTTAATATAGATTTTCCATTGATTTGTTTTTGTATTGAATACAAAATCCGAGACTGTTCGGAAAACAGATCCTACGCTTTTTCCATTGTGTCCGTTTATTATGACTATTTCTATTTGAAATGAGCAATAAGTGCCCTAGTCCGTTTAAAGGAGTGTTCGTTTATAGGAACGCAATTTTCATGAGAAATTCAAGATAAAAGGTCATTCCCAAAAATATTTCCGTTTAAGGAATTTTCGGCTTATCGGAGCCATCCGCAAGCAGAGCTTTCACTGTATTTATGCCTTTTTTGAGAGTTTTCAAAATACTTATTTCTAAAAGCCATTTTGTAACTTCAAACCTTCAAACATAAAAATTAATTTTTAGAATCGGACCGGAAGCTTCTGAGCCTAAGAAAAGCAAACAAAGTAGATACCCGCCCCGTTGCTGGCTTGCAAAAACAATTTCTTACCAGTTCCGAAGATCACTTGAAACTGTTGAAAAGGATGAGACTGTTGGTGCAAATAACATGACTTGTGGCCTTTTTGATTGGAGTCAGACTTCGTTTCACCACAAAATTTATGTCTTCATAGGCGAAGATCAGCAAACTTTGTATCGTCTTAAAAAATGGAGTTTGTTGGCAAACTGCGAATCCAATTCGGAAACACTCACGATGACCACACTACCAAAGATCTGTTTTTTTCTTTTTCAGTATAGACAGTGTTAACCTTACCTTGTTAGGTACTTTGTAGTACAAATTTTTTTTAAATAGGCCTGTATAACTTCAGAGTCTTAGGAATACCTGGTATTTATGCCTTGATGATATGATTTTATTCATTTATAAGATTTTGTTTTGTATAAACATCGGAAAATAAACTGACTTATCCATGAGTGATATATTGAAAATTTAGTTTTTCATAATTTCAGTTTGCAATTTGGAAAATATTTAGTGCTAAGAGCACCCTTAAAATTGTATTGGTAGGAACCTTCTCAAAAAATATATATAAGCTTTCTGTCTTATTTCTCTCAATTAAACTTACAAATACATAGCCACATCATATTAAAACTATTTAGCCCTAAGGCCATCCTCAATCCTCCAAGTATGTAGGTATTACTTTTCAAACCAAACAAACAAAATTCATCTGCTACTTTTTTTTGTTTAGCATCATTTAACCATTCAAATATCTAGAGTTTTAAAAATATTCAGCTCTAAAAGCCATTTTTTAACTTTAACCCATCAAACATAAAAATTATTTTTTAAGAATAGAACCAAAAGCTTCTGAGATTAAGAAAAAAGTAAGCAAACAAAACCTGACCTCGTTGCCGGTTCACAATAACAGTTTCAGACCAATATTCAAATGTTCGCTTGAAACTGTTGAAAATGATAAGGCTGTTGGTGGAAATAACAATACATAACCTTTTCTATTTGGTTTAAATGACAGATCTTCTTCTCCTTGGTCTTCCAAAGTGCCAATCAAATAGGCTATTGATTTTTCATTGTCTGCAGTTTTGTAGTTCAATCTTCAATGGTTTATCATTTTTAATTTGTTTCTAATTTTGCATC
Organism: Dasysyrphus tricinctus; assembly: GCA_963921185.1. NCBI lineage: Eukaryota > Metazoa > Arthropoda > Insecta > Diptera > Syrphidae > Dasysyrphus > Dasysyrphus tricinctus. The sequence continues at coordinate 131,850,761 of OY992532.1, read as the reverse complement.
ATGCAAATTAATTCAAAATGCAGGTTTAGTTCCCACAACAACCATCTTGGATTATAAAAAAATAATCGGTACTTTAAAATCTCGTTTTGATATTCTTGCTGATAGCGGAAATCAAGATTCCTGTTACGTGGAAGTTATAGCATCGTTTCGCTTCTCATTGTGCATCTCGCTTATTTTTTTTGGTATACGTATGTACCTACATATGTACTTATCCCGCTATTTTTCTAGCTTATTTTTCTTATAAAGTTTTTCTTTTGTTCAGTCAATATTTATTTTTGTGTCTACTCATGTTTTTTCCTCACATTCACAGCCATTTTTAATTTCTGACAATTTCAATATTAGTTTGTTGTTGTGTTTACGTGTGTTTATGTACGTCCTCCCATCCACATCCATTTTTTTATTTCTGACACTTTCAATTTTGACAACCTGCGGCGTGTAATACCTTCTATTTGTGAACTATGCTCGATTCCGACCTATTAGACTAATCTGAGCCAAATTTATTGTGATTGCTCCAACTGATAGTGAGAAACCTTTATCCGCGTTTATTTTGTTTTAATTGAAAAATGGTCTACAACTACATACATATGAAGGGTCCAGGGGAAAAACGGCTCAAGTCCACTTTTTGAAGAATTTAAACTAATGATGACATCTTATAGATTTGTATGAGTACTATCTCATGTAGTATAGCTCTCTTCACATAGGATTTTGAAAACTCGCAAAATAGTACACTTTTTAGAAAAGCTTTTTTCCAAAAGTATCTTTTTTGCTCCAAAAATTAAACAAAGCGATATTTAAAAAAGAAAAACTTGTGAATAGACCTAGCGAAACGTCAGGTAAATAATTAAAATAAAAAAATTAGATATTCTAACTATATCCGGTCGAGGTTCTGTTTAACAAATTGAATTGCAAAAACGGTCCAATGTCACGCTTTTGAAAATTATTTGATCTTCAAACTTTATATTGAAAATCTAGAGGTGTCTGAATTAAAAGCAAAAAACCGTTTCCAATTATCATTTCCGGTTGTTTCAGAAGAAAATTTCAAATAAAAATATTCAAAATTGTATATTACTATAATAAAATTGGCCGTTTTGAAGTTCCGTTTCTCGATTAATGGAAATTCGGATAATGGAGATTCGACAGTAATATTATTTTTTAATTTTATTTTGTCAGACAAAAATTTCACAAATGATTGATTTGATTTCAAACTCAATTGATTGATTTATTTTTTGTATACAAAACAGGCACTCAAAATTCGTTTTTTCACTTTGCTGGAAAATCGCAAAACCGATTTAGACCAAACTTCATTTAAACACCCACCGGTTCATGTCCAACATTTCCTGAAAATAATCATCCAAATCGGTTTGGCCGTTTTCGAGCTTTTGCAGGACTAACGCACAACGATTGATTTTTATATATAAGATTATTATTATAATTTATTTTACTTGGGAATGACTTTGGTTATTAAGCTTAAATGGAAAAAGCACATCAAAAAGAAAAAATAGATAACTAAACTTGAAGTACTGATAAATGTCTACTGGTTATTAGAAAAAAAACTCTGGTGTTCTATTCTACTCTATTAATCCAGAAACCACTTCGCACATGTTTATAGATCATAAGCTGAACCCAAACTTTATATCTATTGTGTTACAGAACTTTTGGCAGGACTAGGTAGAATTCATCCAAAATGAAAATTGTTAAAAACAACATCTCTTTGTATCGAGTAAATTTATGGTTAGAGTCAGATACATACTAGTCTTAAACTTCGTAATTCTTTCACAATTTGTGTGGAAAATCTGACAGATTGACGAAGTTTACATCTTTTCCACGTCTACGACGACTTAACGCGCTATTGCATGAATACTTATCCTTACCATTTTTTTTTTTTTTGTAAATATTTTATTTTTCTACTTTTTTAATTATTTTCCCGGCAAATATACTCGAAAAGTAGTGATTTTTTTTTCTATAAATCATGCTGCACCTCTCATAAAACATTCATAATAATTTGAATTTCAATCGCTTTTCTTCTTCTTATATTAACCTTCATTTGATACCTCATTTTGGAAGATCAAAAAAGAATTACCGAAGTTATAAGCCATTTCCGAAGAGCTTATTTATGATTTTCGAAATCCCAAATTTGAATGACCAATAGGCTGTAATTTTGATAAATATCGCATTGAGTAATGTTTAAAAATCTATAAATTAAATCATGTGGTTAATGTAGAAATATGTTTGATATACCAAAATAGCCGGTAATAACCCAAAATTATTGTAAAATATAAATTTTGAAGATCACTTGGCAAATGAAGACATAACTGTAAATAAAGTGAAAAACTTGCTTTTCAGCTATTCAAATTGTATGAAAATTTAGTTTTTCTACTATCATTATAATATGTGGTATCTTACACTTTCCATAAATACCTAATTTTGAAAGTCGAAGTAGAACTTGAGTATTTCTCACCTTATAGCCAATTTAATGGAGCTGGATCCATATTTTTTTTTTTTTAATTTTCCTTGGAAATCATGAAAATGTGCATTGATTGAAACTAAAATTCATTTGTGAAGATTGTGTACAACGTACCTACAGTTATGTTTTGTATGTCAAAGTATGCTAAAGTTAAAAAAAAAAATGATTTTTGAAAAATTTTTGGCATTTCGTGGGCATGGTTGATAGATATGAGCCCACAAGTTTACCCTAAAAGAGGATCAATTTAGCAGTTTTTAATGTTCAATTGAGGTTGATTTCTTAAAGCAAGCACTAAATCACAGTAAAATTAAATTTTTTTTAATTTAGCTGCTATCGTTGATAAATACAAAAGTTATAAGCGTTTAAGTGGATTTGGAGCAATATAAATAAAATGCACGACTGGGTCGCACGTACTTGCTCTTATGTTCTAGGCACTGTGGGTTTAAGAAAATTGTATATAAGAACATGGAAATTATTAGAGAAAAATGTAGAGAAGCCTGAAATACGACATTTAAATTGGCTAAAACAACTCTTTTCACAGTTTGAGGTGAAAAAAAAAGAATGTCATTTTAATTCTTGCTTGAATATGATTGTATGGAAAAAAAATTAAAATCATTGGAGCGGTTTTTTAAAAAAATTATTTTTTATATATAAAATTCTTAAAATATTTTTAAGAACAAATTTTGGTATGCAAATCTAAAGTATATATGTATTTATGAATATATCAAAATAAAATTTGAACAAAAATTGTCAGCCCGTTTTTGAGATATCGAATTTTCAAAAAATAAATTTGAGACTTTTTTTTTTAAATCCAAAAACTTTTTTTTTGAAAAATTTGATATGCAATATTATTTAATCTCATCTGAAATTTGTATACACAAAAATTCATCTAAATTCGTTGAGCGAATAACGAGAAAAATCCAAATAAAAAAATACGTTTTATCACAGGTACTATTAATAATTGATAAGTGTAAAATTTTATAATTTTTGGTAGTAGATCGTACTAATTTCAGTATATGGAAAAAGTTTAATCAAAATTGTAGTAGTCGTTTTTAAGCAGAAAAATATTTTCCTTTGCGGTTTTTTAACTTTTGTATGGAAGGTTCCGTTATTTTTTCATGAATGTAAAATTTTTTCTAAAAAATTTTTAATCAAAATCATAGGAGTCGTTTTTAAGCAAAACAAATATTTCCTTTGCGATTTTTTAACTTTTGTATGGAAGGTAAAGTTATTTTTCATATTAAATGAAAATTTTTTTCTACAAGAGTTTATTTATTTTATTTTTTCTAGAGAGTACTAAAAAAGTCTTAAATATCGAGTTTTAAAAAAAATCCATGATATCATTTTTGAAATATTAGATTTTCAAAAAAAAATTTGAAACATTTTTTAAAAATCCAAAAAATAATTTTTTCAAAAGTTTTGGTAGGTACCTACAAAAAACTATTTATATTTTTTGGAAGCTTCTGTATAAGAAAATAGTTGAAATCGGTCGTACGGTCTTAAAGAAAATCAAAGATTTAAAAAATGGTTCTTTGGGAGGTACCATTAATAACCATTTTTGAAAAATGGTTTTCCACCAGGCTTAAATAAATTTATTGATTTTTTTTTAAAGAAAAGTTGTCGAGCCGTTTTTGAGAAAAATACAATTATGTAAAATTGCTAAAAACAATTGTATGGCAGGTACCGTTATTTTTGGTTTAAAAAAAAAATTAAAAAATGTGTGGGCATAATCACCAAAAACCACTATGTACCAAGTTTGAAGAAAATCGATCGAGTCGTTTAGGCTGACGGACAGACAGAATTGTGCCACCCACTTTTTTGGTGTTCTCCATCATCGTAATATCATGTTTGATTGTTATCTCAAAATGTTTTTTTTGCATGCACGAATCCAAAACTTACCTTGTAGTTACGGTGACCATCCGCCCCGGGTTTCCCGGGAGTGTCCCGTATTTGTATAGCCTGTCCCGATTTATTTTTTAAGAAACCTGGGACGTTCAAGTGTCCCGTATTTGCACATTCTCTTGAGTTTCATTTAATATAAATAAATAAATAAATATATAAAAAAAAAATATATTTAAATGGCGACTAACCGCATTAATTAGTTCATTGATTTTCCTTGGGCCTTGAGGTTAAACCTAAGTTAACTCCAGAAACGTATTTTTCAATCAATTTAAGTCATAAATTAACTTCGGGTTAATTAAGCTAATTTGGCGATTTAACTCAGGAACTAAACTCTCAGTTGTGGCACCATGGTGATTTCGATTGTGATATCCATGGTTTCGGATTGTCGGACATCTATTTCAATAGATTTTTGACAGCTGATAGATTAAATTAACCTTCAACCTTAAATCTACTTCTGAAATAACTCAGGGTCAACTTATTTTCAGGACCAGCTAACACCCTTAGTTGCTTTATTAACAGAAGACTGAATTATTTTAATAATGAAATTAAAAATCTTAAGTTTTTTTTGTTTTAGTTTGCTGTGTTGTGAAGAGATACCTTGAAAATAGATCCCACCAGGTCAAATTTAGAAACTGTCTTTCACACTCATTCAAGGCTCACTCCGGTGTGCCCCAGGGAAGTCACCTAGGCCCATTTCTATTTATTCTTGCTATAAATGTTGTTGATTTAAAATAGCTTTTTATGGCCTTTCATCATCGTGTCCTGTAACCCCGGCTGGGGCATAGGGCGTCAACAAAACGTCTCCATCCTTCACGGTCTGCTGCAAGGTACTTTAGCTGTGGCCACGTCTTTCTCTGGGATTCTGCTTCCGCTAAGACAGTTGATTTCCATGTTGTTCTTGGTCTTCCAACCCGCCGTGCACCCTGAGGATTCCATTCAAAGGACTGCTTTGCAATTTCATTGTTTGGTTTCCTCAGTGTGTGACCAATCCAACGCCATTTACGCTTTCTTATGTCGACGTCCAGCCGCTCTTGACTTGTCCTGCGCCACAATTCCTCATTTGATATTATTTGTGGCCACCGAATCTTTAGGATATGGCGAAGACAGCGATTCACAAAAGCCTGCAATTTCTTCGAAGTGATAGACGTGACTTTCCAGGTTTCACAAGCATATAACAGCACGGATTTGACATTGGATTCGAAGAATCTCAACTTAGTGCGTAAGGAGATTTGACTTGATTTCCAGATTGGGGACAGAGTACCGAAGGCAGCACGAGCTTTATTTATTCTACTTTTAACGTCCAGATCCGTACCACCGTTTGTAGAGACAATACTGCCAAGGTAGTTGAACTGTTCCACTACTTCAACTGGCGTCTCCTGTAGAATAATACGCTGCTGTGTGGAGCGGCCTGTGAGCATTATTTTTGTCTTTTTGCTGTTTATTCTTAGACCACTCGACTCTCCCTTCACTTGCAGTGTTTGGCACATCCCGTTCAGCCCACTGATGTTATTTGCCAGTAGACATATGTCATCGGCATAGTCTAAATGACTGAGCCTTTCGAACGGTCTCCATTGAATGCCCTGTCGCTCTGATGTACCTACACTGGCCGTCAATACGTCGTCCATCGCCAGCAGGAAGAGAATGGGCGATAGAACATCCCCTTGTCTCACACCCTGTTGCACTACAAAGGAGTCGGATAGCTGCCCGTTGTGCAAAACAAAACACCTTGCGTTGTTGTAGGACTCTTTAATAATGGCAACTATTTTTGGTGGAATTCCTCTACCAAGCAACGATCTCCATATACATTCTCGGTTAACTCGATCAAAGGCTTTCTCAAAATCCACGAACATGAGGTAAAGCGGTGATTGAAATTCCATCGACTGCTCGAGGACGATACGCAGGGTGTTGATATGGTCGACACACGATCGACCACTGCGGAAGCCAGCTTGATGCCTCTTGAGTGTAGACTCGATTCTCTCCTTTATTCGCTCGAGAATGATGGTTGCCATTAGTTTTGGGAAAACGGACAAAACGGTGATACCACGCCAATTGTTGCAATTCTTTAAGTCACCTTTCTTTGGCAACTTAACAATCACACCATCCTTCCAATCCCTGGGATAGCTTTCGTTTTCCCAAATGTTTTTTATCAACGGATGTAAAATACTAGCCGCTGTTACGGGATCGGCTTTCAGGAATTCAGCTGGTATTCCGTCCAGTCCAGCTGCCTTGTTGTTTTTGAGGAGATTTATTGATGTCTGGATTTCCGACTCTGACGGGGGTTCGATGTCAATACCCCTATAGGACCTGCGCATCTCGTTTAGTTGGGGCACTTCAGCACTCTGCTCAACTGAATCCTCATTTAGCAGGGCACAAAAATGGTCCTTCCATCTACGAAGCTGATCCTCAATTGATACCAAAAGTGTGCCATCCACATCCATTACAGGATGATTGGTGTTGCTTTTTTTCCCGATAACATCTTTGGCTATTTGGTACAATTCCCGGATATCTCCTCTTCTGGCAGCGCTTTCCGCATTATCTGCGAGTCCATCCAACTTCACCCTCTTGTCACGTCTCACACAGCGGTAGACCATCTTATGTGCAATGCGGTACTCTCTTCGCAAGTCAGCCTTTCGTTGAACATCTGCTTCAGCATTTATTTGGATTTTCAACGATTTGCGAAGTTCGATCTTATCCCAGGTGTCTTGGGATATCCAAGAGTCTCTACGTCTCGTTCGCTTGGGTACAGTTTCGGATCCAGCCTCCATAAAAACACTTTTAATTTCACCCCACATCTCATCAATTGTTGAATTCTGGATTCCGTTTAATGACGAGGCTCTGTCGTTAAGGGTGGTGACATAGTTTCGACATATGTTGGGGTCATTTAAAGCATTCGTAATGAATTTTGAGCTCCTTGCTGCATCCTGCGCTGGTTTTTGTACGGCAGCGGTTCGTAGTTTGAGACTCATCAGAACCAAATGGTGGTCGCTTCCCACATCGGCATTTCTTATACTCCGGACATCACACATAGACTTCCTCCATCGCTGCTGAATCATGATATGATCAATTTGGTTTTCGGTTTGACCATCCGGATGCACCCAGGTAATTTTGTTGCACGTCTTATGCTTAAATACAGTCCCACCTATCACAAGACGATTCGCGTTACAAAAGTCGACAAGCAAGTCACCATTTTCATTCCGTGACCCCAAGCCATTTCTTCCCATCACGCGTTCAAGTCCGTAATTGTCTGAACCGACTTGGGCATTGAGGTCTCCCATAACGACTATGATGTCGGCTCTCGGAACACTACTGTAAACCGAGTTAAGATGAGTGTAGAACGCGGTTTTGTCTTCCTCGGTCGCTTCATTTGTGGGGGCGTAGCACTGAATAATTGTGACGTTACGAATTTTTGAACGAAACCTTGCTGTCATTAATCTCGCAGAAATGGGCGCCCAGGAGATCAAACTACGCCTCGCTTCTTCGTTCAACATAATTCCGACACCATGCAGTCTTTGGCCACCCTCTCTTTCATCTTCCCCGGAATACAGCATTCTCGTCTGTCCAGTGTCTGATCTGTATTCAGCTCTTCCTCTCCACTTAGTTTCGCTTATGCCCAGGATACTGATGTTTAGACGAAGCATTTCACGCTCAACCTGCTCGTATCTACCATCGCTGTACAAGGATCGAACGTTCCATGCTCCGATTTTCGTACGTATGCGGTAGCCAAAAGTAACATTTGCGCTTCTTGAAAGACTTCTTTTATTTGTCAACGATTCACTTATTATTATGGCGTCTTGATTGACGCTCGTACATGAAAGATGCCGCACCCCCAAATCCGATGTGCGGTTTACTGCAACCGAAGCTACAGAAGGATTTTCTATAAAAAGATTACCTCTTGGGGACTCATTTCCATTTGTTGTCATAATTCATGTATTTGCTTATATCCTTCCACCATGGTGTTTTCCGAGATATGATTAATAACATACATAATCTCAGATTTGACAGGCACACCCGCCTTTTGTATGGTCAAACACATAACTGCTCGAGGCCGCCCACTATGGGAAAACAGACGCCTTTTGTAGCCGCCCAATATGGGTTACAGACGCTACCTGCTGCTGCCGTTGGCCTTTTACCAAAAAAGCTCCTCCGCCACCAGACTATCATGCCGTTGACCGCTACCTGCAGTTCATCCGTCTTAAGGGGGCTTTTAACCATCCCAAGGACAAGTTTGTGCCCTGACCAGCAACGCTGGGTTGTCTGCTTATCCCGGCATCCATTCGGTCCCCCTGCACGTTAGCGTTACCCGCCCTCTACCACGCGGAGGTGTGCATAGGGATTTTCCTATCATTGAGCCAAGGGCCATATGGCGTCCTAGCACTCTCAAGTACTTTTAGATGGCCTTTAGTCCTATAAATTGGCGTTTCGTTCGGCTTACTCACTTGAACTCATCAGTGACATAGTGAGGGCTTTGTCATACGCAATTTATATTAAGTTCAGTTCAACTTACATGAATTTTTCAACGAAAATCCACTGTAAACTATATCCAACAAGATTAGAATTCCTAATCATTAAGCTGGAAGTTTTTTTGCCCTGGGCCAAGCATAGTTTCTATAAAAGAAGGTTTTATAATACAAATTCTATATACTACTAAAATAAATCAGCCAAGTAGAAGACTTAGCATTAAGGATTGGACTTGTTGAATTATTGATTCAAAATTGCTTTTTATGGCCTTTAGTCCTATAATTGGCGTTTAATTTCTTAAACATGTATGTTTTTATTGTAATTTCACTCCTTTTTGCAAAGATTTAATTTTGTCAGGTACACATCAAGCCTTACCGCTTGAACAAAGCTTCATAATTCTACGACAGCCAAAAGTTCTCCATATACATAATTGCAATTCTGAGAAAGTGGGTGGATGCCACGGCCCCTAAATGGAAAATATCAATTTTTTAGTCTATTTGTATGTTCTTCAAGTCATACCTTCTACGGAAGCGCATTTTATAATTGATAACATTTTTAAAAAGGTGGGTAGATGCTTGGCTAGGCACTATCTTGCCCTTTGATCAGCCCAGAAAATACATTTCAAGGCAAGCGAAAAAATCTTTGTTGTATTGCTTCAATACAGCTTTTATGAATTTCGTAAAAGGGTGCAGATACTCTTGTGGCGCACTCAAGATGGGGACATAACAATTGTATAAAGAAAGAGTAAAATACGGATCGTTAAATTCCTTTGTCCAGCGTTTTATAAATCCGAGCATGGAACTCAGCGTATTTACAATATAATGGGTATGCTCAATGAAACCAAGATCAGTCAGAACTAAAGTGAGCACCCGGATCTTTGAACCGAAAAATATGTTGTTATGTTATGTTGGCTTTATTTAAAGACCTTAACCATGCAGATGCATCGAGAAAACAGGATTTATGATTTTTGTAAGCCAAAGCAGGTAATTTTAATGCAATTTGTTTTTCGATAAATTTAAAATGAAGATGGTGGCGCTTATATATAACGTTGGATACAAAATGAGGTATCAAAACAAATGTCGCGTCGTTTTATTTATACAAATCCGAAAATAAGAAAAACCAAAGTAATCCATTCATGCACTCAAGAGATATTATGTAAGTTAATAAGTAAAAGCGCTCGTGAAAATTTTAGCCTTCAAGCCCCATCCTTTAAAAAAAATCAAATACTACACGAATTCAAATAACCTATTCCATAATATTCAAATTTTAACGATTTTTTTTTACCGGAAGGAATTTGCTACACGAAAATTGGTTTTCTTTTATTTACCACTATTTACTGGTGAATAGATGTTACACATCAAAAATCCATTAAATTTTGTTGAATTGGGCTGATTTTTTTATTTTCCTTGGGTCCCTATTTTATGTTATACGTGATCCACGATCATTCTTTATAATTAGCTGTGATGGACCTATGGGATAGACCCAAACACTAATTTGAATCAGTGTTGCCATCCGCTATTCTAAATGAACACCTTGGGCATGGGTGTTGCTGGAACACCCCAATGCAGTTCCATGCTCATCAAAATAATAATTTTCTCAAAAATCCTATTTCTATTCTGAAAATATGAAATTCACAAAAAACCTGACACGCAGATTTAAAGTCATTTGCAAAAAAAAACGATCCTACTGTTTAGGCTCTAATTCGATATGCAGTTGACGTATATCTAGATGGTGAAAAGATTAATATTAAACTCCTATCAGAAAATGTTTCAGTGCTTACTTGTCCCAATTCCATAATTGAGATATTCACTTCCCAATCATTTTAAAGTCACCATTGGAAATTAACAAAATTTCTATGGATATTTTTAAATATTTCATTTTTAATGAAAATTTTTAATAATTTAATCGCAATTGAATAAGTTTAGGACTATGGCTGTTTAAATTCGAGGGACATTATAATATCATAATTCTTATAAATTTTGTCGGATTGACCACAACTACTTAATTGATAAAATACGCATAAAATTTGTGATTTCTTTTAAAACAGTGCACTGGGTTTCTACTGCTATAGTAATTGTGTCATTTATAAAGTTCACATCAGTCGTAAAATATTTATTTCACAATTGAATATATTTTAAGTACCTATTAACCGAATCACTTAACATTTTGTTTTAAATTTGCTCTCTCTTCGTTTTATTATAATACACATTTAAGTCATTAGAAAAAAATATTTTATTGCTATATTCATTCTCATGAAACACACATCAAAAACACACATCATTCGTTAGTTAGCATTCTAAAATATTCCATCCATTTTAATGAACTGTCATTCAAATATTTAAGCCTAAACCAGCATTCAAAATACGATGAGGGTTGTTCAACTGTGACACTGACAAGTGTATATTGTGTTTTGAAATAACAATATACATACATATGTATTTTTTTTAAAGGAAGGGAAGGTGAAATATATAAACACCACCCCCCAATTAAATAGCACACACGTTTTGTGTATGTTTATATATTTTTTTTTTAATCCGATAACCTTGTTAGAGATTCAAATTAAATTCATAATGAATTTTCTATAATTATAAAACATTTGACATTTTTACTTAGAATGACGTTAATGTTAACCACAATTGACTGCTTCCACGAATTTAAAAATGCAAAATAATCAATTTCAGTGTTATTTTTTATTTTTTTGATGCAAATTCTCATTTATCACAAAACAAAAACATCAGCTCCATCATCATCATTAGCACAGCGGACGCTGATTTTAAGTAATTACTAACTTGTTTTTATAGAATCAGAATTTAGTCGTTGAAATAAAAGTCAAACACAAAATGGCGTCAGAAAAACCCATCAACAGAAAAGTGATGTACCGGATAGAGGGTATAGTATGAATATAATAAATCACAGATTTTTGTGTATTTTAATAGCGTTTTTTTTGCAATTTATACAATGCATACATGTAGTACTGTAGATATGTATAAATATAATGCTGTCAATTTTTAGGTAAGGCACGCTGTTTTAATATATCATATGACACTGTGGTTGGTACGGTCGAGTACAGCTTTAAAAAAAATAAACATTATTAAACAGAAAAACCAGAGAATTATTTTATCTTTATAGAGGACAGCGAAACGTGAAAAAGTATTTAAAATCAATTCAGTCATGTCATGCATTGTTGATCAAGTCATGATTGGTAATGAAATTAATTAATTTCATGCATGTATCTCCAGGTATGATATGGCGCGGCGGGTGCTTGTTATGAACACTTTGGGATGATTTTTTTTCGCACAACATTGTACACCTAGACATCCCAGATGCAATCAAAAAAATTGAATTATTATTAACTAATGATTCGAAGAATATTCAAAAATTAGTCTGTATGATAATTATGCCAGTCAAAGATTAATTTAAAGTCAAATTCCAGCATTAACAATTATGTAGGTATATAGTTGCATAATAAGATTCTGGTCAAAATGGTTGAAGGTTACGATCTTCAATATTTTATTAAGGGTCTAAATCAGATGAGCTGTTTTATTTATTAAATTCAATAAATTTACTGCTATAATAATATAATGTGTTGGGCCAGGGCCTCAACCAACAAGCTTCTTCAGTCGGCTTGGTTCCTAGCTTGCTGTCTCCAGTTTCGCACGCCAAGTTAGTTGAAGTTCTCTTCCAATTGCGTGTGCCAACTTTTACGCTGTCCACCTCTACTAGGCTGTCCCACGGGGTTGGATTCAAAGGCTTTCCGGGCCGGAGCATTGTTGCCAATTCGCTCTAGCTGATTCAGCCATCTCAGTCGTTGGCTCTTCACTTTTGTGGCGAATTTTCCTCTCAAAACAGCCAACGCGTTCTCATCCACCGTAAACAGTGTCCAGTCCATGCCTGTGCACCATACATCAGGACCGGGATAATAAGCGTCTTATACAGCGACAATTTTATTACTCGAGAGAGAGTTTTGCTTCTCAATTGCCTTCTTAGCCCAAAGAAACAGTGATTGGCAAGAGTAATTCTTCGTTTGATCTCAGCACTGGTATCGTTCTCTGAGTTTATAGCGGATACTAGGTAGACAAAGTCTCTGACCACCTCAAAATTAAAGCTGTCTATAGTGATGTTCTGTTCGAGACGTCGATGTTGGGTGTTCTTTCTTGTTGACAGCATTATTTCGTTTTGCTTTCATTCATCAATAACCCCATCTTCTTGGCTTCCTTCTTAATACTCTCAAGAGAACCACTGACGTCACGCTTTGTTTGTCCGATTATGTCAATGTCTTCAGCGTAAGCGAGTAATTGGACGGACTTTTGATAGATTGTGCACCTAGTGTTGACGTGAAAGTTTGGCACTATTCTTTTTAGAACGATGTTGAAGAAGTCGCATGACAGTGCGTCGAGTTTGGGAGGGATGCCGAAACTAGACATTGCTCTTTATAGCTCGTCTCCATATATGCAGTCATACGTAGCCTTGAAAACGATGAAAAGGTGGTGGGTATCAATTTAAAACTTCTGTTTTTTTTCAAGATATGCCGTAGTACGAATATTTGGTCGATGGTTTAATTTCCTGGCCTAAAAGTTATTGACGAATGGCTTCAGACGTTCACAAAGTGCGGCAGAGAAGATATTGTAGGGGATATTAAGAAGACTGCTGCTTCTGTAGTTGGTGCAGTCTAGAGGATCGCCTTTCTTGAGGATCTTCAAACTACAACATTTTACTAAATTCACTATGTATTGTGTTTCTGAGTAAATAGTCACTCTGGTCAATTTGTAATAGTTTTAAAACTAAGCTGAATTTGACATTAATTTGTATACAAAATTAAACTTTCTGTCAAAATTGGTGGTTTAAGGAATTTATACTAAGTTTCAGAAGCAAAAGTTAACAAAAACAAAATCAAAAAATTAAAGTCTTCTGTACTAAATTTGCATATAATTTTTTCATTGCAAGTAAAGTCTAATAACATGTTTTAGGCTAGGAACGCACTTTCTGACTGAAAATTATTCAGTCACAGAAAATAAAACACGTGAGCTCGGATATGAATAAACGTACTTGACAACAAAAAATCCTACCATGTAATGTTAAATTCTCTTAGTCACTGAGACCGAAAATTGCAAGTATGTTCCTAGCTTTAGCAAACAAATTTACTGCTTAATTTTTTTTTGATCAAAATTACAGGGTCGTCCAACAAAAGGTTTTTATTTTTACTTTTATCTCTAGTTGTCTACGTAAAACTGTAAACTACAAAAATACAAGTTCTTTCTGCTCTTGGTCACCATCCAGAGCCGCACCTTGATCCCAAAAGCCATAAGTCGTTGCTTGATACGATAGTCGACTTAAAAAAAAATGATTTTGATTACTTATTGGGATATAAATGAAACTTCAAAAACTACAAGCAAAATACATTTCTGATAGCTGTTGTGAAATCTAGAGCTATCCAAAGCTGGTTAATGCTAATCTTCTTGACAGTAATAAAAATAATAATAAAATAGAAATAAAAAATAAATAAATTACTTCTTTTAAGCCCGTATGACACTACATTTTTTTCTCATTTTTAATTCACTGAAAATGAAATCAAAGCACGACGTAAATTTCTTATTTAAACTTTGATAGGTATGAGTGGGTACACACTATATCCATAAATGTAAAAATGTCACAAAAAATCTATAAAAAATGTGATTTTAAAATTAAATTTAAAATTAAGTTCTGGCAGTTTTTCTTGATATTTCAGAATTAAAAATGAAAAATTGTTTCAAGGTACACTCAGTTACAAAAGTAGATATACACTGGACGCTAGAGAGCACTAGATTATGGTGTATATTTTCTTTTGGGACACATTGTAAATGTGAAATTTAATTTAGAGAAATGCTATCCCTTTCTTAAAAACACTTTTTATCCCTTTTTTGCTCAGCTGACACTTTGATAGATTAAATGAGAAATACCATGAAGAAAAAATGTAGTGTCATACGGGCTTTAGTAAACAAAACAAAAAAAACCTTTTCTGAACACTTTTTCGAACTAGGTAGTAAGACGAAAACTAACGATTTTTCAAAGATGAATGGAGGTATTTGACAGATTCAAAAAGATTTTTGAGGTAAAATGTTCATACCTAAGAATGACCATAAGCATTTTCTTGAACACAAATTACCTCGAGAACAAAATGCATAAAAAATTAATTTTTTTAAATCTTTAGATTCGAATATCTCAAACAACGTGACGTGCTAGAGCAATTCCAAGGCCAGATTCGAACAAAGCGCATCAAAGACCATCAGAAAAATGTATCATGGTTCATGTTACAGTCATAAATTCAAATTTTGTCATACAAAGTAATTTCTTAGTGCTTTCGAGTTGATTTTCGAAAACAGTAAAAATACGTCAATTTTCGACTAGCGCTTGAGTCCAAATGGTTTGTCACAGAAAAAAAACATACATAGAGATTTATTGTAAATTGTGTATACTTTCAATGATACTTTGATGTAATTTTCGAATAATTGGTAGTTTTCGAGCCATTAGTGAAAAACTCCTAAAAAATGCATCTTTGCATCATTTCTTGTATTTTTTCCATGTTGCGTCACGAAATTTTGTTGGCAAACTTAAAAAAGCTATAGCATAACATTGTAGGTTAGGTTAGGTTGAAGTGGCTGCCAGTCGTGGGGACCGACACACTTAGACCATGAGTTGGTCCATTGTGATACCACAAGAATCCAGGAAACCCCTTTCCCTACTCGGTGAACCATTTGGAGCTTCTTATGAAGCGTAATAGACTGCCAATGTCTAAGTTTATCAGATCACTAGGATCATTGAAGTAGAACTCACCAAGGTGAAGTCTTCGTCTATGAGACAGAGCAGGGCACGTGCATAGAAGGTGAGGGATCGATTCTATCTCCTCCTCATCCATACAGCTTCTGCAAAAATCGTTAGCGAATACGCCAAGACGCGTTGCGTGCTTGCCTATGAGGCAGTGTCCGGTTATAACACCAATCATGGAGCTGATGTGCAATCTGATATCAGACGCTTAGATCGTTTTAAATCCATTACTGGCCAGATTTGTTTTGTTGCCAAACAAGTGGTGATATCATTCCACCTAAGATTTGTTCTCTCTAAGGCATCTTGCTTCAGCAAAAGTTTACATGTAGCGATGGGTATACCTATTTCTGCCTTACTAGGTAGAAGAGGTAAAGTTGTACCATTTTTAGCGAGTTCATCGGCCTTACAATTACCTGGGATGTCCCTATGCCCCGGCACCCAACACAGGTGAATATTAAACTGTTGTGCCATCTCCAACAGAGACGAACGGCAATTTAGGGCTGTTATAGAGTTAGTAGAGACCGATTCCAGGGATTTAATAGCTGCTTGACTATCCGAGAAGATGCGGATATCTGTAGTTGATATCACGTTTTCCTTCAGCCAAGATAAGGCTTCTTTAATCGCCATAAGTTCCGCCTGGAACACGCTACAATGATTAGGAAGACGGAATGAGAGACTTAATTTAAGTCTTTCTGAGTACACACCGCCACCCACCCCTTCATCAGTTTTCGATCCGTCCGTGTAGATATGAACCGATTCATCTTCCAAGAAAGCCATATCCTCCCAGAGTGTTCTAGAAGGAATGGTGACTTGAAAGTTTAAACCGAATTGTGGTTTTGGGATGGTGTAGTCAATGTGACTAGGTAGTGACCTGAATGAATTCAGAATGATGGAATGGCCAATATTATTGTTGTACCATTGTGAGGAAGCTTGTAGGCGTATGGCTGTATTTGCAGCCACCTGTTTGCTAAATATATCGAGGGGAGTCAGATATAGCAGAACGTCTAGAGCAGCAGAGGGTGTCGTGCGAAGCGCACCACTTATGCATAAACAAGCCGAACGTTGTACTTTGCTTAGTCTGTCGCAGTTTACCGCTTTATCTAGAGCAGTCCACCATACTGCAACACCATATGTGAGAATCGGTCTAATCACCGATGTGTATAGCCAATAAGTAATACGAGGTTGAAGGCCCCATTTGTTCCCAACGGCTTTTTTGCATGAGAAGAGTGCCACTGTGGCCTTCTTGACTCTTTCTTGTATATTAGGTTTCCAACTTAACTTTTGTCTAAAATAAGACCCAAATATTTTGCCTGATCAGTAAATGTTAATGGAACACCTTTAATAGAGGGAGGATCTACATGAGGGATTTTATATTTCCTTGAGAATAGAACAAGTTCTGTTTTATGAGGTTTGACGCCCAGACCACACCGGTCTGCCCAATTGGTTAGCCTATTTAAAGCGTTTTGTAAGAGTTCTTTTAAGGTGGTAGGATGCTTTCCTGATACGGCAATAGCAACATCGTCCGCATAGGCAATCATTCTGTAACCCTCCTCTTCCAGTCATATTAGCAGCTCATTTACCACCAAGTTCCAAAGAAGGGGAGAAAGGACACCGCCTTGAGGCGTACCTTTACTAACAGACCTTCTAGCAGAATAGCTACCTAGTTTTGAGTTGATAGCCCTGCTCGTCAGCATTTGGTTAATCAATTCTCCAAGCGAACCATCTACCTTCAGAGATGTCAGCGCAGATGCGATTGCAGATGCGTCAACATTGTTAAAAGCGCCTTCTATATCTAAGAAAGCAACCATGGTGAACTCTTTATGATGGAGGGAATATTCTTACTAAACTATGTAAGGCCGTTTCTACAGATTTCCCTTTGCAGTAAGCATGTTGACTCGTAGACAAAAGTCGCGTGTCAATGCATGATCGTATGTGGATATCAATCAATCGTTCAAATGTTTTTAGAAGGAATGATGATAGACTAATAGGTCTGAGATCCTTTGGGTTTACTTGGGAGCACTTTCCAGCTTTGGGTATGAACACAACCCTAACCTCTCTCCAAGACAAGGGGATGTATACGAGTGCTAATCAGCTAGTATAGATAGACTCCAGAACTGGCAGAATTAAATCTTTATTCATCTGGAGTTCGGCTGGTATTATGCCATCTGGTCCCGCAGACTTGTAAGGCTGAAAGCTGTTGAGCGCCCATTGCAGTTTTTCCCTTGTAATCAGACCTTGTGGATAGCTTGGATTCATATCAGACCTATTACGGTCGAAGCTATTGATGTTTTGGGAGCTACCAGGGAAGTGAGTATCCAATAGCAAGTTAAGCGATTCTTCGCAGGAATTTGTCCATGAGCCATCAGCATTTTTTAAGCAGCTTGGCATTACTGGATTAGTAGAGAGAATTTTTCTTAGTCTAGATGCCTCTGAAGTTTCTTCTATTTTTCCACAGAAATGTCTCCAAGAGGATCTCTTTGACTTTCTCAATGCTTTCTTATACAGTTTGAGGGTTATTTTATAAGATTCCCAATCTGACACTTCACGAGTGCTTTTAGCTCGATTGAAACACTTGCGACAGTCTTTCCTGAGCGGTTCAAGCCCAGAATCCCACCAATGTGGTTTCTTTTTCCCCCTAACTAGAGTAAGTGGGCAGGATGTAGCCATGGATTTGTTGAGGGCTAATGTGAGATCATTGACCTTGCAGTCAAGTTCATTATTATTAGAAGGAGGATTTAAGAGATCTGGTTTTAAAAGCCCCTGGAGTGTAATCCTATATTTGAGCCAGTCGGTTTTCCGAGGGTTTCGAAATTCAACGTGGCAAGGAGGTTCATCGATGAGACTGAATTGAATGTATCTGTGATCGGAGAATGAGTGTTCATCCGACACTTTCCAATTCGAGATCTTATGATGAATGGTATCTGAGACAAGAGTAATATCTAATACTTCTTGTCGGTTTTTAGTGATGAAGGTAGGTTCATTACCCACATTACTTACTATAAGGTTAGTACTTAAGATAAAATCAAAAAGAGACTCACCTCTATCATTGATATCAGTACTTCCCCATACTGTATGATGGGAGTTCGCATCACTCCCAATGATGAGGCAAATCTTCTGCCGTTCTGCATGCGCAATCAGTCTCTCCAGTGTATGACCGGGGAGAGGGCCGAGGTGGTCATGGCCCAGATACGCCGACACTAGCCAGTACGTCTCATTGGCCGTTTCGAGCCTTGCGGCGGTGATATCTCTGTCGCTGAAATCAGGGATAACATTGTAAGTGTTGCCGTTGTTTTTAATATTTTTTTTCTATTGTAAGTAAATAAATAAAAATAAAAAAAAACGAATTTGGTTTTATTCTATTAATATTTTCGTTCACTTTCTTTTTTCCTGCACTATTTCACATGAAGTACATATATTATAAAGTCAGACAGTCTAAGTCAGACAGTCAAGCTCGTAAAACAAAACATCTATTGATGGTAACTTCAATTCTTACCTCCTAAGCGAGACGGTCGTAACTCTACTTATTTTTTTTTATTTTCTTTTTTTGTTAACGTTGTGATTTATCTGAAATTGTGCTTGAGAAAGAAAACAGTATCTAACTTAGTAAAACTTCATTTAACAAAAAGTCGTACCTCAAAAAACTGTTTAAGCTAATGCATAAATCTGTTAACTGTCATATCTCAATAAATATAAAGCAGCTGTTGATCAGGTTGATAATGTACGAAAGAGGCTTCCAACCAAACCAAAGTTTTTGAACTAAGACGTCTTCGCTTAAAAGGACAATATTAGTCACCTAGATTATGCAATTTAACACCATTTGACTTTTTTCTTTGGGATTATATCAAATATGAAGTCTACGCCAATACTCCACCAAAAATTAATGCCCTTAAGAAACATCAAAGCTATAATTTGTGAAATTCAACCACGTAATCCGAAATATGATGCAAAATTTCATCAAAAGAGTCACCATTTGTATGCAAAACCAGGGCAGGCATAATGAGCAGGGGAACTTTTTTCAAATACAAATATCACCATTTTTTAAGGATTTAAAATGAAACTTCTATATGCAACACCCTATACAACAATAAAATGTTGTTTGCCCTAATTTTTTTCTTTGAAACCAATTGCGAGTGGCAATGGTGCAGTGGATGTAGTGCTTGAGTCCTAACTTAGAGGTGTGGGTTCGAGCCCCATTCTAGGCAGCATTCTTTTCTATAATCTCCCAGCTTAACTGGACGCCACCCGTGAGATTTAATGAGATAATAAACACATTGATCCCAATCCACTGTGCCAAATCTTTCCTATCCTCCTACTCTTTCTAACTAGTGCCGTGCAACTCAGGTTGCATTTAAAAGACCTTAGGTCTTACAGGCATATAGTTAAAATTATTATTATTATTAATAATTGACCTTAGTTATGAAATTGAAAATCTTTGTATTCAATATACTTCTAGCAACAAAATCAAGTTTCATGTTCTATGTAATTCTTCATTATTAAAGTCACCTAAATTTTTGTTCGTCAATTTAAGCCATCACGTAGCACATGTTCAATGTTCATAATTCAACATTAACACATACATAGCCCGCGCTGTTACATTCTTGTTCAAGGAAACACAATTTACTCCCCAAACATGATGACCTCCAAGCTCCAACTCAACATCCATTTTCCATGATAGAAAGAGCGAGTGATGTCACTTTGGTCGTTTTACTAACTAGATAAATTAATTGATGATATTCCTGCTCGAGATATACATGTTCCACACCGCATACCACCCTCTCAAGAGCATAAAATATCCAGTATTCACAAGAAATGTCAGCTTAATGCATTTTATCTTCGAGTTTTTTTTCTCCGATTTTTTTTTGTGGATTTGTGGTCTGTTTTTGTATATCCTAATCTCTCTCCAGCTATAGCCAATTAAATCGGAAGATTCAAAATGGTAGTTTGTTTGCCTTTGCCTTTGACCTCCCTATCCCCACCCACCTCGTGCCACCACACCGCCTGGCATTATGGTAGTCTATTTATTATGAAAACAACAAAATAATTTAATAACATTTTATGCGGTCACATGGGTCTAGGGTCATTGTTTGTTTGTTGGATGCAGTTTATTTTAGCTGTGTCTTCCTTTTCTCCATATTAATCCAAGGCTGGATCAAGAGCAAACGAAACTTCAAGGATCTGGGCCCCAGTTTAACATGTTCTTGAATTCAATGATGAAGAAGAAATTATATGTAATTTGTTTAGTTTTCATTTCTCAAGCTATGATTAGACAGTCAACGCAAATGGTCAACGCGTTGACTCTCTGAAGTCAAAATGACATAAAATTTTGTCTCAAAGTTGTCTTGTCGTGTAATTGTCAACGCAGAATACTGTCCATGCGTTGACGGCTGCGTTGACACTCTCGTTAACACGAATTTAATGCGTTGACTATTTTCGTTTGCCGTGTAATCACCCTGTCAACGCAGTTAGGACACTATGACAGACTACTCAACAACGCGTTGATTGTACATATACATATTTACGTTGACACATCGGATTTTTCTGCCATGTCAACGTACTCTGCGTTGACCTTCATCTGAATCTCAAAATATTTCCATTTTTTTAATATTTTTAAACATCGACAGTTGATGCCCTGACAGATGAGGGGGATGAACTATACTTTGACGGCAAAACCATATTTCAATCCAAATGTCACTGAATTACCCTAAAATCAATTTCTTCCGGAGCAGTACAAAAAAATTCTAAAATTTCTGATATTTTAGATGTTTTTTAATCCATCGACATCGTAGTCATCCTTCAATGGAACTTGACAGTTGATGGCTTGACAGATAAAAGACAAACTTTGTTTCGGCAGCAAAAGTATGTTTTGATGCAAATGTCACCCAATTGCCCTTAAATTACTTTTTCCGGAGCAGTAAATAAACTCCAAAAATTTTGGATTTTTCTGATTTTTTAGCTGTTTTTTAATCCATCGACATCGTAGCAATCCTTCAATGGAACTTGACAGTTGATGGCTTGACGGATGGGGAATGAACTATATCTTGACGACAAAAGTGTATTTTGATTTGAATGTCACCCAACTGCCCTAAAATCACCGTTTTCCTGAGCAGTAAACTTTAAAAATGTGTGATTTTTAAGAGGTTTTTTAATTCATCCACATTGTATTGTTCTATAACACTGCAGTCAATGTCGTGCGATCGTTAACATACAAAATGATTCAATTTAGCTCTTGTCAACTCCGCGTCAACGTTCATATGTTTGGATATGGTCAAGTAGTGTAATCGTCAAGATTTCACGTGTCAATACGTTGACACCAGAGGGTACCAATTGCGTTGACACAGTCAACGCATTTTGGGACAACATAGACGAGTGCCGTCATTCGTGTGATCATCAATGCTTCATGCGTTGACACAGTCTATGTTGACAGTATATTGACAGTGTTTCTAATGACGTCAAGGAGTCAATGCTTTGACCATTTACGTTGACCGTCTAATCTAAGCTTTACAGCGTTTTTCAGCGGGTTTCATATGGCAGCCATCTTGTTTCCTTATTTCACGTTTTGTTGGTGCAATTTTCATCAAATTTTTATTTCAAAATTTATTTTGATAATTTCTAACAAATATTTTATCGAATTTTATTTACTAAGGGCTGTAGGTACCACTGGGTGCAGGGGCAGGCAGACGTAGGTATTGGTTTTTAAAATAACCTTCAGCTGGTTTCCGCCAAAAATCTTTTGCCAGTTCTCAGCATTAATTTGATGATAATTAATTATTTTTTGAATATTTTTATTCTGTCAAACATATTTTGTCTGGAAAACTGGAATAACTTACGAATAGCTAATTGACAAATAATTTTAATACTTCGATCATTGTGAAACGCAAAGTTCGATAATGGGAGGATTTAATTTGCGGATAATTTAATTGTCGAATAACAAATCAGAACTTTACTCAGACATTGTGAAACAAACCCTAAATCTTCATTTTGGTTAAAGGATGGGCTGTTGTACGGGTGTTTAATGAGTGTCTTTTGTACCTAAAGGGCCTCACCTAATTGCACATTCCACTCATCTATAAATACACCACTGGCTAAAATGTAACTATTTGTGCATTCTATCTATGTGTGTGTATAGATATATTTATTTTTGATGTCCCGCATCCGTGTGTGTTGGCTACAACTACTATACTCGTGTATTCGCCTGTCATTTATATCACGCAGGCAATTACGTTTAAATGAAATTATGCCAATGGACATCGACGGTCACTAATTTACAATGAATGATGATGATGATGATGATGACGATGTCGGGGCGATAACAATAACCGACTGTCACCCGCTGACCAGCGTGTCCGACACTTTATACCAGCAAACAGTAGTAGCTTCTGGCAGATCGCAGCAATTGGATGTAAAATGAATTATTTTGCTGAGTTGGTTTCGAGATTTTTTTTTTGAAATTATTTATTTTTGTTGTAACTAAGTTAACAACAACTATACTCTTGCTGTAACCATAATGTATAACTCAATTAGATTTGTTTATAATGTAAATTGAAACCGAGGGATACGCAGTCATAGGTCTGGTTATATTGTAGAGAGAGAGTGGGTGAGAGACCATTATGCGTAGTAAAAGTTCAATTAAATTAAAAAATGTGCATGAGTTTATCGCATGAATTTGATTTGGATTTTAAATAAATTAGAAACTAAAAGTTGTTTGGATCTAGAATATTTTTAAATCAATATGTGTTCATAAAATATGTATAGATA
This sequence comes from Dasysyrphus tricinctus, assembly GCA_963921185.1. Classification (NCBI taxonomy): domain Eukaryota; kingdom Metazoa; phylum Arthropoda; class Insecta; order Diptera; family Syrphidae; genus Dasysyrphus; species Dasysyrphus tricinctus. The sequence goes on along the minus strand of OY992532.1, from coordinate 131,827,381 downwards.
TCTAGCTTAGTCTTCATATAGTTAAAAAAATAGGCTTTTGGGCCAAAACATCGGAAATTATTATGCTATTTCTCTATCAGTTTTAAATAAAAACTACTTAAATAAAATGCCACATTAATACCTTGAACCTCAAGTCTTGACAGTTCCTTTGGTTCAAAAAAATGTAAGCGCAATTTAGTAAAAAAAAAAGAAATATTAGGTTTTTTAATTTTGTTGGTTGGTTTTTGTTAACCTTTACTTTAAATTTTTGTTTTAAACCTTAATTTTGATAAGAAATTTAATTTTGAAAAAATTGTTTCAAGTGTAAAATTGTCAAATTCAATATAAAATTTTCAATTTACCTATAATCGTTAAGCCTGGGTATTACAACATTGTGCACTTTCTTGGTGCTTTCATTACAAATTGCACAATAGGCGAACTAATCCGCTGTACTATTTAAAGTTATGTAAAAAAAAAAAATACAAATTTGGCAAAAAAAACTATTTTTTATTGTTTACTATTAATGATTTGGGGTGGTGAAATATTTTACAGTATTTTCAAGTTAAGTTGAGATCTAATGTCTAATCCGTGCTGTTATGCTTGCGAAACCTGGAAAATCACTTCTACCATTTCAGTCATTTTCTACGCCACATCCTAATGATTGGCTAGCCACAAATTATATCAAACGAGAAACTGTGGCGCAGAACAAATCAAGAGCGGTTGAATGTCGACATAAGAAAGTGTAAATGGCAATAGATTGCTCACACGTTTGGTTTCCAACGATGAAATTTCGAATCAGTCCTTTGGATGGAATACTCAGGTTGCATGGTGGGTTGGAAGACCAAGAACAACTTGTAAATCAACTGTTTTAGCAGAAGCAGAATCCTAGAAAAAGACGTGGCTACAGCTAAGAAACCTTGCTGCATCAGACCGTGAAGGATGGAGACGTTTTGTTAACGTCCCATGCCCCAACCGGCGCAGGGCCATAAATTCCAAATTTTGTTCTCGGGACTTATGTCCCACTTTACTGGGAAATCGAATTCTGGACTTATGTCCCATCCTACAGGGACATAAGTCCTGAAATATTAAGTCGAAAATGGGACATAAGTCCGAATGAAACAAAAACTATTTTCTCTAAATCCACATTATTAAAATGCAAAAGAGACTTTGCATTCACCCAACCTCGCACCCACCCAAAATCTTTTAGTATGCCCAAGCAGAAGCGTTACAGGGAGGCAGCATGTCCTCACATAAATACGTTTACTGTTTATTTGCCGTAATGCTGGGTGCCAGTACTGTATTTGTGTAAGGCAAGGCAAGTGTAAGTAAGATTAGTGCTGGCACCCAGCATTACTTCGAACAAACAGTGAGGTATGTATGGACAAATAATTATGTACCTGTGCTGCCCCAACCGGGGTTACAGGACACGAAGATGATGATGACTTTAATTTTTATTTTAACTTCTGACAGGTGTCAAGAGTTTTCTTGAGCAACAGTACCTTGGGTTGCCCCCTTAGCGGGTTCTCGGGGTTTTAATTCTGTTGTGGTGTCCTTTTTCCCGCTCACGCATCTCTATTGCTCCACATAGTATGTAAAGTCATCTGGCAGGTGCCAATACCAACAGTGTTCTTAAGCAACAGTACGTAAAGTGACCCGCTTCGTGGGTTACCAGGACTTTAACCCACGCAACTCCGTTGCTCCGCTTCGGATATGTAAGGTCGTCTGGCAAGCGCCAATGTCAACAGTTTTCTTGAGCAACAGTACCTTGGTTGGCCAAATTGCAGGATATCAGGATTGTAATCCTCTTTTTTGGATCCTCTATCCCACTCACGCAACTCCAATGCTCCGATTCGGGTATGTAAGGTCGTCTAGCAGGAGCCAATAAAAACAGTTTTCTTGAGCAACGGTACCTTAGGTGGCCCGCTTCCCAGGTACTCAGGATTTTAACCCTCTGTTTTCGGTCCTCTGTCCCGCTCACGCAACTACGTTGATCCGTTTCGGGTATGTAAAGTCTTCGGGCAGGCATCAATATTAATAGTTTTCTTGAGCAACAGTACCTGGCTGTGATCCGCATCAAAGCTACCTTCCAAAACATCAGCCTAATATGTGCACACGCCCCTACCGATGAAGCTGAGGAGTCTAACAAGGAGGAGTTTTACGACCTCCTGGACGGAGCCTACGGAGCCTGTCCGGAGTACGATGTCAAAGTCGTGCTCGGAGACTTCATGATGAATGCGCGGTATTGAAGCAGGAGACGGAAAATGCACGAATGCAAATGCTGCAACGGAAAACAAGAGCAGCAAGAGAGGAGTACCGTGAAAAGAGAAGGAAAGAGAAAAAAAACCCTGCGTAGAAAGAAAAGAGCATCCGCAGCCTCTCAGCTCAAGTATCTCGAAGAGTCCAGCACCGCCACCAACACCCGCCGGTTCTACAAAACAGCCAAGCAACTGGCATCTGGTTATAGGACTGGCACGCAAGCTCTTCGAAACAGCGAAGGGAACCTAGTCACCGAAGCACAGGGAATTGTAGACGTGTTTAAGCAGCATTTCCAGCAGCTGCTTAATGGGCATTATGTAGAGGAGGCGACAGGGGAACAAAGAAGCATTAGACAAGTCAATGAAGATCCAGTCCCAGCACCCAGTACTGAAGAGGTTAAGAAAGCCATCCACAAGCTTAAGAACAACAAATCCGCCGGCTCGGATGGCCTACCAGCGGAACTCTTCAAGTATGGAGGAGATGTTCTGCTAGGGTGCATGCACCAGCTCATCAACCAAGTTTGGGAGGAGGAAAGTATGCCCGACGACTGGTCAAATAGCTCCATATGCCCAATCTACAAAAAAGGCGATCCTATGTCCTGCAAGAACTACAGAGGCATATCCCTGCTTAATGTTGCCTACAAGATCCTATCCAACGTACTATGTGAGCGTCTAAAACCTTTCTGCAACACTATGATCGGCACGTACCAGTGTGGCTTCAGGCCAGGCAGATCAACGATAGACCAAATCTTCACATTGAGGCAAATCCTGGAAAAGACCAACGAATTTCAAGTCGAGACCCACCACCTATTCATCGACTTCAAAGCCGCATATGATAGCATAAGTCGCCAAGAGCTTCTATTGGCGATGTCGGAACTCGGGATCCCGAAAAAACTGATCCAGCTATGCCGCATGACGTTACAAAATACGCGGTGCAACGTGCAAATGGGTAACAGCTCATCCGAGTTATTCCAGACGTGTACAGGGTTCAGACAAGGAGATGCGCTATCATGTGATTTCTTCAACCTAGTCCTGGAGCAGATAGTGCGCAAGAGTGGTGTTAACATGGACGGCACTATCTTTAACAGGTCTTCTCAACTGCTTGGTTATGCGGACGACATCGACATCATCGGCCGTTCCAAGAGAGCTGTACTTGAAGCATTCACAGCTATTGATGAACAGGCGAAACGCGTTGGTCTTGAAGTGAATGAGGACAAAACAAAGTATATGCTATCAACAAACAAAGCCTCATCTGTCCATCGCCTAGGACAAAACGTCACTGTTGGTAGCAGTAATTTCGAGGTAGTCAAGGAGTTCACCTACCTCGGAACAAACATCAATCCCACGAACGACACCTTAGTGGAAATCCGACGAAGAATTACCCTAGCGAACCGCTGCTACTTCGGTTTGGCCAAACAAATGGGTTCAAAACTCCTTTCTCGAAAGACAAAGTGCACGCTATACAAAACTCTAATTTTACCAGTTCTACTCTACGGCGCCGAGTGCTGGACGATAAGTAAAAAAGGGGAATTAATCCTGGGCACTTTCGAGAGAAAAATTCTACGACGGATATTTGGTCCTATATGCGAAGAGGGCGATTGGAGGAGAAGATTCAATCGTGAACTGTACGAGCTGTACCAAGATGTGGATGTAGTCCAAAGAGCCAAAACACGTCGACTACATTGGCTCAGCCACATCGAGCGAATGGACAACAACGCTCCCGCCAAGAAAATCTTCGAATCCCAGCCCCCAGGTTCGAGACGACCAGGAAGACCGAACCTCCGCTATAGGGACCAGGCGGTCACAGACGCAAGAGCGCTTGGTCTCGACGACTGGAGGGAGCGTGCGAGGGACCGCAGCCGATGGAAGACCGCAATATCTCAGGCAGAGACCCTTCATGGATCGGGAGCCGGATAAGTAAGTAAGTAAGTACCTTCGGGTGACCGCTTTGCAGGTTCTCAGAATTTTAACACTCTTTCTTGGGTCCTCTGTCCCGCTCACGAAACTGTAAGTAATTTCATAATATTTTTTATTAATTATCTGTGGCGCTAATTTGGAAAAAATAAGGGTTTATGGTTCTAAACTAAAAAAAAGAAATTGGGTGGACGGGATAGCTGAAAACTCTTTGTACAAAGTTTAAAGACAAACAGAATTTTGAGACCCACTTTCTTTGTCTTCCCTATCGTAATTGACTTATGGAAATTTTGATCAAAATCTCAAGATTGACTTTGTTTACGAAGGCATAACTTGACATAAACATTGTACCTGACTAACATATTTGCATATGTCTCATGCAAAAACAAACAAATTAAGGAGTAAGTTTTTTTTCTAAGACTTTTAAAATATTTTAGAGATTATTGAGAGTTATTTTTTGAAAAAATAAAAAGCACAACTGGATTGCACGCACACTTGCTCTCTTCAACTTGCTTGGAAGCTTCGAACTTAAAAACTTTTATAATATGCAAATTATTATATAAAAAATATATAAAAAGGCATTAAAATCGTTTTTGAAATTGTATAATGAACTAGTAAAATAGGTTAGCCCTCAAACCCAAGTATGTCATTTTATTGCTTAGGAAAATTTTATTGCTAAATAAAAATTTAAAATCGTTGGAGCGGTTTTCTTAAAAATTATTTTTTTATTATATTTATAAGTTTTAGAAGCATTTTTGACAAAGAAATTTGGGATGAATATTTTGAGAAAACATAAAAATATATTCAAAACCCAAGTTTCAAAAAAAAATCATCAATCTGTTTTTTAGTTATTGAATTTTCAAAAAAAAAAAAAACATATTTTTTAAAAATCCAAAACTTATTTTTTTTTCAAAGCTTTGATATGCAATATTATTTCCCTTTTAGAGAAGGAGTTTCATAAAAATTTTTATTTAAATCCATTGAGCCGTTAATGAGAAAATCGAAAATCAAAAAAAAACTTTATATGGCAGGTACCGTTGATAACAGTTTTTGGTACTATTTTTTTTTCCTATACCAAAATTTAGGTACACCCTGCTGACAAAAACATTCTAATTATCTTATAAAAATCGTTGGAACCGTCTTAGAGATAAATAAGCTCTTTGTTAACGGTCTTATGGCAAGTACCATTATTTTTGGAGGAGCTAAAAAATTTCAATTTCTTCTCTGCAGAGTTACAAAAAAACCTTTAGTTCAAAATTTGAAGAACATCGCATCATTGGCTTAGGCTGTAGATTCAGGTACAAAAAATTGACAAACAGAATTTTGTCACCCACCTTTTTCGTGTTATCTTAAAATATTTTTTTTTGCATGAATCCAAAACTTGCCCTATAGTACCAACCTATTTCGCAAGTAAAAACAGTAAGAATTATTCATCATCATTATTCATTCATCATCGAATTAAATTTTAAATAGATTTTTAATTTAATTTATTTATTTCTTCTGTCCGTTTCAATTAATCATGTTCTTTATTTAAATATTTAAAAAAGCTTCTATCGCAGTTTTTTAGAAGTTAAAAAAGAGCATAAAATTGAAAATACATGCATAATTTATTTTCTCACTCCACCGACAGATATCAATGTATCTATGTTGTCACTTATTTCAGAGAGTTTGATAGTAAAATTTGTTGATGCATTTTTTTCTGCTATCGTCATTAATAGACCTCGGATTTTGCATATTTGCATATTTTTGAAGGATTAAGATACCTAAATTCTGATGACACCAAGATTCATTTCGTTGAAAATAAAGTTGAAAACGATATGCATATTTAAAATTTTTTTGCATATTTGCATGAAATGCATATGCATAATATATGCCAAAATATGCAAACTATGCAAAAAATATGCAAAATATGCACATTTCCTATGTTTAACATATCAAAAAACAATATAAAAGCGATTCAGAGGATGGTATATCATATTGAAATTTTATTAATTGCTGTCAAATATTAAAGAAGAGCCACTGGTACTTAGTACATTCAATATTTTATAGGTTTTTTTTAGAGTCACTTGAAATTTTAACTTGAATTATAAATATTCAGTCAATCCACTTAAACAGAAGAATTTCTTTTCAAATTTTCTTCATATTCTATTATTACAAATTACAATATACAACCATAATTTTATCTTAATAACTAATTGAGGGGCTTTGACGTTTCTCTCCCAGAACTATTTTGTGAGCGGAAAAGCTTCTTTCAACTTCACAGGAAGTAATTGGAGCAAATTCATATTAAACTAGCTGTTACCCACCCGCTTCGCCGGACCTCCGCAAGCACTTTAAATTATAAAAAAAAACTGTCCTTTAACTAAATAAAATCTCAAAATGGGAAAATTTCACCTTATCGAAATCTCCCAATTACATTATTTTGCTCATCAGAGTCGACGTGCAGTGCTATAAGGCCCGAGCAAAAAAAGTCCGTTGGGCTAGTTTCCCTACATAAAATGAAATAATGATTTTGATTCCAAATAAAAATGTAAATAAAACTAGTCTAGCACTGAAAAGACTAAATACAAAATTCATTATTTACAATTATTTTTAAGGCCTAATGTATAACGCGGTAGAGAATGCTGTCCATATTTATGCGCCTGCCAGGCGACTGAGCATACCGTAAGCGGAGCAACAGAGTTGCTGTACCGGGACAGAGAATCCAACAAGGGAACTAAAATTAGAAGTGGTCGACCTCCGAGACAAAAATCCAATCAATATTTAGCAAAATTACCGTACAAATTATATTATTTTTAATTTTAAGATAACATTGTCAAACTATTTTAACTTCCACTTGGGTCCTATATCCCACTCATGCAACTCTATTGCTCTGCTTACGGGTGTGTTCAATCGGCTTCGGCAGTTATTTTTGTACCACACTTTTTTTTTTTTTTTTTTAATATTATTAAAAAAAGTATCCTGTAGCTTATTCCACTGCATTATAGGCCTTTACACAAAATTTCATTCAAATCTTTTCAGCCATTTGAGCGTGATTGTCTAACAAACATTCAAACAAACAAACCCTTCACATTTATGATATTAGTAAGATAAGATAAAATATCCCGATATAGATGGGGATTCAGTGACAAGTCGTGCTCAACTATGAAAACATATATTGATTTTAACATCTTGAATTTTGTTACCTGATACGCTGATATCAGTCAAAAGGACTTTCTAGTTTGGAACCAAAATATCGAATTCCTTATTTGAAATTGTTTTCTGACCGAACCAGACATGATAATTTAAAACGGTTTTTTACTTTTTATTAGTGTTAATAAAACATCGATAGTTTAATCGATTAATCGATTGTTTTGAACTATCGGGACTATCGATAGCTCGAAGAAAACATCGATAGTCTGCCCAGTTGACAAGTTTTTGTGGTTGGAAACAAAATAATTGCCTAGAAATGAGTTGTCAACTCAAAATTATCCTTAAATGACAAAAATCTTAGCTGAGCTTAAGTTCAGTTGGTTGTTGAACACGGTTCTGTTTTTCACAGTTCAGTTCACTACTTTTATTCAGAATGTTCAGTTGACGTCAGAATCAAACGAAAAAGTTATGAACTTGGCGAAGAAAGAAGAATCATCAAAAAATTCACAGCTGTTAGTAAACTGTAATAAAAGGTAAACAAAGTCGTGAATTATAAAACATGTACTTTTGTAGATCACGACTATTTTCCAACAAAAACTTTCTGAATTATGGTTTTATTTTGCTTATTTAACTATTTATTACTATTAAAATCCTTTATTCTTATCAAAAAACGCAGACAATACTTAAATCCTTTTTTTGCCTGTTGAGATGCAACTGTGAATTATTCGTCTTCTTTTTTTTTGTGAAATGTCATAATAAGAAAGAGAAAAGACAAAAGCTAGAACTATAATGCTCGGAGGGGCACTTAAGTGGTCGGAAGAAAACAAGCAAATACACGGAAAGCATATGACGGTGACTATAATTGCGGAGTGGAGCGTTTCGTCAAGTTTCGTTCAACTTTGGTTACGGAAGTGAGGTGCGCTCCGGAGCGCACCTCACTTAAGTAAAACTGACATTTGGTGAAATAGGAGTGCCAAAAAGAGATAGATGATAATTACATTATGGGTGTGTTCCCCTTTTTTCGGTACGGAAAGCTACTTTTCGTTGGTTTTTGACATTAAGCTAGAACTATAATGCTCGGAGGGGCACTTAAGTGGTTGGAAGAAAACAAGCGAATACACGAAAAGCATTTGACGCGACTATAATTGCGAAGTGGAGCGTTTCGTCAAGTTTCGTTCAACTTTGGTTACGGAAGTGAGGTGCGCTCCCGAGCGCACCTCACTTAAGTAAAACTGACATTTGGTGAAATAGGAATGCCAAAAAGAGAAAGATGATAGTTACATTATGGGCGTGTTCCCTTTTTTTCGGTACGGAAAGCTACTTTTCGTTGGTTTTTGACATTAGCTTCAGTGCCCTTCCTACTATTATAGTTCTACCTAAAGATTGTTTTTGCAAAAGCCCAATAGGGAAAATCCCGCATCAAAAGGTCTGTTCCTTTACTTGGAATTTCTGTGATTTTCTGTGCATTTCTGCGCATTTTAGTCCAAAATTCTTCCAAAGTTCATATAAAAAAAATTGACAGAAGTTTGGACTAAAAATCACAGAAATTCAAAGTAAAGGATCAGACCTTATATTATAACTGTGCCTGTTTGGCAAGAACTTGTTTTTTCTCGTCTTTGGTTCCTGAGACCAAATTGTGGAATTTTACAAGATTTTCACGTTAAAAAATACACCTAGAATGTATATTCACATGTTTAACATTTTTTTTATATATAAGAATGTTTGAAAAATTTGATTTCTTTAATTTGAAAATTGTTTTAATTAAATTTTTTGTATTGCTTTTATTAATTATTATTATTAGTAAAAAATCATCGATTGTTTATCGATTAATCGATTGTTTTTTCTTAAACAATCGATACTATCGAAAACTCAAACAATCGATGTTTTATTAACACTACTTTTTATTCAGAAATCTCTAGATCTTGAAAATATTGTCTGAAAATAAAATAATTTTCACAAGCACGACATTGGACCGTTTTTGAAATGTAATTTGTTTTGACAGGACTTTGACCGGAAGTACATAATTAGAATATAAGGTAATTTGTTTTTAATAATTTAGCTGACATATCGCTAAGTCTAATCACAAGTTTTTCTTTTTTAAATATCGATTTTTACAGCAAAAAACAAACATTTTGAAAAAGTTTTTTAGCAAAGTGTGCCATTTTGCTAGTTTTCAAAGTCCTTTGTGAAGAGAGCTATATTTCATCAGATAGTACTTATTTAAATCTACAAGATGTCATCATTAGCTTAGTTTTTTTTTCAAAAAGTGGACTTAAGCCGTTTTTCCCTTAGGCCTTTAATATGGTAAAGCGTTGGACAAGGGAAAGTGGAATATTCTTCTCTTTGTTCATTGTTTGTAAACCAAGAAAATATTCTCCTGTAATGCTCGCACTTTAATATTAAACGAGTGGAATTAAAATTTTTTATGAAATTCGTTTCCATATATTTGGCATGTTTTGCATATTTTTTGCATATTTTGCATATATTTTGCATATTTTTGGCATATTTTTTTGCATATTTTTTTCATATATTTTGCATATTTTCGACATGCATTACAATTTCTTGTATTTGAACGATAAAACGTCTAGATACCAAGTTTGGTATCAATCTGATGAAAAATATGCAAATATGCAAAATCCGAGGTCTAGTCATTAATGTAGCTACAATTAAATTCTACCGATGATAAATGATGTTTAAAACATAACAAAAAAAGAAAACATAAGAAGAGATATATTAATTTTGTCAAATCTTATAATCTGATAATAATTAATTTTGTTTGCTGTTATTGCTTTTTCCAAACCATTGATTTAAAGGGGTCTTATAGCCACAGCATCAATTTATTTTGATAACCCATTATCTTCCAACAAGCATAGATAATAGAAACATAATTTTCTTAATTAATTTGTAATAGTTAGTAGGTTGGACAGTGTCGTTCGAAGTCTGTGGAAGGAATCTAAGCCCATTCTCCCCGAAAACAGAAATATTTTTTGCAAGGGTACTACTTCTTGAGAGGAAGTGACAAATTTTCATCTTGTCATGAAAAACTGTTTTTCATTTAAGCTATTCAGATTCAGCAGAAATAACAGGTCCCCTCTATTCACTCCAACTAAAAATGCGTACAAATAAATTGTTAAGAGTTGTAAGCTACTAGACCCTGGTCTTCAATAAGCTATCATTTATTTTAATTTTTATTTAGGGAGTAAATACGAAAATGATAAAAGTTAAATTTTTTAATGCATCCACAGATAGTATAGAAATCCCTTTTTACAAACCACTAACCATTGCACAATTATTTTTGTACTCTGAACCAAAGCCCATTCTTCTTTTAAGTTTAATTTTTTGTGTTAGACCATTTAAAAAAAAATTTAATTTCAGATAAGATTTTCCTTGAGTTGAGTCTTTTTAATGCAATCATTACATTTTACGGGTTACAGACATTTTAACACGATGCACAAAAACATTGAATAAAACTATACATTATATAAACAATTAATACTACTACAACCGCATAAAAAAAAATAACCCAGTTTTCTTTAGGAGAACAAAACTAAAGAAGCACTAATAAAACGTTTGTACACGCTAACTCAGCTGGAAGGCAGAAATTCTCTGAAAAAGGACACACTTTTAATTAAATATCCTCCTTGACGTTTAAACCAATTGTTAAAGAATGAAGAAGTGTTTGCAGAGATTTAGCTTCTTTTTTTTTAGCTGGCAATGGCGGTTGAAATGTTTGTTTAAGTGAGACGAATAGCTTGGAAATTATAGTGCAGGACAATTTCTATTAAGTAAAAAAACTGCTGTGCGAAAAAGTTACAGTAGCAGTAGGAGTAGGTATACCTACTGTGTTTATGGCTTAAAGCGTGGACTTTTGTTGTGAAAGGTTGACGAATTGCTTAAGAGTAGGTTGTGGTAAAGATTAAAAAGAAGGAAATTTTACAACTTTTTTAGCCTATTAAGATCGTAAAAAGAAATGGAATATCATAAAAAATAAATGCATAACAGCATCATAATTTTAGATTTGAAAAATATTTGAAAGCTCGAAATTCAGCATTTAAGTTGAAAGACATCTCCTTTTATACAGTTGGACCTGAATAAAAGAATACCGTATGAATTCTGTAATACAAATATGAAGGAGATAGGAGAATAGGCAGAAACACAACTCACAAACAAAGTGTTTCATACAAAGTTGTAAGGGCTACTGCATCTTGCGTATAGTTAATTTCTTACTATATGGCTATTAGACTAAGCTAACCCATAGAGCTCGGGAGATATTCGGCTTCAGAATACTGAAAACAACAATAATTCAATTTTTCATTTGGAGTTTCTCTGCCCATTCAAAAGTATTACGTCGCTCATTCCTTTATGTTGCTATTTTATTTTATAGCCATTAAGCTGTAGGACATATGGAATTCAGGATATATTTGCCGTCAAAAACTACGAGTGTTATTATTGCTCTTTTCGGTGTGTTGAAGTCAAATATCTCTCAAAATCCGTTTTGTGGAAAAAGGAAAACATTCCCAAAATATGTGAAACTGAACTAAACGTGTAGAAATGTAGAAGTGTAGAATAGAGAAGAGCGAAAAATCACGAACTGTGGACTCAAACCTGTGAGTTGAAAATTCAAATCCCGACCTGTAAACGATCCAGCAATACTTGTGAGTGCCTTAAATGTAATTTGATTTGTTTTCTGTATTCATTTAACATTCTTTGAAAATTCTTTGCTTCAAACCCGCAGTGCTAAAATCATATAACAAAGAGGAACAATTAACAAATCACGAGTTGAACTGTGGTCATGGTTTATTTTAGTCGGTGAACAAAATCACAACCAGAAAAAAATCATAAGAGAGATACAAATCTCACAGATCAAGATGGAAGTATGATGGACAAAAAAACGATATATTGATTTTCTTCAGACGTTGCGGGTTGATATTTTGATAAATTTCGTTTCACGATTATGTATAGATTTTGAAATGAAGATTCTTTAGCAAGGTAAGTGCATACTTTTTATCCGTCCTTTACTGCCACTGCCACACACATCTCTTTTTTCTGTATTTGAGTTTTCTCGTTATGAGCTATTGAATATACCGGAAAATGAGGAACAATTTACGTTCGCGGATTTTATTATTTGGTATATTTTTTTTTTTATGAATGAGGTGCCAAAAATCGCACGTGACCTTGAACAATAATCTAAAAATTCATTAAAAAAAACTATGGCTGACCAATTACTAAACCTAGCTGACCTTTTATATAGTTCTCAAGGCTTTTCAGATGGTATTAAATTTTTGCAAATTTCCAATAAATGAGGTGCCAAAAATCGCTTTGACCTTGAAATTTTTAAAAATTCATTTAAAAAAATCTATACCTGACCAATTACTGAAACTAGCTGACCTTTTATATAAATCAAGAGATCTTTCAGATGGTACAAATTTTTGGCAAATTTCCCTTAAATGAGGTGCCAAAAATCGCGCGTGACCTTAAGCGACCTTGAGAAAGTTTAAGCCTTGATTACAAGTTATCTAGGGCTGACTAATTTCATGGATTACTTGACCTTTTCTGTCCAATTAGATGGCATCTTTTTTTAACAAATTTCCCTCATATGAGGTGCTATGAAATGTATGCAAAGCATTTTTACTATCGTAAACGCCCTTGCTTGGTCTGGTGTCTCCTCATGAACATTACAGAATCTTTCCGTGGGGCTGTTTTCTAGGCCTAGAACGTGGTAACGTGGAGTTGTCTTTTAGCTTTCAGTGGTATGTGAAGAGTTCCGATATTATTCTAAGTTTGTTTCAGTTTAAGCTGATGCATGACTGGAATCGTTCTTGTTTGTAATTTACAAGTAGGGATTTTGGATAAAAGAGGAGGCGAAAACTCTTTTATTTTGATTGTATGTTTTATCACGTTTTCTTCTTTTCCGCAACAAGACTGTATGCCCATATTTTCGCTAAGGAGTATGCTTTTTCATTGTCTTAATGCTGACGTGGCCAGGTACCTAATGAAGCGTGACATATTGTTAAATTTGCCAAGGTTATTTAGCCTGCCTTATACCTGTTTGGCGTACAAGCATTCTTAAAACTGAAAATTCTATTAAATATACTCTTGCGCTTCTGAGAGAGTGGTCACAATGGCCACTCTTCAATAAATTTGGTATAACTCGGAAACAAGGCTGAGTTTGCCAAATTTTGCACTTAAAACTTTTTGTTCAAAATAAAATTTCCAATCGAAATGAATGGTTTAAAAAATTTTATAGCTAAATAAAAAAAAAAGGCTTGAAATCAGATTCCATATCTTTTTTTAACGCCAATTCACTCTATAAACATCTTAACTTTGAAACTGTCCCTTAAGCATAATCTTTCCAACGCAAAAAGGATCAGAAATGATAGTTACATTTTTTTCTCTACTCTATCTCACTATATGTTATGTATGAAGGTAAATTTTGAAAAAAATATCTAGCAGTTAAGCCGAGTATCTATAACCTTTCAAAAATAAATATCTAAAATGTATTCTTGTTTACCCATTTCACCCTAAAAATATCTAGCCCTCTAAATGTTCATAATTTTTTTTTTGTAAAACAGAATGTGTATCTAAATAATGGAATATAAAGCCCAGTGATTTCAAAGTCTATTCTCTACTCTTTGACTTTACAAGCACAAAAAGTATGTTCAGAATCGGATACCGCATTATGTTTACCCCATTTTCCCCTTCAATACCTTTTTAAATTTTTGCGTTAGTAACAAACAGATTTTTTAAAAAATAAATGAGAAAATATCTATTATTCCTAAGTATAGGTATCCTTAATTTATAACTTTTCCAGCACAAAAAAGAATTTTTAAAATTGTATTCCCTTTTTTTTTGTTTTAACCCTATCGCACTCAAAGAATAAAGTTTAATTTTGCAAAATATGCAAATAGCTTTACAAAACAAAAATAAATTCAGATCGGATATCGTTTATTTTGTCTAGCATTTAACTCATTCTTCAATCCTCTACAACACTTTCTTGAAAAAGATATAATTCAAGATAAAAATAAGTATTCAAACTGAGTCTAATAAAGAACTCTTTTTTATATTAATTCTGGAAGTACCTTACTTACTTACTTACTAAAGGTGGCGCTACAGTCCGGGGTGGACCCAGGGCCTCAACCAACAAGCTTCTTCCAGCCGGCTCGGTTTCTAGCTAGCTGTCTCCAGTTTTGCACGCCAAGTTGGTTGAGGTCCTCTTCCACTGCGTGTGCTACATTTTACGCTGTCCACCTCTACTGCGTTGTCCCACGGGGTTGGATTCAAAGACTTTCCGGGCCGGAGCATAGGTGTCCATTCGCTCTAGGTGACCCAGCCATCTCAGTCGTTGGCTTTTCACTTTTGTGGCTAGGTCGGTGTCGCTATACAGCCCATACAGTTCGTGGTTGTATCTTCTCCTCCATTCCCCATCTATGCAGACGGGACCAAAAATCACCCGGAGAATTTTCCTCTCGAAACAGCCTAACGCGTTCTCATCCACCGTTAGCAGTGTCCATGCCTCTGCACCATTCATCAGGACCGGGATGATAAGCGTCTTATACAGGGACAGTTTAGTTGCTCGAGAGAGGGCTTTGGTTCTCAATTGCCTTCTTAGCCCGAAGAAACAGCGATTGGCAAGAGTAATTCTTCGTTTGATCTCAGCACTGGTATCGTTCGCTGAGTTTATAGCGGATCCTAGGTAAACAAAGTCTCTGACCACCTCAAAATTATAGCTGTCTATAGTGACGTTCTGTCCTAGACGTCGGTGTTGGGTGTCCTTTCTTGTTGACAGCATATACTTCGTTTTGCTTTCATTCACCGTTAAACCCATCTTCTTGGCTTCCTTCTCAATGCTCACAAAAGCACCACCAACACCACGCTTTGTTCGTCCTATTATGTCAATGTCATCCAGCGTAAGCGAGTAATTGCACGGACTTTTGAAAGATTGTGCCTCTAGTGTTGACGTGAGAGTTTTGCACTATTCTTTCAAGAACGATGTTGAAGAAGTCGCATGACAGCGCGTCGCCTTGCCTAAAACCTTTTTTGACATCAAAGGTGTCGGTGAGGTCTTTGCCGACCTTGATGGAGCAGCGTGCATTCTCCATCGTCATCCTGCACAAGCGGACGAGTTTGGCTGGGATGCCAAAACTAGACATTGCTCTATATAGCTCGTCTCTATAGATGCTGTCATACGCGGCCTTGAAATCGATAAAAAGGTGGTGGGTATCGATTTGAAACTCCTGGGTTTTCTCCAAGATCTGCCGTAGTGCGAATATTTGGTCGATGGTGGACTTCCCTGGCCTAAAGCCACACTGATATGGACCTATTAGGCTGTTGACGAATGGCTTCAGGCGTTCACAAAGTACGGCAGAGAAGATCTTGTAGGCGATATTAAGAAGACTGATGCCTCTGTAGTTGGTGCAGTCCAGAGGATCGCCTTCTTGAGGATCGGGCAAACAATGCTGAGGTTCCATTCATCGGGCATGCTTTCCTCCGACCATATATTACAGATGAGCTGGTGCATACTCCTAACCAATTCATCGCCAGCCGCTTTGAATAGTTCAGCCGCAAGGCCATCAGCTCCAGCTGCTTTATTGGACTTAAGTTTAGATATGGCTATCCTCACTTCGTCAAGATCGGGTGGACGGAATTGTTGGCCTACGTCGTCCAAGTTGAATAGTGCAATTAGCATGTTAGCGGAATTCGGTTCGTCATCGCCGTTATACAATTTGCAGAAATGATTTTTCCATATCCTCAGCATCGACTGCGATTCCACCACGATGTTCCCTTGATCGTCTTTGCAGGCTTCAGTTCGGTCCTTGTAACCTTGGGAGGTTCTTTTTACTTTTTGGTAAAACTTCCGAACTTCATTCCTGCAGTGGCATCCCTCTAACTCCTCGATCGCACGCTTCTCATGCTCTTTCTTCTTCCTTCTAAGAAGCTTGTGTTCCTCTCTCCTCTTCTGCTCGTAGAGCTCGCGAGCAGCTCTGGTCCTTCTATGCAGCGCCGCTTTGTATGCCTGTTGTTTGGCTGCATGTACTTGCCGGCATTCTTCGTCGAACCAGGGGTTTTGCTGTAGTGGTCGTGCAAAGCCCAGCACGTCAGAGGCGGCATCTCTGATGACTTCCTGGCAGTTTTTCCACTGGTTCTCGATGTTTGCAGTTGGCGGCAAAGGACTAGTTAAGAGGGCGCGAGAGACTCGATCGGAAAAGGACCTGGCGATTTCCTGCGACTGTAGCCGTCCGACGTCGAACTTCCTCACAGTATTTCCCTGTTTTGGCTTTGGTCTGGATATCCTTAGCATTTCCTTTGCTACAACGAGGTAGTGGTCCGAGTCAACGTTGGCTCCTCGGAACGTTCGGACATCCTTGATACTGGAGGAGTGCCTTGTGTCGATCGCAATGTGGTCAATTTGGTTGGCGGTTGATTGACCAGGAATTCGCCATGTCCCCTTATGTATATCGATATGCGGGAACTGCGTACTAGCTACCACAACGTTTCGCCCCGCAGCAAAGTCGATTAGCCTGAGTCCGTTATCGGAGGTGGTGTCATGCAGGCTGTATCTTCCGATTGTGCCACCAAAGACGTCTTCTCTTCCCAGTTTGGCGTTAAAATCACCCAAGACAATTTTAATGTCATAGCTAGGGCATTGCTCATATGTCTTGTCCTGGAGCTCGTAGAACTCGTCCTTGGTGTCGTCATCTTTCTCCTCTGTGGGGGCATGCGCGCATATCAGGCTGATGTTGGCGAATTTAGCCTTGATGCGAATTGTCGTGAGGCGCTCGTTCACATAGTTGAAACTCAAGACTTCTTGCCTAAGTCTGCCTCTAACGACGAATCCACATCCAAAGAGACGCTGCCCTTGTGGTCGGTAACAGTCACCGTAGTAGATATCGCAGTCTTTCAGTTTTCTCT
This sequence comes from Dasysyrphus tricinctus, assembly GCA_963921185.1. NCBI lineage: Eukaryota > Metazoa > Arthropoda > Insecta > Diptera > Syrphidae > Dasysyrphus > Dasysyrphus tricinctus. The sequence continues at coordinate 131,810,192 of OY992532.1, read as the reverse complement.
TGCCCGGCCCATCCCATCGCACTTCTTGGATGGCGGTGATGTCTGCTTTGTAGCAGTCTAGGGCCTCCGCTAAATGTTCGGCTGCACGTGGTCTATAGAGAGACAGAACATTCCACGTGCAGATCCGAAGTTCGTTGTCCTTATTTCGTTTGCTTGGTTCGTCAACAGTAAATCCGCCCGTATCCGAGGCTTGTTGGTGCTTCGCAACTAAGATAGCTTTACGTGGCCGGGAAGTCACCCCGATGGCACGACCCCCAACCTGGAGGACCAGACCCTTACAATATAACTCCAAGGGCGGGGAGCCGGATTAACCGCTCCTTATAGGCCTGAGCTCCGAATATGTCGTAGTAGCCCGTAGAAGGTGTTCACTAAGTAGTTCAGCCTAACTGAACTGTAGACGCCACCTTTGATTCCATCTTGAGAATTCTTCCGCTGCCGCCTGGATGAAGGAGAAGTGCCTTAGTGGGAACACTCCTCCCCCCCTCTCTCGTTTGCTGCCCCCTAAAACCGTCCACAGGGATTGGAACCCCATCTTCAGTTAAAGGTACTAGGCACCCGATGTTCACCACTTGGAGGTGAGAGTAGGAGTTGATAGACAGGGGTTCGCTTTGAAAAAAAAGCTTGTGGACGCTTGTGTCCTCTTGAATACACCGTGTCTATCCTTTGAACACCTACCAAAATTAAAAGAATACACTGAGCCAATCACCTTATTATTGAATGAAATATAATTCGATCAATAGGAACTGTTGATTGGTAAGTTAACATTTTAAAAGTATTTAAACAAGTTTTTCGGAATGACAAAAGAATTTATTGTTTTTGTTTTATTTAATAGCAAGGCATTTTTTTTTTTTTAATTTTTGTGCAAAGGCAAAAAACTACTAAAATCCACAATTTCTTCAGAATTTTATTCAATTTTATTTTTTTTATTTTTTCATGATGCATGTTCGTGATTTTGATATAAAATGATTTTGATATAAATTGCAGGTTTTATAACTTTTGTGGTTTACACTCAAACACATATACCAAAATATGGCTTTAAAAAGCGTCGTACATTCAATGCAATTAAACCAAAATCAAAATAAATTGGAAAACAAATAGAAAAAATATTCTTTAAAAACAATAATTATTATATGTTTTCTTTTTTTATAAGAAGAAAAAGTGAATATTTAATTTTTATTTAACTTGAAAAATACTTTATTATAAAAAAAAAATAAATAGACAAATTTATAGAAATATTATATATGAACATAATTCTTTTTCTACCACATGAATACCCGGTTATATTTTCTATTTAATTTGAAATTCAATGTTGTCCAACTTGCTTTAGATTATTTTATTGCTCAAATCGAGTTTTTTTTTCAATAAATTTCTTTCTTTATACTTCTCATACATCTTATATCTGACCGTAATTATATTGCTTATTCAACAACTTCATTTTTCACTTTTGATGTAGTGAATTGGTATATTGCTTCTATTTGGCATTCAGAAATTTTTTTTTTTTTTTAATAAGCTAAAAGTCATGGTCAGTGTTGCGTTGAATTTTTCTTTGATATAGAATGGTAGTTGATTATAAATTGTACATTGAGCTCTAGTTGAAATTGAATATATCCACGTTTTGTAATCGAAACTAAATCAAGAGTGCCTACACACTTTAAGGTTAAAAAAATATAAATTTATATTCAACTTCTTTTTCAAATCAAATAAGATTTATGACTTAGCCTTGATTATTTGATTAAAGCTACCTTGCCACTTAGAATTTTATAAAATCAATAAAAAAGCAAAATATGTTTTGTTAATTACGCAATAATATATTCATGCAAACATACACAATGTACCTACGTATGTACACACATATGTACTTGTACAGTTCCTACGTACATAGAAACATATGAGATACTCAGAAGTCAGAATAATAAAAGCCAACTTAAAATTGTTGAAGATAAAATAAATAAGTTCGCGATGCTGTTTTTTTTAACTAAGGGCACATTTGAACAAAATTTCACTTCAAAATTTAAGTTTTATTTTTCATTTTTTCCTTAAAAATAAGTTTCATCTGGGAGAGTTCCATTCCTTCATTATATGTCTCTTAAATATTTAAAAGAAAACTTAGAAAAGAAATTAAGTATAATCGTTGAAGTCTCCAAACACTTATCTACATATTCTTTGCAAATTGTCATTATTTATTTAATATTTTTTTTAATTCACATATAAAAAAATATACAATTACAAATAATTGCACTCAGTTTATTCTTACGAGCACATAAACTGCCCTCACAAAGTCTCTAACGCAATTGAAAATAAGAATATAATATTCGTTTAAAAAAAAGTACGTATACGCCACAGTGAACACAATTAAGAGTTAAACATCTTACCCTTAGGACTAATTATGCGCATCATAATCTGACTACGAGTTCAAAAGACAATTAAGACAAATAACACAGGAAATCATATAAACAGCATTATGTACAATTATGTACATTATTTATAAAGAAGAGTTGAACTGCAACACAAGCATCATCAGAGGTAACACGACCTTGAACTCCATGTGTAAGGTGATAAAAGAATCCCACAGGAAACCTTTTTAATGTTTTTTTTTTTTTTAAATAACTGCCAACAATTTCTGAGAATACATTTTTCATGTTAAGTCGAAGATATTGTTTACATTTTCCGCGTTTGTCATTTAAGATGGCAGGTACCTACGTATAGCACACAAAATGTCCCACTTGGGTTCTTTCTTTTGTGACAAACAAAAGACTCCCATAACGAACAAGCTTCTAAAGGAGTGTAAAATTGTGCATGGCAGACATTGGGTAAACAGAGGCAATTTATATGCAATCTAAACCTTTTATGGTTGAGGTTATAATGTGGGGAGGATAGGATAAGCGTCAGTATCAGCAAGTAGCAACAGCATAGTGTGTCGTAATCGTAAGGAATCATTTGATTGTGAAAAATAAACAATGCATGTATAATGTATGTGAAGAGTGGTAGTGATGGTGGATGTATTTCAAAAAGGATTTGCAGGTACTTGCACACAACGGATGCGGCTGTTTGTTCTTTTGTTATTTAATAAAAATTGTAGGTACCTTGCAGTTTATATGAAACAATATGAGGAAACTGGAATTGATGGCCATAACAAAATTGTTTATTTCACTATGTTATTGAATATATGAGTACCTAAGGATACTTATGTTATTTTGTTTTGTGTAAACCTATTGTTAAAAAATATATAATCATCATTAGGTTCTCACTTTGGGCCTGGTCTAAGCCTCCTTCAGTGGGTCTATTTATTTATCCCTATTGCTAGCCAATGTCATTCAGCTTCATATATCAAGTCCACTCCAGATTTTCATAGAACGAAGAATATCCCACACGATACATACAGAGCCGTAGCTAGAGTCGAATTTAAGGTAGGGCAGCGGTGGAAACAGTTAGGGCAAAATTAAAAAATGTACTTGATGTATATCTGGCAAACATTTTGACTTATGACTGGGTCGCACGAAATTGCTCTTAGGTGGATATTGTGAACGGATAAGTTTTAAGAAAATACTAACAAAATTAAATTTTTCATTGACTGCCACTGACATTCTTTTGGGGAAACAAATTTTCGCTTGGCATTTGTGTTTTCATATAGAACTTAGAACTGTCTCATGGCGATTTTGTTTTTTGCAAATTGTAAACTTGTCGAATTAAATATTTCGTTTACTAAACGGAAGTCTTTAATTTTATGAAACTTACTTTTCTCGCCACAAAGATTAATTTGTTTCAATAGAGTTGTATACTTAGTTACAAAAACAAAAACATTTCGAAAAGGAATAGTTATCGGTATTTTCAAAAAATACAAGAGTGCTGCAAAATATGAATAAAATTGTTCGAGCAGTTATAGAAATATATTATAAGAAATAAACCCAAAGTAAGACAATTTTCTCAAACACCTTGAGGACATACCTTAAGGTACGAATTTTAAACAAAATCCTTGTGTATGGTCGTTGAGAAAGTTTGAAAAAAAAAAACTTTTGTATGGCAGTTTCCCGTTCGAGATGAGCTACAACCATGATTATAATCTCTCTTCTATGGAAATGCTTTGTACTTAGTTTGAAGCCAAGTGATAAACTCTACTAGGATCAAGCGTCTAGCTCGATGTACAGCGGACGCATAGACGTACAGACGCAAAATCCAGTTGAATCAAGTAATAAATAAATAAACATATGTCTGATTTGTATGACTTTTTTGTTAGTTTTCCTTTAGTGGGTATTATAAAAATAAATAAAATAAAATTATGATTGTTGGAAATTTTTTTAATCGAACGTTTAAAATCTAAACTTTTTTAAGTCAAATTTAACTAAGAAAAAGTTAATACTCACTGATCTTTCCCGGTCGGACTTAAAGAACATGTTTTGCACTGCGAACCTTCAAAACATCCAGTTTATGTCTTAAGACTTTTTTTTATGGGATTTCAAATCTCTGATCTAAATTATGGAAATGGGCGTGGTAAGATTTTTGTATAACCTAATTTTTAAAATATTTTTCTATGTATCATTTTTCATATTTCTTAGGAAACTATAAGAAAGATTTTTTTCAAAAACGCCCTCAAAATTGGGAGGGTTAAATATTTTCAGTATGTTTGTTCTTAGGCTGTTATAAAGGCAGTTTTGCTTTGTTTTTATACAAATTATTCAAATTACTAATTTTTATCAAAAATGCCTCCCAAAGTGGGCGTGGAAAAAAGTTTTATATAGAAAAATTATTGCAAATCACATTATCTACAACTTTTTTAAAGAACACACCCCTAATTTAATGCAAATTGCGATGATTTGATGACCTATTTTAAAAGAGAACGTGTAAGTAGGCTGAAATTTTCTTTTATGAAATTTCATCTGAATTGGTTGACTTCTTTAGATTTTATAGATTTCAGACCGCTTCTTTTGGTTTATTTGGGCATTGGTATTTTAAGGTAAGGCATTGCCCCACAATGCCCTACCGTAACTATGGCCCTGGATGCATAACTTCGTAAGTATAGCATTTTCAAACGCATTTTCTATAAGACTCTCCAAAATTATTGTAGTGCTCAGAATTTGTCTTAATATAGTTTAAATCACTTTCAGACTATAAAATGTACCGAGAAATAAGGAAAATAGAGGAAAGGCATTAAAGGCATTATTATTGATTGGTCATACTGGCCATTTTCAATGTACATATTTGGTACCTATAACTTGGAAACATAGTCAAATTTGTCAATTTTTTAACAAAAAATTAAATAATAAAAGAATTTTTCCTTTATTGACCAAAAACAATCAAAAATTGACAAAAAAAATGAAAATTAACTTTTTAAGATAAAACATATTTTTCATCGACGAAGCTTGAATAATTTTTTTTAAATTAATTTAAATAAAAATCTGCTGTTTTTTTATGTCAAATTTTGATTTTTAACAGTCAATAATGGAAGGATTTTCTAATTTTTTGTTGAAAATTTCGACGGTTCACTTGTTTTAAAAAATAAATTTGAAAGTTTTAACCATGACAATTTTACTCTAAAACTTTTTGTTCAAAATTTAAATTCTTATAGAAATGGAATGGGTTAAAATAAAAATTGAAAATCGTTCGAGTGAATTTTTAAAAATTTAATTTTTTGACGTTTTCGAAAATGTCAAAATTAAAGTAAATTTGATCATCAAATGATCGTCATTTTTTGACGCACATTGCAATCATCACATACAGTCGTCCTGCTTGCACAAAAGACAAAATCGGTTTGATGTTTGCGAACATGTAAATTTTTTTTATCGTCAACTCAATTTTTTTACTGCACGGCTGCACCGCGGATAATGGTGTTTTCGAACATGCATGCATCTGCCAATGCATTTTTGATGCAGATGACATTTTCGAAAATGGGCTTTTATTAATAAAATTTTCAAAAAAAATTTTAAGGAAAAATAGTTTGATACAAATTTTTAGTTATGCAGTTGAAAACGACTAAGTTGTTTTCAAAATATGTATTGAGTTAAAAAAATTATTTTTATTTAAATCAAATATATACTTTTTCTAAAATTTTTGGAAGCTTCTGCATAGAAAAAAAATGATTAAAATCAGTCTCATAGTTTTCAAGAAAATGGAAAATGAAAAAAGATTCTTTACATTACATTAGTTCTTATTGAACGGAAATTAATACTTAGAATAGGTTCTTAATTCTATTCTTATATTATTATTACATTGGCATTTTAATTTGTTTTGGCACATAAGGGGCCTAATGTTATACATTGTTTTATTTTTATAAAAATTATTAAAAAGATTGTGATTGATGATTATACTATTTAATACTATGAGGATGATTCATCTCGGGTTGTTCAAATCCAGTTGTCTTTTGGAAGGATGAAAGGAAGGTTCTTTGGGAGGCACAATTAATAACCATTTTAAAAAAAAAAATTTCCACCCAAAGATAGCCTTTACTACATTTATTTCTTTTTTTTAATAAAATCTGTGAAGTCGTTTTTGAGAAAAATAATATTTTGTAAGATTTCTAAAAAAAAATTGTACAGCACATACTGTTATTTTTAGTTCTACAAAAAGATTGGTGTTGAGGCGGTGACCAAAAACAACTATGTATCAAGTTTAAAGAAAATCGAATCAGGCTGTAGCCAAGCAGATAGAGATAGATGGAATTGTGAGACCCACTATTTTCGACTTCCCCATCATCGTAATGAAAAGTATGATCATAATCTCAAGTTCAATCAAATCAAAAATACATAACTTGCCATATTACCTAAATATACATACGGTCCCTCCCAAAAATATTCGGAATTAATCTATATCAAATCTATATAATGATTTTTCTTGCTCTGTGGAATTTATAAAAGAGTAACGGCAGGTAGAATCTCGCGCTATTAAATTTTCTTGTTTCCCATATTAAAATGAGCATATAACAAGATGAAACAAAGAGGAATGTAGACAACAGAAAAACAACAATAACAGAACAAAGAATAATAAGAGACAAAAAAACTCATGTTTAAAAAAAAAACTTTTTTTCCGAATAATTTTGTGAGTGACTGTACATGCATCGCAAGTTAAAAATTGAAAATCAAAAGCATATGAATTTCTTATTTTTTAACTCAACTGCGGACACATTTTTTCGAAGCAAAGATAGGCTTTAATATGACGTTCAAAACGCTTTTTTTAATTCAAAATTGACAGAGATGTGTATAAAGCCATTCACATTTAAAAGTTTCTTATAATTCATATTTCTTTAAACTAGTACTAAATCTTATATTAATCGCCAAATTGAAGTCTTAAATTCTGGAAGCATTTTAAAATTGCCGGAAAACCGAATTGTGGGGCTTACCTTCTTTTAAAATGTTCTCTACAATCGAATTGTCATATTTGATCAAAATCTCGAATTTTAATATTTTTACGAATATGAAATTTGAGACTTCTGGGTCAAAACTGCAAACAATGAAGAGAAATGCAAAAGTTTTAAGAGCTATATCACTATCAGTTTTGAATAAAATTGACTTTTTGAACATGCAATATTGAAGCCTTAAGTCTCTACTATATCCCGTTAAGGTATGTCTTGCACCTATCTTTGCTCAAAAAAAAAATTAATGTGTAATCTAGTAAAAAATTAAGAAATCTTTGATTTTTCAATTTATTTTTTTGATTTTTGTTAACTTTTCTTGTTTAAATTTTTATAAAATTTTTTTAACCACCCATTTAGATATTAAATTTTAATTTTCAACGGTTAATTTCCAGTTCAAATTTGTGAAATTGGCTTAGTTTCCTAGTTATATTCCCAACATCTTGAGAAATGGCCTGTGTGACCATTCTCCCAGACCTTAAAGGTGAATTTAGTAAAATTTTCAGACATGAGTGTTTCCTTTACAAATATATTCAATAATAAAAACTCTTGAACGTAATTGTGACTCATTTATTTCAACGTTTTTCGATTTTCTGTTCATACAAACATTTAGTTTCCCTATTGAAAAAAATCAATCCTTAAACTTTTGCACTCACTGTACCTATGTTATATCTTATAATGTAAAACTCAGTCCCTAATTCGCATAATTTTTAAATCTATATACAAAATTAAATTTCTTCTTATCAAAATTGAAATATTTCATTTAAAGGACAAAACCTTTTTCAGTCTAAGAAAAACACATTCACTTTATTAACTTAAATGAAATCAAAACTCATTCATCACCCTAGGGATGAAATCTTGTCCTTTCATTCGAGAAAAATTGTCTGATTATATCGACGGCGAGCCTTCTTGTTTATATTATTTTTATTAAAAGATATAAATCTTTTCATCACATAAATCGAAAATTGAATTTTTTCATCAATTGTTTTTTTTTTTTTTTAAGCCTGAATGTGTTGCATAGAAGAAACATTGATACATTCTCCTTAAATATATAAGCCTTTTCACATACGAAGTCCATAGTAAAAGATATTTATTTAATTAAAATTTCATACTTACTCGTTATAATCCCATTCTTGTTGGATATTATGTACATAATTAACAAGGAAGAGAGAAAATTGATATCGAAAGTGTTTTATCTAAAAAAGGATCATCCCATAGTATGTATCGATTTTGGTTGGGTGGAGTGGAAATATTTTGTATATTTATCAATATTTCATCTAAATGAAAACATTAAGGGATATTATCGAAAGTTTCGAAAATGATTTTCCATTCGATAGGAATATGAAAGGGAAGAGAAAATATATATAACAAAAGCATACCCAAACCTATCTGTATTCACAAAATTCAATTGGATAGAAAAAAAATATTCCCTCTCATAATAAAAAATAATCCTTGTCATTTGAAATTGACGTCCTGCCAAATAGATAGAAGCTATCAATTTTTCATAACACATCATTCCGATTGAAAGTTTTATAATTTGCTATACGTACGGATCCAATAGTGATTTACCTTTTTTTTTTTGTCAAAACTGACATTAAATTATCTAACCCTTATGTGTTTGAAAAAAGTCCTTTTTTATGGATAAAAAATGAACATCGAAGGATTTATCACATTATTTACTCTCTTCCTAAATCAATTTGTTATGTTTTTTTGATGTGAATTTGTTGGTTTAAAGATAAATCAGGAAATAGCGGTCAAGAGTCGGTCAGAAAGTGTGTCCTGTGTTGTAAGATGACTCTATTAAGATTTATAGAGGAATTTAAGAATGAAAAATTTTAAGAGGATGAGGATGTTTCAAGCTTCCAATATAGTTGTGTTAAATATATGATAGTTATAGAAATTATGTAGAAATTATTAAATTTCTCTGCTCTAGATAATATGCGTGTTTTTCTAACTGATGAAAATATTTTACAATTTTAAGTTTGACTACACGATTGTCCATAGTATGACTCCAAGATTTTAGCTTTAGTCCAAGCATTTACAAAATTACTGGTTGTACAAGCTTTGGTGAAAAAATGCACTTTTCAGGTTGCAATTTCCGCTCAATATACCTATAACATAAGCAAATTTTATAAATGGGGTATCAAATGAAAGCCAATGGTCAGACATAGTTTTTTTTTTGGATGTTGCGATGAGTCCGACCATTTTTTTTAAATGGTCCTTTCTTAACACGGTCGGCTCCTAGACTATAAACTTTCACATTAGGAAATAAAATCGCAGAATATTTCTTGCAATTACCTTTGCAACTTTCATGGTTGAACCCAATATGCGTTAAGCGTGAAAATGATTACAAAAAAAGAATAAAATCGTTGAACGAGGTGATTTGGGCCAATTTTGTAAACAATAAAGGAGAAATTATAATGTAAAAAATATACGTTTTTTTCGTTCGTTTGACACATTTACCAAATCTAAAAACATATCGTGGCTAATTGAAACTAGAACTATGCTTACAAAGTCAGGATTTACATTGCCCAACACGATTTTTCCGAAATTGGGTGAAATTTTAACCTTAAACGATCTTTTCATTGAGATTTTTATTCTTCTCCATCTTCATATTTTATAACTGTCCTCCAGATTTTTCATTCAGATTTACTCAAACCACCAAATAAATGGCACATTACACTGAGGGCCAATTTATTGAACCATGGCTCAAATTTTGATCCGTGATTCATCAAAATCACCGTTTTCGGTGGATTGATTGAGGTTCAACGAAAGCCACAAAATATTCACTTGTTTCTTGAATAACCTCAGCATTCAAGCCAAATTTTTTTCCACTGAGCCATTTCTTCAAATCGGAAAATAAGGAATAGTTGCAGGGGGTCAAATCCGGAGAATAAGCTGGATGGGCGAGTACATTAAATCATACAATTTTGCCTCGTGACTGTCGACTTGTGCGCAGGAGCGTTGCCTTGATAAAAAAAAAACTTTTTTCCTTGCCAAGTGGGGTCTGTTTCTCCTTAAGCCAGCGTCGAATTGTTCCAACAGGTCAGCATAATAAGCACCGGTAATCGTCTTTCTTTTCTCAAGGTAATCGATATGGATAACACCGTGCGCATCCCAAAAAAACTATGGCCATCACCTTGTTTGCCGATAATGCTGCTTTGGCTTGGATTCACTTGGAGAAGTCCACTGTTTAGACTGTTCTTTGCTCTCAGGTGTTTGGTGATGAATCAATATTTCATCCACAGTCACAAATCAGCGCAAAAACTCACTTGGATTCCGATTGAAGATAGCCAAACACTCCTTTGAAATGTTTAAACGGTTTCGTTTGTTATCGATTGAGAGCAAACGCGGCACCAACCTTCTTGCGGAAAGCTTTCTCATATCCAAATATTTGTGCAAAATTGTAATTACCGAGCCATGTGACAAGCCTGTGAACTTCTCGAATTCCCTCACTTTCCCTCGCTGATCGTCCAATATTAGACCGTGGATTTTATCAACCATTTTCGGTGTGGCGACTTCAATCGGGTGACCAGAGCGTTCTACCTCATTTGTACTGGAGCGTCCGCAGCGAAATTGGGTGAACCAATTGTTGATTGTTCAAATAAATGGCGAAGAGAAGGTCGAAAATTATATAAAACGGGGATGGGTGGAGTACCTATTCATTCTATCTAAAAATGTTTAACTATTTTATCGACATTTATTCAGTTTTCACCAATGGATTTTCGAATATTAAAAAACTCGAAAATTCTGTTGAATGGGATCCACAGCCTAATCACCGGATTTAGTAATCGGGGTGATGTTTTTTATATAGGAGACAGAGTAAAAAGGTCAAAAAGACAAAAGAAAATATTCAATGCGATCCACCTACTCAACACGAATGTGTCATTTATAGCGTTAAAAAGTTATTTTTTCATTTTACAGCTGTGGTTTGCGAGTATTCGGCTTTAAGACCCTGAAAATAACAATAATGTAATTCCTCATTTGGTGCTTGTCTTCTTACTCAGCATAGTAATTAATGTGTCGTTATTTTGTGTACTTCTTTTTCTTCTGTAGCCATTTAGCTGTAAGAAGTGGGGTTCAAAACTGCAAAAACGCAGAACAATAACGCAATTCCCAGCATATTCCCAATTGTTTGTTTTTTTCTTTTTTTAATTTAATTTAGCTTAATTCAAGCATATGACTTAAAAATAAGTAACAAGAAATCTTAAAACTATGAACTAAAATAACTTAATGATAATTAAAAAGAAATTAAGGATGGAATGTGGGAGAGGAAAAGAGATAGTTACTGGAGAGCATTCTTAATGGTGATTTTAGAGCTGTTTAGGTCAAATAAGCTTGAATTGTTGGCTTTTCTTAGCATTCTTGTGAGTGGTTCATTTTGGCCATACTCGGTTCGGTGAAAGGGTATATGGAACAAAGGTACTGACCTAAGACAACGATGATTTTCATTGAATTTAACTTTGTTAAGTAAGTCAACACAGTCAATACCTCCAGTAATTAACTGATGTAGAAAAAGTAGGTCAGCATTATCACGACGTTTGCTGAGGGTTTGCAAATTGATCAGTTTAAGACGATTCTCGTAGGGTGGCAGAATGAATGGATCGTCCCATCCAAGGCCCCTCAGAGCAAATCTTACAAATCTGCGTTGGACGGATTCAATTCTCTGAATGTGGACATGATGATAGGGTGACCAGACCTGAGACGCGTACTCTAGCAGAGGCCTAACGAAGGTTATATATAGAGATTTTGTGACGTGGGGATCTGAGAATTCCTTGGACCAGCGTTTAATGAATCCTAAGGTTGAGTTAGCTCTGTTAATAATAGAATCATAATGAGCTCGGAAATTCAGCTGATTGTCACAAAGAACCCCCAAGTCGCGAATGGAAGTAACGACAGAAATTTGTTCATTATTCATGTAGTAACAACGTTGAGGAAGAGGAGAGCGTTTACGAGAGTAAGTAATAGATTGACATTTACTAATATTTAGCTCAAGGAAATTGTGGCGACACCAGGTATAGAAGTTATTTAAGTCTTCTTGTAGTAACTGAGAATCTTCCGTGCTTTTAATCAGTTTGGAGATGCGCATGTCATCCGCGTAAATCTCCAGATTAGATTCTACTAAAGTAAGTTCAACGTCGTTAATACTTAACAAGAAAAGAAGAGGGCCGAGGTGACTCCCTTGCGGAACGCCTGATTGTGAGTATATAGGGTTGGAGGTGTTAGCCCTAAACAAAACTGTGTATATCCTATCATCCAAATAAGACTTGACCCAAGATATAAAAAGAGATGGGAATCCATACAATTTTAATTTGAAGATTATTATACTGTGGGAAATTTTATCGAATGCTTTGCTAAAATCGGTTGCAATTGCATCGACTTCATAACCTGATTCCATGGCACAAATACTATTTGATATAAATTCAGTAAGATTAGAAGTTGTCGATCTTCCTTTGAGAAAGCCGTGTTGTTTTTTAGAGAAGAGTGGTTTACAGTGGAGAAGTAAGCTATCATTAACTATACTTTCAAATAATTTGGGAATACAAGACAGCTTAGCTATTGGTCTGTAGTTTGAGATTTCACTTTTGGATCCTTTTTTATGGATAGGGATAATGAAAGATTCTTTCCACTGTTTGGGAAACACACCGCGAGAAATAGATAGTTGAAAGAGAACAGCGAGTGGTGGAGCCAGTTTTGTAACACACTTCTTAAGGACAATAGGTGGGATCCCGTCAGGACCCGATGAGTAATCATCTTTGAGCAGGTTAATTTTGTTAATCACTGATGTTTGGCATATGTTAATCGATTCTAATGATGTTTGGTTGCAACCGTTCAAATATCTAAAGAAGTCGAGATTTATTTCGGAGTTGTTTGAGGAAAAGGCTCGACCAAAAAAATCAGCAAAAAAATTAGAAATAGTGAGAGGGTCAGCGGATGAGATACTGGAGTATTTCAGAGTTGAGGGATAACCATCTGACTTTTTTTTAGAATTTATAAATTGAAAAAAGTTTTTTGGATTCCTGATGAGGTCAGATTGGGTTTGAATAAGGTGGTTTGGGTAAAGAGGATCACATTCACATAAGTATGAGAAGTCGTTGAATGCGGAGACATAGTTGGAAAAATCTTGATCTGATTTTGTCCTAAGATATATGTTCCATAGCTTATTTCTTTTATTGCGAAGAGTACGAAGATCTTTGTTGTACCATGAGGGAGAGGCTGTAAAATTCTTTTGAGGCATGAGTGGAATGGATTGTGAAAAGCAGTTTTGAAGTTAACCGTAAAGATTTGTGTACTTACTGCCTTTTGCGTCGAGGTGACAAGTCCACTGCAACTATCATAAATAAGGATAAAATGTTTCTCATCTTAACCGTTTCTGCTGATTAAAAATACTACAACTGAAATTATTGGGAACACTTTTATCACTAGGAGCTCCTCAGTCACCAACTCTTTATGTTTTGACAAATCATAAATTTCACTTTGGTATCAACATTATGCATAGCTTTGACCACTCATATTATTTTTATCGCTTTAAATTTACCAAATCAAAAAATTTAATTTTTCTTTTTTTTTTTTCTTTCAGGTAAGGCAAAGTCTTATATGCGAACTAAGTTTAAATAATGAAATGGGCAAGTTTAAATATTAAATATTATATAATAAATTAAAACATAATCACATTTTTATTCAAAAAATTTTGAATCTTATTTTTATGATGCCTTTTAAGACGCATCAAATAAATAATAAAATAGCTTTTTTCCTCCAGACAAAACTCCTCTCAGATATTTTATCGTAGCGAGAGTGTATCGGTATCGGTACAGGACCTCGTCTAATGTAAATCTCGCTTAACTCATTATCCAACCCGAATATGAAATCAAACTTCATTCTTCAAACTATTTTACTTTGAAGCGAACGTTCAATCAGCGAACCAGAGTAAAGTCCTCATAATAACTAAATTGTCGTAAGAAATCAGTAAATTAATATACCTACATACAATGCTCAACATGAGTTTTTTGCCAAAGAAACCATATTTAAAGAACTCGTTCATTTTTTACATTGAAAAAAATACATATGATTGAGGCAATGTTACATTTATAGAAAAAAGGTCTACACCAAAGTCCTTCTTTACAGAATCTGTGTAGGTTATAATTTCTTCCTTCACAAGTAATTTAAAGTTTAAAATATATATTTCTATTCCTTTCGGAGAAACCCTTAGTTAAGATGTATGAGTTTCGAAAAGAAAATATAGTGTATTTAGTAATTAAGTAGAGTCAAAAGAAAACTAAAATTATGTAAGTAACGATTTCTCAAAGAGCGGGTATGTTGGTATTGAAAATATTAAAAATAATTTCTAACTGAGAAGATTAATTCTTTCAAATTTTAATTCAATTGAATTCAATTCAAATTTTTGTTGATACGAGTATGTAATACAGTTAGAATGAATATATAAATATATTTGTTTCCTTTATGCAGATGTATGTAGTTGTGTGGAACTACCACAAAAAAGCGCTTAGGAATCAGGAAGGACGAATTTTCTTTTTAAAGATCAACACATTTCTTGGAATGGAAGTTCGAAGTTTTGTTACTGCTTTTAAGGCTACTTGGATCCAGTTCTCCTCAGTCTTAATACATTTAAATTGGTGTTGATTTTGGAGATTATTTGACTTTGCAAATTGTCTGGAAACAGCGTCTTATCTTAACCCTTCTGCGACCATTTCTATTTGTAGGTAACAATTTATTACAATTGATATTTCTTATATAAGGGTGTTTCCGTCGTTACGGGTGTGACAGTCAGACTCCATATTTTATTAATTATTCACAAACTATTCCCAATTTATAAATAAAAACTTTACTATACTATAGGACACCTGAAGCCCTTTTAAAAAAAATAGTATATTAAAGTATGACAAATTAGTGCTTCAGTTATAGGATCCTATTTAGATGCGTTAAGGGTGTTACCTTAGAAATCTGGTGCTTTGCAATAAATATTTAATTTTCATGTGGTGTAAAATATTACATGAAAAGCATGTACCATTCTTTTGCAAATATTCACCCAGATAGTTGATCTTCAGTTTCAGTTAAGAAATGAGAACCAAAACTACGAAAAACTATACATTTTTTTTATTTGAAAACGTTACGGGAGTGACAGGTCATCGTTACGGGTGTGACCGAGTATGATTTGTATGCATGAAAACAATATAATATACGATATTTTGATGGGAAATTGTTGTCTTCGATGTAAAATCATTTTTCACATGATGTCAAAAACTCTTTCTCTAGAAAAATTAAGTTTTTCTTACTGAAAAGTGAATAGATTTCTCACTTTAATGAGATTTTTCCATTTTCTCTTAAAATAGGAAAAACTTTCACTTAAAGTCGATTAAATTTATATTTAAAGTAGATTTTCTTAGAATTATATCCTTACATCGTGAATTTCATATGTAAAAGCAACAAAACTAAAACTAAGTTGAAAAACAGAAAGAATATGATTTGAAATGTAAGCCTGATACGGGTGTGACACAGACTGAAAATTTTAAATACGGGGTCAGTATTAGTTTCAAATTCTTGAAATTTTGTTTGACAGTAGATCATAGTACTCTCCTTTTTTCTCCAAATTATCACATTGATTCGAATTTTTTTTTTCTAGTAATGAAACATAATTTTTTTTGTTACGGGCGTGACACTTACAACTTTATGAATCAACTGATGCCTAAAAACTAAAATTATATTTACTATTGAATAATTAAATGACATGAAAACGTGCTTAGAGTTCTGATAAGAGCAAATAACCACCGATTCTCAAATTGTGAAACAATTAATTATTGAAAATGGGGTTTTGAGCTTCTGATAACAAAAAGTGACTTTTGATTTAGACTTATTCTGCTAAGTGGTTCGAGCTGCGAAATAAGCAGTGATAAAACAATTATTGATAATTTCACTTTTAAAATGAAGCATTCAATCTTTTAAAACCGTCTAATGGTACGTTTTTCAGTTCGAAGTTATATTTTGTGATTTTTCAGCAACTAAGGCTCTGGACCTTTGGCACCTCATATATGGGAAATTTGGGAAAAATAATTCCATCTAATTGCTCAGCAATTGGTCAGAAAAGGTCAACTAGTCCTAGAAATTGTTCAGCCCTAGATAACTTGTAATCAAAGCTTAAGGTTTCTCAAGGTCACGCACGAGTTTTGGCACCTCATTTGTGGGAAATATGCGACAAATATTTACAATCTAAGAGATCTCTATAGATAGTGGTAAAAGGTCAACTATTTTCAGTAATTGGTCAGCCATAGATTTTTTTCTATGAATATTTAAATTCGTTTCAAGGTCACAAAAATAACTTTTGGCACCTCATTTGGGAGAATTAATAAAAAAATTGTGTCATTTGAAAGGCCCCTTCACGGTTACAAAAGGTCAGTTATTTTTAGTAATTTGTCACCCATAAATTTGTTTATGAATTTTTATTGAATTTCAAGGTCATAGCGATTTTTGGCACCTCATTTATGGGAAATTCGCAAAAAATTAATACAACCGGAAAGGCCCTAAGATCTATATAAAAGGTCAGCTAGTTTCAACAATGGGTCAGCTATAGATTCTTTTATACTATTTTTTTTTAAGTTTTTTTATCAAGGTCATGAACGATTTTTGGCACCTCATTTGGGTAATTTTACAAAACAAATTATACTTTCTGATAGGTAAATAAGATCGTCTTAAAAGGTAAGCTAGTTTCAGTAGTTGGTCAGCCATAGATTGCTTTAATTAATCTGTATCCTTATGCCAAAAATCTTTCGTGACCTTGAAAAAAAAATGTTTTAAAAAATTGTAAAAAAGAATCTATAGCTGACCAATTTCTGAAACCAGCTGACTTTTTATATAGATCCTAGGGTCTTTTGGTGGTATTCATTTTTTGCAAATTTCCCATAGGTTAATGAGATGCCAAAAATCACGTGTGACCTTGAGAAACTTTAAGACTTGATTACAAGTTATCTAGGGCTGACCAATTTCTAGGAAAAATTGACTTTTTCTGACCAATTACTGAGCAATATGAGGTGCCAAAGGTCCAGAGCTATTTCTGCTGCCTTCAAAACTCATTTAACAGACACCACTTGAATATTTTTAGCTAAAAGTCAATAAACACAGTGTTGGTGCTAGGATATACTTCCTTGTGGCATACCTGCTTAGATCTTTTTTAAGGTCCGAATAGCTACTCTCACTCGTACTGAATCTTCCTTATGATGTTAAGTTAATGTTGAAAAATGATTATTTTTTGTACCAATGTGTGTCTTTAATATATAATTTTCTTTTGATATAGTTATAAAATTGTTGTTCAACAAAAAAATAATTAACACTATAGAAATAATGCATGCATACTTATGCAGAATTATCAGCTTATTATTCGATGAAATCCATTTCCTCTCATTATCGCTTTCATTTTAATCATATCACAATATAAAATGCAGAGTAAACACACATCATATCATACATAACTCAGTAGGTATGCGATGACCAAATTGACACATAATCGGATCATTTAGCACTTTAAGCCTATTTTCATTTTGTTCCTTTTTTTTGTTCATTTTATCAAAATCCTCCAAGCCTCAACATTAGCATTATGATGCATGAGGCAAATAACATCGCGTTCGCGTAAAATTTTATTATAAACTCATAATGAGATTGTGTGCCACCACGCAATTTGCCTTTACCCCATATACACATCAACCAATATTCATTTCTCGTATATAACTGATGGTGTTGGATGGTATCTATGTGAACCATCCATAATGATAAGTCTTATTCAATTTAAAGTTTGCACACAAATTGAAAATTCTGAATGCCATCATAATGCTGCAGTGCTCTTTTTTTTTAAAACAAGAAATTAAAAAAAAAAAGAATCCTCACCATCCTTTTAGCGAATATAGGTATCCCGCCATCATATGGCAAACTTAAAAGCCATACTTGGCGATGAGCTCTATCTGAAAAAGGATAGCAGAACGGTTTGAAGCTGAAGGGATTTCAAACAAACAAACAAACAAAAAAGTCCTTCTGCAAAAGATTTTAATAACTTTTCCGCGGAATATTTCCCAACTTCTCTCTCTCTCTCTGTTATGTAGATGCTGTGAAGTTCCTTTGCTGCAACTCCAACACAGCAGCAAGTGGGCCGTTCTTCGTTGTGGTGCAGCACCCCCAACGCCGACGGGTGCCAAGGACGAAGGCGAAAACTATTCATCCGATGTGATATGCAGTGCATCTCTCTGTTTCAGGTTTTTTGTATTTGCAGAAACACACCACCTCTACCTTTTACGTTATATCTATCTTGATACAAAAAAAGCTCTGTACCTTAATTTATTTCACAATTCGTATTTGCATTGAGCTGATTTCATTTGTTTGCTTGTGCACTACTTGTTCTGCATTTTATTTTTATCCATCACCTCTGACTCTGACTCGGCAGGAGGTTGTTTTTAATTAAATAAATTTGTATGGATTCTGCTGGATGATGAATAATTATATTGTATGGGTTTTAAGATCCTTTTTAAAGCTCCTGTGATGTACGGAGCAACATAGCTTGTAAGATTCAAGTAACCTTACTCAAAAGTTATAAAATCGAATGAATTTTCTACTGACACGAAAGTATTTCCTATATCCCAAAACGAAATGGGGCATGAGATTGCTTATAGAATTTTTTTTCATGAGAAAAAAAATTCTTTCTATACAAAAGCTTCCTATGTTTGCCAACCGAGTCAGCAATATTAACATTGAAGAGAATTGATTTTCGTATAATGTGTAAGATATTCATAATAATGTACACATTATGTGAAAAAAAAATAGCTTAACACAGAAATAGACACACATGTTTATGTATATTTAGTATGATAGACAGTTTGACGTTATGTTGCATTAGAAAAAATTCAAAAACTCGAACAGAAAATTAGTTTTAGAATATTCAAAATTAAAATTAAAACCCAAAAAATAAAACTTTAAAACAAAATGATAAAATGGTTCTGATTGCTGTTCAACGGTGAACCGCAACCGACAGTAAATCATTCCAATTCCAATTTTCTGGTTTCCTGTGTGAAAGAGAAGGATTGAAAATAAACAGAGAACTTACCACCCCAGATTTCGATACTTTTTTTAATTTAAACAGAAGTTGAAGTGTTGCGCTCGTGGGTTCTTGGGCAGAAAAGGACTATACAATTTACTAGTGTGTTAAATTAATTAAAAATCCTCGTTTTTTTACTTCATAGTTAAATTTATTGAATGCACTTTAAAGTCATGGTCATTATTATAAACAAAAACAAAAGGGCAAAAGGCAAAACAAAAAGGCACTGAATAAGTCAGATATGGACGTTTGTTTTTATTTAAGACAAATATACCCTTGGAGCATTCTTGGATATTCGTATTTTCAAAAACGCCTTTGATTTCTGGGTTTCAAGACTTCTGAAATATTCTCACCAAATTTCATTATTTTAATGTAGGTACGATTTTTTTAAAGAATATTCTGATAATACATAGTTCCACACTGTTTTTTCCTATTTAAAAAACACATTTTCACCGCAGGTATTTGTATGGACGGACACCTTTGATTCTTGTTTCATTTTTATTAGTATTTTGTATTTATCACTATTCCGTCATAAAATGAGATGAGAAAACCACCGAGTTCTATTAAATTTGAAGGTGTGTTGTGGAAAGGGGGTGCAAAAGCACACTTTTTGGATTTTGCATATAACTCGAAAATGAAGAAAAATTTTGAGGTAATGCTGAAACCCTCTTTGTAGACAGTAAAATTTACCATCGAAATGTATAAATTAAAAAAAAAAACAATTTTTCTTAAACTTAAAAGAAAAAAATATTGCTTACAAATGTGAAAACTACTAAGTTTTATTTATACATATATGTATAAAGGTATTGCTCCATATAAAAGGATAACTAAACTTCTTTTAAAATGACCTATCCAAAAAAAATTTCGGATAAAAATCGACAGAGAAATAGTCGCTCAAAACAAGATGATTTAGACCGGTTTGCTGATACGAAACTTAAGCATCTATGTTCTACTTAAAAAGCTTATGTTCTACATTTTCCTCTGCGTAAACTGTCACATAAGCTCTTATGTTCTGCTTAAATATTTAATTTTCGTATCAGCAAATGGGCCTTAAAGTTTTTAAAATTTAATATATGGCATTTCGATATTTTGAGAAACTTGGTCAATGACACACTTGAGCTAGGTTTATGATTCACTAATGACCAATCAAGGCAAAAATAATAGTCAATTTTAAAATGTTTCATAGTTTATTTATTTTCATCTATTTTTTTTTTTTTCAAAAAAATGAGAAAAAAGTGGTTTCTTATAATTCATACCTACTTTTAAAATGTTCAGCTCATCTGACAAGTACTTTCGACCGCAAAACTAATCTGGGACTATTTTTTTCAGGTTCAAGAAGGTATTAGCTAACATATACATGCACATGTATGTTTAAAACCCGACTTTGTAAGAGAAAGTGTGTTAATTTTGGCAACTATTTTAAATTTTGAAAAAAAAATTAATTTTCTTAACTTACTAAAAACTTCTTAATTTGTTTTTAAATAATTCGTTTCAATGGTAAATTTTCTACAAAAAATGTTTTCAAAAAACCATTTTTATCAAAAACTACAAGACATAAGTACGACTTTAGTGTTTGATTAAGAATTAATTAAAGTATTGAGTACTTAAATCAAAAATTGTGTTTAATAACGTAAAATTTTGGAAAAAAATTAGTTTAGTTTTTTTTTGTTTTGTTTTTTTTTTTTTTTTAGATTTATATTAAAAGGATTTGTTTATTTACATCATAGATTTTATAACAAAATACATATATACCTACATATATGCATTTTTCAAAATCTATAAAGCTTGGCTGAGCCGTCTGCCGATTGGTTTACTGTTAATGATTTCTAAATAATAAATACAAGCATTTTTTTTTTCAATAATTAATAAATTAATAAAAATAAAAAATTGCATATCTTGCACAAAATTGGTAGGTCCTCCCGATGGGGTATACAATTAAGATGAAGCAGCACCCACTCTTAGACTTAACATCATCGAAATTGTTTCGACATGTATATTCATCTCGGAAGTAATTCACTTGCTCGAAGTTGAAGTTTTATCTGCTGTAAGGTGATCTATCAGCCCCGGATCTACAATTTTTCTGAACCGGGGCAAAAACTTGATTTTGGCGCCCCTGCCGTTTTTGATAATAATAAAAAAAAAAAATACAAATCTACTTGGTTAGATTTTTTGTCACTGGGAGAGTAAAACTTTTTAATGGATGTGCAGTCCATACCTATTCAGCAACTTTTCATTATAGATAAGAAAATTGACAATGCCTCAACAAAGACTATACTATAACTTCGTTGATCCTTGAACGATATAAATGAAATTGACACACAATTTCTATCCTTAATAGTACCTACGAGAGCAAATGCTAAGTTTTCACTTGTCATTTAACAACTGACGAAAGACACATTTTTGCGGCATTTCACAAAATGACTAGTGGAATTGATTGTCTTTGAACTGACAAATACTATGCCTGTTCGTGTACTTCCCAAAACTACGAATTTCCACGAATTTTATTTTTTTATATGAGCTTTGACAGAACTTTGGGCTAAATTCGTAGAAATTCGTAGTTTTAGGAGGAACGCGAACAGACACAATACTTGTCAATGAAAGACAAAACATTTGAATGACAAGTGGAAATAGCTTAATTGACAAACGAAATGTCACTTTGTGTGTAACTGACAAAGAAAATTTTTTGGCAACGTGTTTTAATTCTTTGTCAATGAAAGACACTAATTTCATGGCTGATCCAAAGCAATTTGGAGGTGATTTTGAAAATTTGGACGATTATGTTATCAGAAGTGAAGAAAAACAAAAATAAAACTTTGTTGATAACACAACTCAACAAAATAAAAAAGTATTTTTGTTTCTGGGCTTATTTCATGATTTTTGTATTCGTCATGCTCCAAAATGATGGAAAAATACCTACACCCCCCCTAAAGTTTGCTTTTGTAGGGTTGGTAGTCAAAATACAGTTACCATAGTTTTCATAGAAATAATAAATGATTGCTTTAATATTTTCTTTAAAAGAGGAGAGGGGAGGGGAATTCCCACGCCCACTTGGTATATCTAGAGTATATTTGTGTCACAAACTACACACATTTTTATTTTGATATTTAAGGACGTTAAAATGATATTAGGAATGTGCGAAGGTGATGCAAATGCATTTTGCTATAGATGTGGTTATTGTCTCTAAGATTGAATATTTTGCACGGTCATTTAGTAAAAATTAAAAACTTCATTGGGAGCATACTCAGAAGAAAAAGGAAAACGTTTTAACTTAGACTTTATAGACTTCGAAAGTAATCGTCTACAAAGGTCAATAAAATGAAACAATGTTGGGAAATTGTTATATAGGTTTAATTTTAGAATAGCACATTCCACAATCAGTGTGTTTGTTGATAAAAATTACCGTTTTAGCATTGAATATTGAAAACAAAAACTAACATTTTCACGTAAGACTAAGAAAAATTTAATATAAAAAAAAAAGATTTTTTTTTCAATATTCTGAGTTTGAAAATTGATTAAAAAAAAACTATTCATGGAAATGACTTAATTTAAAAATCTAATTAAAGAATAGAGTCCTAACTTAAAAAAAAAAATTACCATAATCTTTTTGGTGTTGCCGTTGTTTTTTAACATTTTTGTTTTTAGTTTATGTAACTTTTTAAAGAAAATAACCCCTCCTGCCTAAACAGGGGAACATAGGCACCCCTTATCATATGTTTTTTTTTGCTTCGAACCAGCTTACACACTCTAGCGTTTTGGTGTATCTTAGTCTTATATCTTAAAATATCTATTTAAATTGATTCTAACATAGCACATTTTCATGAATTTTCAAATAATGTGCTCCTGGCTACAAAAGCAAACTTTTTCAAACATGACTAGTTTTTATGTAATAAGTAATATGTAAGGAATAAGAAAATCATATGCAGAACCCAGAAACAAAATTTGTGTTGACCAGTGTAATGTTCCTGACAACAAAAAAATAAAAAGAGTGGACAATGAAATTTACCAGAATCCCTGATACAGAAGGTACAGAAATTCGAAATTATTTGTAATTCAAACAATAAATTCCATACAAATTATAATTCTTCGCACCACTATACACACATTTCATTGAAGATGACTGACAGCTATGAAAATTTACTCATTGTCAGTGAGAATGGAAATAGCAGTCAATAAACTTACAAGGACGTTGGTCATAATTTCCTTGTCTTTGAAAAGACCAACGATTTTGTGTCAAATAAAGACACAAATGGAAATGAACTGGCAATTGTGTCGTTCAAAGACCAAATCGTAATCTGTCAAACTGTGTCAATTCAAAGGCAAGTGGATTTCTTGCATTAGCAATGTCAAAACACAAGTCATTTTAGATTGGCTGGTTCTTTGATACGCTCGAGGGCAGTTTCTGGCTGGTTGGAATTGTTGTACTATCCAGCATTTTGAAAAAGGGTGCTGAAAAGGTAAATGCAATTTTTTCGGCTCCTATAAATTATAAAACTAAGAGCAAAATTTTTTATTTGATTTCTTAGTTTAAAAAATCTTTTAAATTTTGTGTTTACAAAAATTTTCGACATCATGAAAAATTGCTGTCGAAAAACTGCAAAAATGGTTTTCAGCGTTTATTTCACTCTTTTTTCACCTGAAAGAAAAATTTTATAATAAACTAAAATTTTTTGTAGATCACCCGATTTCCTACATTTGTTTGTACCTAGATTTTTTGTGAGCTTAAAAATATTTAAAATATGTGTAATAAAGTTGCCTGTATCCAGCAAATAAATCTTTAGGCAAGACTACGAATTGTACGACGGCGCGGTGTGGTGCAACCCTTGTAGAGGGACACAGTTCAAGTGTTTTATTATTCAAAAAGGGGGAATGCAAAACACAAATGCTTAAAAACAACAGAAAAACTTTCAACAATGTATTACAGCTCGTTTCTATTATTTAATTTTTCAATCAAGTTATAGGTAGTTGTGAATAGTTTTTGAAAAATATTTTTAAATGGTGAAATAATGATAGAAAAACTGCTAAAGGTTGACGAGAACTACAATTTGATTTTCCATTGCCGCATGTCGACTAATTTAATTTCATTAATAGTCGGAATCCTCAATTTTTTTCAGTCACATGGATTTTGCGCCGCTGTAAGCTGCCGCCCGGGGCACAGGCCCCGGTTTGCCCCCCCATAGATCCGGGGCTGTGATCTATAGATCGATTCTCTTGCTTCCCTTGAAAACTGGTTCGTAAAGGGTTTTTCTGTAGTCGATTAGAAGCACTTCCTCCAGTTTGAGCTCAAAGTGAGCTTAAGCCATTCTCTATACCACCAACTTTTGCACTGCACTTATCTTAGCAATTACTTTTTTGGTAATCAAGTTTCTGGCATTTTTAATACTTATACCATGATTTTGAATTTATCTAAGTTTACTACCAAGTTTTACAATGCACAGTAATCAGAAAGTCTATTTATCATTAACTGGATTGACTCTGGTGAATACGCTAAAATGACTATGTCGTCCACAAATAGTGCTTTAATGACGGTAAAAGAAATTTCAATACCTCCTGGGAGAAAATCAGTTATGTCATTTATAAATAGTGCAAGTAGCTGAGGGCATGTCGCAAACCTGTTTCTGTTTGAAACCACTCGGAGATGGTTTCATCATTCCAGAGCTCCGCCCATATATCTTCAAGAAGGGCTCCAATAACTCTCCCAAATTTTTGCGTCATTCCTTTGGCGAATAGTTTGAACATCAAAGACTTTGAAATCAACAAAGAACGTGTATACAATTTCTTGCTTTCGATAAAAAAGATTCTGCAATAATCCTTAGTACGAAGATATGATCGATCGCTTAGTAACCAGATCAAAAGCCAGCTTGCGATGCTTTCAGGAGGTTGTTTTCATTCACCCAATTTGTGAGACGTCTCTGAAGAATGGGCGTAAATATTTAATATGAAGCATTCAAAAAGTAAATGCCTCTATAGTTATCGGGATCAGATATGTTTCCTTTTTTGTGGATGGGAATTATCAATGCCTTTTTAAACTCTCGACTCGAGGGACAGTGCCACGTTCAATAACATATAACTGCTCAATTCTGTTACTTTTTGTATTAGTTCCATAGAGCTCCATATTTAAACAAGTCGGATGGTATTCGGTCATGTCCAGGTGTTTTTCCATCTTCCAGGTCCATTATCACTGCCCTTGTTTCTTCAACTGTGATTTGAGTATCCAAAATGGCGTTGCTGAAATCTGGAGTTGCAAATTGGACCGTGATTGAATAATTTTTTTGGGTGTACGGTGTAGGCGTAAGTCCAAAAACGTATTTTTCAGTCAATTTAAATGCTTGGTTAACACCGAGACTAAACCACCGAGGAAATTTTCATTTTGGCACCATTATGATTTCGAAAAGAAAAGTTATTGAAATCTTTGGAAAGTGCAATTCTCGCTGTGGCAACATCTTTATGATATGACAACTGAAAAATGAAGTTGATCCTTAAATAAAAAACTGCTTCTGAGTTGAATCATGGTTAATTTATTTTTAAGATTAGTTCTCTGCACTGATAAACTGGCCCTAAGAACTATTTTCATGTGATGGTTTGCCCGGTTCCAGACTCCTTATAGCTTCCATGCGTAAACTCAAGCAAGTTGTGAATTGTGACCTGCTCTGAAAAAGATGACAATTTTGATCGATTTTGTGAATTTTAGAAGTTGTGACTGTGTGGCACAATACGAAAATGGTACAATATCAATTTTATATTTTCTTGTGACTTTGACTTGAGATATATCAATGAAATTGGGTAGAATTTGACATTTATGTATGTATGTAGGTATGTAGATAAGATATTTTTAAGTCAATTCACGTGGACTAAACTTTATTTCACCAGGCCCTGGTTGCTGGACCTCAATGAACAAATTAAGAATTAACAACTTGCACTAAAATGGATCAAAAACAATAGTACTTATTAGTCATAACTGATATGGCTCCTTCTGAAATTAAAAATCTTTGCACACCTTGAAACCTGCTGGAACAACCATGTCAACAAATTTTTGCCTACTGCGTTTTGAATTCTTCGTTATTTGAGCCCTAAACCTTTATTTGTATCAACTGAAGTTAAATTTTTAGCAATAATTGTATTCTACCAGAATTTCTGGTTTATTGTTTTATTTCCATATTAAGTTGAAAATTTTCTGAAAGTCGCCATTCCACTTATAAACAAAAATATATTTTTATAGAAAGCTTAAAAGTTTAAATAGTTTATTAATAGTCAATCGACGTAAGGTAAAAAGGTTGGATTTTAATCTGACCAACATTTGGAGGGCACTTAATTTTCTTCCCATTTCAACGGAAATACACTAAGTAGGTACTCATTTGTTCTTCACTTTCTTTTTTCAAATATAATTAGTTTTTTTTTTATTATTAGACACACCTCAAGCTTCAAGAAATAATTACCTAAAATCTTACATCATTTTTACGATAAGTTCTATAATTATTTTCTTCACAGTTCACATCTAAAAATCACTCAATTGAGAAAACAAA
Organism: Dasysyrphus tricinctus; assembly: GCA_963921185.1. Lineage (NCBI taxonomy): Eukaryota > Metazoa > Arthropoda > Insecta > Diptera > Syrphidae > Dasysyrphus > Dasysyrphus tricinctus. The sequence continues at coordinate 131,783,239 of OY992532.1, read as the reverse complement.
AAAGATTTCAACAATGATGACTTGTCATTTCGACATTATAGCTTTTGCTAAGTTTTCTTCGATTTCGATTAAAAGTTTTAAATGAAAAAGTTATTATTGGAAAATTAAATTCAAGGAGTGCAGACGCTTTATAGTTTACACACACATTCACCAAATCTATACGAACATAAGAGTAAACAATAACTATTACATACTTATTAAAACCTCTCCGAGAGAGAAATATCACCATTATTTACGACCAACTAAAACTGCATCCTTTTCAAAAAACATCATCAACAATTCCACTTCTGCTCAAGCCGCACAACTTAAACAAAAGAAAACAAAATTCTTTCATTCCGGCAACAACGAAGGAAGGCTGGAGTTGGTTTGATATCCATTCAAAGGAGCAAAGAGTCCTTTTAGCTGTAATTATGACTGGCGGTAGACCCTGGTGTTATTATATAGTAGTTCTCCATTCTTCATTGGAATCCTATGCCTACTTGTGAACTAGGAAGGCTTGTTATATGCTCATACATTACAGGTGCAAGTTTAAACAGTCTAGAGCTTGAACAATACATTTGAGTTCACTCAGTGTATGTCTGTATGATGCTTATGTTTTGCCAAGGAATTGGTTTGCCAAGAAAAGGCAGAAGGCGGGAAAAACTTAAAATGCAGAGAGAAGATGACTCTATACCTCCTACACCTATGTATAATATACATATTATGTATGTGGTCTATGGACAAAACATGAACTCGTTTTTCTGAATACACTAGAGTACGTCTTAACTGAAAAATAATAGGGTTACTCCCCATATTACACAGCCCAAAAAAAAATTTAGAGTCATTCAATTTGAAAGAAAGGAGGGTGGTGGGGGGGTCAAAATAGAAAACCAGCCAGTAAAGGTATTTGTGTGCTTTAGAAAGGCCTTTATATCAGAGGGACGAATGAGCATTAAAGAAATACCAAAACAAGAGGGAAATCCAATCTATGCCAGGCCTATTAAAGTCTCAATATCAGGAAAGTCCTTGGCCCAAGTAATTGTTAAACTCTTGTTTGTACACTTAAAAAAAGACCACAACAAATCTGTCTTTATAACAATATATTATTTGTCAATAACAAAAACTCATTCCGTCATCTCATTCATTTTGGTATGGCTTATAGAGCTCGCAGGTGAATCTTTTGGTCCGTTCGCCCTCTTTGCACTCCTTTCTACGTTATTTTTTTTAGCAAAGCACTGAGCTGAGCCTGTTGAAGTCGAGGATCTTCTGAGCAGAGTATGATCAGAGCAATATCCGATTTAATTATGAAACAGACTTGAGCACACGCAACTGTCATACGATTAGAAATCTGTCATTAAAAATATATGAAGTTGGCCACGCTAAACTATTTCTTCTTCATTCTGAGCTTATACAGCGTGTTCCAAGCTTATAGCTTCTATTGACAAAAACACACAAATTGAGTCGTCTGATGTTTCCGAGTTAAAAAAGAAAAACACAGCTCTCTTTTTGTCAGCTCCAGTTTAATTCCCTCCCCTTAGCTTAAAAAGAAAAACGCTTAATAGTGACTTCATATATTCAAGGTGATGGAGAAATTAACTTCATGACTAACGAACTTTGCCTGTTCTTCAATCAATGTAAAAGGCTTTTTTATGTCACCTTGGAAGTGATTGATGATGTTGATATTGCCCGAATATTCTAGTAGTTGAACGGATATGTTGAAAAAAGAGTCTTTATTGTTGACACACCTGCCAAAGGCCCAGATCCCAGCAAACTGTTTGGAATTGTTTAGAAGAGCTATTCCGCATTCCTTTTTTACTTGCGATATAGGTACTATAGGGCAAGTTTTGGATTCGTGCAAAAAAAAAATTTCGAGATAACAATCAAACATGACATTACGATGATAGAGAACACGAAAAAAGTGGGTGGCAGAATTCTGTCTGTCTGTCTGTCTGTCTGTCTGTCTGTCTGTCTGTCTGTCTGTCTGTCCGTACCTCAACCTACAGCCTAAACCACTGAAGCGATTTTCTTCAAATTTTGAACTTAAGGTTTTTTTGTAACTCTCCAGAGGGGAAATTGACAAAAAACATTTATTAACGGTACCTGCCATATAACGGTTTTTTTGATTTTTGATTTTCTCATTAACCGCTCATCCGATTTCAATGAAATTTTTTGCACAAAAGCTTTGTTAGAATATAAATAATACTGCATACCAAAATTTTTGAAAAAATAAATTTTGGATTTTTAAAAAAAGATTCAAAATTTTTTTTGCAAAATTCAATATTTCAAAAACGGGTTGATGAATTGTTTTGAAATTTCAGTTTTAAATGTATATTAATATATATTCAAAATTGGCATACCAATTTTTTTTTTGAAAAATGTTACAAAAATTTTATATATAAAAAATTAATTTTTAAGAAAACGGCTCCAACGATTTTAAATTTTTTTTTGGCATATATTCATACTTTTTCAAGCAATCAAATGGCATACTTTTTTTTGAGCTCTAACGTATTTATCAGGCTGTTTATACAATTAAAAGAACGATTAAAATGCTTTTTATACTTTTTCTATAATTACTTGAATATTTTTTTAAGTTCTTAAGCCCCACACAACTTGAACATAAGAGCAAGTACGTGCGATCCAGTCGTGCATTTTATTCTAATATCACGTGGGACAAGGCACAGCTGGATCAGTATTTCAGGTATCAAGACTCAAGAGTTCAGTCATTGCTATCATATGCTGCTTAAAAGGATAACGGCAAAATGGTCCAACTACTCAACACAAATGTGTCATAAATCGTTGAAAGTTTATTGCATGTACTTTGTACTTCATTATGTTAAATCGATTTTGAGCTGTATGACATGGGGCTTGAAAGATATTTGACATCTAAAATGGCAAATTATGTTCTTTTCGGTGTTTAAAGCTGAATATCTCTCGATACCCATGGTCAGCTTAATGGCTTTAAGGCAAAATGAAGCCCATGCAATAACCTTTTCAACGATGAACGACACAGCTATGTTGAGTAGGAAGACAATATCCAAATGCTGAGTTTCAGCTCTGTTCTTTTTGGTATATTGACGCCGAATATGTCTCGAATCCCATGGCTTCTTAGAGCTTCATGGCCATATAATAACATGAAGTACACAGAACAACCCTTTGAATGAGGTGTGATACATTCGTGTTGAATTTTGTACCATTTTTTCATATTCTCCTTTGTTGGTCTCTTCCAGGAATTGCTTCAGTATGATGAATTGGTTTATGGGCAATATGCTGAGCTGGAAACTATACTGGGACCTTTTTGTTTATTAAAATGATGCAAAACGGCTTAAAACGCTCAGACAGTATATGCGACATTAAGAAAGGATATGCCTCAATAGTTCCTAAGCGACATAGAATTGCCAGTTTTACAGATGGGTCATATAGAACGGATAGTCCATTCATCGGGCATGCTCATTTCCACCCATACTTGATCGATGATTTGATACATGATACATGTTGCTATGTTGCAAGTGCTCTACCAACATATGCCCTTCGTATTTGAAGAACTATTAAATCTAGCGGCCTTGTTGTTTTAAACCTTTTTAACAGCTTAGAGCCGTCTTCTTTTATATTGGTGGTGGAACCTGGGATTTTTTGCACCAACAACTTATCTTTTATCACTTTTCAACTTATTAATTCTAACAAATTCTGAAAAAAAATGGGTAAAGAGCTGTCCATACATGAAAATCCATCCAAGCCAAATAAATCGCAAGGCTCAGTCGTGTAAGGGCAACTTTTAAGGCTCTCCAAAACCAACACGAATTCATAGTGAATCATTCGCAATGATAAAAAATATGAAAGATACGAAATGCTAAAAAACAACAAAAAAACTGTCGTCAGCGAATGATTCGCGTTGGTTTGAGAGAACCTTTATACTTTTCAGAAATTGTAAAAATTGATAAGTTGAAAATTGATTAAAGTGGTAATTAAAGTTGTTGGTGCAATAGGATGACTGGATGTGTTTCCTGTTCTTGCCATATAAATAACTTTTCAAGATGATTATTTAGTCGGCAACATCTTGAAATTCTGCTTGAGTGCACCTGGTATTTCCTGTACCTCGGAGTTCGGACACTAAGTTTCCTTTATTATTTCGGTTTCCTTCCTTTCACGACTTAAAAAAATCAACATTCGCTAGCCTTTTTAAAAATCTGTGGTCGTTGTCTCGATCGCGATTTCATTCTTTCTCCATCAGCTGGGAGGACCCGATCTTTCCATAATCTTCTTCTCCTTCATTTTCCCCCTACGATAATCTTCTTCAACGATTCTTGTTTAACGCTGTAATATTTTTGCATGTGACAAATAAAATGAACTCGAACATAGTACTTGAACCATGTTCCCTCCAGGGCCCTTAAAGCCCTTTAAATGTAGCACCTCGTGGCATCAAGTACCTCGTGGCATGATATTTGGTGCCTTGTACTGTCATGCCGAAGGTGTGGGTTCGATTCTTAGCCGTGGCACCTTAAAACAGAAATGTTTTATCAGAGGTACTGCCTCTTGCGAGGAACTGACAAATCTTCCAAGAGTATTCTTGTCATGAAAAAGTGCTTCTCATTTAGCCGTTTGGACTCAGCAAAAAACTGTAGGTCCCCTCCACTCCTGCCAACAACACGCACACAGGAATGGTTGTGAGTTGTAAGTCATTAGGCCCTGGTTCTCCACGAGCTGTTACGCCACGCAATTTATTTTTATTTTAAAGTCCTTAAAAATTATAAAGTTCAAAATTAAACTGAAGCGTTCGAGTTAACACTCGAAACCGTTCCGCAAATAGTCGAATCTGGTACGACGAAAAAAAATAGCCCCGTCATTGAACATCGATAAACTCAAACTCGTTTCGATTTTGGTGAGACCAACTTTTTGTTTAGTGAGACCAAACAATTAGTACACGAGTCAGCCCGCCCCGCGGACAAATAAAATCAACTCGAATATAGTACTCGAACTATGTTCAGTCGCCCCATGTATCCAGAGCTCTTTTAGGCATGTTTCGGGAAACGAAATCTCAGAGCCCTGAGCAATCTTGGTCTTGTGAACAGGATTTCTCAGCAAAGTTTCTCAGTTTTGCTGTCAAATTACTGAGGTAGAAAAATATTGGATCTGCTTGCTCATTATTTGACGGAACAAAAGTAGCTGAGGCCTCTGAGACTTTCCATTCAAAAACTTTACCAAATATTAGTTTTTTTGCCCGTCAGTGACATATGGTTGTAAAAAATATTTCATCAAATTTTTTACCGACCCATGGCAGAAATAAAAATCTATACAAAATTATTTTCACGCTCCGTATTTTACTCGAAAGCGCTATTGCAGTAAAATTTCCCTAAGTAAACAACAAACAAATATCGATAAATATGCCAGCAATAAACTGGTTTTGTTATTGTTTAGTGAGGGAAATGTACAAGCCTAGCTATAAATTTTTTTAATAAAACACGACTAGTAATAGAAATAAAAATGCTAAGACGAGCATTGAAGCTCGTATGATATAATAATCCCAACAAGTTTTACAAAATTTGTTTTATTACATGTCTACAACAATAAAAACGTCCTGCTTCTTAAAAAAAAATAAAATCTTACAACTTCCTTTCAGTGTAGGACATCTAATGTGTTCTGAGCTGTGTATGATGACACAAAGCCATCTGCAATAATCCTTTTTGATGCTACTGAATTGGAACAAGGGTGGTGGTGACTTTAATCTGCTATAGATATAGATAAATGTGTATACTCTTTCATATGTGTCTTATATTGATGCGTCCGTTCGTCCTTCATTGGTGGTCCTTTTGTTATACCTAGTTCATATACCAAAAGCAATATCCACTATTATTTTGATATTTATTGATGTTGAATCAATTGGGTCGTCCTCATCGTCATTCCTCTTTCATATTTGTATAGTTTGGCTTGGTAGCATTTTATTTAAATGAGATTGAGACTAGGTATATAAGTATAGGTATATCCGGATATTTCTCTCTTGAGAATGGATAGGAAATTTTAAAATAAATTCATAAAATGGAATGAAATCTTAACTACTTACACTATTCATCTTTTATAGTACCTTAAAATATATAGACAAAAGGTTGAGCTTTAGTTTAATTTTCATTAAATTTACACAGAAGACCCTCCTGCACTATAGACCTTCTATGAACGAAGATGAGATAGAATATATAATAATTTAAAGCATATTGTTATTTTCAGTAATTAATACGATCTTATGAATCTCAACATGGTCCTAAATAGGTTTAAGGACTCTTAGGAAAGGATTTATTCTTGCTTTTGTTTATCTTTATGGCATTGTCTTCGGGGAGGAATAATTCGTCACCCAAGTCAAGTGATGAGAATTTAGATGTTATAACGTGAAGCACAGAATTTGAACTTCAATTTGTAATGACTATAGAACCTATAACTCTTTAATTAACCTATTAAAAGGTAGCAAGATCAAAAATACGAACTTTGAAGAGATGTAATGAACAATTTGACTTAATGACTAATCAATTGGATGTAACGGGTATTTGGAAGATATGATAAGACATTTTGGATTTTACCAATCCAGAAAATGTTTGAAGTTTATTAATTTAATAAATTAGTTTGTTGGCATGACTGCTCATAAGAACCAGGCCCTAGGTTATGTTGAAGTGGCTGTCAGTTGTAAACGGCCTTTTACTACCTGTTGGAGGGCTTTATGCACCAAAGTAGTACCTCGTGGCTTGATGGTTAGTGCGTAGGACTGTCATGCCGAAGGTGTGGGTTCGATTCCCAGCCGTGCCACCTAAAAACAGAAATGTTTTATTCGAGGTACTGCCTCTTGCGAGGAACTGACAAATCCTCCAAGAGTAAACTTGTCATGAAAAAGTGCTTCTCATTCAGCCGTTCGGACTCGGGAAGAAACAGTAGGTCCCCTCTATTCCTGCCAAAAAACTCGCACACAGGAATGGTTGTGAGTTGTAAGTCACTAGGCCCTGGTTCTCCATGAGCTGTTGCGCCACCCAATTTATTTATTTATGCACCGTAAAGTGTTTTTTTTTTTCTAAGCGTTGTCCATCCTCATCTGTCCGACTCCCTTTTATACAAGGTATATGTGACTAAAACTCTTCCTACCAATCGGTTTCTGATCTACCCTCCCACGACCACTGTTTGCATTACTTCAGGGAGGCTGTAGTCAAACACCAATTCAGGCTAACTCAGTCTCACGGAACTGCTCTTTCTTTTCTTTTCTTTTCTTTTCTTTTCTTTTCTTTTCTTTTCTTTTCTTTTCTTTTCTTTTCTTTTCTTTTCTTTTCTTTTCTTTTCTTTTCTTTTCTTTTATTTTCTTTTCTTTTCTTTTTTCTTTTCTTTTCTTTTCTTTTCTTTTCTTTTCTTTTCTTTTCTTTTCTTTTCTTTTCTTTTCTTTTCTTTTCTTTTCTTTTCTTTTCTTTTCTTTTCTTTTCTTTTCTTTTCTTTTCTTTTCTCTTCTTTTCTCTTTCGGCTGACTTCTGCTGCAGGTGAAAAAAGAATGCTGCCTGTTGGTTTCATGGGAGTCTTGGTACGGCGGACCGAACTCTTAATTTTGCCAATTTTGTGGAGAAAAGCGTTCAGGAATCCATGTCTAGGGAGTAACTGGTTAACGTAGAGCTCACCTCACTGTGTTTCCGGCCATTTTACTCAGCCGCGTTCCTGATAAACCTCACTATCTACCTTCCGCGAACTTCAACTCTCTTTCCACTTCTGTTTCGTGAGCTGCTTATAGCCTCTTCCGTTGCCGTTTCCACTTCAAACTTCCATTGTTTTGTTGAAGAGGTACTTCCTTTCTGCTGCTAGATGGTCTATTGAAGTCACTCCTGTGGCAACAAGGACAGCTGGTTTGGACACCTATTGAAAGGATCTTGGCATGCGTAGAGCTTCGCGTCTTTACACGGCTGCTATCTACTGTAACACGTCTGTCCAATTCTCACATCAATAGAGGAGAATGAAATGCATTGTCAACATCAGGCGCCTTTTTTTGCTGTTCGTTGGACCACCTTAGTTTGTTATCAGCCCAGCCTACTCAATAAATCATTCACTTTCAACGCTCGTTCCACCTCGTTCTTTATCTGGTGTCAGAAGGTGAGTTTGGTGTTGATAGTCGCATCCAAATACTTTCCTTGCTTTTAATCACTTCAGTGCCAAATTGCCATTATTAGTGTCGGAGTCCTCTTCAAAAGTAACACAGTTACACCATAAGTTGGTCATGTGATACCACATGAATCTTTGAAATCCTTTTTTACTTGGTGAGCCATTTGGAGCTCCTTATGAAGCGTAACAGACTATGTCTATGTCAACTAAATCACCAGGATAATTGTAAATTGTGTAAATACTAGAAATCGCCAAGATAAAGGACGCTAAACAGCTTAAGCTAGAAAATTTTAGCTTAAGCTTTATATTTTTTAGCTTTCGTTTGATTTTTTCACATCATGCTTAGGCTTAGAATCTTAAGCTAAAACAGTTATTTTTGGGACCGAAAAGCAAAGCAAGGAGATTTTGGCAAGTATATTGTTTTCATGTTTAAAGAACTAGTCAAGGCTTTCTAGTGCTTTCTAGTGAGGGATCCAAAAAATTTTGATATTTTTGAAGCTTTTACTATAATATTCTAGCTAAAGCTGTTTTTAATCACACAAATTGCAGCTTAAGCTGCAAGCTATAGCTACATGAATTTAGCTTTGGCTATTTTACAATAGCTTTCACTAGAAGACATCTTCTAGTTGCTAGCTTAAGCTTATTTTTAAAATTTATTTACTTAAAAATCCAAAAATCCAAATCCAAGCTTAGGTAAGCTTTTTGTTTATTCACAACAATCAAAGTCTTCGTCAATTAGATAGAGCAGGCCAAGTGTATAAAGCTACTGCAAAAATTCTTAGTAAATACAAAAAAGCTGCATTGCGTGCATGTCTATAAGACTGTATCCGGTTATGACACCTATCATGGAGCTTTTGTGTAATCTACCTAGAGATATCAAACACTTAAATTGCTTTAAATCTATTACTGGCCAGACAAATTGGTGTTACCAAACAAAATGTTGTTCTCTCTAAAGCATCTTGCTTCAGCATAAGTTAACATGTAGCAATGGGTAGGGTATACTACCTATACGTACCTTATTAGGTAAAATTTGTAGACTTGCACCACTTTTAGCGAGATCGCCAGCTTTATAATAAACTAGAATGTCCCTATGCCCAACATCCAACCCAGGTCAATGTTAAACTTCTACGCCATCTCCAGCAGAGTTTAACGGCAATTTAGGGTTGTTGTATAGACCGATTTCAGAACTTTGATAGCTGTTTGACTATCTTAGAAGATGCGAATATCCCAATCTTTGGTTGATATACGTTTTCTTTCGATGATTAAGAAGACAGAAGGAGAGACTTAATTTTAGTCTGTCTTTGTGCATATCTCCTGCAACTCCTTCATCAGTTTTTGATCCGTCTGTATAGAAATATAGCAATTCATCTGTAATTTTGGGAGGAATGGTGTAATCAATGTGACTTGGGAGTGATCCAAATGAATTCAGAATGATGGAAAAGGCCAACGCTTTTATTGTTGGTCTATTGTGAGGAGGCTTTTATGTGAATAGCTGTATTAGCAGCCTTCTGCTTGCTGAAAATATCTAAAGGTATGAGGTGGAGCATAACGTCTAGAGCGGTAAAGGACATCGTACAAAGTCATCCACTTATGCACAAATAAACCGAGCGTTTGACTTTGATTAATTTTGGTGCAATTAACCGCTTTATCTAGAACTGTCTTCCATACTGCCACACCATAAGTGAGACTCGGTATAATCAACGAAGGCCCCATTTATTTGTAACGGCTTTTTTGTATTAAATAAAATGCACGACTGGGTCGCACGTACTTGCTCTTATGTTCAAGACTGTGGGCTTAAGAAAATTGTATATAAAAAACATGGAAATTATGGGAGAAAATTGTAGAGAAGCATGAAATACGACGGAAAAAAAGAATTCCATCTTAATTCTTGATTGAATATGATTGTATGGAAAAAAAAATTTAAAATCGTTGAAGCGGTTTTTAAAAAATTAATTTTTTATATATAAAATTCTCAAAACATTTTTAAGAACAAATCATGGTATGCAAATCTAAAGTATATATTTATGTGTATATAAAACAAAATTTGAAAAAAATTGTCAACCCGTTTTTGAAATATCAAATTTTCAAAAAAAAATTTTGAAACTTTTTTTAAAAATCCAAAAACTTTTTTTTTGAAAATTTTGATATGCAATATTATTTGATCTTATCTGAATTTTGTACATAAGAAAATTAATCTAAATCCGTTTAGTCGATTACGAGAAAATTCAAAATAAAAAATAACGTTCTATGACAGGTACTATTAATAGTTGCTAAGTGTAAAATTTTATAATTTTTGGTAGTAGATCGTACTAATATTAGTATATGAAAAAGTTTAATCAAAATCGTAGGAGTCGTTTTTAAGCAAAAAAATATTTTCCTTTGTGGAAGGTACCGTTATTTTTTCATAAATGTAAATTTTTTTCAAAAAATATTTTAGAGAGTACTAAAAAAGTCTTAAATACCGAGTTTCAAACAAATCGATCATGTCGTTTTCGAAATATTTGATTTTCAAAAAAAAAATTAGAAAGATTTTTTAAACATCCAATAAACATTTTTTCAAAAATTTTGGAACACAAAGGTTAGGTTAAGGTGGCTGCCAGGAAAACAACTGACACACTTAGGCCAGAATAGGCCCATTGTGATACCACATAAAGACTGCGAGATGACCCTCGCTAATTAAACCAATTGGAGCTTTTAATAAAGCGATGGAGACTGTGAATGTCGATTTTATTTAAATCACTGGGATCGTCAAAGAAAAAATTTCCTAAGTATATTTTACGTCTTTGAGAAAGAGCAGGGCATGAACAAAGAAGGTGTGGGATAGTTTCTTCCTCCTCCTCGTCCATACAGCTTCTGCAGAAGTCATTTGAAAGAACGCCTAGTCTATTGGCGTGTTTGCCTATGAGGCAGTGTCCAGTTATGACACCAATTGTGGAGCTAATAGGCAATCTACTAAGAGATAACAAACATTTCGATCGCTTCGGATCCAGTGTTGGCCAGATCCGTTTTGTCGCCAGACAAGTAGTGATACCTGTCCATCTGCTGTTTGTCATCAACATGGAATCTTGCTTAAGCATAAGTTTACAAGTAGCGATTGGTATTCCAATATTCACCCTGTCAGGTAATATTGGTGTAGTAGTTCCCTTCCTGGCGAGTTCATCGGCTTTACAGTTTCCTGGAATATCTCTGTGTCCCGGCACCCAGAAAAGGTGAATGTTGAACTGTTCTGCCATCTCCATTAGAGACGATCGACAATTTCGGGCAGTTACGGAGTTTGTAGAAACAGAGCCTAGTGATTTAAGGGCCGCTTGGCTATCTGAGAAGATACGGATATTTAAAGTAGATATTACGTTTTCTTTGAGCCAAGATAAAACTTCTTTTATCGCCAGGATTTCCGCTTAAAACACGCTACAATGATCAGGGAGACGGAAAGAGAGACTAATGTTTAGTCGTTCTGAGTACACGCCACCACCCACCCCCTCTTCAGTTTTTGAGCCATCCGTGTAGAAATGAATTGCTTCATCTCTCAAGAATTCCTCATCATCCCAAGTGGATCTTGTTGGAATTGTGACTTGGAAATTTTTGCCAAAAATCGGCTGAGGGATGGTGTAGTCGGAGTGTTTAGGGATTGATTCGAATTTGTTCAGAATGATAGTATGGCCAATGGAGTTACTGGACCATTGAGAGATGGCTCTGAGACGAATAGCTGTGCTCGCTGCCACTTGTTTAGTGTATATATCGAGGGGTGTAATGTTAAGCAGTATATCTAAGGCAGCGGAAGGTGTCGAACGGAGAGCTCCGCTGATACACATGCAAGCCGATCTCTGCACCTTGCTTAACTTATCACGATAAGTTATTTTATCTAAAGCAGTCCACCATACTGCCACCCCATAAGTGAGTATCGGTCTGATGACCGCTGTGTATAGCCAGTGGGTGATATATGGGGACTGGGGACAAGCCCCATTTGGTTCCAATAGCTTTTTTACAGGAGAAAAGTGCCACTGTGGCCTTTCTGACTCTTTCTTGTATATTTGGTTTCCAACTCAACTTTTTGTCTAAAATCAGACCTAGATATTTAGCTTCATCTGAGAAGTTAAGTGGGATACCATTTATTGATGGAGGGTCTATATTCGGAATTTTATATTTCCTTGTAAAGAGGACAAGTTCAGTTTTGTGGGGATTTACACCTAGTCCACATTTGTCTGTCCATTTAAGTAGTTTGTTGAGAGCGGTTTGCATTAATTCTATAATGATTTGAAGATGCTTTCCTGATATTGCAATGGCAACATCATCAGCATATGCAATTACTTTGAAACCATCCGCCTCTAAATTAACTAATAGTTCGTTAATTACGATGTTCCATAAGAGTGGGGATAGGACTCCACCTTGCGGTGTGCCTCTGCTGACAGATCTTCTAACAGAGAAGTCACCTAATGTTGTGTTGATTATTCTACTTCTCAACATGAGGCTGATTAACTCCCTAAGTGAGCTATCAACGTTCAAGTTCTCAAGCGCGGTTAAGATTGCAGCATTGCTGACGTTGTTGAAAGCACCTTCAATATCTAGGAAAGTAACCAGGGTATACTCTCTATGATGAAGGGAATATTCAATTGTACGTACCAAACTATGCAGGGCCGTTTCTACCGATTTCCCCTTGTGGTAAGCGTGTTGTGCCGGAGAAAAAAGATTAGGTTCTATGGCACTACGCAGATGGATATCAATCAGTCGTTCTAAAGTTTTGAGAAGGAATGATGATAGGCTGGAACACAAGACTATTTATATTTTTTGGAAGCTTCTGTGTATGAAAAAAATTTTTTGGGAGGTACCATTAATAACCATTTTTGTAAAATGGTTCTATAAAAAATTGAAAAAAACGTGTCGGCAGAATCACCAAAAACCACTTAGTACCAAGTTTGAAGAAAATCGATCGAGCCGTTTAGGCTGTAGACGAACAGACAGACAGACAGACAGACAGACAGAATTGTGCCACCTACTTTTTTGGTGTTCTCTATCATCGTAATATCATGTTTGATTGTTATCTCAAAATTTTTTTTGCACGAATCCAAAACTTGCCTTATAGTACCTATAATCGCAAGTAAAAAGTGTTGCTGTGAATTTTTTGATGCTTTCTTGTATATTCAGCTTGTGGCCAGCTTAACTTTTTGTCTTAAAAAAAAAAATATTTTGCTTGATCAGTGAATTAATGTTAATGGAATACCTTTGATAGAAGGATGATCTATGTACATACATGAGGGATTTTATGTTTCCTATAAAGAAAAGAGTATATATTCTGTTTTTGAGGGTTGACATACCCGAACCACACCAGGCAGCCTAATTGTTTATCTTATTTAAAGCGTTTCGTAATAGTTTTCTATTAAGATAGTAGGGTGCTTTCCAGATACGGCAATAACGACATCGTCACTCTGTTGCTCCCAACTTGCAGGCATGTCACCTGCTTATTTTCTACAAGTTCCAAGTTCCGCCTTGCGGATTAATTCTACTAATAGATCTTCTAGCAGAAAGCCAGCCCGTTTTGAATTGATAACCTTGCTAGTAGGGCTAGCCACGATAACACAAAAGTCTCGGCATCGTTTGGTATTGGTATCGGAAACCGAAACCCTACCGAGATCAAACCAGCTTCAATACACCCAAAACGATACCGAGACCAAACCGAACCTTAAGTGCCGAAATTTACCGAGACTCTCGGTGGTATCGTTTGGTATCGGCAGACAAAATAGATTTTTGATGAATATTGGTATTAATTAATAACTTTTTGTTCTTGGTGTCTCAAAAATGGCTCTAACGATTTGCATGATATTCTCAAAGTTACTTATTTTTAGCTAGAGGAAGCGATTTTAGTAAAATGCACTCACTGCTACGCCTATTTTTAATTATATCCTGGTTTCTCGGGAACTGCTTATACGATTGGGATGAAAATTTCATAATTTTCGCAAACGGCTTGTAAGCGATTTGGATGAAATGTTAGAAGTTAGTTCTTATTAACACTGAATGCGACCGATACCGATACCGATACCAATACCAAACTTAGTCATATGATACCGAGACGAGACTTAGTAGAACGAGACCGAGACCGATACCGAGACCGATACTGAGACGATACACATTCTTCAATTAAAAAATACCGAGACGATACCAATAAAAGTCTCGTTTGGTTTGGTATCGTGGCCAGCCCTACTTGCTAGTCAGTATTTCATCGTTGACACTGAAAAAAGTCGTATCTTGTATGTCACTTCTGAGAATTTTCAGAAGAACAAAAACAAAACTAATTTATTTTCTTGTAATTTTTATTTTAATATCGTAAAACACGATAATTAATTATTTGTAATTGTTTTTTTTTTTTGTTCTCCTGAAAATTCTCAAAAGTCGCATACGACTTTTTGCAGTATTAACGATGATTTGATTTATCAGTTCACCAAGCGAACCATCTACCTTTCCGGGTGTCAGTCAGGATGACAGATGCTATTACAGACGTGTGTCCACATTGTTAAAAGCGCCCTCTATATATCTGAGAAAGTGAACATAGTCTACTCTTTTTGATTTAGGGAATATTCTATAGATCGTACTTAAGTATACGTAGAGCAGTTTCAACCGATTTCCCTTTGCAGTTATCATCTTCCTGTTTACCTAGCTAAAGTTTTAATTAGATTAAATAAGGGAATAATGTTAGATAACTGAAAATTTTTGTTAAAATGAGCATTTATGTTCTCTCAGTGTAAGACTTCTTATATGATCTCATCTTCAAAACAAAAAGCGAACACCATTTGCTGGTAAAGCTTTACAATTGAAGAAAAAAAATCATGCATGATGCATACAAATTTAACTCCTTCAAGTACACAACCATTCAAATGGTTGAATGGAAAAAAATAATAGAAAGAAATTTATTTTCATACATAAGATGATTTTTAGGTTAGTTTCAAGTAGGTAATATCCTAACAAAACTTTTATATAATCTGAATGCAAAGGCGCATCGCGCATATCCACAAAAATAATGATATGAAATTTTTGTACGAATACAGTAAAGTTGTTATATCTGTGTAATAAACAAAAACTTATAGTAGGGCAGCCTTAACAGCAAAATAGGATTCAATCGCAACAACTTATATTGAATTTTGTATATCAATGTTCTTATATTTTTATGGTATAAAGCATAGTTTTACTACTTAGCATGAATATCCTTATTGGTACTATAAATTCGTGAAATTCTAGCTATTGAAATCATATCATACCAACGATAAATCCATTTTAATTTTTTTTATATGAATTTTGATCGAACTTTGTACTTAAACTTGTAGAAATAAGCAATTTTGGGAAAAAAAACGAACATGATGTCATAAATTGTTTCTATCTGTTCGTATACTTCCTAAAACTACGAATTTCTTCGAATTTTATTAGCTTTGACAGAACTTTGGGTTAAATTCTTAGAAATTTTAAGTTTTGGAAAGTACACAACCAGATATACTATTATGTCTGTTTGATTACTTCTCGAAACAGAAAATTTCTTCGAATTTTATTTCATTTACTATGAGCTTGAACTTTATATGAGCTTGAACAAAACTTTATACAAAAATTCGTAGAAATTGACAGTTTTTGAAAGTAAATGAACAGACGTTTTGTTTTAATGAATTTGTACGAATTTAGCCCAAGGTTCTGTCAAAGTTCTTATAAAAAAAAACTAAAATTTTGCCAAAATTTGAAAAGATTTGTAGTTTTGGGAAGCCCAAATAGATATTGTTTTTAAATTTCGGGCATCATTGTGTCATGCTATTCCCAATTAGATTTCTTGTAATTTTCTTATTTAAAAAAAACATCAAAACAAAAGAATGCAAATTCTTTTCTTTTCTCTTCTTTTTTGACTTTAAAATGTTTTGATATTTAAGTAAGCAGTAGTCAATTTATTTCCAATATTATAAGCCATCCTGACACACTGTATATACCAATGGACCCATAATCATTGTAGAAAAAAAGATATATTTAAATCGATTACAGTCATCTGCTGATCAGAACAAAAAAAAAGATCTGGAAACCAATACCTTAAGGATTTCATCGAAGATGGAATATTGAAATAAAAAAGAACTAGCAATTTCTATGGTGTATAGCTGCCAACATTTTTGTGAACTTCAAAGATTACATTCGAAGCATTGAAAAAAGATTTATCTCATCCTTCTAGTATATTCACTGGCGTCTTTGATCGAAGAAAAAGGACTTTCAGATGGTGAATGGTTGTGTGTTCTGTGTGTCTGTGTGTCTACGTAAATATACACGAAATTGCATCCTGAGTGCGGAAATATTCCATTTCACTTGAATGAATCTCTCATAAAGTGTTTTATCTATTGGACAGACAAAGAAGATACAACAATTGAAGCTGAATCTTATGTTTTCAATATTATTTTTATTATACCTCTATACTTCTTTTCTTAAATCCTCTTTGCTATATATTGGAAGAAAGTTAAACTTTTAGCTTTTCGATATGAATGATGTAGAAAAAAAATAAGGAAAATAGTTTCGCAAATTCATGAAAAAGTTTTCATTTTCTGTATGTATCTTCTTATATTTTGTATGTACGCCTTCTATTGACTTTAGAAACTATTTTTCCAACACTACACCTTGCCATCAAGCATCAAGGAGCTATCCTTTTTAAGCTTTTGTTCTTTTATAAATTTGTATTGAAAAGTATTTGATTCAATCCAAAATAAAATGTTGTTCCTATATACATATTGAACTTTTTGCCTTTTACGGCGTATAATTGTACCTTTACTGTTCATTGATATTTCGTAATAATGATATTTCTTCTCATTTTGTCAAAAATAGTATTCTCATTCACTGGAGAAAAAAGGTATTTTACTCGGAATTGCATTTAATTTCCCTAGTCATTTCGTTACATTTTGTTTGCATATAAAGGAGTCACAATTTAGGAAGGAATTATACCTTTCCATTTAATTTTAATTTTCATATTTTTTTATTGATTTTTTAAAGTCCAAATTATTACTTTATTCGCTCGGAATTCAATGCTTAAAAAGAAAATACGCACGACTGCATCCAACGCACTTGTTCTTGTGATTCAAGGTTATTGTGTGGCTAAATACATCAACATTGTTATATTAACAAAAATTTTTACATACTAAGGATCAGTTTTACAAACGTGGTTCAATTTGTATCCATGGCTCAGCAATTTAAAATCACCGATTTCGTCGATTTAAATGAAGTTCAACGATGGTTCAAACTAGTAATTGGCTAATTTAACATAGTTGAGCCTCTTGCGGTGCGGTCGGCAATGGTGCAGTGGATATAGTGCTTGACTGCTAACTTAGAGGTGTGGGTTCGAGCCTCACTCTAGGCAGCATTCTTTCCTATATTCTCCCAGCTTAACTGGACGCCACCCGTGAGATTTAATGAGATAGTAAACATCTTGATCTCAATCCACTGTGCCAAATCTTTCCTATCCTCCTACTCTTTCTAACTTGTGCCGTGCAATTCAGAATTCATTTTAAAAGACTTAAGGTCTTACAGGCATATAGTTAAAATTATTATTAAAAAAACAAAAACCTCTTTCAACTCGCCGAAATTGGCGATTTAAAATTGCTGAACCACGGATCAAAATTTGAACCACATCTGTACAACTGGGCTTTAAGTTGATGCTACAGTGCAAGGTGGAACACCGCCTCAACCAAAAAGCTTCTTCCAACCAGCTTGGTCCCTTGCTAGCTTCTGTTGTTTCACAGAAGTGTTTGTAGTTTTTTGAATTTCTCTTCCAATTGCGTGCACCTTCAATTATTTGAGTTGTTATCCTTCCCTAATGGGCGAATTCAAAGACTCTCTGCACCTGAAGTATTTGTGTTCATTCACATGCATTTGATATATTAATGGACTTTTTAGTTGCTCGAGAGAGGGTTTTGCTGATCAATTGCCTTTGGAATTGAATCCCCTTGGCAGCAGAATTAAATTCATCATCACCGCTAAACAATTTGCAAAAATGGTTTTTCCAAATCCTCAGAACCACCTGCGATTCTACTGGATCGATCTCCTGATAATCCTTGCAGACTTCGCTACGGGCTTTGTAAGCTAGATAGGTTATTTTTACCTTTTAGTTATATTCCCTAACTCAATTCCTGCTATGAAATCCCTCTATTTTTCTTTGGCCACGGGCATCTGATGCTCCTTTCTTTTCTTTCTTGGAAGCTGGTGTTCGCCTCTTCTCTTCTGATCGAAATATGCTTGGGACCAGCTCTGGCGATTTCTATTTCAATGATTAAAGTGACGTAATAAACGTGGACGTGTGTACATAGGTTGTCTGTTACGCTTCATAAGAAGCTCCAAATGGTTCACCGAATAGGGAAAAGAGTCCCAGATTCATGTAATGTCACAATGGTGGGGACCTACTTTTGGTTCAAGTGTGTCAGTTTTTATGACCGACAGCCACTTCAACCTGACCTAGCCTAACCTTGCCTTTTGTTCAGCTGCTTATGCCAGCCAATATTCATTGTCAAAGCAAGAGTTTCGTTGCAATAGGTCTTCTTAAGAGATTTAAGAGGTAATTAAATGCTCGATTGGAAAAAGACCTGGTGATCTCTTGCAACTGTAGCCGCCAGATGTCAAATGTTTGCACTGGTTATGTCTGGCATATTGATATCCAGCTCTATGGCTACAATGAGGTAGTGGCCAAAGCCATAGTCAATGTTATCCCCTTAAAATGTTCGGACATCTTTGATGCTAGAGGACTGCCTTGTGTGCGTCGATTGAAATGTGGTCAATTTGAATCGACGATTTAGTGATCAAAAGATACATATACCCTTCAGGCAAATCTTTTCAACTGGCGCCACCAAAGGTGGCTTCACTTCCTAGCTTGGCGTTAAAATCACCTAAAACTATTTTAGTATCATAGGTTGCCTAAGTCTGCGTATAACGACAAATCCATACCTTAAAACACGCTGATATAGCTTTCGGTTGAAATCTCCATGTTAAATATTGCATTTTCTCAGCTTTCTTTTGTCCAGCCCATCCTATCTTACTTCTTGGTAGGGCTGGCCACAATACCAAAAAGTCTTAATATCGGGTTTGGAAACCGATATGATACCGAGACGATAGATACCACCTCCAAAGCATCCGAGACGATGTGAACCGAAATTTACCGAGACACTCGATAGTATCGTTTGGTATCGGTAGAAAAAATGGATTTTTGAATTTTTTTATTAATTTATTACAAACAATTTTTTCTCTTTAGCAAGATTTAGGCATTTAGAATAGAATCGCCCACTTCCACGCCCATTTTTCTTATGCTTCGTTTCTCTGGAACCAACTATTTGGATGAAGTTCTTTTCAGCTGAAGAAATCGACTTTAGTGAAATCCACCCACTGCCATCACCATCTTGGTTTCTCGGAAACGGCTGCAACGATTTTTGTAAACATTTTACCAAACTCATTCTTTTAATAACCAAATCCACCGATAGAACTGTTTTTGTCTCGAATTTTTAGTGGAGAGCAATTAGCTAATATTTATCAAACTTTTTATACAGCATACGGTAAACATTTGAGTAAAGATCTGGTTACTAATAAATAAAGAAACCAATACCGATATTAAGACCGAGACCCAGACGAGACTTTGTTATACGAAACCTAGACGAGACTGAGTTCTACGAGACCGATGCCGATACGGAGGCGATACTAAAACTTTTCGATTTTGACGATACTAAAAAGTATCGTTCCTAATTTCGTTTGTTAGGTTCGTCATCAGGTAGTCCGTCAATTTACGAGGCTTTTGTTGTTGTCCCGCAACTAAACAGCTTTAAGTGACCGAGAAGTCAGCCCGACGGTACGATCTCCAGAGTGGGGGACGAAACCCTAAAATAATAACTCCAAGGACGCGAAGCCAGATTAGCCGCTCCTTATATCAGGTGCGCCACCGCCATCATGAAGGTTGGTATATAAAAATTGAATAACTTTGACATTTATCAAATTTAGTATAATTATTACCATAAATCGCTTTACACCGTAACAACGCGTCGAATTGGTTACTCTGTCACGCTGAACATTGAAAATGATAGTCAAACATTAAGTGGCTAACCAGCTCCGGTTTGATAACACTAATTGTTGTTTGGTGTCGAATTTTGTTGAACACGGGAAAAAGTGGTTGATCGTCGACATTCCGTTCATCAACGCCCATGGCGTTCCAATGAACTGGTAACAGACAGTGTTACTGAAATCGTACGTATCATTTGGCATATCGTCACGCGCTTAGCATTTTGGCTTCAGTTAGAGGAACTAGGTCTACGTCACTTGGAGCCCCCAAAAACTATACCCTGCAAGTTTGTAAGAGAAAATTTATGAATTCAACCATTTTATAATATCAATTTAAAAATTGCATTCATTGACAAATTGACTACTTTTTTAAATTCTGCAATCACCATTTATACATTTGGCATTAAAAAGACCCAACTCATTTTTGTATTTAATCTTATCTTTGCGGATTCATGCATCCCTTGAACTTGTATCCTTATGTATCCTTTGTATCCTTCTGCATTCGTTATATTCTTTTGCTTTTTTGACACTATTTTATCTTCAAAAAAGTGTATAAAAAATTTGCTTACCTTTATTTAAACTTGAGCACAGAAGTTGTTATGGTTTTAAACTCTTTGACAAGACGTCTCTTTAAAATGGCTGTCCAGAAAGCAAACAGATTTTTATATTTCTTTCCACTAGTCCATTTATCCCCTATCCACTTACTTTAGATTATTTTCATTCGATTGGCATCCTATTTATTAAGTTACCTTTTCCCGAAAGCTATCAGACCAACACCAGTAGTTGTAGCCAATACCTTTGACATGACAGAATTCCATTCACTTTTGTTCATTCATCTACTTTATCCATTATTTCTGCTCAATTTTCCTCTCACAGAAAAGACTGACACAAAGATTGATGGACACTTAATTACTAAAGAACTTTAATACAACCAACAGCAGCATCTTCTTCTACAAGTCCGATGGAGGTTAATTTCTAATGGCGGCTGGTTGTAGAAGTTAAATTCTTAATGAAACTCACATCACATGTTGGAAATAAAAAAAAAGTTTTTAACTCGTATATCTACCTGTTTTAAGGACGAATTATAGTTTTGTAAAAAAAAGTGATTTTCTTTCAAATCGTGAAATGCTATTTTTGGACAACGGACGGAAAAATGATTTTTGGCTGCGGTGCTAAGTATTTTTTAGTTTTTAGAGTCTTTCCTTAACGGCTTTTGAGCACCAAAGATTTGTTGAAAAATTATCTAACTTCTTTAGTTTCTATCTTTGAAACACTTAACATTTTTGTTTGATTTTGATCGTCATTTTATCATATAAATTAACTTAATTTCTTGGCGGGCATTACCTAAGATTAAGCTGCGATCACTTTTTTTTGTCAAAGCGGCAGAATATCTCAAGTGCGTTCTTAATCTTAAGCGCTCTGCCATGAACTATAGTGTTTTGGCCCTTAACTGCCTGAACAGAATGCAAGACGCAGCTGGAATAGATGTCAAAAATGCTGCAGTAGATGTCAAAAATGCTGCAGTAAAAGTTTAAAATTGTTCAACTTTTGCAGCTCCGGCTGCAGCATTTTTGACATCTATTCCAGCTCCGTCTTGCATTCTGTTCAGGCAGTAAATCGCAGGTTCGGTTTTCCTTATCAGCTCAATCTTTGGGGTTAGTCCATTAGTTGGATATGGCAAAGCTAATGCAGTCGACGTACAACTGGTAGAGTTGGCTGTTGTATCTTCTTCTCCATTCGCCTTTCTCTTACACAGGACCAAATATCAGTTGAAGAATTTATCTTTCAAAAGAGCCCAGTATCAGCCAGCTGTTTTTTTTTTTCTATTTATGGCCCAATACGACCACCGAGGTCGAACAGTTTAGAGAGGCAGGACTTTCTCAAATAGAAATCCTTAATCATAACTTTTTGTTTCTATATGACTTTTTGAACGAAGATAGTTTTCAGCAAGAACGTGCGACAAATATTCATCATTCATTCTGTTTTTCTCTTCTACAGCTGTTACAAAAGAAGCAACATGTCATTTGGTATTGGAAATAATTTCTTCAACTTGTCTAATTCGGGGTCAATCGATCAAAATGCACAGAAAAAAACCAAGAAATAAACAAAAGAGGATAAACAAAAAAAGCAGGAAGAAGAACAAAGTTAAAGAAGTTATGTATATGTGTGACCATCAGTAAAGAGAGAACTTTATCCTTTAACGTCTGTCTTCTTCGAAAAAGAAGTAGATTCTGGCAAGAGCTTGAAAATAGGTTAGAAAAGTTTTACACTGTGAAAATGTCATCTGGCTGATGGACTTGAGAAATAGTCCCAACAACTTTTACCAGATGCAATGTGTTTTTCTACTTTGTTTAATGTTTTTTTTCTCGGAAATGTCTTTTTAGGAAGCTTTTTAGTTTTAGTTTGTATTTGTTATACGAGTATATTCAGTTATTTTTTTGTATGTTTTCATTTTGAAAACAAAGTTGAAATTGCTTGACATCAGGGTCTAAATGTTGTTTTTCAGTTCTCTCTTGTAGTTTATATAACTTTTAGATGGAACTAACTCCCCACAAACAGCTAAGAGATCTGTTTAATAACCAATTTCTTTGACATACTTTCAAAACATTTAGTACCAAAAATATAAAATTGGCACGGTACTATCTTCTCTGATGTAAGAGGACAAAGTGCTATAAGACATTAAATACAAACTTATACGAACATTGTTTGAAGAAATTTTTGTATGAGCGAAAGGAATGTGTGTCTTCTTACATTTCCCAGTGATAGAACAAAGATTTTCTAGAAAATTATTTACGTATGTAAGAAAAAGGCATATTAACTGTCGTTCTGAACTCAACTTACTTTTGATATGCAATAATTTTAAACCTTTTAATTTGTGTCATATTTTTTTTTTCACAGTAACTTTTCTATTTTAAAGCAATTCTAATGCAGTTTTCAATTGGATGTTTGGAATACTCCTTTTCCACTCTTTTTTCACTCCTTAATCAATAGGAATGGTACAGAACGCAAAACCAAACGAAAACGACATAATACTACTAACTTAATTTTTTAATGCGTAATAATCCTTATTTTGAGATAAAATTCGAGTTAAAGTTTAAAATTGAAACATATTTTTAGTTAATTAAGATCCCGAGTTGCTTAATTTACCTCGGAAT
Organism: Dasysyrphus tricinctus; assembly: GCA_963921185.1. NCBI lineage: Eukaryota > Metazoa > Arthropoda > Insecta > Diptera > Syrphidae > Dasysyrphus > Dasysyrphus tricinctus. The sequence continues at coordinate 131,759,963 of OY992532.1, read as the reverse complement.
AACTGATTAAATATTTTTGACCAGATTCATGTAAGAAATCTATTGAAATAGAAATATCTACGCGTCAAGACAGCGTTGCCAATGTGGTATGATATCGTGCACTTATGGCACCTTTTCATTTAAATGGCACTGTGGCACTCTAAGACTTCATATGGCACTTTGATGTTGGTGTGGAAAAATAAAATGTTAAAGCAAAAAATATTTCTTAGAATGTTTTTAAGTAACAATTGCATCACTTACAATATTTACTTACATAGGTACTGTGAGCAGTATATTTGTATGAACCTGGAACGCAGCCCACAAAAGCAACCCTGTACTCATTGTCATCTTTCAAAATATTTTCTATTTGGAATTACATAATTAATTCAGAATCGCACTTTTGAATGAAACATCTGGGCATAATTTTGAAGGCAATTTACACACATAGCACATACACACGTCGCGTTATCGGAACAAATAATTCAAAACAAAAAAAATGTCCAGCTTCGATTTGACGTTTGACAGGAGAATTAGGGCATGTATGGGTGAAAACAGGTCAAATCTCCCAATCTTAGACATCTTTCGTCTTGAAGTCTCACTTTTTTTTAAAATAATATATGAAAAAGTACTAATCTTTTCACAAAAAGATAAAATCAAAAAGTGAAAAGAAATTTTTTCGTTGGTGGCATCCAGTGGCCCAAAATGGCACCTCCTTTTGTTGGGAATGGCACTTTAAAAAAAAAAAAAAATCCGGCAACGCTGCGTCAATATTATGGAAAGGCGCGTTCCCAAAGTGGTGCCATCTAGATTTGGACTGTGAGAAGATTTTTGACAGTTGAAATTGAGCGCAGAATCTTTTTCGCTAGAGCAGTGGTTCCCAACTAAGATTGGCTTGCGGCCTAAAAAAGAATTTAAAAAAAATAAGCTTTGTTTTGATGACGATTTTGAATACGTATTGTATTAACAACATCTTGAATTCTTGTTCTTATTGAGTCGAATGTCATGTTCGTAGTTCAAGTGATTTAGTTATTTGATTTTGATCAGCAAAACCATGTTCAAAATACCTTGTTCACTGTTCACATAGAAACATAACGATATATGCCTTCGTTTTCTTGCACCAACATTCTTCGAGGTTGATTGCGGACGCAAACCATTCCAAGCAGCCAAGATCATTTTGAAGCTTTTCTTGAATTTCAATCACATTCACAATAAAAGGGTTTCAATTCATTGCAAGAATATTCACGGGTTTTTTGATATTCGGTCAAATTGAATTCGTATGGATTGAAAACGGAAAACAAAAAAATATCCCAATTAAAAACGTCACAAAAATGGCGGATTGTACATCGCGTACGTTTAGCCGAACATCTATGAATCATAAAAATTCAGCAAAATTAATGGAGACTGTTGTCGCAATTTTTTGACGTTGTCAATTCTGGTATATTTTTGTTCACCTCTTTTAATCCGTATGGATTTAATCCAACCGAATAACAGAGCAGCCACCATTATAACATTCTGCTTGGGCGAATTCCAAAAATTAATGGTTGAATTCGGCTTTGGGTGCATTTAGATGACAAATAATGAACTCTTGATAAAATGTTTTCTTCTTTATTGTGCAAAATTATTTTTGTTTAAAGAAAACATTTCAATCCATAGATAAAATGAAAATATTCGCCGAATTTGTTGATTTTTTACTGTGATTTTTTTACATAATTCCAAGTTGAGTTGATTAGAATGTTCAAAAATATCCACAAGGTATGACAGTTACAATTTAGCTTCTCGGGGGCCTTAATAGTTCAGTCTTGCTTATTTCAAAAAAAAAAAATATTGTAACTTTCTCTTTTAACTCGAATAAACGTGCCTTTGATAACCAACGAACTTCAGTGTCAAAAATCAAAGTTTTCTGATCGCATCCATTCCATTGCAGTTCTTAAGAAAAGCGTGTTATGAGCGCACATTTTTTCAATGTATTCAGTATTCACCATTTGAATTGCTAGGTACGATATTTCGAATGCCATAATCTCAACAAAAAAAACCCAAATGACAAAATCCCGAATGGAAAAAATCCCGAAAGGACAAAATTCCGAATGGCTGAATCCCGAATGGCAGAACCTCGATCTGGAATGACAGAACCGCGATTGCCAAAATCCCGAATGGCATTGCCATTTGAAGTTCAAAGTCTTTAAATAGAACCTTCAAATTGAACTTTTTTGTGCTTATAAGTAGATATAAACTAATCATATGTAATTACTTGTTGATTTTGATATTTAAAATGATTTCAGACATTTTGTTGGTATTATACAATTCGTGACTTTTGAAACATTCTAGATCTTTGTTCGTTCGAAATGTTTGCAGTCGAGATTTCTATATTCTATTAAGAATTTTGTTTGTATTTGAGACTCCTGTCTTTTGAAATCCCAAAATAAAAAGAAATCAAGTCAAACATACATAGCAGTTTTGTTTCTTTTATAGTTCTGAAATATAGTACTAAAAAAGTACTAAAATTTGGGATTTTACTACGAATACGTTCGGGATTTTGTCTATTCAGGTTTTTGGCATTCTGGATTTTGTCCATTCGGGGTTTTGTCCATTCGAGATTTTGCCCATTCGGGATTACGGTATTCAGGATTATCTTTTTTTTGCTATTCGGGATTTGGCAGTCGGGATTTTGTATCCTTCCCGTTTTCGATGCAAGTGCTTGTCGGTGTACATAAATTCCATGGCAATTCCTGGGTTTTTTTGCTGCACAAGGGTGACCATTTCGCCAGCCAATCATAGATAAAGCCTTATCAGTATACAGATACCAAACATATTTGTCCATTTGACCGGGTCCACCACGATATCTAGAAAACCATAATCGAGAAAGCAAAAATCTCTAAAGTAAAAATCTCGAAAAATAAAATCTAGAACTAATAAAATCTCAAAAACAAAAATCTAGAAGCATAATCTCGAATTGCAAAAATCTAGAAAAAAAAATCTCAGATGCAAAAAATCTAGAATAAATATTAATTTTTGAGACAATGGTTATAATTTGCGAATTATAACCATTGTCTCAAAAATTAATATTGGTTTTAGACTTGATAGAATGAATGTCTATCAATCTAAAAGAAGTTACAATTCTGAGCCTTGCAAACAGCTGGAAATTTAAGAATGACCATTTATATTTATACCAACAAAAGTTTTTGTTTTTAAATAAGTTTATTGGTTCTGTTTTTTTATATTTTGTAAGACTTTATTTTTGTTGAGGCTGTGACTCGATGACTGATATAAGAGTACGACTGACTGAGGTGGAGCAAAAGTACCTTGAACAGCCTGGTTCTCGGGTTCAAAGGTTTTTAATTCTCTTCTTGGGTCCTTTGTTCCGCCCAGGAAGCCCCGTTGCACCGTTTAGGTTGTGTTCAATCGCCAGGTAGGCACCTAGGGGAACAATTTTCTTGGACTGCTGTACACTTTTGCACTGTCACACTCAAAACAAAGTTTATCTAAAAATGTGCCACTGCCAAACTTAAAGCCGAAAAAACTCTGTGACAATGTCAGACTGTTGGCATGCCTGGAACCACAGCTATTAGTTTTGAATTCTATATATGTAGCTTATATTTTTATTTATTTTTTTTATATATTTTCATGTTGTCTTGTTATGAAATAATCTGTTGCATTTCATTTGTTAGACTTTTTTCACTTTTTTGCCCAGAAAAGTCAATAATTTGATAAACTGAACATAAAATACGTGTCATCAGAGACTTAACTTTTGAAATAAGTTACAAAAAAATCTCAAATTTGTTTTTATTTTTCGAGATTATGTCTTTCGTGATTTTTGTTCATTCTAGATTTTTGTGCTTTCGAGATTTCAATTTTTGAGATTTTTTGATGCATTCGAGATTTTTGTCATTCGAGATAACGTCATAATCCCCATTTGACCGATATCTGATTTCTTTAACGACGTTCTTTGACTTGCAAGTTGCTTTTAATTTCTATAAAAATAACAGCGGTTCTTTGAATGTATCATAACTTTCATCAACAAATCTAATGAAGACAATCAACTGACAGCATTGCAACATCAGTTGATTCATTAAATTGTGAACCAAAATATGGAGACTGTTTCAAATTATCCAGAAGTTTTTCTGCCATATTTAATGACAGTTATTGCCAATTCGCGATTTGATAGTATTATTTGAAAGAAAAATGTCCTTTATTTTTCACTTAGCGGCGTCATTAAAGACGTTATCAGCTTCTTTCAGAAAACAAGGCTTTATTACCGTCTCTCCGATTTGTATGTGATTTCTCGATTTTGAAATGATGCAGACAATGTTTTCCTTAGCTTACTCAAATATTGCACCATTTGGTTCAAGCTTTATTTTTTCAAATAAAATTCCAAAAACTCCTTCGTGCGATTGCATGTATCATTATGCGTAGCAGTGCTCTTAAAGAATGCAATCTTTTATGAGTGCAATCTCTTAGGACTTCAATTAAAAGATTGCATTTATTGAAACTGAAGCCTTTGAGTAACCAAGACTTCCATTTCAAATTCTGCAATCACCATTCATTTGACATAAAAATTATTGCAATCAATTTTCCTCCTTTCAATTTAGAATAAATTGAATGCAATCTTTTGAGAATTCCTACATTCTCATGCACTCTTTTGTATTCTCTACATTCTTTTTGCATTCTTAGCATTAATTTGCCTTAATTTGCATTCTATTGCATGCTTTAAGGATGTTTGCTGAATTAACCATAAGCTGATGCAAATGAGAAAACCTAAAGCAGCATTAAATACTTAAGCATCTTGTTAGAATCAGCCTTCGTTGTCACAGCTAATGTATTTCAACTATAAACTAAGAGAACAATAAATTTATATACGGAACTAAGTGTCACCCCAAGTCCCCACGAGACTTTAAGACGGATATGATAAATAGATATATCAAATAAAATGCTAACCCAAGATATCAGAATTTATAAACGAGTAATTTACAAATATGTATGTATATTTCTTATCGCTTACATTATGCTTAAACTTTAAAACCACTTCTACACTCTGATGATGCCAATATTGAAGAGCAAATTTTGGCAAGCAAACCTATTATTATTATTATTTTGAACTAATTTCACGTTTGGTTGCATTCCTAATTTGAAAATTACATCCGCTTTATGCTTGGCAAATACCCAATAGTACCTATAGCTTCCTACATACATATAAATAACTACCCATAATAAATAATGGTTAAACCAATTTGATACTAGAATAGCTTGTTATAGAGAGCAACAAAAACAATAATTAATTGCATCTAAACTCTAAAGCAACTACGATGTTCACCTTAGCTCATCAGAAATTAACTACATTAGATATTGGTATGTATTTATATATGTATGTATGTGTAAATAGGCATATATGATTATGTACGTGTATACTCGTATAATAATAATATTTATGCAATACAAATACAAAGGTATGGAAATAACAGCAACTGTTGTAGCTAGTAATGATTTCGTGCATATTATTGCCAACCGGCATTTTCAGTAATAATGTTTAATTTCTAATGATAATGATATTGGTCCATGCTTTATTTACCTAAGTTATAGATATTTATTTAAAATATGTACATACTACAGTATTTGTTATGTTTAAGGATTATTCCAAAGCTTCCAAACAAACATTCGGAAGCTAGGATACCTAGATTAGATCAAAGCCTTTGCCCTTTGTACTAATATTGACTCTTACATGGCCATCACTTTCAAGCGTATTGTTCCAATTCGATGGAGTTTCTTATTCTTTCAAAATAATAAGAGAAATTCTCTTCTTAAGCTCATATAGGGACGATATAGCTATAGCCTATTGAATAGACCGGAAAATGAGAGGTATAAAGGAACAATTACGTGCAAGGGTTTTTATTATTGAATATGTTTGTTTGGCCCATAAGCATGCTTAAAACCGAAAATGCTACTAAATTCACCCATGCATTTCTGAGAGAATGGTCACACTGGCCACTTTTCAGTATTTTTGGTATAACTCGAAAACTAAGCCGAATTTGACAATTTCACCTATAATACTTTTTGTTCAAAATTAAATTTTCTATTGGAATGGATAGTTCAAAAAATTTTACGAAAAAATTTAAGCAGGAAAAGTTAACAAAAACCAACTTAAAAAAAAATCAAAAAATCAAGGATATCTAAATTGTTTAATAAATTGTGCATAACTTTTTTTGAAGCAAAGATAGGGTCAAGACATGCATAGACAAAACAAAGTTAAGACTAAAGGCCTTAATATGGCATGTTCAAAAATTAATATTTGTTCAAAATTGATGGAGATATTCCCATTCAAACCTTATCATTTCTTATAATTTTTCTCAGTTTTGGCCCGAAAGTCCCTTTTTCGGTACAATATGGCAAATTTCACATTCGTAAAAATGTTCGAAATCAAAATTTTTGATTTAATATCACATTAGAACTATAGAGAATTTATAAAAAGGATGTAAGTTCGCAATTTCGTTTTTCGGATGTTTTTAAATGCTTACAGACCGAACGGCTGGTCCGATTAACATAAGATTTGGTACTAGTTGCAAGGAACGTTAAATTTGTCATAAAGTACCAAAAAATAGGCTTTCGGGCAAAAAGTGCGGAAAATGATAAGAAATGGTAAAGTTTGAATGGTTATATCTCTGTCAATTTTTAAATAATATGGCCTTTTTAACATGTCATATTAAAGCCGTAAGATTCCAGTTTACTTTGTTTATGAACGTCTTGAGCGTATTTTTGCTCCGAAAAAAGTTATGCGCAATTTAGAAAAAAATTTTAAAATCTTAGATTTTTCGATTTTTGTATGTTGGTTTTTGTTAACTTTTCCTCCTTAAATTTTTTCCTAAAATTTTTTAAACTATCCATTCTAATAGAAAATTTAATTTTGAACAAAAAGTATTATATGTGAAATTGTCAAATTCGGCTTAGTTTTCGAGTTATACCAAAAATACTGAAAAGTGGCCAGTGTGACCATTCTCTCAGAAACGCATGGGTGAATTTAGTAGCATTTTTGGTTTTAAGCATGCTTATGTCCCAAACAAACATATTCAATAATAAAAACCCTTGCACGTAATTGTTCCTTTTTAAAAGGTCTATTCAATAGGCTACTAGAGGTGTTCTTTTTTTGCGTTATTTTAAAACTTCAATTTAAACACAAATATCTTTTTATGACTATGCTAGTTAGATACAGAGCCGCAGCTGAGCTGGGGGGCAACCAAAGCAAGGCAAAACCAAACATTGTAAGCAATTTTTCTCAATTACTTCCTAAATGTTACTTACAAACCTTGGTTCCTCGGACTTGTTACGACCGTGAGGTTCCCATTGCGGGGCATAGAGTATCCACTGCTTCTACGAGCAATCATGTAGGTACGGCTTCCGGAGAGATACCTCATCTTCATCATCGTGTCCTGTAACCCCGGCTGGGGCATAGGGTGTCAACAAAACGTATCCATCCTTCACGATCTGCTTCAAGGTATTTGAACTGTGGCCACGTCTTTCTTTGGGATTCTGCTTCCACTAAGACAGTTGATTTCCATGTTGTTCTTGGTCTTCCAACCCGCCGTGCACCCTGAGGATTCCATTCAAAGGACTGCTTTGCAATTTCATCGTTTGGTTTCCTCAGTGTGTGACCAATCCAACGCCATTTACGCTTTCTTATGTCAACGTCCAGCCGCTCTTGATGTGTCCTGCGCCACAATTCCTCGTTTGATATTATATGTGGCCAGCGAATTCGTAGGATGTGAGTAAGACAGCGATTCACAAAAGCCTGCAATCTCCTCGAAATGGTAGACGTGACTTTCACAAGCATATAACAGCACGGATTTCAGATTGAATTCGAAGAATCTTAACTTTGTGCGCAAGGAGATTTGACTGGATTTCCAAATTGGGAACAGAGTACCGAAGGCAGCACGGCTTTATTTATTTTACTTTTAACGTCCAGATCCGTCCCATCGTTTGCAGAAACAATACTGCCAAGGTAGTTAAACTGTTCGACTTCCTCCACTGGCATCTCTTTTAAAATAATACGCTTCTGTGTGGAGCGGCCTGTGAGCATTATATTTGTCTTTTTGCTGTTTATTCTTAGACCACTCAACTCTCCCTTCACTTGCAGTGATTGGCACATTCCTTCAGCCCACAGATATTATTTGCCAGAAGACATATGTCATCGACATAGTCTAAATGACTGAGAGGTACCTCAGCTCTCTCCAAATCGTTTCCAGTTCTTTGTCAAGTACTTCTAAGTTGGCTCCCTCGTCTGCCTTGCTGCTTGAAGGGGTTCCATTGCATCAGTTGACTCGCAATGCTCGCAATGAGCTCATGACCGTTTCGAACCGTATATCCAATCTACTGCCACTTACGTTTTCGTATGATAGAAACGATGGTTTCTTAACCTGCCCTCGCTTGAAGTCCATCATTGGATACGGTTAGGCCATAAAATCTTCAAGATATTTCTCAGACTTCTAGCAGCTTTCTTGTGACAGTAGATGTTACCTTCAAAGTGCTGCACCTATAAAAAAGTGCGGATTCAACATTGGAGTTGAACAGTCATAGCTTGGTATCAAGGCTTATAGAGTTATTTCTCCATATTTTGAACAGCACTTCGAGCGCAGTTCGGTGCCGCCATCAGTTGAGACAAGACTACCAATATATTTAAAACTCTCTACCTTCTCTTCTGGTTTTCCAGAAATATTTATTTGGGTAGACGAGGAAGCTCCAAGGCTTATCCTTTTAAATATTTGCCGTATTGATCTTTACCCCAACAATTTCAGCTCCTCTCTCCATTCTTGTTATCATTTAATGGAGATCCATGATCTTAAGAGAGATTAAGCAAATGTAACGTGGTCCGCGTAGTCTACATGTTTGAGGTATAATTGCAGATAAAGTGATTGCTATTATTAAGGCTACATATTATGGATCCAAATCTCACATTCTAGCTAAAGGTATTTTGTAAGAGGAGTTTGAGTGGGGTTAGATATTTGCCGTATTGATCTTTACCCCAACAATTTCAGCTCCTCTCTCCATTCTTGTTATCATTTAATGGAGATCCATGATCTTAAGAGAGATTAAGCAAATGTAACGTGGTCCGCGTAGTCTACATGTTTGAGGTATAATTGCAGATAAAGTGATTGCTATTATTAAGGCTACATATTATGGATCCAAATCTCACATTCTAGCTAAAGGTATTTTGTAAGAGGAGTTTGAGTGGGGTTAGACAAGGTTGTGGTACTGTCACCAATACCAAGACAGTACCACAACCTTGTCTAACCCCACTTTGGATCTCAAACTCCTCTTACAAAATACCTTTAGCTAGAATGTGAGATTTGGATCCATAATATGTAGCCTTAATAATAGCAATCACTTTATCTGGGATGTGCCTCCTGCGCAAAGCAAGTCAGTCTATTGACACTGCCAAACGTCTTTTCGAAGTGGTTGAACACGAGGCAAAGTGGTGATCGATATTCAAAGCACTGATTGATGATGATGTGCTGAATTTATCCACACAGGAAGATCTATTGCGCATTCCTGCTTGTTCAGCGTCGGGCGTTTCTTCGAGGTGGTCTTTTGATGATTTTTGCCATTACTTTGGCTATATCATTATGCAGCACGCAAATACCTCTGCAGTTTTCACACTGCGTTAAGTTTTCTTTCTTTAGGAGTTTGACAATTATTCCCTTATACCACTTTTCAGGAAAACTCTCTGTTTCCCAAGCTCTCTCAATAAGTGGGTGTAGGAGGTCATTCCATTTTGTTGGCGCTGCTCGTGCGAGAGAGAACTCTGCGGGAATGCTGTCAAGTCCAACCAATCTGTTGTTCTTCAGTGCTCTGATTTCGGTTAATGGCCTTAACAATTGAGGGCAGAATAAGAGTTCTTGTTCTGAAAAGAAGAGAAAATGCTTCTGGATTTGATCACAGAATCGAAACCAGAAGTGTTTCCACGTGTCGAATCAGTGCAAATTTACAATCAAAAAGGCCATAAAATTTCTTCTCTGTCGAGGGTATACAGTGCGCATTCGGGAATTGTCCCTACGGATCGGTAATTGGATGTTGGATTAATTTCATTGATGTTGGGTTAATTTCATTGAAAAAAACGTGACTTAAAACCGCAGAAAAGTACACCTTCCACCTTTTGAGCTGGTCCTCATCCAAAACTAGCAGAGATCCATCCGTGTCTTTTAGCAGTTGGTGCTTAGACCTTTTTGTGATTTTTGTGATTCTGTAGACGGTGCACCTACTTGTGGCCTCTTCTGCTTCTATAGTCAATGGCTTTATATAGTTACTCTTTTCAAATGGCGTCGCACGCTACGGTAATATTATCTCGTCTTCATAAGATACGCAGAATCTGGCTCGTTCTCCCTGCTACTGCATTGAGAGTTTTGAGCTGTTTTGTTTCTTTGATCCTAACCCAAGGTTCTTCGGAAAGCCAAGCACTGGTTCTTTCGCAAGACCGACTATACTTTCAGAACTGTCAGCAATCTCCTTGTTGACCATCGCAAATCTTTTGTGCATCTTTCAGTAATGAATGAGCCCCATGTCTCTTGATATTTGACAATGCATTATTTAGATGATCATAAGCAAAGATCGAAACGATATTTTCGGTATCCTTGAAGACATATTAATGATTTGCAGGATGCCATCTTGAACAAGAAGAACACAAAGTCCAAAGTCTCAAATTTCTTTCTTATTGCTAACGTGGTGGTATAATTTAGCTTAAGCTTTTGAGAACATTACAAAACCTTTGTTTCAGAGCACTATCAGCGCCATATTTAGCTAAAGTCCATTAAGGATATTCTCATCGATTTCGAAAGCTCCAGCATGTTGGAAAATACTAGAATCAGTTTATTTCATCTCCTATACATCACCCGTTAGATTTGAGGGGAGATAATTATTTCTTTTTTTACAAAAAATAATCCGACAACTTAAATTGAATCACTATTTTCTGACATCAAATATTTCATGAAGTTGTAGAATGCATCATTTTTCTGTGGCCCAAAAACCATATAGACTGATGCACTGATGTATATGGGAATGGAAAATTGGAAAGTTTGCTTTTACCAACATGATTTATATGTACTTCATCTTGTATGCCTCCAGAGCCCAGCATGAACAGCATGCTTAAAAAAAACATTATTATTTGCCATTTAGCTGCAAAAGAAGCTCACCAAAAACTGTATATTCGTCGTCGCATGCAAATATCAATTTGGAACCTTGCCAATTCCAGTGGAGCTTATATGTCTTCGTCGAATAGGCTTCACATTTGATTTGCTTTCTCGTACGTAGGTATATAATCAAGTTGAAGTGCATTAATAAGCTGGAAAACATTCGTTCATTTTGTTGGCAATATTACCTTAGGCTAGACCAGCATTAGATATCTTGTTTGGGTATGAGGTAGAAAGGTAGAAATGAACAAACCTTTACACCAGTATGAGGTTATAGTTCGGGAGGTAGAGTTGGAAATAGTTAAATCATTTACCTACCTCTGACTACAAGTTATAAATTTGATCTTGTTAGTCCTTCTGTTATTTGGCTATGCATCCATATCAAATTTACAAGTTTTTTTTACTATGTAGCAAAAAAAATCCAAAAATAAATCTGCCATTAAATGCTATCTATTGCTTCTTTTCGCTAAAATTTAATTGAGCATTATCATATTATTGTTATGTCTTAAAACACAAAAGCCACTTCATGCTTTGCAATGACCTATTTATTATTTCTGTTTTACTAATTTTACTAACTTTAATTTATTTCAATAAAAATGTTAGATCACATTGTGAAATGCAACACTACCTCCAAGAAATTTTATGGATGATTATATTCAACCAGAAAATATACCAATACCTGACCTTCTTATATGATTTTTACTTATAGAATAATGAATAATGAAAAAGTTAACCAAGCTTTATGGTGAAATTGGTATAGAGAACTATAGCTACCTCTATCTGCTACAACATATAAATATATTTGTTTCATTAATTGATAATGGCAAATTTCGTAGGAAATAAGCAGTTTAACGATGTCGTGCGGCTTACCTATACTGCTTGCTTTCATACATGGCTGAATTTGCACTAAACCTTTATATATACAAGCACAGCCGGTTTACTAATGAGGCATATGGACATATGGACATACCGTCTTTAAAAACTCTGTTGTATATGTTGAGAATTTAAATTTAATTTATATTGTTATTGTTCAAATTCGTATGAAAATAATAATTGTTGGATAGATGTTTGTATTATCATAAATTAGTATAAAGATCGGTTTTAACTGTTTTTGATAAAAGATGACAATAATTTTTAAAGATTCCTATGAAATTTGTTGGAATCTACATGTATATATTATTTCCATGAATTGATTTTTGTTAAGCTCAAATTTTAGATCTTACTACAAATACATATGAAACTATTTGTCTTAAAGCCGACAGCAGATTTTGGGAGTGGGTGTAGGTGTATTACCAAAATCTGAGAATGAGGGCTTATAAGTACGTTTATCGTGATATCGAATGCATGATGATGCTCTGGTCATTTTTCATAAGAATAAACGTCTCAATCTTGACGGTCCGATTAATAGAACTTAATATATATAACCATTTTATGCGAACCTTGTCCCCTATTTTTTGGAGATTTTAAGCAAAACAAAAAAATAAACAAAAAGTTATACCTACTCCCGTTGTTCTTTGAATCGAATATTTTAACTCTCAATAGCTATCATGTCAAATTTCTTGAGAAAAAGATAAGGGAACTCGTTAATTTTTTTTATTTTTCAATGTATTTTGTTTTCCGATCAGAGCGTTGTTGATTCTGAAATGATATTCTTATTCGCTATTTAATATTTTTTCGTTAGTGCAATATTTTTCATATCGAAAAACTTTGTGAATTGTGGAGCACCCTAGGATCTTTATCATGTGTTTTTTTTTTTAAATTCCAACTTGGATAGGCATCAAGTGACTCTAAATAGAGAAAAAAAAATTCTAATTTTTTTCAGATTTTTATTTCACCCCCCTGGGCCCTGTTTCATAATACTTACTTACTTACTTACTTAAGGTGGCGCCACAGTCCGGGGTGGACCAGGGCCTCAACCAACAAGCTTCTTCCAGCCGGCTCGGTTTCTAGCTAGCTGTCTCCAGTTTCGCAGGCCAAGTTGGTTGAGGTCCTCTTCCACTTGCGTGCGCCACCTTTTACGCTGTCCACCTCTACTGCGTTGTCCCACGGGGTTGGATTCAAAGACTTTTTGGGCCGGAGCATTAGTGTCCATTCGCTCTAGGTGACCCAGCCATCTTAGTCGTTGGCTTTTCACTTTTGTGGCTAGGTTGGTGTCGCTGTACAGCCCATACAGTTCGTTGTTGTATCTTCTCCTCCATTCCCCTATCTATGCAGACGGGACCAAAAATCACCCGGAGAATTTTCCTCTCGAAACAGCCTAACGCGTTCTCATCCACCGTTAGCAGTGTCTATGCCTCTGCACCATACATCAGGACCGGGATGATAAGCGGCTTATACAGGGACAGTTTAGTTGCTCGAGAGAGGGCTTTGCTTCTCAATTGCCTTCTTAGCCCGAAGAAACAGCGATTGGCAAGAGTAATTCTTCGTTTGATCTCAGCACTGGTATCGTTCGCTGAGTTTATAGCGGATCCTAGGTAGACAAAGTCTCTGACCACCTCAAAATTATAGCTGTCTATAGTGACGTTCTGTCCTAGACGTCGATGTAGGGTGTCCTTTCTTGTTGACAGCATATATTTCGTTTTGCTTTCATTCACCGTTAAACCCATCTTCTTGGCTTCATTCTCTATGCTCACAAAAGCACCACTGACATCACGCTTTATTCGTCCTATTATGTCAATGTCATCAGCGTAAGCGAGTAATTGGACGGACTTTTGAAAGATTGTGCCTCTAGTGTTGACGTGAGAGTTTTGCATTATTCTTTCAAGAACGATGCTGAAGAAGTCGCATGACAGCGCGTCACCTTGCCTAAAACCTTTTTTGACATCAAAGGTGTCGGTGAGGTCTTTGCCGACCTTGATGGAGCAGCGTGCATTCTCCATCGTCATCCTGCACAAACGGACGAGTTTGGCAGGGATGCCAAAACTAGACATTGCTCTATATAGCTCGTCTCTATAGATGCTGTCATACGCGGCCTTGAAATCGATAAAAAAGGTGGTGGGTATCGATTTGAAACTCCTGGGTTTTCTCCAAGATCTGCCGTAGTGCGAATATTTGGTCGATGGTGGACTTCCCTGGCCTAAAGCCACACTGATATGGACCTATCAGGTTGTTGACGAATGGCTTCAGGCGTTCACAAAGTACGACAGAGAAGATCTTGTAGGCGATATTAAGAAGACTGATGCCTCTGTAGTTGGTGCAGTCCAGAGGATCGCCTTTCTTGAGGATCGGGCAAACAATACTGAGGTTCCATTCATCGGGCATGCTTTCTACCGACCATATTTTACAGATGAGCTCCTGCATACTCCTAACCAATTCATCGCCAGCCGCTTTGAATAGTTCAGCCGCAAGGCCATCAGCTCCTGCAGCTTTATTGGACTTAAGTTTAAATATGGCTATCCTCACTTCGTCAAGATCGGGTGGACGGAATTGTTGGCCTACGTCATCCAAGTTGACTGGTGCAATTTGCATGTTAGCGGGCTACGGTTCGTCATCGCCGTTATACAATTTGCAGAAATGATTTTTCCATATCCTCAGCACCGACTGCGATTCCACCACGATGTTCCCCTGATCGTCTTTGCAGGCTTCGGTTCGGGTCTTGTCACCTTGGGAGGTTCTTTTTACTTTTTGGTAAAACTTCCGAACTTCATCCCTGCAGTGGCATCCCTCTAACTCCTCGATCGCACGCTTCTCATGCTCTTTCTTCTTCCTTCTAAGAAGCTTGTGTTCCTCTCTCCTCTTCTGCTCGTAGAGCTAGCGAGCAGCTCTGGTCCTTCTATGCAGCGCCGCTTTGTATGCCTGTTGTTTGGCTGCATGTACTTGCCGACATTCTTCGTCGAACCAGGGGTTTCGCTGTGGCCTGTTTCATAATAAAGCTAATACTATTAGTTCATAAGAAGAAGTTTAAAAAACTACAAAGTACAACCGCTAATAAATTCTGTTTCGTAATGAGGGCGACTTTCCTAATATTATTAGTGATATTCGGCCATTCCAAAAATTTCGAAACCAAGCAACTCAATTTCAAATTAAGGAAAAAAATATATTTAAAAATGCTAATATTTACAATAGTATATATTAGAGTTAACGAAAAAATTGTAAATATAAAATTTTACTTGTTGTTGTAAAATAGGCAAGTGATCAAAAAAGCTCATACTTTATCTTTCGTATCTGGGCATTTTTTCCGCTATCAGTTCTCTATAAATTGTGATCCAAATGACGATGTGCAGTTAGGTTTTTATAAGTGTTTTCAATACACTACTTAAATTCGGAACTATTTTTCTGATAGGAGTGCTGTAAAAATAGAATTACGCCTCAAAATGACTGAATATTTCATGTCTTCTCCGTTGCCGAAAAATGACAAAAGTTGGTATAAATGGTGAACTATATTAGTGTTTGTAAAATTATTCCGCATACAAAGCAAGACTTGAAAAAGGATTATGGTGGATTTTTTATAGATTTTAAAATCATGTCTTACTGTCTAAAACAGGGTAACGGAGAAGACAAAATTGCACTTTCTCATCCAAATTTCATCGACTCACATGCACTTTTTTTTGTAATAGTCTGAATTTCTTTGATCCCCTTGCTTAAAATGGTTCAAGGTAACTAAAAAAAAATATGTGTTAAATTTCATTGAAATCGATTGACGTTTACACGTGCTAGCGAGCACTTGAAGTTTTTCATATAAAAAACATGGTGTTTTGAAAGTCTTTTACTCAAAGGGCCCGTAAAAGTGTAAACTTTAATGGAAACACTTTAAACTTGGCAAATATGCTAAATACTATGAGGAGTATACAAATATATTTTTTTTTATTTTTTTAAACAACAGTTACTCCATTTAAAATAGCAACAAATGCACAAAAACAATGATTTTTAATTAAATTTTTTGATGGGGTTAATATCATGCAAAACTATTGGAAATTTTTTTTTTGATACTCCTAACAGTAGTTAATTTATGTGCCAAGTTTAAAGATTTTCCATCAACTTTTACAATTTTGCTGATATTTTGAGTAAAAACTGTGAAAACCCCATGTGTTTTGAATGAACGTGTTAACGTTAACCGATTTCAATGAAATTTTACACACATTTTTCAATTGCCAGAATCACTTTTATCATTAATGAGAATAATTTGAAAATACGAATTTCAATATAACTGAACAAAAAAGAAATCTTTAATCGTACGTGTCTTCTCCGTTACCATTAGCTGTCTTCTCCGTTACCATCTTTCATATTTTTTTCTGTTAGTAAAATGAAACTTGGCATTAAACCAAGGATGGTTTTTGATAAATGTTGGTTTTATGAAAGTGTGCAAAAAAAAATCAACTTTATATCTTAATGGACGGCGCAGATTTTTAAACTTCAAGGCAATGGTCGGAAATCTCTAAATCGTACGTGTCTTCTCCGTTACCGTCTATTTTTTTTAATAAACTTACTAAATTTCATAATTTTTTGGTGAAACTTCTGTGTCGTGTACTTTGTGATGAATTCTTAAAAACCACTGAGTTTCATAAAAAAATATTAATTTCTTAACAAGAAAAACCTTACTAACTACAAGCGTCCGATTGTCTTCTCCGTTACTTTGGAATGGCCGTATTATACAAACTTAAAATTTCCCCCCGTTCAGGCGGGAGTGGTAATTTTCTTAAAATTTGACCCAAAATAGAAAAGAATTATCAAAACACAACGGGACCACTTACAATGACATGCTATAGCTTTTTTTTAAACCATAAATGGCCACTCTCTAATATGCTTTTTTAATCAAGTTTTTATTGTAAATAGTTTCTGAAAAAAAAAAAATAATTTTCAAATGTACAAAATTATTATTTTTATTTTTAAGTTTGAAATTTTTTCGCGTGTTATAAGAATCACCCTAACTCCATTATTTGCACCTTGAAGTGAAAAAAGGGAGACCAGGGGGTGAAATAAAAATCAGGGAATTTGTTTTTCAATTTTTTTAATCGAATGAGGGCTATCCAAGACAATGTCCAATTTAAGGACCACCCGAGTATATAATATGGTTGGATCAAGTTAACACAAAAAATTATAAAGGAATATTTAGAGTGAGGCGCATTTTTCAAAAAATGTACTGTAAATAGAAATCAAATTATAAAATAACAATAGGACCTTGTTAAAAAAAAAGAGAAATGTTTTTATACCATTTTCATTTAAAGTTATTCAAATAATAACAAAAATTTATTTAAATGAAAAGATTTAACAAAGAAAATATTTTGCAAGTCAAAAAAGAAACAGGAACAGTTATTTGTTAACATTATTTTTTTTGATGATATTTTTAAATTTTGTAATCAAAAACTTAAAACCAAATTCTTCTATTAACTTTGAGAATTTGAAAATAAAAAAAATAATTTTATTTAAGTTAGTTTAAATGTAAATTTCGGATGCTATGCTTTCATCTTCAGAAAGCTCTAAATAATTTTTTTAATAGAGAATTATTAGTTTTTTTTTTTTAAATACTATAAAATATTTTGTGCGTATACATATGTATATGTACGTTTTTTAAATTTTTATTTTTAAAATAAATATAAGTAAATAAATATAAATTGGGTGGCGCAACAGCTCGTGGAGAACCAGGACCTAGTGACTTACAACTCACAGCCATTCCTGTGTGCGTGTTGTTGGCAGGAATGGAGGGGACCTACAGTTTTTTGCCGAGTCCGAACGGCTAAATGAGAAGCACTTTTTCATGACAAGTATACTCTTGGAGGATTAGTCAGTTCCTCGCAAGAGGCAGTACCTCGGATAAAACATTTCTGTTCTTAGGTGGCACGATTTTTAAAATAAAAACTATGTTTGATATCAGCAAATGCATCAGCAAAAGTTACATTATCATAGGCTTAATTTTACGGGGTATCATGAAAAATTCACAGGTTAATACGGTTAAAATTACAGTACGCCATGTTTATTTAAGCTGGCGCATGTGCAAACGTAACATCATCATGTACCATAGGGTTAATTTAGCAGGAGATCATGTTAAATATACTGGTAAATGGGTGATTCTCAGCAAACTGATACTTTTATGTCCCATGGCGATTTTAGGTATTTACTGAGTATTTTTTCCACTTTTTACAACTGTATTAGATAGTTGATCATGTGTTCGATACATGGCAAGTGCAATTTCAAAAAAATCACAAGTATAAATATTTTTTAACCCAAATATTATATAATATTATTAATTTTATACCCTTAATGTCACTACCGTGGCATGTCCCCACCATGAGGCTACCAACTATTTCGTTAGAACTCGACTTTAATTAAAAATCAAAATTTGATTTGAGTTATATTTTCGTAAAATATATATAACTGCAGCTTTAAAATTCTATATTTTTATAAGTTATAACTCATTTACAGAATTTGCAGTTTGAGTTCAAAATCTGTCCCAGAGTTTTGAAGAAAATAAAATCAATTAATTTGTTTTTATTTTCGTGTTCGTACAGCTGTGTTATAAGGTGTATTGTAATTGTAATGTAAAAGCCTCGACTCAGAACAGCATACGTCACCGTAAATTTAAATGATAAGCAAACGACTCTCTCCAATTTGGTTTGAATGAGCATCAAAAATTTGACATCAGTTTGGCGCAAAAAAATGGTCACTACCGTGGTATGCGTTATTTCGAACACCATATACTTGTATTCATGGATCGAACCATTTTCCAATAAAATAAATAAATAAATTAGGTGGTGCAATAGCTCGTGGAGAACCAGGGCCTAGTGACTTACAACTCCCAACCATTCCTGTGTTCGTATTGTTAGCAGGAATGGAAGGGACCTACAGTTTTTTGTCGAGTGCGAACGGCTAAATGAGAAGCACTTTTTTCCACTCTCTACTAATTAAGATACTACAGTATATCCAGGAAATTTAACAAGACGACATGTGTTCATTCAGCAGTGAGTCAAGTTAAATTTACTAGATTTTCATGTTAAATTTACAGGATATTGGATATTGAGTCATGTAAAAGTAACTAGATCAACAGGTAAAATTTGCAGGATTACTAGTTTTAGGCAGTGCTAGATTCACACGGTGTCATAGAGATTCTACCTGCAACCTACGTTGGTTTAACATGACTTAAAAATCAGTTAATCGAGTTGAAAAATAACAACCTGAAAATCAGGTATAATTGACCAGAAATGGGTTAATTATACCTGCGTTTTTCTCTGATTGTGGGCCTTATTAAGGCAAAATTTTGATACAAAATATAGTTTGGATGACATTTTTTATTTATATTTTTTAAGTTTGAAAAATATTTACAAAAACAACTTTATTTAAAAAAGACTAATGGCCAATTTCACGAAAGGCTTTTATTTAATTGAAACGCCATTTCACCTTTAAATGATGTTTTTTGGTTTCACCAAGTGCTTTTATATTTAAGAAGATTTTAAATGCCCTTGTAAACTAAAAGCTCGTTTTTGTCTCATTAAAATTTAAAAGTCTTTTTTGCTAAGCCATTCCAGTCAACAACAGCTAGTATTTTGCTGTCAGAATAATTGTCCCTCTAATACACTTCGCATGTGTGAGGGAAACGACCTCTTTGTTTGTATCCAGGGATGTGATGAGGCAAATTCAGTTAAATTCAAATATCCATAAAATATCCCTTTTCTACATTGGTGAAACTGAAAAATTTTAAATGTCTGATAAAATTTAGAAGGAGTTTAGATAAAAGCAATTTTAGTGTTTGTTTATGAAATTGGCCATAATAGAGAAGATTTTTTGGTTTAAAAAAGTTCAGCATAACATTGTAAATTAAAGTAGTTTTGTTTTTAGAAAACTGCCCCTCCCATCTCAAGGGAGGGAAATAGAAACGATTTTTTCTTTGACTATAACCAAAAATTATTTTTAAAATTATAATGAATTAGGGGACGCCCGTATGAAAAAAATAAACTTGTTTTTAGAGTTCAAAAATGGTGCTTGGAGGAAATAAATAGAGAGTGGATGGTTAAATAATAAGGACGGGTTTGGCAAGATCCTTGGATATTTCAAACTTAATGAAATAAAATACAACGCTTTTTAGGCAACTGAAAATAAAATACCAATTTTTAGAACCACATAATTTTGTAACTATAATATACATATTAGGGTGGTCCTTATTTGTATGGAGGATTTTACTGAGCACCATTTTTTAAAAACGTTTACCGAAAAAATTTCATGCTAATCGGATTGTATTAACACGTGCCGCAATGCGCAATGAGTTTGAGTATTTGAATTTTCATAAAACCGACCAAAACCGGGTGCTATTAAGAATTTGATTTGCAGAATTAATAAAGTGCACTTTCAAATCCGTTACCTACTCTTGCTTCAAAATAAAAATATTAAAGGCACGACTGGGTTCCACGTTCTTGCTCAAAGAGTTCAATTTGCTTGGAAATTAAGAATTTTTAAAAATATTCGAGTAACTATACAAACATTTTTAAAATTATTATCGAAATCTTTTGAGCTGTTTTTAAGATATACATATAAGGTTTTCCATAACGGTTGTATAGCCAGTACCGTTATTTTTGGAGCTTAAACAGTATATAAATAATCCCTAATACTACGTTTTCATTAGAGCTGAAATGAGGTAATTTCGCAAATCACAGCAAAAGTGTTTTCATTTGTAATTTGGTTATTTCGTTTGACAGCTCATTTCATTTTTGAATTTCAACTGACTGTTAATCACTCTTTGTTGTTGTTTTCTTATTTCTCCTTCCATTGTGCTTTGGCATTTTCATACAAAATCTTTTCAGAGCTTTTCAAACTGTGGCTATGATTTCGTATCGAATTTGGAAATTTTAAACGAAACTATCTCATTTGGCCTAATGAAAACATATGTAGTATAACTCTCACAGGGGCATCAACTTTAAGCTCAATGCGGCACGTGTTAACGTGATTTAAAAAAATAAAAAAAATAGGGTAGTGTTTTAAGATGTCAATGAACAAAAAGAACAGGTGCTTAAAAGTTTTTAAAATAAGGACCACCCTAATACGTATATATACATATTAGGGTGGTCCTTATATTGGGTTTTTTTGAAATTCCAACTTGGATAGGCATGAAATGACTCTAAATAGAGAAAAAAAAATTTCCTAATTTTTTCAGATTTTTATTTCACCCCCCTGGTCTCCCTTTTTTCACTTCAAGGTACAAATAATGGAGTTAGAGTGATTCTTATAACACGCGAAAAAAATCAGAACTTTTAGATTAGATTGAGACGAAAAAAAAATCGTATTGGAGGGGGGTCTATTTCCCCCCGTTCTGGCGGGAGGGGTCATTTTCTAAAAATTTGATCCAAAAGAGAAAAAAATTATTAAAAAACAACGGGACCACTTACAATGGCATGCTATAGCTTTTTTGATAGCCATGAATCCAGTCTCTAATATTTTTCTTAAATCAAGTTTTTATTGTAAATAGTTTCTGAAAAAATAATTTTCAAACGTACCACATTATTATATTTGTTTGCATTTATAAGTTTGAAAATTATTTTTTCAAAAACTATTTACAATAAAAACTTGATTTAAAAAACATATTAGAGACTGGATTCACGACTTTAAAAAAAGCTATAGCATGCCATTGTAGGTGATCCCGTTGTTTTTTAATAGTTTTTTTTCTATTTCGGGTCATTTTTTTAGAAAATTACCCCTCCCGCCTGAACGGGGGGAAATAGTCGCCCCCTCCGATACAATTTTTTTTCGTTTGAATCTTATCTATAAGTTCTGATCTTTTTTCGCGTGTTATAAGAATCACCCTTAATCCATTATTTGTACCTTGAAGTGGAAAAAGGGAGACCAGGGGGGTGAAATAAAAATCTGAAAAAATTAGGGAAATTGTTTTTCAATGTTTTGAATCGAATGAAGGCTATCCAAGAATATGTCCAATTTAAGGACCACCCTAATACATATATATGTATATGAAAAATTTGGTCATGATTATTATTATAAAGAATCTTAAATGTAGTTTTTTGTCTTAGAATAAACGAGAGATAAACACGAAAAAAAAAATAAACGAAACATGTTACACATTCCTGCCCCAAGACTTCATTGGGCTTTTTACGCATCATCACTAAATCTCTCTTAATAAGGGTGTCAAGTTTCAAAACTGTTGAATCTATTTTGAGGTGAAGTCATATTTGTTCCTTCGTTGTTTGACTGAAAATGCAGATTTGGCCAAATCTAAATTTACAGAAAAAACAAAATAGATAGACATACCTCCAAAAGCACACAAAAAATGTGTATAGCTGTTAACATATCAAAAAGTTTTTATTTATTATTTTCAATTATTTAAGTAATTTCATTCCATTGTTATGAAAACCAAAGAGTTCAATTAGTCGCTAAGTATTAATTTATTTAAAATCCTTTATGTGTATCTTTTAATTAAGTTAAAATGCTATCCTCCATTCTCAGTTATCATATACATCAACTATTGAAAATAAAGAAAAAACAAGCACAAAACCACAGAAGCTCTGCGACATAATTGCAGACATCATCATTTGAAACCACCTGCTTTGACTGAAATTCTGTTTAACAGGTATACTCAGGCGGTCATGTGAAAAAATCAACAAAAGCTTTAAAAAAAAAACAAAAACAAAAACAACTTTAAAATGACAACGTTGCAAAACACATTTTCAAATGAATGAATGCATGGATGGATCTTTGTAGCTATTAACGGTGTACTTATTTGGCCGATGGGTACAAACATCGTGGCGATGCACATAAGGGTATTTGAATTTAAAAGCTGGCCAAAATCATTTCATTCAATGAAAGCATTTTTATAAAAACTAGGTCCTAGAGTCTCATCCAGTAACTGTGTGCGTGTATTCCGTGGGTAGAAATAGTGGAAACCTACAATTTTCTGTTGAATACGAACGGCTTAGATGAGAAGCAGTTTTTCATGACATACTCCTGGTGGATTTGTCACTTGATGCAGTATTCCAAAGGAAGACATTTTTATTTTTATTTTAAGTGGCATAGGCTCTAGGCTGGGATTTGATCTCCAGCGTATTTGAATTTGAATTAAATGGAAACTCAGTAATTTTAACTTGAATTTTGAGTTTTGACCAGCTTTTACTGCTTAATATCCCCATGTGAGATGGCATAAAATTTACGCAACAATCGTAGGTTAGGGTAGTCGCATGCTTATACAGAGTCATTCATTATGGTTTCCTGTAAGTCTTTTGTGAGAGCTACTAGGTGCATTTATAAAAATGACATCCAATGTTTGGTTATTTACAGGAGCATATAGATTCAAAACCACAAGCAAAACAAAGACCGACGACGACGCCAACGTTCGTCGTCTGCGATGGTGATACTACAACTACTTGTTTGACTAATCAGATGTTGCACCACCAATAAAGCTACCGCGTAAAAAGTAATTACACTTAATGTGACCCCTGTGGAGAGTTGATGCTTTGAAAAAGATAGATGAGCTTAGGACCACTGATTACAGTTTACTTTTTGCAATATTTTTGCTGTGCATTTTGTTCTTAACTTTTATGTCTATGTTTCGTTTTTATTTCTTAATAATTTTTACACTTTTGTATATTGTGTTTGCTTTTGGACATTGTTTAAATCTGTTATGAAATTTTAATAGCCAGGAATCAGGAAATCATAAGACCAGAACAGGTAAAAGCTAAAATGCTGCACAAATCACTTGGTTAATTAGAAAAGTTTATCTGTTTTAGAAACATGTTACCTAAAAAGTAAAAATATTCAAATGACAGAAAGTAAACAAAAAACTCTGCCAAACTTTGTGGATTTAAAAAAAAAGTGAAAAAGACTTGTTATTTGCTTCAAAACTCAGTAAAGACGAATTTTTCCTTAAGATTCTTGAGGAAGTTTGCTTTTCTTAATAAAAAAATAAGATGGAAATAAGACCTTTAAAAGGTTCCTTTGCAGTAGAACTCTTCAAAACTAGGTACCTAATATGCTGGTTCCTTTTTCGATGAAATGGCAACGAGGGTGGTGTGGTGGGCGGAGTGCCTTGCACACGTTGCCAAAAGTAAATGCCTTTGTTTCTACTCAGTCTCCAACTTGAACTTCTACATAATCAGGTAGAATAAGCTTTCGAAATGTCTTCAAATATACGAAAAAGGATGAAGGAAAAGTTTGGTAGTTTTCCTTTAATCGTTGCGGATTGTGAGCAATATACCATCACTGCAAGAGGGATGACTTAAGTTTGCTATGATAAATGCTGGAGGTATGTTCCAAATGAACAAAATGAAGAACTAATCTGTGGTATTTATTGCACCATGAACTTTTTCATGGAACTTAGTAGGTATTATTTAAAAAAAAAAAACTAACTTATAGAAGATTTATTTTTGAAATTACTTTTTTAGTTCTTGAGGAACATCAAAGCTATTTGGTTTTGGATTATGCAGTAGGAACCTACATATTTCATTTTGAAGTTTTTAAAACAAGAATTTTGCTCAAAGCATTATGTTATTTAACTTTTGTTTAAAAGGCTTTTATTTTAAATTTATAAGAAAAAATAAAATTTATAGGAAAACGATACTTGGGATACATGTAGATAAGGGTGAGTCAAATTTAAGGAAATTGCTTTGATTTTCTTTCTTGATACCATTAAAAACAGGTAGCTTGGGGCTCTACGAGTATAACATTGTTATAAAATTATGAGTTCAAAATTATAACGTTTGGAGGTGCGTCATCGCCAGTTTGCCTTTTCCATACAAATTGTATGCGAAAAAAGTGGAATTTTATTACTTCTAACCATTGAAACTGGAAGGATTTCGTTGACATATTTTAATAGAAAATTGAACTTTCTAAAAAAAAATGTCTTCGCCAACTAATAAATAGAAATTACCATTTAGAAGAAATTAAGTGCTAAAACAAAGCTCACTGAGATTTCATTACCTTAATTTATTTAAATTAACTATAAGCCAACATTTTTAACCATGTATCGCTCCAATTAACCAGCTTTTGGTTGCTTTACGTATTTTTGCAAAGGTAAACTATTATGGCTACATGGTCACGATCTTCTCATGATGCGACAATTTTCAGTAATTGCAGGATACGAAACGCTTTGGGGACACAGACGAGTGCAAAAACAGATTTTTTCCTCTTAGGTAGGTCGCATTCAAATTTGGTTTTGTGAAGGAACTATAAGTTTCTTTTCCTTTAATAGGTATCCTCAAAAATCTTTTTTGATCAATCCAAGAAGTTCAGCAGAACAATTGTATAATGAGTCTCAAACTCGTTCCCGAGGTGTAATGGAAAACGCTTTTGCAATTTTAAAAAGAAGATTTCCCGTTTTGGCGTATGGTGCCCGATTGCACTGTATTAATAATAATAGTTGCTGCATGTGCAGCATCTTAAGCTGTACAGTCTTCTTTTTTAATTTTTTTTAATATCTCAGTCGTAATTATTGTGATATCAAGCACCAAGGATAGTCGCTAAAGATCGTGCTCAATATTGCGTTGATATTTTGTTTAATCTGCTTCTTCTTTAAAAGTATCGTATTGCAGCTTGGCAAGTTCCATTTTGATTTTCGCCAGTTGAGAATACTCCTCTGAAATCTTACTGCTTGGAAATGTTGAGGCGATTGATCTTCTCCTGGAAGTCCATGGAGAGTTTTCCGGTCGTTCGGTGTCATCAAGTTGTTTTTTAGATGCTTTTGACTTCATTATTGGTGCTGTACTTTCTTTTTCATTATTAGCAAGTGATGTATCACTTTCAATCTCAGCCATTGGTTCTTTGACTTCGTGGCTTGTGTTTTTAGTTTCGGGTGTACTTTTTTTAGCATTGATGGGTGTGTAGTAACTCCAGTTGCTGTTTAGTTTCTAATTGCACTAAAAAACATTTATAATATTAAGTGGGCATTCTTCAATATTGTTTAAATGTTCATTTGTTAATTATCTTTTCGTTCTGTTCAATCTACTTGTCAGCATCAAGTTTATTATTCAGCCCATAAATAGTTTCAGGCTTCATGATTGTCACAGCTAGTTCGAAACTAGGGTCGATAGGTGTGTATTGCTTGGTGCACGGAACTAAGTCCCCGGGAACTTAATTACTAATAAGATTGATGTTTTACTTGGAAGTGGGAATTTAATCCACATTTAAAGGGAAGTAAAACCACTAGACTATGCCGATGATATATGTCTCTTGGCAAATAACATCAGCGGGCTGAACGGGATGTGTCAAGCTCTGAAGGTAAAAGGAGAGGCGTGTGGTCTGAAAATAAATAGCAAAAAGACAAAAATAATGCTCACAGGCCGCTCCACACATCAGCGTATTTTAATACAGGAGACGCCAGTTGAAGAGGTGGAACAATTTAACTACCTTGGAAGTATTGTTTCAGCAAATGGTGGTACTGATCTGGACGTTCAAAGTAGAATAAATAAAGCTCGCGCAGCCTTCGGTTCTCTCTCCCAAATTTGGAAATCATGTCAAATCTCCTTGCGCACAAAGTTGAGACTCTTCGAATCCAATGTCAAATCCGTGCTGTTATATGCTTGCGAAGCCTGGAAAGTCACGACTACCATCTCAAAGAAATTGCAGGCTTTTGTGAACCGTTGTCTACGCCATATTCTAAAAATTCGCTGGCCACAAATTATATCAAACGAGGAATTGTGGCGCAGGACAAGCCAGGAGCGGCTGGACGTTAACATAAGAAAGCGTAAATGGCAATGGATTGGTCACACACTGAGGAAACCAAACGATGAAATTGCAAAGCAGTCATTTGAATGGAATCCTCAGGGTGCACGGCGGGTTGGAAGACCAAGAACAACATGGAAATCAACAGTTCTAGCAGAAGCAGACTCCCAGAGAAAGACGTGGCCACAGTTAAAATATCTATCTGCAGACCGAGAAGGATGGAAACGATTTGTTGGCGCCCTATGCCCCAACCGGGGTTACAGGACTTGATGATGATGATGAAAACCACTCAGTTTTTGAGCAATTTAATTCCCACCTTTCCATGAGAACTAAGTTCACTTCGTTAGAGTGGATTAAGTTCCCATTTAGTGAGAACTAAGTCCCTCGGTGGACTAAGTTCCCGCGGGCAATTAGTTCCCTGCACCGTTTGGTTTTCCCCTTCCTGTATGGATACTTGAGCTTTTTCTTTCGCTGCTTCTTTTCTAATATCTGCCGTGTAGTTGGCATAATACCTTTTGAGAGACTCGCTATTCCTATACAAGCTCTGTATTGGCTGTTGAAATTTTGTTCAATTCTGAGCCAAGCATTTTCCCTCTTTTTCCAAGTTGCACCATCGGTTTTTTTTTTCATCACTTCTTTTTCATCGTAGGCACCATGCAAAAGCAGCGTTTTTTCATGTTGGGAAAAAGTTGAGATTTCATTTGTTTTATTAACTGACATTTTTCAAACACAAAACACGTTAAAATGAGAAAATAATTTTTTACGCATAATAATTTGATATTTGGATAGACCGACTTGAATTTAGTTATCATTGAAAAGTAGTTGCTTACTATGTTAAACATAACAGGTGTGTTTTTTTTTTCCTTGTCCGAATGGGCTTGGACGAAAAAAACGACGTCGGGGCTAAGCAATTTACATGTTTAAAGCAAAAACAACTAAGCCCAGAGAATTTTCGGGGCATAAATTTAGCCCAGATAAAAACTGTGTTACCGGCACAAATTTCATACATGTTATCGATATTTTGTATAGAAACTCCATTTTTTCTGTAATGGCGTCGCTAAGCCCCGATGTCGTTTTTTTCGTCCGATTCCCCCGGGCTTGCAAAAAAAAAACACACCTAATGCTAAGCATAATATACCATTGAATTAAAATCATTATCATTATTTAACAACATTTTTTTTTAATTATAAATGCAAAAATCAGCATTCTGAAAGTAGATATGTTGCATTTGGAAGTTATTTTACATTTAGAATTGCGGAAATTTTCTTAGATCTTTATTTTTTGACTAATCCGTTCACGAATACACTAAGTTTAAGCCTTGTACCTAAAAAATTTATCAAGTAATCCAATATCTTTTATTAATCTTTAAGAGCTTTAGGCTCGTTTGGCAAGCTTTTTCGACCGCCAAACCCGTCTGGCATAATTTTTGTATGTATAGGAATGTATAAACTAAATTATAAATAAGTTTTAGCCTTGTGCGAGTAGGTTAATTTTGACCCTTTTTTTTCATTTTGAAAAAATCAGATGGCAACCCTTCGACCGCGGCAACCCTGCCAGACCGTGGTTTTCATACTTAACTAATCCAAAATCAAGCATACACAAAGTTGTAGCCTTGTGTCTAGTAGGTTAGTCAAAGTGGCTGGTAGCTCTCCGACTATTATGTCTCAAAGCTGCCCTAAAATTTCAAAATACTCAATTTTTTAAATTATGTAAGTAACTACATTTGTATCAAAAATTTCATTTTTCTATTTATTATACGAAAATTATAAAAATTAAAAATTTGATTAAACATTTAACATGTGTTTTCCTATATAAAACTTCATTTGTCTTGGGGACGAATTTTGTTTTATTTATTTGGTAGATATTAGGGGATCGAACAAACCTTTATTTAAAAATTATTTTTATAAGATCCACCCTAACGTATACGTATGTATAAGAAGGTTCATCAATTAAAAATTAATTTTACAGTAGTTAATGCCATTTTGATTGACAGTGATAATTAAAATAATATCAAGAGTTATACGATTTCAATTAAGGATACTGCAATAAAAGAAACCACAATATCTCTGTCAATTTATTAAATAATAATTATTATCATTATCATCATAAATATATAAGTGTATACTTGTGTGTGTTCGGTTCGATATAAATTTTCCCAATCATATTTCAGTTGTAATTATTGTATTGAAAATTAAATATCTGTTCAAGACCTGAATGTGTATGAATCTTAATTTACACATTTTATTCAATTTATAGATTTTATTCTCAGTGGCGTAGCGTGAGTTTCTGCCGCCCGGGGCGGTGGAAAATTTTGCCGCCCCCTCCCCCCCACAAATTTGTAAATATTCAAATACAAACAAATTTGAACTACATAAACAAACAAATTCTTCTAAATTTTTTGGCAAAACTTAGTGTATTGTTTATTGATTTCCACTTCTTTCAAACTCTGTCAACACGCTTATGTCAACGTGTAATAGCGGGCATAACAGAGTTGTAGATCTTAATTCTCTACAAAAAAGCTTAAGATGATACTTTTTCCTAAAACTGTCTCATTTTCCGAATGAATATTGTATCAGTAAATTAATTAATGCTTTATTTTTAAGTTTTTGGTACAAGGAAAATTTTGTTTATGGAAAAAATATCTCAAACAATTTCTCATCGTCGAACTCGAGATTTTGATTGATAGGGAAGACATAAAAGTGGGTCTCACAATAGGTGTGTTCTTTTCCTTGTCCGAATGGGCTTGGGGAAAACACGACTTCGGAGCTTAGCAACGCCATAACAGAAAAAAAATTTGAGTTTCCATACAAACTATCGATAACAAGTATAAAATTTATGCCGGTAACACAGTTTTATCTGGATATAAGTTAGGTGCCAGTTATAGCTATCATTGAAACTCATCATTGAAAAATTTAAAGATTGATTTTGAGATTTTTAGAAAGCAAAATCTTTTATTATTTTGATGGACGATCAAAGCTCAAAACTTAATTAATATTTCTAGTCAAAAAAAAATTTCAAATAGGCCAAACTTTCCACAAAAATTGATTTTTGATTTTTCAATGATCATTGGTAAGGTAGTTCAATCATTGAAATAAGAAAAGTCTTTCTATGTGGAAATTTGGGCCTATTTGAACAATTTTTGTGGCTAGAAATATTAATTAAGCCTTAAGCTTTATATTTCCATTAAAATTATAACTGATTTTACTTCCTAAACGTCTCAAAATCAATCATTAAAGTTTTCAATGATGAGTTTCAATGAAAGCTATAACTGGCACCTTAAGCCCCAAAAACTCTCTGGGCTTTGCTAAGCCCGATCGCGGTTGGTTTTTGTTGCATTCAACATGTAAATTGCTTAGCCCTGACGTCGTTTTTTTCGTCCAAGTCCATTCGGGCAGGGAAAAAACACAAATAATAATTCTGTCTTTGTGTTTGTTCCTTCGGCAACAGCCTAAGCAGCAGGAAGGATTTTCCATACACTTGGTATATAGTGGTTTTTGGTCACTCCCCCATATATTTTTTCACTTTTTTTTAACCAAAAGCACGGACAAATTTTTTTAGAAATTTTGCCAAATTTTATTTTTCTCAAAAACAGCTCAACAACATTGACTTTTGGTTTTCTGGAAAACTGTGTGACTGATTTTAATTTTTTGTTTTTGAAAGTTTGTTTCCTAAAAACATAAAAAAAAAACCTTAGAACCAAAGCTTTCGAAAAAGTATTTTTTGGATTTTCAAAGTAAATTTCAAATTTTTAAATACCTCTGAATAATATTGCGAATTAAAATTCGCAAAAAAATATTTACCCATAAGAAAAATCTAGTTTTTTTTTAAGTTTAATTTTTATCTTTATATACCTACATTTTTTTTCTCCAAAAACTCATCAATTCAGATGACATTTTTTTTTTTGTCAACAAAACACTTTTCTCCCATAAATTCCATGTTTTTATTCACAATTTTTAAAACCGTTCGTACGTGCAACCCAATTGTGGACTTTGTTATATTTGGAATGGTATGATAACACATAAAATTATCAATAAGAAAGTTTACTAGTCGGTATAACCCTGTATGAATAAGTAATAATTTTCAGTTTCCGAAATTTCAGAAAAATCAAGAAAAGAAATTACTATCTTCAACATTACCTATTTATTTTTTTTAATTGAAAGGTTATTCTGTTGACGACAAAACTTTTGGTTTCAGGTCCGCCCGCCCCGGACAGAATTTTTTAGCGACACCAAAATTTAATAATAATGCGAACTTCAGGGCACTTTCAGTAATCAGCACGGTAGTTTCGGGTATTAGTATTCAATGCAAAGCCTTTCTGATCACGCAACGCTGATTCCCACCTGGGTTGCAAAATCAGTAATTCGCATGAATACATTGGCTGGGGGCGGCAAAATTTTACAGTTAATACCTATTAGTTATTAAATTTTTCCGCTCCGTATATAGTGCAGCAAATTTTGCCGCCCCCCATAAAGTGCCGCCCGGGGCGGACCGCCCCCTCCGCCCCCCCTACGCTACGCCACTGTTTATTCTTAATGTGGCATGATGCTTTTTTATAATTATTTAAGCTGATTTAAGGTCTTTGGGTTCAGGGTCAAACTGGTCTAAAATGATACTCAATTACTAAAGGTTTAAATTAATAAAAATAAAATATAAAATTTCATTCAAAATGAATTTTTAATGTTAGTGTTTGCCTTATAAAATATGATGACAATGACAGAATAACATATTAAATTTTTATCAATTGAATTAACTCGGTAAATTTATTGGTCTTACGTTAAAAACGGTCGCACCAAATATTTGGCCCTTTTACGTTTCTGATATCTAGATGATTTTGGTCTGTCAGTTTTACTGAAAAAAACGAGATGTCTATTCGAATTTTTTTTTTATAAATTAATTACTTGCGACAAAAAATCGGTTCAATAATTATTTGCAAACAAAAAGTACCCAGCTGTTGGCAAGCAAAAATCTAGAAAATTTCAGTGTGAGTTTTGTGTAGAGTAAAAGTAGAAATTGTATTGAAGAATTGCGTTCATTTCATACGTATGTACCTGCACAGTAGTTCACTTGAATAAAGGCAAAAATAAAATTGTAGTAAACGGTATGTTCATGGCCATAACAAACTTATGTGTTGACGGTAAGCAAAGGTTTTTAATCCCTCCATGGAATACACTTACAAAAATTATTTCCTTTTCAAAAGTAACCGACATTTTTCAAAGTTAGTAAAAATACTCAAACTAAGCAGTAAAATTGTTTCACATGAATAAAGGCAACAGCTAAAATTGTAGAAAAGTTTAACATTTTGATTTTATTGATTCTTTTTTGTGGTAATTATTATAAACAATAATAAACTAAATAATTTATTGGTGGGTATGACCACCGTTTTTTAAATTAATTCAAAAATCCGCTGTGGAACTGAGTCATACAGAGATTTTATATAATTCAGCGATATTCTGGCCCAAGCAGACTTAAGAGTGTTCCGAACTGAAATTGTGATTTCATGAATAAGATTGCGAAGCGTGTACTTGTCCGATCAAAGCGATTTAGGTGTCTATGGACAGATAAACTTATTCTCTATGCCATCATTGGAGAAAATTTAATTTTCTGCTCTAGATTTTGGTAAAAGCCTCTAAGAAATCGAGAAAATGGCTAAAATGGCTGTTTTTCAAAGCAAATGTAGCCTACACTATATCATTTTTTGCAAAAAAATGTTTAATAACATAAAATTCTATATTTTTATTATGACACTATTGGAGAACATTTTTAATTTTGTACCTAATAAAAATTTTAATATTACAAAATAAAAATGCTTGTGAATTTTGAAAAAAACCCATTTTTGACAGTCAATTTTTTATACCTAACGGTACTTTTTTGACAAATTTGTTTGCTGTGGATATAAATTCAATATATTTTTCATGATTTTCATTAATTATGTAATCATATTTGTATCATTTGATATTGAAATTTTTAATTCTTAAAATGCACTTTTTGATAGAAAATTTATGTAAATTTAGAAGTTAAAATCAGTTACTTTTAGATAAAATTAGTTTTAATACAATAATACACCTACTATTGACCAATTAGTAAAAATGCAAAGTTTTATAAAACAAAGTATCTGATGAAAGTGAAAAAACGGTCTTATATATGCAAAAAAAAAAGTTAGCAAATGACTGGTTTTGTTCAGTTCGGAACACTCTTAATGACATGCATAAGTCCTTTTTTATTTTCGTACTGCCTCCCTCCTTCGTATAGCTTACGTTTAAGCCACTCCCAGACATTTTCGTTAATGTTAAGGTCAGGTGAATATGGCGGCCAATTCATCACTTCAACTTGTTGGCTTACAATACAAGACTTTACAATACGAGCAGTATGGATTGGTACGTTGTCATGTTGCAAGATCCATGGTAAAGGTCCAAAAAAGTCCTTCAGCTTAGGAAAAGCTGATTCAAATACTTCCCTGTAGGTTATTCCTGTCATTTTTGTACTTTAAACATAAAGCTCCAGTGCTCCATAATAGGCGATTGCAACCCAGATCATTACTGCACCCTTTCGCCTTTCGGCTATGATGGAGTGTTAGAAGTAGTTCCTGTTGTTTCAATTAATAAAATGGCATACTCTTTGAGCTCTAAGTTATTTATCAAGCTGTTTTTACAATTAAAAGAAAACGATTTAAATGCTTTTTTAAACTTTTTTTTATAGTGCATTCTCTTCAGAAGTTCCGAAACATTACTCCACTTAAGAATTTTAATAATGCATGCTATTCAAAAAAAAACAAAAAATTGCCTTAATTCAAGTGAACCGCAGTTTAAGTATGTATGTATGTACATAGGTATTTCTGAGAATCTGAGACTGCTCAAATTTCTGAAACTCTGAACTGGATAAGGCCATTTACATCGAGATGATTGTAAGGATGTTTGCAAGGCTTGTAGAGATTTACAACACACCTCATCCCTCATGAGTACCTATAGGTATTCGAAGAACATTCACAATAGAACCTTTCAATTGTCCATTAAATTCTATACGAAACATGCGATTGTCTTTGTGATCGTCCTTACGACCTACTGAACGTGAATGACCCAGCCGTTTTAACTTTAATTGCTTAAAACTTGCCATTCACACTTTTTTAGACCCCTCACAACCCATATGCCTAATTAAAAGCATATCATCGGCTTTCTGTTAAAACCTCGTAAGTCTTTAAATGACATTTAAATGTATTTCAGGTCAACAAATATTACTGAAATAAAATTTCAATGTCTTGTAACTGTTTTATGGTTCTTTTTGGCTCTATCAATAAATTTTAAAACCTTTAATGATCTAAGAACTCCATTTTATTACAATTTTAATCGTTTTTTTTGTGTCTTTTCAAATGCGACTAACGAGGTTTTGACAAAAAGCCTATGCTATTATTTTAAAAATTAAACTTGTTTTCAAAGAAAATTTTGAAATTTGACTGATTGAATTGTTTTTAAAGTTAATTAATTTTTTGTATGGTCAAATGATTTTGTCATAATATTTTTTTTTTTTCATTTTATATTGTTTAAAATAAAGTATCTTATTGCTACCTTATATCTTCTACGTCTACTCTACATAATAATCCTCTACATCAAATTTCATTCAAACTTGTTTTAGCCATTTGAGCTTGATTAAAAGACAAACAGCCGAGCATCGTAATGTAGGTTTATATACATACAAATTTTCACGTTTACATGTAATATTATAAATAGGATTAACTGGAAGCAGGATTATTAGGATATTAATTCATTAGAGAAATTGAAATGTTCACCTTCCCATTAGAGCACTACCCCCAACAATTAAATGATGGTCAACCTATGTAGGTATGTACTTAATTTGAGAAATTGGACAATTTTTACAATCAAATTACTTTTTTGAACAATTAAAACAATAAACAAATCGTTAGTTACTTCATAATAATAATAAAATCAAAGTAAGGTGTAACCCGACCCAATTCAAAATAAAAAAAAAGAAGAAAAAACCTCCAATGACCAGAACAAATTAATGCTTTGGAACAGATGCGTCATAATTTAACCCCGTTTTTATTGGCAATGGTGCTTTAAATAAACTCAACAAAAACATATATCCAAAAAGAAACTACAAAAATAAATGCGAGACAATGAAAAATGTGCAGTGAAAAAAAAACTACACCAAATGTGTGTTCATATCATGGTTTGATTAAAGTGGGTTGGGTCAGTGTGCCAGAAGGTTTTCAGTTATTTAATTATTATTTTTTTTTTTTTTTTCAAAATTTGTGATTTTATATTTTTGCGTGCTCTTTGGGGAAAGTATTCGTTTCGTGGAAATAATTGTTATTTTATTTATGATTGCCAACAGCAGCTTTTAAAAATAATTCTTAATTGATAAAGGTTATAATGTTGGTACCAAATTGTGTTTAAACTCTTCATAATTGGAAATATTTTCAATTAATTTGAAAGCACAGTAGGTTAAAGGAAATATCATTAGGGTGTTAATTTGTATTAAATTCTGTGAATTTATTAAAATCGATTAAAACGGCATATACTTGTTAAATGTCAATATTAATTGTGTTAAATGTTTGAAACCAGTGAAGCAATTGGGCATTTTACGGCGAATTTTGTGGTTTTTGCTCTCACTGGCCAATGGCTCGTTTGATCTTGTCGAATTTCCTTAGCTGGTGCTTGGAGCAGACCATGTCAACATCTGATGTTCTTTTGTTTGACCTTTGTTCAGCTTGTTTGTTGACACTGTGGTAGATTATAGCCATACATTTGCCATAACCATGTGAAGAAGATGGTCAAACAAATGCATTTAAAATACCAAATTTTACTTTTTTGCAGAATTTTGTGTTTAGCAAAAATTGTGTTCCTCAAGGCCACTACTTCTATTTGACTGTTGTATTCAGATACCACAAATGATCACTCAATCGATACGTGGTCTTTGATGAATCTATCATATCGTTGCACATTGGATGTGGAGTTCTTACCTGTGAAATTCTACGCCTTGGCTGTTTTTTTAAAAAAGGAGTCAGCAATTCAGTACTCTATTTCACTTCACTGTACCAAGAATATGAATGCCTTTTCTAGTTGTCGAAGAAAAGAATATACATATGTAGTTGCAATAATTTGTTGGTATATTTGCTTCACAAAACTCAGCAAAGTACTTCTCCACTTTCGAAAAGCGTTTATTGAGCCCTTCAATCTGTGGTCTTAACTTATAAAGCATATCACCTCTGGGCTGGGTTAAGGCAATCAAATCAAAACATCTTGTAACTGTCGTTGAAATGCAAATTTTGACACTCAAATTTTGTTTAGTGGCGCAGTGATGAAAAATTTTATACATCCTATAATCTAGGGTTTAGCACGGTACCACTTAAGTGTTTACTTAATGTTAAGTAATTCACTTTCACTTTTTAAGTTGCAAGTAATACTTTTTATTGTTTCGCCATCTATATAGTATCATGCTTAAACCATATTAATTGGGACGAAGGAATTATGTTTTATTTTAAATAACTTTTTCATAAATTGTTTTGGTGCTGGGTCCGATGGAGTAGGTAGTGTCTGTCCGAGGAGAGTTTGAATCTGTGTCTGAAACTGGGACAAATGGAATTTTCCATAGATTTCTGTTCGAAATGAGTCTGTTGAAGGAGGTTCTGAAGGTGAGTCTGGGACAAGTACGACGGAATCACTTTTTTTAAATAACGTTCATATAATTTGGGTTTGATAGATTAGGGTCAAGAATTTTCCGCCACACCCTACTCCATCAGTCTCGACCACCAAAGAAATCCATGAAAAGATTTAACAAAAAAAAATAAAAAGTTGTTCCTTTTTCCCAGTTCCAGATTCACCTCCAAATTTCCTGGGACAGACACTATTTCATCGGACCCACCACCAACAAAAATGAATGAAAAAGTTATCTAAAAAGCAGGTGTTTCTTGTCCCAATTCAAGACCTACCTCCAAAATCTCCTCCGTCAGACCTCAGACACTAATGGCCAATTTCATAAACAAACACTAAAATTACTTTTATCTAAACTCCTTCTAAATTTTATCAGACATTTAAAATTTTTCAGTTTCACCAATGTAGAAAAGGGATATTTTAGGGATATTTTAATTTGACTGAGTTTGCTCACATCCCTGGATTCAAAAAAAGAGGTTGTTTCCCTCGCACATGCGAAGTCTATGATAAAAAGTGAAAAAGCATTATGGATGAGGAACAATTATTCTGACAGCAAAATATCAGCTGTTGTTGACTGAAATGGCTTCACAAAAAAGACTTTTAAAATTTAATGAGACAAAAACGAGCTTTTAGTTTACAAGGACATTTAAAATCTTCTTAAATATAAAAGCATTTGGTGAAACCAAAAAACATCATTTTAAGACTAAAAGGCTTTTTAAATAATTAAAAGCCTTTCGTTAAATCGGCCATAAGTATACTCCATCGGACACACCACCCAAAATATCTATTAACTTATTTAAAAAAAAATCGGATGGATCTGAAGATTGAGTCCAAGTGGATCCATTTTGCAAAACAATACTAATCAAAACAAATTTAAATATGTACCCACACCTACATATAGTACCTGTCGTCACGATTCTTTAATTCTTCTATCCAAGTATTCACAGGATAATTTAAATCAATTCAGCTAGCAAATTTGAATCAGATTAAGAAATCCATTTCAGTTCAATTTAGGTCCACATGGAATTGAGTCCATTTCGAATTCACTTCTCTATGTAAAAGCATCAAAGTGATTTTTTTTTTGTATTTAAAAATCTTTTGATATAATACCTTTGTATATAAAATCTATAGTACTATCATCAGCCAATTTTTTTTATTTTCATAAGCCTTCACCAGGCGGCGCTAATATGGAAATGTATTTGATATTTGAGAGTTGAAATAGAAGAAAAATGTAAAAGGAACATTAAAAAGACGTAAGAGAGGGTTATATTACATTGATTCTCGCAACAATAAAGGGAGCAAGGGAGACAAATGAATCAGTTGCTTGTGCCATACTAACGACAAGAATAAATGAAAGGAAATAAAAATAAAACAAATTGCTTTCTATTACTCGATTGTGTTTGTATGTGAGCTTGAGGTATAAGTTATATGTTTGTTTATAGATTTATACGTACATACATAATGTAGGTAGGCATGTAGATTATATTTTCGTTTATTATTTAAATTTTGCTTTTCAAATCTTGGGTATTTGACTTGAAATTTTTAATCTGTGTAGCAATGTTGCAACTTTTCACCACATCTATGAAGGAATTATTTAAGGACATGTTGCGATATTTTAATTTTTTATATTTACCTTATGTAGGTAGTAGGAGTTTTATCAGTTTTTCCAAATTTTACTAAAACATTATGATAACAGTCTTACGATAACAATCCATGGAATTTAAACCATCATCGCGTAAAATAAAGAGTATATTAAGTTTTTGTTAGGAAAAAATGCATTAGGTAGTTTTATTTTGAATAGTTTTGTTTTGATCTATTGCTATTGAATAAAACTTTTTTTTTAACTATTGGGATGCAATTTTTACTTGCGATTATAGGTACTATAAGGCAAGTTTTGGATTCGTGCAAAAAAAAAAATTTAGATAACAATCAAACATGATATTACGATGATAGAGGACACGAAAAAAGTGGGTGGCACAATTCTGTCTGTCTGTCTGTCTGTCTGTTCGTCTACAGCCTATACGGCTCGATCGATTTTCTTCAAACTTGGTACATAGTGGTTTTTGGTGATTCTGCCGACACGTTTTTTTCATTTTTTTTTTAGAACCAAAAATAACGGTACCTGTCATACATTTTTTTTTTGGCAAATTTACATAATCGTATTTTTCTCAAAAACGGCTCGACAACTTTTCTTAAAAAAAATTCAATAAATTTATTTTAGTAAAGGCTTTCTTTGGGTGGAAAACCATTTTTCAAAAATGGTTATTAATGGTACCTCCCAAGGAACCATTTTTTTAATTTTTGATTTTCTTCAAAATGGTATGACCGATTTCATTTATTTTTTTTTATACAAAAGCTTCCAAGAAATGTTAATAGTTTTGTGTTCCAACATTTTTGAAAAAATATTTTTTGGATTTTTAAAAAATATTTCAAATTTTTTTTGGAAAATCATATATTTCGAAAACGGCATCATAGATTTTTTTGAAACTCGATATTTAAGACTCTTTTAGTACTCTCTAAAATATTTTTAGAAAAAATTTTACATTTATGAAAAAATAACGGTACCTTCCATACAAAAGTGAAAAAACCGCAAAGGAAAATATTTTTGCTTGAAAACGACTAGAGGCCCAATGTAATTTTTTGTATTAATTTTTATTTTCTGGTGTTCAATATGCAATCAAGTGAATACCAAAGATTGGTTTGCTTTTGAGATATAAGAGACAAGAACATTGTTGAATTATATGTTTTAAGCTTTTTCTTAAAAAAAAAAAAACTGTTTGTAGACCAGAAAAAAGAACTCAAATCGTATGGGGAGCCTTGAAATAATTAATTCATGAAATATTAAAATTGGTATCGACGCAGAATTCCAGAATTGCACCTTATGGCATTATCCAAAGTCCCTCAAAATCCGAAATATTACCGAAAACCCTTTTAAAATAATGGGATTCCACTGACATCCCTGACTTTGAATAAATGTTTCTTCAGTATTCGATTAAAAACTAATTAAAGCAAAAAAATAGTAAAAAAAAACTAGTATTTAGTCTCAAAATTAGGAATAAAGACAGTATAAGCTTGTTTTTTGTCATTTTTTGTTCTGAAATTTTTCATGGAAATCACTTGATTTAAAATCAAGATGATAGAACAGACTTTTAGCTTTAAAAAAATGTGTAATTCTTAATTGTAAGTATTACCATTATTTCTAAATATTTTTTTTCATCTAAAGTGTTTTTTTAGAAAATTGCACCTCCCGCCCAAATGGGGTGAGATAGACCCCCCTCTTTCATAGTAAAAAATGCTTGTAAATAACTGTTCTATACAAAACTGTCAATAAACTTTGTCACCCGAGTTATCGTATTCTCCCCTTATAGGTATTGTTTAATTATCGATAGATGTTTCAAATTTCACTGATTGTTCAGGGCTGTTATTTTGCACTCCTTTTTCATTCCAACTGTGTCAAACAGGAAAAGTGCTGCAAAAGCAATGCTAAGAACATCCAAACGAAAACAGACCTAAAGCAACCAACCAGGGTTGCCAGCTCAAGAAGCACTTGTGTAGCCCAATTTCAGAATTCTTGTAACCCTAATCGCTACCCAAAATCTAGCCCAAAAATTAGCCCAATCTCATCTTAAAAATATAGGATTACTTATACATTCCACGCTTTTTGTTTTTGTTTTTTGGAATAATTTCCAGGGACAAATCCTTAAAATCTGGACGAACTAAAATACACTAGTCAACAATATTAAAGGAACAAATTTTTTTTCAATTTTTGTTAGCGTTTTTTGAAGAGCTGTATCTTTGTGACGAGTGGTCGTATTGAGTTGAAATAAAAAGCATTTTACAGCTTTATGTTTTTTGTTTCGAGATTTGTTTGCAAACAAATTTTTTTGAAGTACCGTTATTGCGTTATTGCAAAAAATGAGACGAGATAACAAAATTATTTTGTTTTTATTTTTTTTGAAGGTCCTCATTTCTATGGATAAATTTTTTTGAGTCAATTAAATGTCATGATCAGATACCTTGTTTATTCAGCTTCAATTCAGTTTTTTTGTTGTTTTCGTACGATTTTTTTTGACATGGTTTATCTGACTTTGAATGAAAAAAGATACTTTTAGCCTTGATTACCAATATCTCAGCAAATAATGACGCTATAAAAAATTCAAAGACAGTTTTGGAAATTTGAAAAAGCGTTTTACAAGATTTTTTTATGATTTTGCAGAAATTATTTTTTTTTACCGTTCACCGTTAGTTTAAAAAAAGGACTAAAAACCGACGTTTTGTGGTCTTTTCGTAAATCTTTTTTTTTCGTTGCAAATATTTATTGCATGGCTTGCGTTGGTATGCAAATTTATAGACTTTTAAATCATCAATATTCTTGTAAATTTTCAAATTTATTCATCGAACCGTTTTTCCTCACCAAAACTTCAAAGTCTTACAAACCAGGTAAAGGAACAAATTGTGGTGTTCCTAAACAATGCGAAGTTGTCATCAAAATGACAAGAAAACCGCAATTCCAGTGGATTTTTTTCACAGTTTTGCATTAGTTAGATACTTTTTTGAATGGAAATGAAAAAAAATTACATTTTTCAAAAAAAAAAAAAATTAAAAAAATCAAGTTTTTTTGTTTGAAATTTTTTTTAAATTAATTCTTTTTATTTTTTTGTTTAATGTACTTTATATTTCATTTCAATTCAAAAAAGTATCTAACTAATGCAAAACTGTGAAAAAAATCCACTGGAATTGCGGTTTTCCTGGTAATTTTGATGACAACTTCGCATTGTTTAGGAACACCACAATTTGTTCCTTTACCTGGTTTGTAAGACTTTGAAGTTTTGGTGAGGAAAAACGGTTCGATGAATAAATTTGAAAATTTACAAGAATATTGATGATTTAAAAGTCTATAAATTTGCATACCAACGCAAGCCATGTAATCAATATTTGCAACGAAAAAAAAAAGATTTACGAAAAGACCACAAAACGTCGGTTTTTAGTACTTTTTTTAAAATTACCGGTGAACGGTAAAAAAAAATAATTTCTACAAAATCATAAAAAAATCTTGTAAAACGCTTTTTCAAATTTCCAAAACTGTCTTTGAAATTTTTATAACATCATTACTTGCTGAGATATTGGTAATCAAGGCTAAAAGTATCTTTTTTCATTCAAAGTCAGATAAACCATGTCAAAAAAAAAACGTACGACAACAACAAAAAAACTGAATTGAAGCTGAATAAACAAGGTATCTGATCATGACATTTAATTGACTCAAAAAAAATTATCCATAGAAATGAGGACCTTCAAAAAAAATAATAATTTAGTTGTCTCGTCTCATTTTTTGCAATAACGCAATAACGGTACTTCAAAAAAACTTGTTTGCAAACAAATCTCGAAACAAAAAACATAAAGCTGTAAAATGCTTTTTATTTCAACTCAATACGACCACTCGTCACAAAGATAAAGCTCTTCAAAAAACGCTAACAAAAACTGAAAAAAAATTTGTTCCTTTAATATTGTTGACTAGTGTATATCGTTGAACTTATGTAACGAATTTTCTTAAAAGTTATAGAAATAATATGAAATTGGGCTACTTTTTTCTTATTCTTGTCGCGAATTAAGGAAAAAGATAGCCCAATTTATGATAAATAGCCCAATCTCACAACCCTGCAACCAACCACCCCAAACAAAAATTCGTTTTTTTACCCACCCCAGCACAAAAATATTCCGATCGTATGCTGAGCGGCAGCAGCAGCAGCCGAGCATGAGCAACAGCAGCCGTCAATGACAACCACCTACGTGCTTACCATATTCCAACAACAACCAACAAAAATAACAAAAAACGAAAGTAAACAAAACAACCCAAAAATATACACACTAAATGACAACGAAAATTACACCTAACAGCAGCAACCTTCCCCCACCAAAGCATTTTTACGACTGAAATCTGATAAAAACAAAACACGAAAGAAAACACAAAAGTAAAATAAACAAATAAAAAGATTTAAAGTAACCATGGTTACAAATACAATCTTACAATATAACTTGCAAGCATATATTTTGTTGTTTGTTTCCGAATACAAATTTTTTCTTTTCCAACTATAGAAAGAAAAACAATCATACTTTCATTTCAGCTCACATCAGAGCCAAATACGCATACGCACCCAACTCTCAGCCTATTATTCATTGACAAAACCAATACCTTTGAAAAAAACAAAATTGCTTGATTTCTTGCCTCCCTCCAACTCTTATAAAAAAGTGTACAGCTCTCTCATTATTTTATTATTACACTTTATTCTTCATTTGCCATATTCTTAAGTTTACAATTCAGCTGTACACACTTAGTTAGGCTCAGCACCAGTAATTTCATAAGCCGTCACTTGGTTCGTGCCAGTCGTTCGTCACCCATGATAGTACTATAGATTTTATATACAAAGATAATACTTTAATAATATAATAATAATAATAATAAAAATAAATTAAAATTAATTTTTAAAGATTACAATTTGTACGTATATTTGTTATTAATTATTTCTTAAACTTCTTTTCATTTCAGGTAATGCAACTTACAACATACATAAGGATTTTTTGTAAGCTATGAAATTGCTTAATCTTAATTGTAGCTGCAGTATAAGATACAAGCTAGTTAAAAATAAACAATTTTGCTAATAACGGGTGATTTTTTAAGAGGTTTAGAACTTTTTTTTTTTTTTAAAACACAAAAAATTCGAAAAAATGAATGAAATATTTATTTGAATCGATAGTTTGAACCTTGCAATTTAATGTTTAAAGATAATTTCATGCAAATGTTGACCGCGGCTGCGTCTCAGGTAGCCCATCCGCTGAGTCCAATTTTGGCATACTCTTTCACACATATCGGCCGGTATCTCACGAATGAATGCATGGATGTTGGCTTCCAGTGCGTCAATCGAAGCGGGCTTGTCCCTATAGACATTAGCCTTGACATACCCCCACAAAAAATAATCTAATGGTGTCAAATCGCACGATCTAGGCGGCCAATTGACCGGCCCGAAACGTGAAATTTACTGTTC
Organism: Dasysyrphus tricinctus; assembly: GCA_963921185.1. Classification (NCBI taxonomy): domain Eukaryota; kingdom Metazoa; phylum Arthropoda; class Insecta; order Diptera; family Syrphidae; genus Dasysyrphus; species Dasysyrphus tricinctus. The sequence goes on along the minus strand of OY992532.1, from coordinate 131,716,529 downwards.
ACCAAACTCGCCTCGCAATTGCGCCATTGTTTCGCGTGCTGTGTGGCATGTGGCACCGTCTTGTTGAAACCACATATCATGCAAGTCAAGAACTTCCATTTCGGGCAAAAAAAAGTTTGTTATCATCGCTCGGTAGCGTTCACCATTGACAGTAACGCTGCGATTCGCATCATCTTTGAAGAAATATGGCCCAATAATGCCGCCGGCCCATAAACCGCACCAAACAGTGGCTTTTTCGGGATGCATTGGTAGCTGTTGCAATGCTTCTGGCTGATCTTCACTCCAAATGCGGCAATTATGCTTATTTACGCACCCATTCAACCGAAAATGAGCCTCATCGCTGAACACAATTTTTCGATAAAAAAGCGGATCCTCGGCCAGCTTTCCAAGAGCCCATTCACCAAAAATTCGGCGTTGTGGTAGGTCGGCTGGCTTTAGTTCTTGCACCAGCTGTATTTTAAAAGGCTTAACGCCCAAATCCTTCCGCAAAATTTTCCACGTAGTGCTGTAACAAAGGCCTAACTGCTGGGAACGGCGCCGAATCGACATTTCGCGGTCTTCTGTCACACTAGCTGATACGGCCGCAATATTTTCTTCACTACGCACAGTACGTAAACGTGTTGGTGGTTTAATGTCCAACAAAGTAAATTTGGTGCGAAATTTGGTCACAATCTTCCGAATAGACTGCTCAGAAGGTCGAGAATGCCGACCATAACATGGAAGCAGCGCGCGATGAACATTTCGAACCGAGCACGAATTTTGATAGTAAAATTCAATAATTTGCAAGCGTTGTTCATTTGTAAGACGATCCATGGTTAAATTGCAAACCAAACTGAAGCTGTTTGACAGTGACACAAGGTACTAAACACACGTCAGCTGTCAAAACCAGTGTTGCCAAAACCAAACCAGCTAAAAAATCACCCGTTAGATGCAATGCATCTACATTAAATTTAGTCTACATTCAAAACGGAAGATTATAAAAGTGATCTCACATGAGTTAAATTTTATTTTATTTTATTTTATTTTATTTTATTTTATTTTTTGTTGGCGGGAGATGAAGAGCGTAACAACAGTAAAAAATCGTGCGAGTCCAGGACTATTTTCGTAAATGATGTGTAACATCTCTTTGTATCGAGTAAAGTTACTGAAAAGTTAAAATGCTATTTATAGAATATTTTAAGCAGAATCTAATATTGATTATTTTGTACATACATGATACCTACATTTTATTTCTCAATATTCAAGTTTTTATAGATTATCAAGAAATTTGCGATATTTTATCTCTAACAAAATTGGCACCTCTTATAATAATTTCATGTCAATTCGAACCATTATAATTTCTATAGAAGTATAAATAACGTGACCACCTCTACCAAAATTACCGGTACAGTACCAAAATTTAACGCTGTGTAAATAAATAAATAAATTGGGTGGCGCAACAGCTCATGGAGAACCAGGGCCTAGTGACTTACTACTCACAACCATTCCTGTGTGCGTGTTTGTAGGCAGGAATGGAGGGTACCTACAGTTTTTTGCCGAGTCCGAACGGCTTAATGAGAAGCACTTTTTCATGAAAAGTATTCTCTTGGAGGATTTGTCAGTTCCTCGCAAGAGGCAGTACCTCGAATAAAACATTTCTGTTTTTAGGTCGCACGGCTGGGAATCGAACCCACACCTTCGGCATGACAGTCCTACGCACTAACAATCAAGCCACGAGGTACTACTTTTTTAACGCTGTGTACCGTGTACCGAAAAAAGTCTCTGTACACACATATATACCAAAATCAAATTCGTGTACATATACCTACGGAAATTTATTGGCAGGAGTATCAAAGTCTCCAGTGGACAAATTTAAAAAAAAAATGGCCGAAAATTCTAGCACATTGCAGATAAGAGTCGGAAAACCTGGACGAAAAAGAGCATGCACGGTGTGGGATGAACAAAAAATAACGGAAATTTGTATAAAAATAGAAAAAATCAAGAAGGTTATTGACACTTCTTATCAAGGGGTCGGAATCAACATTACAGATACGAGGACCCGACGATAAACCGACGACGTTGTTTGAAGGATATGTGATTTTTTAGCCACCGTCCAGCAAATAAGCTGATTCTTACTAAACTATATGTAGCAAAGGGAATAATGGTTCAAATGGGCTAAGATACTTAAACTTAAAACTTGGCATATATTTTAGATCTCATTACTTTTTTTGGCTGATTTTTTACGCATAGGTTTCTTGTGCATGTAAGAACTCCGTTTTTAACATTTATGATTTTGTTGTAATTTCACCCTTTTTTGTAAAGATTTTATTTTGACAGGTGAAAGTCAAGCCCTACCGCTTAACAAAGTTTCATAATTCTACGACAACCAAAAGTACTCCATATAAATAATAGCAATTCTGATAAAGTGGGTGGATGGCACGCCCCCTGAATGGAAAAATTCAAATTTTCAATTTTTTTCTTTCAAAGTACTTCAAGCCCTACTGACCTACCAATTTTCATCGTTCTACAACAGTCGAAAGTGCTCCACATAATTTATAAGAATTTTTAAGAATGTGGGTGGATGCCACGCCCCCTGAATAGAAAATTACAATTTTTCGATTTTTTTCTTTCTAAGTGCTTCAAGCCCTACCGACCTACCAATTTTCATCGTTCTATAACAATCGGAAGTGCTTAATTTATAAGAATTTTTTAGAAAGTGGGTGGATGCCACGCCCCCTGAATAGAAAATTGCAAGTTTTCGATTTTTTCCTTTGCATGCACCACAAGGCCTATGGCCTATCGTTGTGTGAAATTTCAAGTTTCTATGATGTTGGGAAGTGCTCTATAATTTTGATGATCTGTCAGTGAGTCAGTGAGTAAGTGAGTCAGTGAGTCAGTGAGTCAGTGAGTCAGTGAGTCAGTGAGTCAGTGAGTGAGTCAGTCAGTTACGGTTTTTGCGATTTTTGAAGTCCTATATCTCGGGAATTACTAATGCTAAAGAATTAAAATTTGGTGAGCCACATGTGTTCGATTATCTCAGCAAATACTGCGAATTTGAATTTTCTGATTTTATTGGTACTGAAGTTAGAGGGGCGTTGAAAATCGCCTGAGTTTGTTCCTGTAAAAATGGTGTAGTGCCGCGAACTTGACTGGGGACCGTGCCCTTTAATGGAGACCATCTTAACGAAGCTTGCGGTATAGTAGAAACATTTTTTTTTTATCGTTTACATTCTAGTTTTTGAAGCTTAACCACAAATTTAGATTCAACGAAAAAATAGGTTGCTGAGGGTTTATGCTGCATATATTTTGACCATATACTGCAAATTAGTATTTTTTGCTTGGTGGCCGTAATAATTTATTAAATAAACTAAACTAAGATTTAAAAAAAATACATTTTCTTATGTTCCGAAATCGGCTTTGGCAGTTTTGAAGATTGAAAAAGAAAGAGTTACCGTAGTTATAAGCCATTTCGGGAGAGCTTATTCTTGATCTTCCTAATCCTGAATTTGAATTTTTAGTGAATAATATGCTATAATTTTGCGTTGAGTAATGTTCATTGATCTAGGATCACTTATGAAACCCACAAAGAAATTTCACAACTCTATACCTAACTACCATATTTGTTTTACCTCATTTCACCATTTTAACGAATACATTTTTAAATCATCCAGCCAGTGGTCCTGGAAGACCATCTTATTTTTTAGAATGACCTTTACAGCACAAAAAGTATGATTTTTAGAGCAAAAATAATTTCTAAAATCGGATACTTTTTTTTTACTTATTTCACCCTATAGACATAAAGCTTTGTTTTGAAAATTATCTAGCAATAAAGGCGAACTCTAAATATAACTTTCCAAGCACATAAAAATTTTTTTAAATCAGATACCCCATTTTTTACCCAATTTCACCCCTAAATATACATATATGTATGAATGTGTATATGTATCCGTTAATTATAACTTTTCAAACACAACAAAAAAATATATAGGGATTCTGGTTATAACAGAATCCCTATATTTTTTTTACCCCCTTTCACTCTGAGAATAGAGTTTAATTTTGAAAAATATTTAGCTGTAAGCCCATCCTTTAACAACAACAAGTAAACAACACAAAAAAAAATTCAAATCGGATTCTTTTTTGTTTCTACCCCCATTTCACCCTAAAGAAAAATAAATAAACCTTATATATGTCAAGTTTTTAACCCATCCTCTAAGTCCAACCTCTTAGTAACCATTTCAATCAGAAAAACGAATTTTTTAATTCCATTTCTTTCTATAAACAGAATTGTTTACAAAATTTTAACCCTAAAGCCTTCTTCTAAAAATTAACATTCAAGCTCCAAAAGATTTTTTTAGGTCGGATCTGTACGTTTTAGTTTTTAAAAATATAAAAATCAAAACTTTCACAAATTACCAAACAAAATATAACTATCTAGATTTCAACCTTAAAATCAATTGTTATCAAAATAAAATTTAGCCTGTGTTCCTCAGGGGCACTGTAGCTTTCCATTAGTTAAATAGTTTTTAGGATTGGTTCAGTAATTCTAATGATTACCCCCTACCCCACATAGTCACAAACAAACAGACAAATCTTTATAATATTTAGTATAGACACAGACAAATTCCAACTACAAACTTTTTCTATTATAAAACTCACAATTTCATAGTTTTTTGTTTTGATCCCAATACTTGAACTTTTTGGTTGGACGAGGTGCTCCAATAGTTCCACTAAAAAAACCTCGACCAATAAATATAAAATTAGAGCAAGTACCCTCACTAGTACCCAGTCTTGCATATAATTTTTGAATATTAAAAACTGTCCACAATTTTTCGTTTATTTGTTCATTTTAATTTTAAACTTAAAATCTTATATTATGTCAAATCATTAAACAAAGTTCATTTACCTGCATCGTTTAAGTGCCTCAGCACGTTTTAGTAGAAGAAGGGTATACTCAAAGAAGGTTTTCAACTTCTGTTTGCTATCAATTGACATACAATGTGATGGCTGAACTATTTATATTTATTTTACCATCCAAAGTACCTACCTACCTCAGAATCTCTTCCTAACTAGTCACTACACAAAATACCACATGATTTCAGCACAGAAAATAGAGTAAAAAAAATTATAGCATCAATACTAATTTTTCGAAAGTCGTTTCGAATGCAGAAGCTCTTCAAGATTATTGGCCTATTGAGCAAATAGTTGCGAGAAAATAGATTGGAGTGACGACAACTGAACGATCAACCGAGCGATGACTGACGCACGACAACGACCGACCGACCGACCGACGACCGATGCCAACGGTAAGCCAGCATGTTACTTGATGCTGCTTCTAATAGAAATTTATCGCTCTATTAGCTTCAAGTGCAAAAAGTCTTGAAAATTGGTACCGGTCTCCCGCACATTTTCATTTTGAAAAGTTTGTCCAACATAGTACTTCTTGGCCAATGGAACTGGAAATGAAGGTGTCGGTGCTTGCTATAGCTTTATAGGTACATACTTTGTGGTAAAGCTATGTGATCGCTTGGTCATGAATGAAATTTAATGCACATTCGTTGAGCTAGCTATATAGTACCTACTCTTATAAACGGGTTTCTTCGCACATTTATGGTCAACTCTATACTCCATTGCGGAGAAACTGGGTCAGAAGTTTCATCGATTCACATCGGTAAGCGATGCCAACGATGACATTTGGTTGCTTGAAATTCAGGTTCGAAGTCCACCATCAAAGAGTGTCAATGGAAAAGAGTCTTGTTATCTTATGCATATATGGCATGCGGGCGAAAAAGTGAACAAATCGTTTGCATACTTCCAGCATCTTTTTTGCAAGATAGATTTTAATTGAAGACTCAGCACCTACTAACAGTTTAGATCTTTAGAGGAGGTGTTAGGTTTGGGATAAAGTGGTGGCATTAGTAGGTTTATAGACTAATTAGCATAACCACACCACCAGCTGTTGGAGATGTTGATGGAGATATTCCAATTTATTCTTAACGGTGTTTTTTTTTTTTTAAAACGACGCGAATATTTCTTTTAAGAACAAGTTTAACATTTTCCTATTTCCTTTTATTAATATTTCAAAGAAGGAAATAAAATTATACAAAAATATTAACGACTGAATTGCTCAAACGAGCTTTTTGTGGTCCACAGTTTTAATGTTTCAAGGTAATGGAGATGTAGAGCATAGTTACATTGTTATGGGAAATGTTGTACAAAGTACCCACTGAAAACTGATATTTTTCTTGAATTTGTTTGTAATAATTTATAATTTTATATTTTGGTGAATATTATTGCTACTGTCAAAAGTACCTGAGTGAAATATATAGAAATAAAAATAAGATAATTTTCTAAAACAAACGTCAAAACGCATTTTCTTTGACAATTAAAAACTCAATTTTGAAACACTCACTTGGGACGTCACGTCAGGTATGAAGTTTAATCGAAATCTTTGGAAGCGTTTTTGAGAAAATTTTAAAAATAAAACTCAAATTGTAAGTGAGCTTAGTCAAAAATTCATTAGTCTGTACAAAATTCTAAATGAGTCAAAATTTTTGATTTGACAAATCGAACCAACTACAATAACCTCCAATAGGAAGTCCACCCATTTTGGACGTCCAAAAAGTTAGCTCGCCAACATAGGCATAAAAAATTAAAAATTTTATTAGAGTTTTATGCTCTTTTTGTGCTATTTTTGTGTTGTTTTCGCAATTTTTGTGCTTTAATATATGTTTTTGTATGCAATGTTGTGTCACCTTTAATTTAAGCTAGCACAACTTTGTCAATTATTAACCGATTTTAATAAGAGAGGTGTCATTATTTTGTGCTTTTTGTGTGTTATTTATCTGCATTTAAAAAAAATTATTCTTAGGTTTATTTATTTTTGTATGCAATTCTGTGTCACCTTAAATTAAAGGCAGCACAACTTTGTCAATTACTTACCGATTTCAATGGAACTGGTTTCGTAATTATGTGCTCTTTGTGTGTTATATATCTGTATTTTAAAAGATTGGATTCAAATATCTATTTTTTTTTTTATGAAAATCATATTTGTACCCAAAAATGAAAGTGTGTACATAAACAGTTCATCATGCATTTGCATAAAATAAAACCAACTCGTCGCCGCGCCGAGCGAGATCGGTCCAACCAAATCATTTCAACTCGATGCTGGGTTTACAAGGAATACTACACAAAATAATGGGAAATTTTCAACTTTTCGAGTTGATTCAGATCCAGTTGTCGATGATAATAAAACACGCCTGATGTAAACGTAATTGGCTGCGTTCAGATTTGTATACAAAACTATCCTGATGCGAAACGAAATTTTTAGTTGGTTTCCACCAAGGCAACCAAATGCTTACGAAAACGTAAGCTCAAGACTTAATTAATATTTCTAGTCAAAAAAAAAATTCGAATAGGCCCAACTTTCCACAAAAATTGAATTTTGATTTTGCAATGATCATTGGTAAGGTAGTTCAATCATTGAAATAAGAAAAGTCTTTTTATGTGGAAAGTCAGGCCAATTCGAACAATTTTTTGACTAGAAATATTAATTAAGTCTTGAGCTTTGATCGCCCATCAAAATAATGAATGATTGTGCTTTCTAAACGTCTCAAAATCAATCATTAAAGTTTTCAATGATAGCTAGAACTGGCACCTTAAATATGTACCAAGATTGAATCTCAAATAAAATGAAAAACAGCGGCAAATAATATGAAATTTATTAAGAAATAATTTGCCAACAGTTTTGTAACAATTACATAATTAAGTCATGATAAATGTTATTTGATTAAATCATGACTTCCTTCCATACATGAGTGTTTTGTTTTTTTTTTGTTAATTCTATTCTTATTTGTATTCTTCGAGATCTGGAGATGTGTGCCTCGTTCTTCCCTTCCCCACATTTTAACAAAGCCACCATACGAAAAAAGATTATTCACTTTGTTTTGAATCAAGACGACTATGTTGTTGGGTTACAATGACATTTATGTTTTCCTAAGTTTATTGTAAAAGCTTTCGTTCAAGTTATATAATTACAATCTTGTATCTTAAATTATAATTTTTTTTTATACTTTTCCACCACTTTTCTGTGTTCGAATATTCACCATCTCAATAATCTCATCCCTAACCAAAAACAAGCACTTAATAATTTTTGTATTGAAACAAATATTTTCTGTATCTGAATGTGGCCCTTTCCCATTAGCTACACCACTGACTGATTAAAAACAGCTGTTCTATTTATTCTATTCACATTCCATGTCACCATTTTTGTACGCATTGTTTTACTTTTCGTTCTGCAGTACGCTGCTCGATGAACGAAATTGAAAATTGTTGCATATTTTTTGGAGAAGTCTACACTCTCTTTTCGCACACAATTAATTACCCGGCCATTTATTGTGTGCGGAAAAATGACATTTATGTTTTTTCGTGTGTATTTTCGTTGTTTCTTGCATTACAGCGTGGCTAGCCTGTGTTCCTTTTTTTTCGCTATGTTTTCGTTAGCATTTGGTTGCCTTGGTGGAAACCAACTAAAAATTTCGTTTCGCATCAGGATATAGTTTTGTATACAAATCTGAACGCAGCCAATTACGTTTACATCAGGCGTGTTTTATTATCATCGACATCTGGATCTGAATCAACTCGAAAAGTTGAAAATTTCCCATTATTTTCTGTAGTATTCCTTGTTAACCCAGCATCGAGTTGAAATGATTTGGTTGGACCGATCTCACTCGGCGCGGCGAGGAGTTGGTTTTATTTTATGCAAATGCATGATGGACTGTTTATGTACACACTTTCATTTTTGGGTACAAATATGATTTTCATAAAAAAAAAAATAGATATTTGAATCCAATCTTTTAAAATACAGATATATAACACACAAAGAGCACATAATTACGAAACCAGTTTCATTGAAATCGGTAAGTAATTGACAAAGTTGTGCTGCCTTTAATTTAAGGTGACACAGAATTGCATACAAAAAAAAATAAACCTAAGAATATTTTTTTTTTAATGCAGATAAATAACACACAAAGAGCACAAAATAATGACACCTCTCTTATGAAAATCGGTTAATAATTGACAAAGTTGTGCTAGCTTAAATTTAAGGTGACACAACATTGCATACAAAAACATTTATTAAAGCACAAAAATTGCGAAAACAACACAAAAATAGCACAAAAAGAGCATAAAATTCTAATAAAATTTTTAATTTTGTATGCCTATGTTGGCGAGCTAACTTTTTGGACGTCCATTTTGGTTCTAACTCAATATACGGTGACGCACAGATGAACAGGCATACACATGCAGTAGATGAAGCAGTTACTTCCTCGGTTAAAAAAAAGAGGTTATAGCTGAAAGCTTGTCTAAGAGGATCTTCTAATAAATTACAGTAAAATAGGTGTGCAAATGTCGTTAAAATTTGTCTCTCGTAATTCACAACTGAAATTATTTTTTATTCCCAGAAAGCCTGGACACTACGAGAAGCAAGGACATCAACTTTATTAAGATTTCGAGAGAATACAAACAAATACTACAGATGGTTCAAAATAAAAACTACAGATGTTCTTGGGATGAAGGTTTTTTAAAGCTCCCTAAAGGCATTTCCCATATCATCTCACTACTTATATACATTAAGTGGCGCTCACAACCCAGATGGACTACGACCTCAACCAACAAGCCTCTAAAACCAGCTTTGTTCCAAGCTAGCCACATCCAGTTAAGCACAGCAAGGTTCTATGAGAGAGGGCTTCACTTTTCAAATCCTTTCTAAGCCCGAAGAATCAAGGGTTGTCAAAAGTAGGTTAGTAAAAGTAATTCTTCGTTTGATCTCTGCACTGCTGTCATTCTGAGGGGTAATAGTGGATCAGAGGTAGGCAAAATCCTTGACAACTTCGAAGCTATATCTATCCATCACGTTGGTTTTTTCCGAGTCCATAATGTGGAGAAACCTGTCTCGTTGAGAGCATATAATTTCGTTTTGTCTTCATTGGCAGCTAATCCCCGCCTCCGATTCAAAACTGACAAATGCAATAACCACAGCTCGCTTTATTGACTTTGCGTACTATTATTGATTCAAGAACGATGTTATGGATCGAAATGTTGGCCATCATCGTCCAGGTTGAAAGGAGTGTTTCGCAGAGAAGCGGTGTGTTGGCTATCTTTGCCGTTTAGCAATCTAGAGAAATATTCCTTCCAGATCCTTGCACAGGCTGTGTATCTACTACCATCTTTCCATTTTTGTCTCAACAGGTTTCCGTTCTGGCCTTGAGTTAATTAGTTTATCCCTTGAACGAATTATTGAACATTAAACCAGCCCGTACATTCCTCAATAGACTCGACCTCCCGCTTTTCGTGCTCTCGCTGTTTCTTTATAAGAAGTCAATGCTCATTCCTCCTTTTTTCTCGTAAGGCTTTTGGGCTGATCTATCAGCAGCTCTAGTTTGCGTCCTAAGCATTGCTTGGTAGGCCTCATTCTATTCTAAGCTACATATATGCGCTAACCGACACTCATAAATCGAACCAGAAGTTTCGTTGTGGTCACTGAGTTAAACCCCTCACGGCCTTCTTATTACTTTTTGACAATGTCTCCACTAGTCCTCTAAGATTGGCTTGGTAAGATATTAAGAGAGACATGGTCATCAAAAGTTCTGGAAATCTGTTACGGTTTTAGTTTTTCGACTTTGAATATTTTCACAGTGTCTGCTTATGGATATCCGAATACGGACCTGCGATACTACCTCTCAGTTTATGTTTCCACCTTGGAACGTTTGGACATCCAAGATACTGAAAGCATCTAACGTCTTCCACGATGTTATCGATTTAGTTGACGGCTTTTTGATCACAAGACCGCCAAGTCCCTTGGGCGTGGGAAACGACAACATTTTTCGCCTCATGTCGCAATGTCCACTATCTTATCCTATGTTCGTTATCAGAAGTTTCGTCATGCAGGGATGCAGGATGTTATCTCCAACATGTCAAATCAAAGATGCCCTCTTTTCCGAATCTAGCGTAAGACTCTCCTAGAATATGTTTTACTTCAAGCACATATCGTAAGTTTTCTCTAGGAGATCGTAGAATGCTTCTTTGGTTGAGTCTTCTATCTTTTCCGTGGCGGCGTGGGTGCAGATCAGCGTGTTGTTCTTGAAATTGGCTTTATTTCCGATTGTGATCAGGTGCTATCTTGCACTTTAAAAGCCCAAGACTTTTTACCTAAGTATTCCTCTTATCACAAAACCACAACGGCTATTTGCGTTTATCCTGCATCTTATAGAACTTACTTTCCCATCCGATGATACTTTCTGGATTGTTGTATTGTCAGTCTTTAACCTATCCAGGGTCTCCACTAATTGCTCAGCTGCACGTGGTCTATGTAAAGATTCTCCATTCTATGTGCAGATTCGAAATTCTTTCTTCTTGTTTCGTGTGCTGGGGTCATCTACTCTCAAATCTTCCGTATCTGAGAGTTGTTGTTCACAAGTACACAGCCCCCACCCTAGAGAACCAGTGTCTTATAAAGGACTGAGCTTCGAATAGGCGGAGTAGCCCATATAAAGTGTTCGCCAAGTATAGTCCAACTGGAACTGTATAGCTGGAACTGTAGACGCCTTCGTTTATTTCATCTCGAGAATGCATGCAATCGCTAAAGTGCCTTGGTGAGAACAACTTTTCGTTGTGGGGTAATTAATAGAAACAGCCTACTCAGCTCAGTAGAAAAATCCATTTTGCTTGCAGCATATATATTGCTGCTAGTTTGACGCCGCCTGAGCTTGTAATGACTGTTCCTGTACTTGAGGAGGCAAACTATTTCATGGAACCAATCTTCTTTTGCACTAGTGCGGTTATAAGTGTTCTGAAATATCTTTACAAAGATATCTGGCCCGGATAGTATCACCTTCACTGTTCTGAAGATGTGTTCTTTAACGCTGTGAAAACCACTGTTTAATAGCTCCTTCATATTAAGCCCTTCTCTATCCTCAAATTAAAAAAAAAGGAAGATCCCTTCCGAATAGAAACATAGTTTCAAAAGACACTTAACTTCCTAAAATATTTTTGCAATAATTCTATGTTAATTATTATTGAGTGTCTAATCTTTTACAAAGGCGAAAGGCACCTAGTTTTTAAGAGACATCCCTATGAGGCGATATCAATTTATATTTATTGCACTTGTAAGCTAACGACGAAATACTTTAATGGGGTTTTAAACCTACAAAAGTTTACTGCTTATCGACCTCTATACCCTATGTACTCTATCCTCGAGCACAAACATAGACAAAAGAAAAAGCTAACAAAAAAAAGTTTATGAATAAAAAATACAAATTTTTTAATAATCTGTTATCCCCAACTCTAGCTACTATAACAACACAAAACACTTATTACAACTTTTGAAACGTTCAATAAAAAAAAAAAAAATATATACACAAAGACAACCACAACAAGAGCGCGTCAAACCAGACCGACAGTAATCCCATAAGACTCGTGTTTCGTGGTGTACAAGAAGCTTGCTCTACTCCATACCATAATATTAGTTCAAAAGCAAAATATAATATAACCGCAGAATAAAAAAGAAGATATTAAAATTTAAAACAACGAATATTGTTAAGTTTGGAAACAGAGAGTGAGAGGAGGGAATAAAAATCAAATTGTCCATCGACCATGAAAATATCGCATCTATCTAGTTGTAGCAAGTTCACCGAACCACAACTTTAGAGACATCAGACTATAGGATTTGGATTCCAGAATCGCGTATATAGATAACGGGTGATTTTTTAGCTGGTTTGGTTTTGGCAACACTGGTTTTGACAGCTGACGTGTGTTTAGTACCTTGTGTCACTGTCAAACAGCTTCAGTTTGGTTTGCAATTTAACCATGGATCGTCTTACAAATGAACAACGCTTGCAAATTATTGAATTTTACTATCAAAATTCGTGCTCGGTTCGAAATGTTCAATGTTCAAAATTGTGTTCAGCGATGAGGCTCATTTTTGGTTGAATGGGTACGTAAATAAGCATAATTGCCGCATTTGGAGTGAAGATCAGCCAGAAGCATTGCAACAGCTACCAATGCATCCCGAAAAAGCCACTGTTTGGTGCGGTTTATGGGCCGGCGGCATTATTGGGCCATATTTCTTCAAAGATGATGCGAATCGCAGCGTTACTGTCAATGGTGAACGCTACCGAGCGATGATAACAAACTTTTTTTTGCCCGAAATGGAAGTTCTTGACTTGCATGATATGTGGTTTCAACAAGACGGTGCCACATACCACACAGCACGCGAAACAATGGCGCAATTGCGAGGCGAGTTTGGTGAACAGTTAATTTCACGTTTCGGGCCGGTCAATTGGCCGCCTAGATCTTGCGATTTGACACCATTAGATTAATTTTTGTGGGGGTATGTCAAGGCTAATGTCTATAGGGACAAGCCCGCTTCGATTGACGCACTGGAAGCCAACATCCATGCATTCATTCGTGAGATACCAGCCGATATGTGTGAAAGAGTATGCCAAAATTGGACTCAGCGGATGGGCTACCTGAGACGCAGCCGCGGTCAACATTTGCATGAAATTATCTTTAAACATTAAATTGCAAGGTTCAAACTATCGATTCAAATAAATATTTCATTCATTTTTTCGAATTTTTTGTGTTTTTTTTTTTTAAAGTTCTAAACCTCTTAAAAAATCACCCGTTACAAGAGTTACCACTGGGATTCAATTGTACCCTTGAGGATTCAATTTTACTCGTTCTATAGGCCTATAGGGCAAGTATTGGTTTCGTGTCAAAAAATTCGAGATTTCAATCAAATCTAGCATTACAATTATGGAGAAGTCTTATAAAGTTGGTTTCGTATTGAATTTATTATGTCCATCGGTCTGTGTCTTCGTTCGTCTGTGTGCCCGTGCGTCTGTGCGTCTGTACGTCTGTATATGCGCCTGTGTGTACATGCGTCTGTGCATCTGTGCATCTACTATTCATTGAGTTAGAGCTTAAGCGGATTAACTGATTTGCTTCAAATTTAGTACAGAGCATTGTAATGTGATTCCCTCTAGAGGAGAAATTTGAATTTTTGAAGTTGTTGTTCTTCATTCAAAGCTATTCAATATAAATCGAAGTATAATACGCAGCATGCACTGCACTTGTGTGGATTTCCTTTTGCACACAAAACCCCACCATCTAAACCAGCTTAACCGATTTTGATTTTTTATATTTTCAAAAAAATAGCTCCAACGCACAGTGGTCCCTTTGTTGAATTTTTTCGAAAAAAATCATTTCCCGTGCAAATTATTTTGATACCAATTAATGGACTATATAAAAAAACTTTCTGAGTCCATTTCTCAAGAATTTTAAACTGATTAAATTAATGATTTTTCAAATTTTCAAAATAGAAAAAAATTAATGTATAGTGCTTTGGGAACTTTAATAGAACTTTGGTTTGGTGACCTATAGCTATTTTAAGAGAGGCATTCCAAGGGTCTGGACTTTGGCACCTCATATATGGGTAATTTGAAAAAAAAAATGCAATCAATTAGGTAAGTAATTGGTCAGAATAGGTCAGCCAATCATAGAACAACCCTAGATAAATCAACCCTAGATAAATCAATACTTAAAATTTCTCAAGGTACCGCAAGGTCATGCGCCTTTGGCACCTCATTCGTGGGTAATTTATAAGAAATTTTAACCATCCGAAAGATTTCTAGATCGTGATAAATGGTCAACTATTTTCAGTAATTTGTAACTATAGAAATTTTTATGAATTTTCAAGTTCGTTTCAAGGTCACAAAATAAACTTTTGGCACCTCATTTCGGTCATTAAAAAAATATGCCGATTGAAAAGCCACTTTACAAAAAAAAAAATCAAGGTCATAGTGATTTTTGGAACTTCATTTATGGGAAATTCGCATTAAATGTATACCATCTGAAAGATCTCTAGGCCTTTATAAAAGGTCAGCTTGTTTCAGTAATTGGTTAGCTGTAGATTTTTTGTAATGAATTTTAAAACATTTCAAGGTCATAGCACAGACACTAGAGTTACATAGATATCGCATCCAGTACAAAAAGAAATTATCATTTTTTCAATATTTTGAGCTTGCAAGCTCCTTTTATTCTTCATCAAAAATCAAGTCGGTTGGTCGAACTACTGATGACTTATAGTTGACATTTTGTAATAATGTATGTAACACTATCTTTGTTTATTCTATAGCTGAATAGCTTACCCAAAATTGATATTACTGAGATGTAGCTCTACGTCCCACGATAAGGCAATCATTTGTATTTGCTTTGCGTGCTATGTCTATGTAACTATAGTATTTGTGGTCATTGTGATTTTTGACACCTCATTTATGGGAAACTTGCAAAAAATTAATATTACCTGAAAGGCCCTTAGATCCATGTAAAAGGTCAGCTACTTTGAGTAATTGATCAGCTTTAGATTCTTTTTTACGATTTTTTCAATTTTGTTTCCAAGCCTTTAAAAATGTATACAAAAACAAATCCATGGCTGACCAAATACTAAGTGACCATTTATGATGATCTAGTTACCTATCAACTAGCATAAATTTTTTGTAAAATCACCCAAATGGGCTGCCAAAAACAGATCGTGACCTTGATAACAAAAAAATTTAAGAAATAGGTGAATTGTGACATCATCATAATATTACTTAAAAAATTGGGGCGCACAGTGGCCCGTATTGACTTTTTTGGTTGCAAAAACTTTCAAACGAATGAAGATATCAACACAATTTTTTTATATCTTGAAAGAAATGTCCAAGGTCTTGAAAATGAGGGATTAAAAAAAATCACAGTGTTTCAGAATTTGTTAGTTAGTTTTAGTTAGTATGTGTTAAACATAATTGTTTTTTTTTAGTTTACAAAGGTCAAAAGTCAATATCTGAAATGGTCTGAGTGTAAGAGTGGAGAGGATTGTGTCTTCAGATCTTTTTAGTTTCGTGCATGTCATTGGGAAGAAATAAGTGGACTCGATGAGGCTGCAAGCATATTTAATAAGTCCTCATTCTGTCGAATCCTTGAAACTTTGCATTGATTTTGATATCTTTATTTCTTGTAGTCTTCATTTTAAGACTCTTGCATCAGGGAGATGTTCTGTAATCAGTACCTATCCGTTGGTATAATTGTGCGATGCCTTCGTTTTTAAAAATATTTATCTGACAAAAAAAAATCAACAATGCATAAAATTTATGAAGTTTTCTCACTCAGTTCAAAAATAGTTCACAACTGTTTTCACCGCAATGTATGTAAGTGATTTGAAATTTAATACTTTCGAGATAACAATCAAACATGACATTACCATGATAGAGAGTACCAAAAAAGTGGGGTGTACAATTCTGTCTGTCTGTCTGTTCGTCTACAGCCTAAACGGATCAATCGATTTTTTCAAACTTGGTACAAAGTGGTTTTTTGTGATTCTGCCCACACATTTTTTTCGTTTGCCATGCCATACAATTTATTTAGCGATTTTACATAAAAGCTTTCAAAAGATATAAGTGGTACTGTGTACCAAAATGTTTGAAAAATATTTTTTGAATTTTTAAAAAATGTTTCAAATTTTTTTTTTTTTTGAAAATCCAATGTTTCGAAAGCGACATGATCGATTGTTTCGAAACTCAATACATAAGAGTTTTTAAATATTTTTTGACAAAATTTTACTTTAAAGCTAAGTATACAGTTCTTTTGAGTAAAAAATTCTTCAAGGTGAGAAAAAAAAATATTTTCCACAAAGAAAAAATGTCCGTGGTGTAAAATTTTTTTTATTCGCCCTCAGTTTACACTTTAACAGTTTCCAAAAAAAAAATCTTAATGAGAATGATCTATGAAAAAGCAAACACAAATGCCAAACGCATTTTTTTTTGGAAAAAGAATGTCAGTGACATTGTTTTGTACGAAAAAAAATCGTGGTGAATATAAAATAAAAAAAATTTAAACGTCAAAAAAAAAATCACTCATATTTAGCCTATTTTCCAGTAAAGTTTTTAAAAATTTTAATACTATTAAGATAAATTTTTTACTTCAAAACTATGAGGCCAAAACATGCACTGAAAACGTCCCATAAAACCATACAGCTTTTGCTTATAAAGAGAGACAAACACAGGCTCAGTTCACTATCAATATCAATATAAATCAAAGTCCAGTCAATTTGTGCTCAAAAAGGCTCTTTGCGAGCAAATTGTGGGATAGTTCTGATTTGTTTCCTCCTTTATGTTTTCAGGGGTGCTGAATCCAAATCTGAGTTTTGCAAACAAAATTTCGTGACGCTACATGGAAAAAAACGCAAAAAATGATGCAAAAACGCATTTTTTGGGAGTTTTACACTGATGGCTCGAAAACTACCAATTATTCGAAAATTACATCAAAGTACCATTGAAATCTTACACAATTTTCAATAATTCCCTATTTAAGGTTTTCTTTTGAAACAACCCATTTGGCCTCAAGCGCTAGTCAAAAATTGACGTATTTTTACTATTTTCGAAAATCCACTCGAAAGCACTAAGAAATTACTTTGTGTGACAAAACTTGAATTTTGTCTGTAACATGAAATATGTTTAATGTTATAATAATGTTATATAAAGTTTTCTGATGGTCTTTGATGCGCTGAGTTCGAATCTGGCCTTGAAATCGCTCTATCACGTCACTTTTTTAGATATTCGAATCTAAAGATTTAAAAAAAAAATGCATTTCTTATGCAAATTTGGAGTTGTATTTTTTTCTCGAGGACAAAAATTACCCCAAATTTGCATAAAAAATGCATTTTTTTTTTTCAAAAACTTGACGTGATAGAGCAATTTCAAGGCCAGATTCGAACTCAGCGCATCAAAGACCACCAGAAAAGTATAATATTGTAATATTTTCTCAGGTTCGTTAATAAAACTTATTTACTTTATTCAAAACGTCCACTTATTTATTTCGCAAAATAAAACACTTTACTTTTCTTACTACAAACAAAACGATTTATTCTTCACCACTGAATTAATTCACAAACTTTACTTTTCACTTTTATTACAACCAACTTTATTCATTCACGATTAAAAACAAACTGTGTCGCTGCCGTTCAAACCTGTGCCTTTTATACTTGTTTTCCAAACTCTCGAAATAAGGAGAACGTTCTGGTCTCTGCTTCCAGAGCTTTCCGTAGGGGAAATTTCCCAATAATTTCCCTTCCAAAAGCTTTTATTTGACAGCTGGTAAATCTGCTATAATCCGGCAGATGGCGCTTCCTTCGTTTGAGAGTTGCTATAATTATAGCTAATAAGGGTATGTTTGCACTGCGACCGTAAGTTTTATTGTGTCCGTTTGTTTGCATTTCGGAGTCGTTATAGTTCAAATATGGAAAGTTATTACACTGCCCCCCTCTTAGGATTGATCGTCCCGAGCAAATCCACCACTTCCATCACCATTATAATGATGTAAACGGTCGCTGTGAACTACTTTTAGCTTGCCTCTTAATCCTCTCTGAATGCGGTAGACGACATCGTTTATTCGTTTTACAACAGTATAAGGGCCTTCCCAATTTTGTTGAAGCTTCGGTGAGAGTCCCTTTCGACGGTGGGGATTATAAAACCACACAAGGTCTCCCACTTGGAATCCTGTCGTTGTGGCTTTTGCGTCATATCTTGTTTTCATCCGATCACTCGATAGCTTTATATTTGCCCTCGTCCTTTCGTGAATGTCAACTAGCTTTTCTTTGAGGTTGTCCACGTAGTCGTCTATTCCTTGTGGCTCACTTGTAGAACATCCAAATTTGATTTCACTTGGTAGTCGTATTGTGCTCCCGAGCAGGATTTCTGATGGTGTATGTCCTGTTGAGCTATGTACCGCACTTCGATAGGCCATCAAGAATAACGGAATATGCCGATCCCAGTCTCGTTGGTTGTCGCTTACAACTTTGGAAAGGTGTTCTTTAAGGGTCCGGTTGAATCGTTCAACCATCCCATCAGATTGTGGGTGAAGTGGTGTTGTCCTCGTCTTTTTAATGCCAAGGAGTGTACAAACTTCCTGAAAAATTTTGGACTCGAAGTTCCTCCCTTGATCTGAATGGAGTTCCATAGGTACACCAAACCTGCTTACCCAGTTGAAAACAATCTGATCCGCGACTGTTTTGGTTTCCTGGTTTGGGATGGCAAATGCCTCAGGCCACTTGCTGAAGTAGTCCATTACTACCAGGATGTATCGGTTTCCGTTTTCGGTTTCTGGAAAAGGGCCTGCAACGTCTATTGCAATCCTCTCAAAGGGCGTGCCCACATTATACTGCTGCATTCTACTCTGGACTTTTCTGCCTGGTCCCTTGCTTGCAGCACAAGTATCACATTTTCGGCACCATTTTTCGACGTCTTCTCTTGCGTGTAGCCAGTAGAATCGCTGTCTTACCTTTTCCAGTGTCTTATTGACACCCAAATGTCCTCCGGAAGCTCCATCATGCAGCTCTTGCAGAACGTCATTAACTTTGGAACGAGGTATGACTAGCTGCATCACATATGATTTGCCGTCTGTGGATTCCCATTTACGTCTTAGTACTCCTTCTTGTACATGAAGCGAGTCCCATTGTGCCCAATACGCTTTAAGAGTTGGACTTCTATCGGAGATGTCACCCCATTCTGGTTTCTCTTGGTGTTCCTTCCACGCCAGAATGGGTTCAATATCCGAGTCTTCTTGTTGGGCAGTCCTCAGTTCTTCATTACTCCAACCGTAAATGGGATCGGCTCTTAATCGCTGGATGGAAGCAACCTCCTTCTCTTCCTGACGTGTGCAGTGCTTGCAGTCCGGTTTGCATGGTCTCCGAGATAAAGCATCTGCATTTGAGTGCAACCTTCCTCTTCGATGTTGGATCTGGTAGTCGTATGTCTGCAATCTCTCAATCCATCTTGCCACTTGACCTTCTGGATTTTTGAAGTTCAACAGCCAATTAAGTGCGCCATGATCTGTTCGAAGAAGGAACTTCTGTCCATAGATGTACTTATGGAAGTGTTTTGTTGCCGATACTAAAGCTAGAAGTTCTCTTCTGGTCACACAGTAATTTCTTTCTGGCTTTGAGAGCACCTTGCTGTAATAGGCAACGACCTTCTCTTCTCCTTCGTGGACTTGTGATAGTACGGCACCAATTCCTACGTTACTTGCGTCAGCGTCGATGATGAAAGGTTTCCCTGGTGTCGGATAGGCCAAAACTGGTGTATTGCATAGGCGCTGCTTAAGTTCCTGGAAGCTTTTCTCGCACTCGCTTGACCATTTGAACGGTTTGCTTTTCTCTGTTAGCTGGTGCAAACTTTTCGCGATCCCAGCAAAATCCTTCACAAATCGTCGATAGTACGTGGCTAGACCAAGAAAGCTCCGGAGTTGATGTTTATCCTGTGGTGTCGGCCAATTCTTTACGGTGTCAACTTTTTCAGGATCAGTCTTCACTCCTTGGGAAGAGATGATATGTCCCAAGTATTTTACCTCAGACTTGAAAAACTCGCACTTGTCTGGATTCAATTTCAAGTTTGCTTCTCGAAGCCTCTGGAACACGGCCTTAAGGTTTCCACAATGCTCATCAAATGTCTTACCATAAACAATGACATCGTCCAAATAGACTAGGCAAGATTTCCAAGTAAGTCCTTGTAAAACGCACTCCATCAAACGCTCAAATGTTGCCGGAGCGTTGCATAGTCCGAAAGGCATCACTTTAAATTGCCACAGACCATTTCCTGTGGAGAAAGCCGTCTTTTCTCGATCTTCTGGATGGATTTCTACCTGCCAGTAGCCACTCTTCAAGTCCAATGTTGAAAACCATTCAGCTCCTTCCATCGCATCCAGAGTATCGCTGATTCTTGGCAGAGGGTAGCTGTCTTTCTTTGTCACATCGTTCAGCCTCCGATAGTCCACACAAAATCGAGTACTTCCGTCCTTCTTTTTGACAAGAACAACTGGGGATGCCCATGGACTTTTAGAGTTTTCGATTAGTCCATCTTTCTTCATGGTCGATATCATCTCTTCAACTTCGGCTTGTTTGGCTAATGGGAGACGTCTTGCTGGTTGTCGAATAGGTCTTGCGTCTCCTGTGTCGATTCGATGCTGCACCAGTTGTGTTCGACCATACCGCCCATTGGGTGAAGAGAGTATATCAGCATACTCATGAAGGAGGCTTCCAGCAACACTTAGCTGATATTCACTTAATTTTGAAGACTTGAGAATGTTTGACTTCATAGTGTTCACTTTCCTGGGGTCCACATATTCTTGTGTATCAACTTCTGTAATTTTAGTTATTGCGGATACGGATTCACATTTTCCAACAACTTCTCCTTTTCTAAGCTTGACTTCGTACGGTTTGATGTTGAGTATCCGTACGGGCACCATGTTGTTCTTTGGCGCCACAAGGGTCTTCCCTAGGATGATGCTTTGAGAAGACTGTTCAGAGTCTGGTTCCACCATTAGGTATCGATGGCTACCCAAATCTCCCTTTATTTTTGTCCAAACGAACACTTCTGAAGAAGGTGGCAGGCAAATATCTTCCTTTATGACAGTCCTCAGAGTTGATGAATTTTCATTGCCATAAACCATAGGAATCTCCACATTTCGGTATTTGAGAACTTGCTTTCCGATATCGAGAATTACTCCGTGCTCTTTCATAAAGTCGATTCCAACGATGCACTCGTCACATATATCTGCTACCAGAAATAGATGTGAAAACTCCAGTTCTGCCAAACGGATTGTAAGACGAACCTCCCCGTATACTCTGGCTGCCTCTCCTGTTGCTGTTTTCAGACGGTAAGTGTTGGTGTTATGCAGCCATGTCATCTTCACCAAGTCCTTTCGAACAATGGAGGCAGTAGCACCGGTGTCGATCGTAGCCACTTGCTTCTTGCCGTTAAGTGTTGCCGCCACAGTCAGACTTTTGTTGTTTCGTTTCGTCTGTGAGACCTGGATGGTGGTTCTGGGGCCATCGATACCAGAAACCAGCTTCTGCCCCTCGAAGTTGGTTCTTACTCGTTTCCCGGTTGAGAAACGGGGTGAGTAGGAGTTTTGACATTGTTGTTGTTAAAATTTCTGCTTCCACAATGTTGACAAGCAGATCTTCTAGGTGGCAATCTGCACTGGCGTTGGAGATGTCCGGTTTTATTGCAATTCCAGCATCGAGCAGGTCCATCGCGTTGGTTCCTTTGGAATGCTGTTCTCTGGCAAGAGCACTCCTCAATTTCTATTTCTCTTACCCGATGGACTCCTTGAGAAGCCTGCTCTGCTGCTTCCATAGTGAGGGCGAATGCTAGTGCTTCAGGAAGCGTGCGTTTGCCAGCAGTTCGAATTGCTCGCTGAAGGTTGATGTCAGATACAGCACGAACAAAGGCTTCTGTTGCGAATTGGTTGATGATTTCATCTCCTGCAGCTGGATATGCCAGGTGCGCCAACCGTTCGATGTCTGCTTGGAGTTGTTGCAGAGTTTCTCCCCTTTTCTGGACTCTGGAATTGAGCTGGACGCGGAAGACTTCTTGCATATGGCCATCTCCAAAACGTTTGTCAATGGCCTGAACGAGAGCACTGAAGTTGCCATTTTTATCTGCTGGTATGCTTTGTAACAGCTCAGCAGCTGGTCCTCTGAGGGCAAGCGTTAGAGCTATGCATTTGTCTTCCTCATCCCAGCCATTTGTTGCTGCGGCTGCCTCAAACTGCTTCTTGTAGATTGACCAAGAAGTTTGCCCATCGAAGGTTGGTGGATGCATCTCTTTTTTCTTCGGACAGTCGCCAGAACTTTCTCGAACCTTCATTTTCTTTACTTTATCTAATTCCCTTGTAATGGATTCGATTTTATCTTCGAACTTTGCGTCTACTGTCGACAATTGCTTATCGACATTAGACAATTGTTGATCGAGAGTTAACAATTGTTTATCGATAGAAGAAAATTGTTTATCGACACGCTCGTCAAGGGCAACAATTCTACTGTCAAAGGCATCTAACTTACATTCGAGCATGTTTGTCTGTTTTTCCAGCAGACACTTTTGTTCTTGGCTTTGTTGCTCGAATCGTTCGAGAAGATTCTTTTGTTCACTCCGTTGTTCTTGGCTTTGTTGTTCTAGAAGATTCTTCTGCTCTTGACTTTGTTGTTCGAAACGTTCGAGAAGATTCTTTTGTTCACTCCGTTGTTCTTGGCTTTGTTGTTCGAAAAGATTCTTTTGTTCACTCCGTTGTTCTTGGCTTTGTTGTTCGAAACGTTCGAGAAGATTCTTTTCCTGACTATCAAATTTTGCAAGCAGCTGAGACAGCATATTGGTCATGCCCGATGTACTTACTTGCTCTTGCTGTTCTTCCATTTCAATGTCGAATATAAACGTGTCCGGGTTTTTTCCACATCTTCTTAAATCTTCTTGCAGACGAATTATAAGATCATTCTTTGTTCCAGCAGTAGGAAGATCTCGTTTATTCAGTTCTGCCTTTAGTTCCACTAAATTTAAATCATTCAAAGATTTACCCATTGTCTTTTTTTTTTTTTCACTTTCCACACAATAAATTTACTGAGTGCACAAATAAAATAAGTTTTATTCCACTTCTAACACCAATGTAATATTTTCTCAGGTTCGTTAATAAAACTTATTTACTTTATTCAAAACGTCCACTTATTTATTTCGCAAAATAAAACACTTTACTTTTCTTACTACAAACAAAACGATTTATTCTTCACCACTGAATTAATTCACAAACTTTACTTTTCACTTTTATTACAACCAACTTTATTCATTCACGATTAAAAACAAACTGTGTCGCTGCCGTTCAAACCTGTGCCTTTTATACTTGTTTTCCAAACTCTCGAAATAAGGAGAACGTTCTGGTCTCTGCTTCCAGAGCTTTCCGTAGGGGAAATTTCCCAATAATTTCCCTTCCAAAAGCTTTTATTTGACAGCTGGTAAATCTGCTATAATCCGGCAGATGGCGCTTCCTTCGTTTGAGAGTTGCTATAATTATAGCTAATAAGGGTATGTTTGCACTGCGACCGTAAGTTTTATTGTGTCCGTTTGTTTGCATTTCGGAGTCGTTATAGTTCAAATATGGAAAGTTATTACAATATGGTTCATGTTACAGACAAAATTCAAGTTTTGTCACACAAAGTAATTTCTTAGTGCTTTCGAGTGGATTTTCGAAAATAGTAAAAATACATCAATTTTCGACTATCGCTTGAGTCCAAATGGGTTGTCGCAGAAAAAAAGGGATGTCAAAGTAAATCTTTTTTAAATCTTTTTGTGCGGTGGAAACACCAAATAGATTTATTAAATCTGAGCTGAGATAATCCTTTGGTGGAAACATAGCATAAGCTTTCAATGGTACTTTGATGTAATTTTCGAATAATTGGTAGTTTTGGAGCCATCAGTGAAAAACTCCCAAAAAATGCATTTTTGCATAATTTTTAGAGTTTTTTTTTTCATGCTGCGTCACGAAATTTTGTTGGCAAACCTCAGATTCGGATTCAGCACCCCCGAAAACATAATGTGACTGGACTATCAGCAAATATATATTCTTGTGTGATAAAAAGTGTTACAATCATTAAATTGCATTAATTATAAAACAAATTATTTTTTATGACTCAATGACATTGCCTTTAAATCCTCTTCTTAGTTAAAACAAGGAGAGAAATAGGATTTCACATGATGTTTTCCTCTTAGTGTATCCTCTACTCTTCTATTTCTATGTCTTTCATAGGCAAATATGTCACTTTATATATACATACCTATTTGCATATACATAGATATAGAGGTATTATTGTTTTTCTCTCAACTATATTGTGGGAGGAAGGCCATAATAAATTTTATTGTGAATAACGAATTTATCATAGTTTTTTTGCGCACAGGAAAAGGAAAGCAAAATAGAAAAGGTATTTTTTGTTGCATTGCAATTATTTTCCACCATTGTCGTGTAGTGCAAAACGGGTGGTTGTTTTATGAAAATATTGAATACATAAATATTTTCAAGTTTAAAATAAAAGGTAGACACAGACTTTACACAAGATATACATAGTTTTTTCAAATGCAAAGCAAAACGAAAAGGTCAGCATAGGAATCATAGTATGTCACACAAAGTGGATTTTGTAATACCGTACGTGCGTCGGATTAGTCTATGCGATTTCCGCCTGTTTGTCTGTCTATATTCGTTTATAGTACATAATTATATAGAGCTAGAGCCTAAATGATTTGACCAATTTATTTCAAATTCAGTACAGAGCATTTGTATATGACTCCATTTTGGTATTTCCATGACGTCACAATCAACTTTTATTATAAGCGAGTGACGGCATTTCTGATTTTAGTACTTTTAGTACTCACTTTGACACCTGTTTTTTTCGCCTTGCGAGTATTTATGAAATGATAAAACTCTGTGAAATCTGAAATGATAACTTTGTTTGAATTTCACAAATCGAGGATTATAATTTAACATTAGTTATGATCTTTTACTTTAAATTTCTGTGATTTTAGTCCAAAATTCTGTCAATATTTTTTTTTATATGAACTTTGACAGAACTTTGCACTAGAATACCCCTAAAGTGAAACCTATTTATACACTCTAAATGTTGTCAGTTGATACGTGTTTCTTTCTTGCCGTTGCGATTGTAGGAAAATGCAGTTTTGTGATATGGAAAATTTAACTACATAAATGGATACTATAACCTCAAGCACTATGCTTTGATGCTTAACAATGATTATTATATTCTGAAACCGCAACAGCAAACGAGTAACCAGTAACCACTGGGTATAAATTCAAAATTGCAAGAGGTTGAACGCTTAAAATCTTATACATACTCTTGTTCCAAAACTTGGTGGTCTTCTTAATCTAAGGGAAATTCTAGTAAAAAGGTTGAAGAATAATTGGTTGTTCGCAAAATTTTGTGTGGTTAGTTTCTAAAGGCAAACATAACGTTGTCCCCGTATCGGTTGCTGACTTGCAAAATTCATGTGATTTAAAAACTATAAAATACATGACGGGGATCGTACGTAATTGTAGTAGATATACAAAAGATAATATCCACTTCGTAAAATTTTGGTAAATTCCAAAAACCTAATTTTATGACAAACTCTTTTGCCAATCTAAGCTCAAACTGTCTTGAAATTGTTTTAGCTTTTTCTTAGACATTTTGAAAAAACTTCAGTACGAAGACTTTTATGCAAAATATATTTTAACTGAACACTACCATGGTACTTCAAGGAGAGATCAATGTACTATGTCATAAAAACAGTTGACATGTACTGGTTACAGTTCTATTTATATAATGGTTACCGAACCATACCAACCATCAACGTGGTACTAAGATTATATGTAGCCTGTCTCTGGAAAGTTTATCATGTATAAGTAAAAAAATATAAAATATGAAACAAAAGACCAGCTATAGTAAAATATGTAATGGCTACATACATGTTTTAAGTCTTCCACTGCCAGCCTGTGGACAGTTTATCATAAAGTACTGAATACAGACGATTATGTAATCAATATATAACTATAAGCCCGCTACAATAAAATATGTAATGCCTACACTGTCACATAATATATAACAATAGATCAGCCATAGTAAAATGTGACTACATACTATCTTTTAAATCTGCCACTGTCACCTAAAAATACATAAGTTAAAATATTTCACACAGCAAATTATGTGCTACTTTTTTGACCACAGGTAGTAAGAACAAATCTTTAATAATGATGCATTAATTTCTTGGAACAGTGATTTGTATGAGTTTTTGTAGTGGTTGATATTAAATGAAAGGAAATGAAATGAAGTGGAATGTAATGAAATGAAATGAAAGGAAATGAAATGAAATGAAATGAAATGAAATGAAATGAAATGAAATGAAATGAAATGAAATGAAATGAAATGAAATGAAATGAAATGAAATGAAATGCAATGAAATGAAATGAAATGAAACGAAATGAAACGAAATGAAATGAAATGAAATGAAATAAAATGAAATGAAATAAAATGAAATGAAATGCAATGAAATGAAATGAAATGAAATGAAATGAAACGAAATGAAATGAAATGAAATGAAATGAAATGAAATGAAATGAAATGAAATGAAATGAAATGAAATGAAATGAAATGAAATGAAATGAAATGAAATGAAATGAAATGAAATGAAATGAAATGAAATGAAATGAAAAGAAATGAAATGAAATGAAATGAAATGAAATGAAATGAAATGAAATGAAATGAAATGAATGTTAATGCTTCTCTCAAATGAAAAGAATAAGTTTTGTAAAGTGAAAAACAAAGACATCTTACCAATATGTAGTGAATACAAAAATCTGCACCCATTACAGTGGTGGTATGGACAGGGAATTAAATATAGAGATGACTTTCGAATAAATAATGAATACAGGAAACTATTGTATGTGTTACTGCAATCCTCCAGACTGGTCCACATCCTAGGACTCTTTTTTTTTATAATTGACGCCTAAGGGGTTATGACTTCCCTTGAAATGTCATCATCAGTAAAATTAAGTCGACAAGAGATCACTTATGAAAATAAGAAAAAGTATCATAGACAAAACGGTGCCTTGGGGCACACCAGCATTTATTTAGTGAACTTCAGACTTGAAACCATCCAAAACAACTTGTATTGAATGGTTGGAAAGATATTTCTAATTACTAATCCAGTGAAGAAGTGATTCGTTAATATCAAAACCATGCGTTTTTCATTTACCGCTAAAGCTGGAAGATTACCTCAGAGACAAATGCAAAAACATTTACTTTATATTTGATATCATAAATGCTCGGCGTTTATCAAACACTAAATCGTGCTGATGAAGAGTTTACATTAAACATTTAACCTTGTTTCTTTTTAATTTTGGAAATAATTTTCTGGAATTATTTCCTTTTGAAAATAATCCCAAACTGTTTTCCTTATGGATTTTTTTTTAATGTAAACAATTTTCAAGAAATATAAATTGTTTGGTCTTTTTGTCCAAGGGAAAAGATTCGGGTTAATTTGTGAGTGCCCCATAATAGGAAGTATTTTACATTTAAGTTATATTATACCAGAAGGTCATGTAAATTGCAACAATAAAATAGAAACCTTTCAGCTTTAACCTCACAAAAAAAGGCAAATCATCAAATTAGACACCACAAGAAAAAAATACTGAACCCTTCAGGCTTCAGGGTATATACATATACATATACATATACACATGCTCAAGGAACCAGAAACAATAACAACTGTTTCGAATGTAAATGCTTGGCACCTTTTTCAGGGTGACACTGACATCAGCAGAAACAAAAGGAAAGGATTTTACTCTGCAAAAATAAGAATAACATTTATGCGAATTTAAGTGGCAATAGGAAACAGACAGCATTTGAACATTATTTTAAGTACAATGGGCTTTCCATGAAAGGATCCAAACGATGTACAGTGGGGCATCATAGGTGATGAAATTAACAAAACAATAGATTTGGTCATCACAAAAAGGGTTACATGACTAGACCTCATAAGAGGAATACCAGTTTTTTTTATTTTATTTAGAAATAGACTAACTATTTTGTTTTTTACGGTTAGGAACAGTGTACAAACGTTTTCTGAATATAAAACTTTTGTACTACTATTCAAAATGCATTTTCTCACGTTTAGGCAATAACGGAGACTCCCAAAACAGCTTTAGGTATGCATATGAACTTGAAGAACAAAGTCTGAAGATACTATTGGTTCAATTTTTAGCTTGTTCGTTCCCACTGTACAGTGGGTACAAAAGAATAATAATAAAGATTAAACCTAATATAATTAAATTGCATTATCTAACGCAGAATGTTACAACAAAGCTTCCGTCAAAGCTGCGCGAATTTTATTTCTTTTCTTTCATCCACCCAAACAAAATATTCATTGCAGAACAACAACAACAAAAAAAGGTAGGTTAAGGGAGAGGACTTTGGACTTATTTGATGTCATATCATATAAAATGCCAAAGTAAAAGGCTTTTATATTTATTTTTATTATTATGACTTTACGGAAAGAAAAAAAGAAAAAAGAAGATCGGAAATATAATTTTCAGGGGTAGTTGGATTGAATAGGTAGGTTAGGTGGGGCTGCTGGAAAAGTTGTATAGGGCACACAAACAAACACAATATTTTTCTCACCATCACACCATACTCGTAAATATACAAACAAAAGTACTTTTTTCTGGAATAAGAAGTAGCAAAAATGACGGAGGTTTTTTGATTCAAAATTCAATATGTCAGTCCGTCACGGAGTGAAGGAGGGAAGATAAAGCAATCGCAACTCGTGAAGCAGAAGGTGATTGAGCAAATAATCGAGTTTATTAAAATTTATTATGAGAATATCAGAAGCATTGAAAATTTAATATCCTGCCAAAAAAAATTCATTGTACCTACGAGTACCTAGGGGAGTTCTTCTCAAGATGACATAATTTGTCTTTAAAGCTTAAAATAAAAAATCTAGAACTCATTGAAATAAAAACTAAGACGATTTAGTTTATTCTTTTATCTATCACAAAGAACACCTTAAAGTTAATCACATCAAATGTAAATTAGTATTTTAAAAAAATAATTAAAATTAAGTCCATTGCCAAGCTCAAATTGTCATGAATGTAGGTACCTTTTAGGTAAGATGGCACAGTGCTTTTGAAGATCTCTTAAGCTGGAAATCTGGTTCTGCTGTGGGATTGTTGATTTCTCTGTTCTTCTTGGTCTTCCAACCCACCATGCTTCGTGATGAGTAGGTCAAAGTCAATATTTATCGTTTGGTTTCTGCAGTGTGTGATCAATCCTTTGCCATTTGCGCTTTCTTATGTCGATGGCTGGATGTCCAAATGCTCTTGATTTGTCCTGGGCCAGTATTCCTCGTTAGATAATTTGTAGCCAGCGAATCTTTAGTGTGGCATAAAAAAAGATTAACAAAATAATGTAATTTCCTCGAGAAGTTAACATTGCATTCGATTCTTCAAACTAAGTGCTTAAGGATATTTGACTGGATTTTATAAACAGAGTACCGAAGGCAGCGGGGGGCTTTATTTATTCTACATTTAACATCCAGTATCGTTCACCATTTGCTGAAACAATTCATAAAGGGAGTCAAACTGTTCAACCTCCTCAACTGGCGTCTCTCTTAGAATAATTTGCTGATGCGCAAAGCTGTCTGAGAGCATTATTGTAATCTGTTTGCTATTCATGTTTAGACAACTCCATTCTCCTTTCACTTGCAGTGTTTGACACATCCTTGTTCAGCCCACTGATGTTATTTTAGGCATTTTCAAATGTCTAAGCCTTTCAAACGGTCTCCATTAAATGGCCAGTCTCTCCGCTGGCCATCAATACGTCGTCTATTACCAGCAGATAGAGAATTGGCAAAAGAACTCTGTTGCTCCTCGAAAGAGTTGGATAACTACCCATTGTGTTAAAATAAAACCTTGAGTTTTTGTAGGGCTTTTTAATAATGGTGAAAATAAATTTTAGGAAAAATGCCTCTACCAGGAAGTGATCTTCGTATACATTCACGGTTAAGCCTTCACGGTTCCTTCTTAAAATCCACGATAATGGGGTAAAGAAGTGATTGAAATTCAGCAGACTGCTCAAGGACGACACGCAGGGTGTTGTTATGGTCAATACACGATCGAAATCTGCAGAAGCCAGCTTGATGCCTCTTAAGTTGTAACAAAATTCCGAAACCATATTCTCACGAAGTGGAAAATATAGTTAGAATTTTCCTACCAATTCAAAATACTGTCAATAGATATTTTTTTAAAGGTTTCCAATGACTTCCTAAAAGATACAGGACTCCTTTAGAAAACCAATGGTTGAATGGTAGGTTGCTTAGCTTATCGAGTGCGGGCAGGCATGCTTGCATTCCTAAGGTCTAGCTCGTCGGAGGGGTGGGTTTTTGCGCTGACTCGCTAAGCGATGTTACTATACATGCCTGATTTAAAATTAAGGTAAAATTTAACAAACAAAAATTAAAAAGTGACAAAAAAAATCAAATAAGAAAGAAATTGAAGTGGGAAACCTGAGGATAGTATTGGTTTCCGCGAGTGATTTTGCCCTCCCACAGTTTTTTTTTTTTTTTTAACAAAAGAAAAAACTGCCTACGCTACTGCTTCACTCAAATTTTCTACAGTAGCCCCTAACAAGAAATTTAAAGAAAATAATCTACATACTTATCATCACCAAAATATCACTCACCACATTCACTTACACAAACACACAATATAAAAGGAAATTACCACATATTCATTCTAAAAAAAACTTTTCATTTAGAAATAAGGAAATGAAAAACTGATTGTTTCATTTTTTAAAATTATTA
This sequence comes from Dasysyrphus tricinctus, assembly GCA_963921185.1. Classification (NCBI taxonomy): domain Eukaryota; kingdom Metazoa; phylum Arthropoda; class Insecta; order Diptera; family Syrphidae; genus Dasysyrphus; species Dasysyrphus tricinctus. The sequence continues at coordinate 131,685,297 of OY992532.1, read as the reverse complement.
TAAAATCATCAATTTATTTGCGTGTTATTTATAAAAAAAAATGTATTAATGTAATTATTTAATAAGAAAAATCAAATTCAGAACTGTGTTTGTATATATATAAAAAAAAAAAAATATATTTAAAAGTTATATTTTCTAGTATTTAATATTAAGTTAGGTATTTGAAATCATTTTTAAAATTAAATTCAAAAAATTTGAGTTAAGTTAAGTTAAAATCTAAGAAAATAATAAGTTGAATAGTAAAAGATTATTATATGAAAATGAACACACAGCATACATAAGTTAAAGTAAAGTTAAGTCAATTTTATATTAGATCAAGAAAAAGTAAAATAATTTGAGATAAAATGCAGAGAAGTTAAAGAGATTAATATTTTGAAATTAAGTATTATTATTATTCTTGTTAAAATTGAAAAAAATATTGGACACCTTTTACAGTCCAGAGTGTGTTTATTCCGTTTAAATTTAAATAAAAAGAAGACTCACCATAACGGTTATTAAATGTTTATAAAATTTTACTCAAAATTCGTGGTTCAATAATAAATACGCAGGTCTTGAATCAAAAAGGATGTGCACAGCCTCTCGTTCTTGTACCTGTTGAACCTATTTATAACTAGGAATAGAAAAGAATAATATTTTTTTTTTTATTTAAAATTCAACGAAATATGCACAAAGAAATCAGAATGAGAAAAGCGAAAACAAAAAAAAAAATTAAGAATACTTAACTTCCCTTTTTTTTTAAACAAATGAAAACAGCAAATGACAGAAATTTGAAAATTATTTGGACAAAAAAAATAACACTGAACAAGAATTAGAATTGTCTTTGATGATAGAATGTTGATTGAAGAATTATTTGGCTTTAGCAGAAAACGAATTTATATCTTGAAATTGAAATTTTCCCTTCATCTGGAACTTTCTTGGTTATGCACTCGAAGAATGGTGTCTTTTATAAGATTGTTTTTGGTGGTAGCATCTAATAATTTCCATTCACAAGCAGTATATGATTGTTGGATTCAAAATGTCTAGGCTGCTTGCATATTTTGGTTTGTGGTATTTGCTCTGCCACTGATAGATAATTGTGAATTTTTTTATATATAACGAAAATTGCAAGAATAATCGTTCTTTGAAACGGTAATGCCTGAAATTCAAATTTCAAAGCTGGTTCACAAAGAATGTTTTGTATTCACTCGTTGAATTATAATTTATTATTTCTTCGAAAACAAATTAATAATTATTTCAAAACAATTTAAAACTGGATCTGGAAAATTTCCAACAAATACGACACAAAAAAAAACTTCGAGAGCTACCGCACAAATGAAAACTTCAGAAAAAACTATCCTGAATCAATTTCTGTGACTCCTTTTATAGTCATAAAAATTACTAATACATCCTTAAATTCAATAATAAAAATATTATTTTCCGAATTTTTTTTCAAGGCAATCTCTATTTTCTTTTACTAGTTCTCAAGTGAAAATTGTTTATTTTTTTCAAAGAGAGTTTGATTAAAAAAAAATTACTGAAATTTGTACATGAATAGTACAAAGTAGTTAAAATTAACAAAAATAAAAACACAAGGTCCCTAACAAATCAAGTCAATTGCTCAAGCGCAAGAGATGAGTAATTGGATGAAAAATGGACCGATCGAACTTGATCCATATACTTTTGAAAATAAAATTAAGAAATTATTTAATTAATTAATTTAATCAAATTTAATTAATTTATAGTAAAAGTTACAAGATATCACATTATTTACGAATATCCTTAGCGTGAAAAGTACCAAAAAGATTGCCATTTAAATCTTCAAGCTCGTAGAGATTCTCGCTTACGATGCTTCTAATCTTTGCCTGTATAAATCTAGGACATAATTTTGCGTTCCTTTTCTTAGTTGCATCGCTAAGAACAAAATTTCTTTTAAAAACAATCTGACCAACTGTATAAGGAATGCTTTTGCTCCTGGTATTATAGACACGTTCATAGGTATCGTGGATCTTAGCAAGCGAATCCTTTATGTTATTGTGTATGATGTTCATTTTGGCAGCTTTTGGTATTATATCAAGTTCAGAATTGTTTAGAGCTTTTAATTTCTTAAGAAGCACATAATCTGAACCGTGCTCCATTTTTGATTGCCCAAATAGTGCCTCGTGAGGAGACATTCCGATGGCTGAATGGATTGTTGTTCGCAATGCGCTTACGATAGACGGAAGATGTTTGTCCCAGTTTTGTTGATGTGGACCAATATATGACCTTATTGCAGCTAAAATTGACCTGTTGACCCGTTCACTTGCATTAGCCTGCGGTGAATAGCAAGCGGTTCTAACATGCCGTATTCCATAACTTGAAAGAAATTTCGCAAATTCTTTTCCCGTGAATTGCTTCCCATTATCAGATAAAACTGATTCTGGTACTCCAAAAATTGAAAATATTTGATCATCAAGAAATTTCATGGCGGCTTCACTTGTGGCTTTTCTTAATGCAGCAACAGTGACAAACTTGGTCAATTGGTCTAAGCATACGATCATGAAAACATTTCCGTGTTTCGATCTTGGATATGGGCCAAGAAAATCAATGAAAATGTGCTGGAAAGGTCTATCTACTAAGAAAGCTTGTCCCATTGGTGGTCTCAGTGTTGAATTTGGGGCTTTGCTAGACTTGCAAACAGTGCAGTCTGCTATGAACGATTTTACCTGAGCCGCCATATTAGGCCAGTAAAAACGGTCACGCAAACGATACAGAGTTTTCGCAATCCCACCATGCGATGCTTTCGGTGGGTCATGAGCCAAACGAACCAGATGAATTGTCAGACAAGAAGGAATCCATAGTTTCCAGACTAGGTCATCCTCTAATGGATTTCCGGTACATGGTTTAACTTTTTTGTACACGAATCCATCTGATACACGCAGGTCTGGTAAACGTCCTTCATCGTTTTCTATTGTTTTAATCAATCTTTTGTATTCATCTGATTGAAAAGAAGAATCGTTCAGATCAACATGGAGAACATCGGAAAGGCCTACAGAAGTCAGAGATTGAGATGCAATTTCATCAACGGCATACATTCTTGAAATTGCATCAGGAACAACGTTCTGAGATCCTTTTCGATGCTCTATTACAAAAGAAAAACGCTGAAGTCTTAAACTCCACCTTGCCAAACGGCCGTTGAGATCCTTTTGGTTCATGAGCCACTTCAAGCTCGCATGATCGGTCACTACTTTGAAATCTTGCCCCTCAACATAGGAACGAAATTTCTCTACACCTAAAACAGCTGCTAAGCATTCGAGCTCAGTAACACTGTAGTTGCGTTGAGCTTTATTCAACTTATGTGAATAATAGCAGATAGGTCTCTCAACATCATTTTCATCTTTCTGGCACAATACACAGCCTATACCAGAAGTCGAAGCATCACATAACAAAATGAACTGTTTGTTAAAATCCGGGTTAACTAATAAAGGAGCAGTTGTCAAAGAAGTCTTCAATTCTTCAAAAGCTGCGAGAGCTTCAGGACCAAATTTGAAGGATTTACCTTTCTTCAAGGTATCGGTAATAGGAGAAGCAAGAGAAGAGTAGTCTTTGACAAATCTCCTGTACCAGCCAGATAAACCTAAGAATCTCCGCACCTGTTTTGCCGATTTTGGTACTGGAAATTCTTTAATTGTCGAAACTTTGTCTGGATCTGTTTTAAGGCATCCGTTTCCGACAATATAGCCAAGATACTTTAATTCTTTAAAACAGAACTTTGATTTAGTCACATTTATGGTAAGTCCGGCTTTTGTGAGTAGAGTAGCAACTGTTCGAAGTAAGTTTAGATGCTCTTCAAATGATTTCGAAATCACCAAAAGGTCATCTAAATATACAAAAATGTTTTCCTTTAAGCTATGAGGGATCACCTTATCCATCAATCTGCACATACGTTGAGCAGCATTACAGAGGCCAAAAGGCATCACCTTGAACTGGTATAATGGCCTTCCGGGCACTGTAAATGCAGTTTTTTCCCTTGATGTCTCTCCCAGCGGAATTTGCCAAAAGGCGTCCTTCAAATCCACACTTGAAATAAAGTATGTTTCTGAAAGACGACTTAGCAAGCCATCTATATGAGGGAGTGGATAGGCGTCTTTCTTTGATACTTGGTTCACTTTCCTTGAGTCTAAGCACAAGCGGTTTTTGCCAGGCTTTTGAACTAAGACTACTGGAGAGCTCCATGCGCTTTGGCTTTCTTCAATGATACCCATTGAGATCATCCTATCTAGTTCCTCATACATAAGCCTTTGTACTGCTGGGGAGACGGGATAATGCTTTTGCTTTATAGGCTCTGAATTACCAGTGTCAATATGATGTTCTTCTAGCGTCGTTTTGCCAAGCCCAAGTATAGCAGAAGATGGAAACATGCTTTTAACATTTTCCAATTGCTTAATCTGTTCACTTGAAAGTTCATGCATATTTAAATCATTTTTATCAACAGGGTTTTGAAACGCATTAGAAGATATTTCTGAAATTATGTGGGGAGCTATATCGAATAACTTCCAAAAATTTACCCCGAGGTAAAGTGGTTGTTCTAACGATGGGACCAAATATAAAGTAATCTCTTTCGAGATGCCTTTATATGTCATAATTGTTTTGATTTCACCCACGATCGATTGTGATTGACCGCCCGCGGTTCTCACATTGGATATAAAAGGTTTAAAAGAAAGGTTAATGCCTTTAAGAAGTTCCAGACAATTCTCTCCTAAGCAACTAATGCTTGCGCCACTGTCTAACAGTCCAAGCAATTGTTTCCCAAATATTGTAACACTTGCATAAGGCCTTGGATCTTCTGAGTTACAAAGACTCGTGGCAGAAATTGCTTTATAAACTTCTCTTCTTTTTCTTATTCTTTCACGAAGCTTTAGAATATGCTTTGGTGGTTCGCATTTAAAAATCCTACTGCGAGCTTCATGATAAAGAAGTAAACGTTCATGAAGAGATTTTGGTTTTTCTTTAGCTAGAACATTTGGTTTTTCAATAGGTTGATCTAATCTTGTCAGAATTGTAATGTTATTTTTGGGTTTCGGCAAAAGAAAGTCAGGTTGTTGTAAGTCAGAGGAATTTTGAACGTCCAGATTATTTTTAGACTGAATTATATGTTCTAAATCTAAGTTTTCTCCGGGTTCCTTTCTAGAGGGCGAAATTCCCGGGTTATCAAATCGCCCCGTGTTTGGTTTCCCGAGCACTTCGGACAATTTGGTTTTGTTGTATTTTCTAAACCACATTTAAAGCAAAACAAATTACGCTGTGGACTTGGACAGTCGAAGTAAGAGTGGCCTTTCAACTTACAGTTCCAACAGGTGTAATTTTGTTTTTCATTTGAAGTTGTTATTGCATCTATTTGACTGCAATCAACCTCTATTGAACGGGTGTCTATTTCATTGATATGTCTTTTTGTATTCATATTTTGTGGTTGAAAAGTTTTCGCACGAAAGCTATCGCTTTGGTTAAAAAACTTTTCAACTGTTCTGCAGATATGGATCATTTCAGGTAACTTGGTCGTATTGAATGTGATGACGAGTTCACCAATTCGGCGTTTAACGTTTTGCTTGATTAAGTCTATCAATTCACTTGGTTGTTTCGGACATTGAAGACGGCTATTGAATTGCTGAATAGCATAAAAGAAATCATCAAAATTTTCATTTAAGCCCTGGCGTCTGTCATACATCTGTCTCGTGAGCTCTGAATCAGATTCAAGACCTCTATACTGCTCAAATAAAGCAACTTCAAATGTCTTCCAATTTGCTGTGGGATTTGTTTTGAGGTACATCCAATACCAGTTCTCAACTTGGCCTCCAACAAACAAATGGAAATGTTGAAAAATTTCTTCCCAAGAAACATCATAACAGGATTTCAATCTACTGAGGCGAAAAATGAAGTCATCGACTGTCATTTGTTTGTTATCAAATTTCAGTCCCCATTTTTGAAAATCTGTTACTTTTTTAGTTGAACGGACGGACGGATGAAGTGGACTCTCAGAGTTTAAGTTTAGATTATCAAGTTGTGAAACAAAATTTCTTACGTTTTCACTGTAAGTGGGATTTTCATTCTGAGAAGGGTAATGTTGAAAATTTGGATGTATTTTATTTGTATTTAATAGAGTATCCCGATTTTGATGTCGAATGCCATCATACTCTTCAAAATAACTTTTACGGGGTTCAGGAGTTTTTACTCTAAGAGATTCTTGAATAGTTCGAGCAACTTCGTTTCGAATTATTTCTTTTTCTTTTTCAAATTCGTCACGCCTTGAATTCAATTCAATTGAATTTCGAAGTTTTAAGGAGTCGCTAACAACATCCTTAATAAATTTAGCTAAGTCTTCATTTTTAGAAAAAGAAGTAATTTGTTCAATTGGACCACAAGCTCCATCTTCTTCATTTGCAAATTCTTTTTGTTGCTCATACGCCCCAGTGTCCTTATTATTATTTTTAGATTTACTTAAATGATTAATAGGGGAAGGATCTTTACTACTTCCTTCTAATGGAGTAGTATTTCCTTTTGAAAGACGATTCTTTCTTCTAGGCATGATAATATTTTTAAAATAACTAACAAAAAAAGACAAATAAGTAACAAGAAAGGTTCAAAACTATGTTTTTTTTTGTTTTGTTTGATCAAAATCTGTTTATTTATAAATAAAGTGTGTTGTGATTTGTGAAATGCTTTTGAGTGTACTTAATGGTGATGATAACTACTATTTTGCTTCCTTCAAATCTTTCCTTTTGATTTCAAGTAAATTAATTTAAGGGAAATAAAAACTGTTTGTTTTGGGATGCATGATTGAAAAATGAAAATGAATTTATTTAATTGCAGCGAAATTAATGTTGTTTTGAACTATACGTTTCGGACATACCAAATATCAATTCAGAATCATTTTAAAATCAAAAATCTTATTATAATTCCTTAACCATAGAAAAGACTCAATCGCAACTGTCAGAGAAGTGGTTTACTAACCCGATATCCCGGTCAACTGACGAATGTTCCAGTAAAGATAAAATATAATTTCGATTTGGCATATGGTAAGGTAAAAAAAATGCTACACCAGTTAGCATTTAGTTAGCTACAATAAATTTTGAGATTTTAAGGTATTTAAATTACGAAGATAATATATTGAAAAATTTGTTATGGAGTTAAAAAAAAAGAAAATTATTTGGGACTCACGAAGAAACTTAAAATAAGGCTTATGTAAAAACAGAATATTGGCGCTGCAGACGGAGAAGTGGATTTTAAAACCGATATCTCCCGGTCGTCAAACAAACTGCTTCTAACAAATGTTGTTAAAATGTTCGATTTGAAATTTAAGAATATGTCAACGCTATTACAAAACATGTTTCTCGAACAAAAGTATGCAAGACGAAAACTATTCTTATTCAATATCTAATAATATATATTTTGTTTATACTGTCTCATTCGTGCCCCCACTTTGGGCGCCACCTGTGTAACAAAATTCCGAAACCATATTCTCACGAAGTGGAAAATATAGTTAGAATTTTCCTACCAATTCAAAATACTGTCAATAGATATTTTTTTAAAGGTTTCCAATGACTTCCTAAAAGATACAGGACTCCTTTAGAAAACCAATGGTTGAATGGTAGGTTGCTTAGCTTATCGAGTGCGGGCAGGCATGCTTGCATTCCTAAGGTCTAGCTCGTCGGAGGGGTGGGTTTTTGCGCTGACTCGCTAAGCGATGTTACTATACATGCCTGATTTAAAATTAAGGTAAAATTTAACAAACAAAAATTAAAAAGTGACAAAAAAAATCAAATAAGAAAGAAATTGAAGTGGGAAACCTGAGGATAGTATTGGTTTCCGCGAGTGATTTTGCCCTCCCACAGTTTTTTTTTTTTTTTTAACAAAAGAAAAAACTGCCTACGCTACTGCTTCACTCAAATTTTCTACAGTAGCCCCTAACAAGAAATTTAAAGAAAATAATCTACATACTTATCATCACCAAAATATCACTCACCACATTCACTTACACAAACACACAATATAAAAGGAAATTACCACATATTCATTCTAAAAAAAACTTTTCATTTAGAAATAAGGAAATGAAAAACTGATTGTTTCATTTTTTAAAATTATTATAAAATCATCAATTTATTTGCGTGTTATTTATAAAAAAAAATGTATTAATGTAATTATTTAATAAGAAAAATCAAATTCAGAACTGTGTTTGTATATATATAAAAAAAAAAAAATATATTTAAAAGTTATATTTTCTAGTATTTAATATTAAGTTAGGTATTTGAAATCATTTTTAAAATTAAATTCAAAAAATTTGAGTTAAGTTAAGTTAAAATCTAAGAAAATAATAAGTTGAATAGTAAAAGATTATTATATGAAAATGAACACACAGCATACATAAGTTAAAGTAAAGTTAAGTCAATTTTATATTAGATCAAGAAAAAGTAAAATAATTTGAGATAAAATGCAGAGAAGTTAAAGAGATTAATATTTTGAAATTAAGTATTATTATTATTCTTGTTAAAATTGAAAAAAATATTGGACACCTTTTACAGTCCAGAGTGTGTTTATTCCGTTTAAATTTAAATAAAAAGAAGACTCACCATAACGGTTATTAAATGTTTATAAAATTTTACTCAAAATTCGTGGTTCAATAATAAATACGCAGGTCTTGAATCAAAAAGGATGTGCACAGCCTCTCGTTCTTGTACCTGTTGAACCTATTTATAACTAGGAATAGAAAAGAATAATATTTTTTTTTTTATTTAAAATTCAACGAAATATGCACAAAGAAATCAGAATGAGAAAAGCGAAAACAAAAAAAAAAATTAAGAATACTTAACTTCCCTTTTTTTTTAAACAAATGAAAACAGCAAATGACAGAAATTTGAAAATTATTTGGACAAAAAAAATAACACTGAACAAGAATTAGAATTGTCTTTGATGATAGAATGTTGATTGAAGAATTATTTGGCTTTAGCAGAAAACGAATTTATATCTTGAAATTGAAATTTTCCCTTCATCTGGAACTTTCTTGGTTATGCACTCGAAGAATGGTGTCTTTTATAAGATTGTTTTTGGTGGTAGCATCTAATAATTTCCATTCACAAGCAGTATATGATTGTTGGATTCAAAATGTCTAGGCTGCTTGCATATTTTGGTTTGTGGTATTTGCTCTGCCACTGATAGATAATTGTGAATTTTTTTATATATAACGAAAATTGCAAGAATAATCGTTCTTTGAAACGGTAATGCCTGAAATTCAAATTTCAAAGCTGGTTCACAAAGAATGTTTTGTATTCACTCGTTGAATTATAATTTATTATTTCTTCGAAAACAAATTAATAATTATTTCAAAACAATTTAAAACTGGATCTGGAAAATTTCCAACAAATACGACACAAAAAAAAACTTCGAGAGCTACCGCACAAATGAAAACTTCAGAAAAAACTATCCTGAATCAATTTCTGTGACTCCTTTTATAGTCATAAAAATTACTAATACATCCTTAAATTCAATAATAAAAATATTATTTTCCGAATTTTTTTTCAAGGCAATCTCTATTTTCTTTTACTAGTTCTCAAGTGAAAATTGTTTATTTTTTTCAAAGAGAGTTTGATTAAAAAAAAATTACTGAAATTTGTACATGAATAGTACAAAGTAGTTAAAATTAACAAAAATAAAAACACAAGGTCCCTAACAAAGTGTAGACTCAATTTTAACTTTTATCCACTCGAGAATGATTGTTGCCATTCATTTTGGAAAAAACGGACAAATCGGTAATACCACGCCAATTTTCGCAATTCTTTAGGTAACTTTGTTGTGACAACTTAACAATTACACCACCCTTCCAGTCCCTGGGATAGGTTTCGTTTTTCCAAACAGCTTGTTTCAACGAATGTAAAATACTGGCCGTTTGATAATGGGATCAGCTTTCAGCAATTCAGCAGGTTGATATTTCATCAAGTCCAGCTGCTTTTTTGTTTTTGGGGGGATTAATTGAATTTTTGATTTTTTGTGCTCCTGAATGGACTAGATATCAAAACTCCTATAGAGCCTGCACACTGAGTTTAGCTGGGGCACTTCAGAATTCTGCTGAATTGAACCGTCACTCAGCAAGGTACAGAAGTGATTCATCCACATCCACATCTATTAAAAGATGATTGGCGTTGCTGTTTTTCCTGACAACTTTTTTGGGTATTTGGCACAATGCCCTGATATCTCCTCTTTAATCAGCATTTTCCGCATTTTTTGTTAGATCGTCTAAATTTTGCAGTCACGTCTCATACAACGATAGACCATCTTATGTGTTAACCGCAATTCAGCCTTTCGATGCACCTTGCACGTCTGTCTTCAAATTTATTTGCATCTTCAAAGGTTTGCGAAGCTCGATTTTATCCCAGGAATATCTCTCTTGTTTCTTGTTTGACTATATCGGATCTAGCCTGAATAAAAACACTTTCTATTTCACCCCACATATATTCTCAATTGTAAAATGTTGAGTGTTGATCTCGGTTTTATGATGAAGCTCCCTCTTTAAAGGTGATGACATATTAACGATGAAAATAAATGTATATTGGGATTATTTAAGCATTCGTTATTGAATTTCTAACTCGTTGCTGAATCATTTGATTGTCGTTGTACAGCTGCAGTTTTGTCTGAACGACGACGATATGATCAATTTGGTTTTCAGTTTGACCACCCAGTAATTTGGTTGCAATTCTTATGTTTAAATATAGTCTCACCCAGTACAGGACTGACTATTTGCGTTAAATAAGTCGACAAGCGAATTGCGATCCTCATTCTGTAACCCCAAGCCATTTTTGTCTCATCACGCGAGTTACGGAAGTTACGGACAATGACCTTCCAACCTTGAATGAAGAGTCTCATTCTAAAACAATATTTAAACCATTGCCATTGTCATGGTAATGAATCAAATTACTTATATTTAATTTAACTTTACTTTGCATTTCCGCTACTCTACTGAGTAAGCATAATGCTAAAACATTGTTAATAAGCTAAGATAGGAATATAAAAATTGATAAAGAATGAGTTTGATTTTGGACACCAAGAAAGACGGTATTATTATTTAACTGGCGCAGTCGTACGGAAAAGATAATAAATACAAATTATTTTAAAAACTGAAAACGAAGCGAAAAAAAAAACGCGAAGAAACGAACTTTTAAATATATTTGTGTTTACAATCCACGAACCCCACCTCCACCCAAGAAAAGTGTATATTTGTTACAAAAAAAAAAAAAAAAACATACACAGTTAGTGATTGATAAAATCAACCCAATAAAAGTGCACATTTGTTAAAAAAAAAAGTAGTGACCACTAATCGGACGTTTCAAACTGAAAAAATACATACATACAACATTCTGGAAAAAATAATAAGAACAACGAAGCGAAACCAAATAATTGACGAAAGAAGAATGGCAGCAGCAACTGAGCAGTGTATTTCTTTGCTGACGCAGATTGTAGAGAGGCAAAACGAGCCACAATCATTGCGGAGGAGAATTCAAAGCGATCTGAAATTTGCACCCACATTTGATGGAACCAAGGGTACCTTGCCATCGTTCATTATGTCAATGAACAGAGTGTTAGGGGAGTATGCAGCAACACGAGCAGGAGAAGTTTTTTCGGTAATATATAACGAGAAAATAATAGGACCAGCAAAGAACTTCCTAAATATCGTGCCACCGACAACATGGGATGAGACAAAAAAAAGGCTGAAACTGCATTACCAGGCAACAAAGACCCAGGGAGCCATCGTACAGGAAATAAAAACCTTAAAAGTAAGTTCGGTTATAGGTTTAAGCGATAAAATAAGAACTATTGTGGATGACATTGCCGAATGTGGCATGTATAGTGAACATCCAGGTGAATTGGTTAATAATTTAAGTAGTGTATTAATACTTAAAATTAAAGAATTAACGGCAGGTTCGTTATTATCCAAAATTTGTAATGTTTATAATCTAGAAGAAATTAGATTCATCATAAACCAATATATTGGTCAGGATGATTTTAATTTAAAATTTGTTAATTCAAACTCTCGATTTCAAGAAGGAGGTCGAATCAGAACACAAACAGTAAATTATCAAAACTATCCTCCATTTACTAATAATTATAACAATAGATTCAATAGTAATAATTCTAGCCAATCTCAATTCAGAAATAATAATCAGTCAAGTCAAAGAAATCCAAATAATACTAACTTCAGAAATAATTATTCTCAGCAAAGTAGACAAAATAGTTCAAACTACAGAAATAACAATTCTCAACAAAATAGACAAAATAGTTCAAACTTCATAAATAATGATTCACAGCAAAGTAGGCAAAGTTCGAATCATATGTCAGTAGATGCTCTAAACGATGAAATAGATGAAACATTTTTTACAAACTAGCCTTGGAAAAAAATAAAATATATATATCAATTACATTTAATGAAATACGGTATGCTACTCTTGTAGATACTGGTTCTACAGTAAGTATATTAAATTCTAAAATAGTTCCAAATACAATATATGAGCTCATGGGAGGTGAAGCCCATATAAGTACAATAGATGGTATAGTAAAGAAAAATAATGAATATGTAAAAAACAAAATGTCCAGATGAATTTAAACAGGAAATCAATGCTAGGATAAGATGGGTTAAAATGAATTTAGAAAAACCATACGGTTTATTGCTAGGTATGGATTGGATAGATAAAAATGTGAGACTTATAGATATACATAACGAAGAATTAGTTTTGAATAATAATGAAAGAATTCCATTTTTAAATAAGAAAATGGTTGATGAGGTAAATATGTTAGAAGAAAGTGATTTCGGTTGTATAAAATTAGAACATTTAAACAAAGAAGAAAGTTTGGTGTAACTCAGTTAATGAAAAAATACAAAAATCTGTTTTATAGAGAAGGAGATAGATTAACAAATACAACAAGTATAGTCATGAAATTAAAACAACAACCAATGAACAGATAAATTCCAAACTGTATAGGTATCCACCTCAGCATGAATCTGAAGTTCGAAAACAAATGAAGGGAATGGAAGCTCAAGGCATAATAAGAAAAAGTAAGAGTAGGTATAGTTCACCTATTATAGTCATACCAAAAAAAGGGGATAATTCTGGTATACAAAAATTCAGAATAGTAGTCGACTATAGAAGACTTAATCATATTACAATTGACGACAAACAACCACTTCCTAATATGGATAGCATATTAGACAAGTTGGGAAAAGCACAATATTTTACTGCTATTGATTTGGCAAAGGGTTACCACCAAATCTTAGTAGCAGAAGAAGATATTGAAAAAACAGCGTTTGTTGCACCGGATGGCCTTTATGAATTCTTAAGGATGCCGTTTGGCTTGAAAAATTCTCCCGCTACATTTCAGCGACTAATCAATGAAATATTGAGGGACTGCATCAATGTAATATGTGTTGTTTATCTTGACGATATCCTTGTTTATTCAACTACCCTAAGTGAGCACCTCAAATCATTAGAAAAAATTTTTAAAATACTGTCGAACCATAATTTAAAAATTCAAGCAAATAAATGTAGTTTCATGCAGAAAGATACAAAATTTCTAGGACATATTTTGACCAAAGACGGCATTAAGCCAAACCCAAGTAAAATTGAAGACATTAACAGATTAGAGTTACCAAAGACTGAAAAGCAATTAAAGAGTTTTCTAGGAATGACTGAATTCTACAGAAAATTTATAAAAGATTACTCTAAAGTAGCATATCCACTAATAAAATATTTGAAAAAAGATATGAAAATTAATGCTAAAGATCCTCAGTACATCGAAGGCTTTGAAAATCTTAAACTATTAATATCTTCACATCCAATTCTAAAATTTCCCAATTATGAAAAAGAGTTTACGGTCACAACAGATGCTAGTGACTATGCTATTGGCGCAGTTCTTTCACAAGACAGTCATCCAATATGCTTTGTTTCTAGAACTCTGAATAAACATGAGAAAAGCTACAGTGTTACCGATAAGGAATTCTTAGCAATAGTTTACTCAGTAACCTATTTCAGGCCATATTTATATGGTAGAAAGTTTAAAATTGTGACTGACCATGCTCCGATAAAATACTTAAATTCTAAGTATAAAGGGAAAGAATTTTCTCAACGAAATCAAAGATGGATTTTGAAATTACAAGAATACAACTTTGATATTGAGTATCTGAAAGGAAAAGAAAATACAGTAGCTGATTTTCTAAGCAGACAAGAAACTAGTCCCCAAATTAATGATGAAAACAGTAGTGAATCTAATATGGACCTATCTGATACCATCCATTCAGTAGAGGAACAGCTTCAAGATCATATTTTCATAAAAGAAGATATTGTAAATAAGTACAGAACCCAGTTATTTTAACTTATAGTCCAAGTAGGGAATTAGAAGTTCTTCATGGCAGAAGAATAATAGAGATAAATCCACAAAATGATGAAGATAAAATAAAAAATATTCTTATGAAATACGTTAAACCAGGCCAAAATGGAATATATTCGTATGTTGAGGAAAAAGATTACAATAAAATACAGCAGCTCATAATTCAATTATTTTCAAACAATAAAAAATAAAATTTATGAAATTAACTAAAAGGGTACAAGAAATTGAAACAGAGCAGGAATGTCATAAGCAAATTTCTCTCTATCACACTATAGAATCTTTACATAGTGGAATAAATGAAACTTACCAAGTTCTAAAGAATAAAATATATTTTCCAAAATTACAAGAACATATTCAGCTTATTATAAATAATTGTGGCAAATGCCAAGAAATTAAATACGATAGAAATCCTATCAAACCAGTTATGAGTGTTACAGAAACACCAAAAGCTAGGAGCGATATTGTTCATATAGACATCTTTCATTATAATAAACAAACATTCATTACTATTATCGATAAGCTTACAAAATTTGCCGTTGCTTACCTAATAAACGATAGGAATTGGGCAAAGAAGACGCTATATTAGAAGGGTATTTAGCAACTTTTGATAAACCAAACAAAATGATTATGGATAACGAATTTAAATCAGAACGGCTCATTAAATTTTTATATGATAAAGAAATTGAAGTACATTGGACAAAACCCAATAGTCATACAGGCAATGCGGATGTCGAAAGACTTCATTCGACTTTGATAGAAAAAATTCAAGCAATTGAAGAAAATATTACAGTTGAACAAAAGATTCAAAAAGCCATAGGAAACTATAATGATAGATATCATTCAACCATAGAAATGACTCCGAGGCAGGCCAACAGAATTAATGACACTACACTTCGTCTATACAAAAATTAGTTGATTGTATACACAATAAGAAAATCAAAAATATTACAAAAATTAATAAACGTAAGGAAAAGTATGTAGAAAATAGAACTGAAGGATATATTAAAAATTATAAAAGAGTTAGACACAAGGACCAACCATACTATAGAAAATTTCCATTAAAGAATGTACATTTATTAAATATTAAAAGGAAACCTAAATTTTCAGATATTAATAATCCTAATGATGATGACAACCTCAGTACAAGGGTTATTGCATGTTCATCACATTCCTGAAGAGAACGGCTATGCAAAAATCAGGATGAAAGAGGTAGATATAGTTAACGACACTGATACTGTTATACATATTGTGAACCCTGGTGAAATGATGCTAATTTTAAACAATTTAGAATCTAATATTAATCTCCTGAATATAAAAGATAAGGAAACTTTGTATCCTGAAGTCAATTTAATTAAAAGTAAGATACGAACAATTAGTAGATCAAGCAGACAGAAGAGAGGTTTGATAAATGCTGTTGGTAGAGTTCAAAATTGGTTATTTGGTACAATGGACGATTCAGATCGTGAAGAAATTCTTGAACACCTAAGAATTACTGATGAAAATAACCATGCATCTATTACTAACCTAAACAAACAAATACAAATAAATGAACATTATAATAAATCTTTGTCTGATCTAAAACTTATAATAGAAAACGATAGGACTAAAATATTAGAATCATTAAACACAACAAATGAATTTATTCGTAATTTAAATTATAAAATTTTAGTTTTGGAGCAGTCAACTATGCTTAGATATTTGGAAAATAAAATAAATAAAATTCTCGATAACATAATGGCTGCAAAGAATAATATTATTCATCCAAGTATGTTAACATTAGAAGAATTAGAAACATATAATATAGACTTTCATACAATTCAACTTTTAAAAGCTGGAGTTATGGAATATAAAAATCAATATCTCTTAATTGCCATTAAAATACCTGTTAATTATATATCAACTGAACTCAAATTTATAAAACCAATCCCTAACTCAAATTATTTTATGATTGATGAGGAAGAGGAACTAATAATCGAAATTAATGATAATGCTTATAAATACGAAGAAAAATCGATGTTTAAGAACCTTAAGAAGAGTAAGAACTGTATTTTTTCTAATTCATGCCATTTAATATATAATAATGTGACAAGTATCGAAGAAATTGATGGAAAAACTTTGTTGCTCAAAAACATGTTTAAAGAATTAATTTTTCAAAACTGTGATAAAAGAACAATAACATTAAATGGAAACTATTTGATTAACTATAATAACTGTAGTATACAAATTAAACAAAATAAATTTACAAACAAGGAAATAATAATTCCAGACAAATATTTTTATCCATCTGATAAAAATAATGAAGTATTTGTAACACCTATTAATTTTAATAAAATAATAATGGAAAATGAAAAAAACTTAGATGAAATAAGAGAATTAAAATATCATAAGAAAATAATGTATGGTTCGAATATAAGTTTGGCTCTAATTTTAATATTAAGTATAATTGGTGTAATCATTTTTATATTACTAAAGACAAAAAAACAAACAATCAAAATTGTAAATAATTTGAAGCCGGAGACTTCTGATTTAAAGGGTGGAGGAGTTACGGAAGTTACGGACAATGACCTTCCAACCTTGAATGAAGAGTCTCATTCTAAAACAATATTTAAACCATTGCCATTGTCATGGTAATGAATCAAATTACTTATATTTAATTTAACTTTACTTTGCATTTCCGCTACTCTACTGAGTAAGCATAATGCTAAAACATTGTTAATAAGCTAAGATAGGAATATAAAAATTGATAAAGAATGAGTTTGATTTTGGACACCAAGAAAGACGGTATTATTATTTAACTCGCGTTACAGACCGTAATTGTCTGATTCGTCTTGAGAATTGAAATATTCCATGATGATTATGATATTAGCTCTCGGAAAAGTTCTGTAGACTGAGTTAAGATGAGTGATGTAAAAGGCAGTTTTGTCTGCTTGGTCTATATCAAAAATGTTCTAAAAATTTAACTATGAGATCATAATCATTCATATACAAATGTGCTTAAAATATTTTCACATTTATTAAAAAAAAAAAAAAACTCGACTTAAAAATAATTATGTAAGTGGGCAAAAGAAATTCTTATTTCAAGACTGAAAAATAATTCTTACAACACTGCTCTTGTACCATGCACAGAAACATCTTTTTTATGAAAATAAGGCAACAAAAAATAAATAAACCATCAACAAAGAAGATTTAATAATTATTTAAACTTAAAAAAAAAATAATAATTCATTTGCATAAGAGTTCTTCTTTCACTCTGTGAATATCCGCTATCCGCTGGCATGAATTAAAAATCGATTTCAACTTATTTTTTTTTTTCATTGTAAATATAAATGTTGAATGAATTTCTTATGCCCTGGGATAAAAGCATAAGTAGTGCGAGAGTTGCGCGAGCGAGTATTAATAGTGAAGAGAGATCATCCTATGGATAGTTCCAATTTAATTATGAAAACTTAAAATCCAATATTACCTTATGACCATGGTTTTCGATTTTTAACATCCTTGCGGAATATAATGAATATTCATATTGGTCAGTACCTACTTTTGTTGAAGCCAATTTTACCATCAATCGTATAATAATCTATCCATACCCATACAATATGAATATGTTTAAAATATAAATAAATAAATACTTTTAAAACACATAGGTACATCTGCATTTATATAGACTCCGATGTATATCGATCGCAATTAATTAATTCAGAATGCACGCATTTTAATAATAGTAGCATTGTGCTATATACATACTAGTATCATATATAATTACACTGCTGTTGTAAAAAAAAAAATGGCTGATTAATGAGTACTGTAAAGTACGTGGAAGTTTTTATTTTGTCAATGCTTAGATCAACGTCTGATAGATTTTTGATATCACTAAACTTAGTTCCGAAGGTACGGTCTTATCAGGGATTCCTTCAGACCTGTTGGTATAAAAATATAAATTTACCGAATCTTAATTTTAGACAATCAAAACAAAATTTTCTAGTAAGTAGTTTTCAATTCAGTCACTTTTGAAATTAAGTGATTAAGTAATGCATTGATAAGAAAATGAATATTCTCGAGATGACATATTAGGATATAAGCGAATGTAAGTTGATTTCCGCAAATATGTTTGACTTTACCTACTGTTCAGTGTTACAGCTTAAGCAACTGAGTCAATTTTCTTCAAACTTGCTATTTTTGTTTTTTTTTTAGTTTTTGACAAGCAAAAATATCTGTCATAATTTGGAGTTGTTTCGATATGGCTCTAATTCAGATATTTGATATTAAACTTCCTGAACTTAAAACTTGGCATAGATATATGTATTTTAGATCTCATTACTTTTTTTGGTTGACTTTTTACGCACAGGTTTCTTGTACACATAAGCAGTGACGTCCTTAGGCATGGGCCCGTTCGGCCAGGGCCCAGGGCCCCGCGATTTAGGGGGCCCCGTGAACCAACCGATTGTTATTTTTGAAAGTAGATATATGCGAAGTTGAGATTGGATTTATTTGGCTCTAATAAAATAAGTGATGGAGCATTTTTTTGTCACCCTTATCATGAAAGACCACTTAATACTCTTAAAACATTTTAATTTTTTTCACAGAAAAGAAAATTTTAAGTTATTTTGGTACTTTTGGTACCAAAATTAAATCCAAGAAAAGTTCAATTTTAAAATAAAATAAACACAAATAAAACTACATCTAACGCTTTTTTATATTAAACCTGGTTTATACATCCATGTGAAGTATAGTTTTCATAGAAAAAAATACTTTTTTGTAGTGAAAAACTGTCAGAAACTAAATGCAATTATTTTGGGCTTTTTGTAACTAAATATTATGACAAAAACTATTTTTCTGAAAGCCTTTTGGTTCATTAAATATTGGGCTTTCATTTCAAATTTGATTTCACTTCGCTTTGAAGTAGAAAGTACAAAGAAACAAATGAAAAAATTAGTTAATCTTTTAAAAACAAAGTCGATTAATATTTTGTATTTTTGGTTCTTGGTATTTTGGTTCTTGGTTCCTTAATTCCTCTTTTTTGTGAAAAAAATTGCAATAAAGTCTCAAGAGTATTAATTGGGCTTTCATAATAAGGAAGCAAAAATTGTACTCAAAAACTTGTTTTTTTTTTGTTAAAGTGATATCAAAGCGAATAAAACTCAAACATTTAAAAAATGACGTTTGATACAAAAATTCCTACAAAATCGTTATCCGCACAAGAACTAATTTCAGATCAGGTTGCAGATGCTCGTTTGAATAGATCTGTTGTAGTTTGGTAAAGGTAGAGCTAGTAAAAAATAAAAATATCCAAAACAAAGCCACAACGAGAAAATTATAATTTTTAATTTTGTACATACACCCGGAACAAAACCCTTGGACAAATTTTTATTTAAACTTCGTTTCGGAACATTTTAAAACATCATAGGAACTATATTATATTTTTTTTACGGCAATGGCACAACTTAGATTAACATGTGCAATGTGCATTGTGCAATGTGAATATGTGGCCAGAAAATTAACGTTTAAATGAAGCAGTGAGGGCCAAAGTGGCCCAACTGCAATTTTATCGAAACTGAGCTTAATACAAAAATTGAATCTGTATGTATTAAAAAATATTTCTGCATTTGAATTTTTTGAATTGATAGCTCCACCAGAAAATTCAAAGATTGAGTGCTAGAGTGGCCTATCTGATCAGTTTAAACGGCATTTTGTAGAATTATTAATACAAAATCAAAAACCTCTTATTTTTTTATCATATTGCAAATAAGAATCAAAATCAATTCATTTTTATTTAAAAACTAAAAATTATTTAATATTTATAAAACTACAAGTGTTTAAAAATAATCTGCTCCTTATTTTAGCTCTACTGAAAATAATCAAAAATTCAGTTAGGCCACTATGGCTCTTACTGCCTCAAATGATATTTAATTTCAAGTGGCAGCATGCCTAATGCTGGTAGCAGCGTTGCCATAAAATACCCGATCGGGCCACATGGCCTCCTACTTTAAGTGTTGGCCCCTAGAAACAGAAATGGCCCGCAAATCTTAGTTTTCTGTTTTTATACAAAAATATTTTCGTGAAGAGAATCAGAATGATATTGCCTAAACGCTCTAAAGTATGGCTAAGCTAGCTGGTAAATAGTTCTTGTTTTAAAATTTTCTCGAAAGTGGTTGACAGTTTCTACTACGTTTCGTTTTGTAAATCACCTTTTAGATTCATTGAATGTGGAATGTGGCCCGGACTTTTTACAAATGGCACCCAAAAAGGCCCTCAATATTTTTTTCATCATGGCAACGCTGGCTGGTAGGTAAATCTATCAATTTTCCATGGGACTATCCCATTTTAAGTTTTGAAAAAGATATTCCCTGAACATATTTTAAAAATAAATGAAAAGAAAATTTTCTTTGTACACAAAATCTCGTGACAACAACTGTCTGTATACGTTTCTAAAGAGCACCATCAGGGTCTAACCTTTTGATACTCCCGAAATAGTTGAATGATAATAGTTAATACAAAGTTAAATTTACTAAAAAATTATGGCAAGAATTGGAATATGAAATAGTTTTCAATTAAAACAATTTCAAGGGGCCCCCATATCGTTAAGGGCCCAGGGCCCCCAATTGTCTTAAGACGCCCCTGCACATAAGAACTTGGCTCTTTCTTTAACATTCATATTTTTGTTGTGATTTCACTCCTTTTTACAAAGATTTTATTTTGCCAGGTGAAAATCAAGCCCTACCGCTCTACAAAGTTCAGTAATTCTAGCATAGAATTTTTGAGGAGGTGGGAGGATGCCACGCCCCTTGAATAGAAAATTCCAATTTTTCAATTTTTTCTTTCTAAGTACTTCAAGCCCTACCGACCCCGACCTACCAATTTTCATCGTTCTACAACATTCGGAGGTGCTGCATATAATTTATAAGAATTTTTAAGAAAGTGGGTGGATTCCACGGCCCCTGAATAGAAAGTTCAAGATTTTCGATTTTTCCCCTTGTATGCACCACATGACCACCGTTGTGCGAAATTTTGAGTTTCTACAATGTCAGGAAGTGCTCCATAATTTTGATGATCTGTCAGTGAGTGAGTCAGTCAGTCAGTGAGTCAGTGAGTCAGTGAGTCAGTCTGTCAGTCAGTGACCGTTTTTGCGATTTTTGAAGTCCTATATCTCGGGAATTACTAATGATAAAGAGTTGAAATTTGGTGGGCCACATGTGTTTGATCAGCACAGTAAATACTGCGAATTTGAGGTCTGAAGTTAGAGGGTGGTTGAATATCGCCTGAGTTTGTTCCTGTGAAAAGGGTGTGGTGCCGTGAACTTGGCTGGGCACTACCGTGCCCATTGATAGTGTGACAGTGGCTGCGTTCAAGTTTCGCTGGTTAGCCTATCTAGGATAGCTATGTTTCTATATATTTTTCTGAAAACCAGACAGCTGCTGTTGACATTTCTCTAATGATATCTTTGTATTCTAAAATTTTAAGGATAGCTTGCTATTTTTTGCCAACAGCTGTTTTATCATCAGCTGTGTTTTCACAAGGGATTACAAAAACACAAACCTATCCAGATCGCTTAGGATACAAGTTTGACCGCGGCAAGTGTCATACTGCGTCAGGTATCTTCGACTTAAAAGGTGACAGGGACAGTGTGCCAGTTGGGCATTTTCTGTTTTAATAGGTTTAGTGTATAGCAGTCTTAAGTATAATTGTGTGGAAGTACTACTGTACTAGAAAACGGTTGGCACAAACGCCTGCCTGGCAACTGAACAACGAATCAGAAGAACAACGTGCTTGAGTGGTACAGAGCACCCGAGAAGGAATTTAAAATTCTTCACATCCACACCACAGACCACACAGAAACACTCATATGAATATGAGCACTGGTAACTTCAAAAAGATGTCAATTAAGTATGATTGTTTTTTTTTTTATATACATGTGCTCTCTCTGACTCCTTAGATTCGCATGAAGTCAGTCGGACTGGTGTGACATGCTGCGTTGTCTTCCATTTTGAAAAAAAGCGTAAAGTTAATATTTTTATCTTTAACTCAAAATGTCTTGAGGTCTTCTAGAAGGCTTTAGTCATATGCGTATTTCTTTAAAAATATTTTTTTTTGTTTTTTTTTTCTTGAAAGGGCAATCCACAACCACTAACCTGACTGAATTCGAATTGCTTCGAAAACGCAACTGGCCTTAGAAAAAGGTAAAGAAGTTGATGACATTGCTAAATTGCAACAAATTTTATAAGACGTTTGACAAAATTTCCCACGATATCATTCTCTTCAAAATAAAAAAAAAACTTGGTTTTCAACATTCGTTCTTGTCTTGGATCCAGTCATATCAAGTTGACCGGCAGTATCGAGTTCTTTTCAGAGCGAATATATCTGTGGTAATAAGTTAAAACAGCTTAAGTCAATTTTTGTCATTTTTCAGTATGAGCAAAACAAGTTTGGCATATTTTTAAAATTGACTATTTTATTTATTAAAAAAAAGTACTGAAGTCAGGTTAATGATTTTTTTTTCAGAATAGATAGTTTTGTAAAATGCCTTTTAACTGAACTGCTAAAAATCTTTATAAGGGACTTAAGCTATTAAAAAAAAAATGCCATGCAAATGAACATAATAGCTTATGTGACATAAGATGTTTTAACAATTTCTTTGGTAACATTTTTGAGACTTAAGTCAACTTAAGCTTTTTTTAAAAAATTGGAACACAAGTTTTGAACAACTTATGTCGACCTAAGCGATGAATATCTATCACATTAAAGTGTCATAATAGCTTATGTCACAACTTAAGCTACTTTAAAAAATACATTCTTTATAAAATTTGAAAGATATTTGGTCAATGTAGACATAAGCTGTTATACAAAAGCAATTTTTGTCCAAGAAAACTTAAGCTTTTATGTTTTTATTAAATAAAATGTTGTTTATTTGACGTAGAGAAATGAGACCTGGACTAAAAAAAAGTTTAACAAATTGTGCATTTTCCAAGCAAAAAAACTCGATTTTCTCTTAAGTCGACTTAAGCTCTTTTAACTTATTGCCACAGATACAAACGTATTCATGCCATATCTGGTGTACCTCAGGGACGACATTTGGGACCTCTTATCTTTGTTTTGACCATAAATGATTCTGAACTTATTTCACCCCACACTGATTTAGGAATTTACGCTAACAATGCACTTATGCTGCCAACAGACTTAAATACTTTTGACTTGGTGCCAAAAGACCTTCCTTGAGCTAAGCGTTAAGAATTGTCAAACCATAACTTTCTCTCGAAAGAGTCCTCCCGTGCCAAAAAGACAATACTAGATCAATGGTGTGCCTCTGTTTTTAACATTACCTCGTAAGTTTTGAAATTTTGGAACACGTTCTGACGTGAATTGTGAAGCCCCTGTTTGGAATCGAAAAAATGGCAGTATCCTAAATTTCAATAATTTGTATCAAGAATATTGTTTGGGGACACGATTTTTATCGCCAAAATTAAACATACGGACTATTGTACGGTGCTACAAAATTGTAACAGATTCTTGTAAACGAACACAATAAAAGCGTTTTATTACTTAAGAAGGGGTCCATCCCCAATGCTTGGTGAGGGCAGGTCCGTTCTTTTATTTTCAATTTCTGTGATTTTTTGTTTATTTCTGCGTATTTTAGTTTAAATTTCTGTCAAAGTTCAAGTAAAATAAAAGTTTGGACTACAAATCATAGCAATTCAACGTGATAGATTGGACATAAAGTTTTGCAGCCCGTTTGAAAGCTAGAACTTTGTTCATTACATCTTGCAATCGAGTCATTTTTCGTCAATAGTTTTGAAATCATGCGGCTAGGAAAAAATTGCCTTTTGAAAATTCCTTTCTACAGATGAAACTCTCTGTAGGTTTGCCGAAAAAGGAGTTTTAATTAAATAGATTTTTATTACTTCTTTTCAATTTCGATTTCGAATTAAAATAGTGACTAATCTATTATTTTATTTTTTTTTATTTTCAGGTATGTGCCTACGTCTTTTAAGACTGTGATAAGTGTTCAAGAATCTTTTAAAAGTTTATCCGAAATTCTGTAAGTAAAATGAAAAGTCTCCCAAAATACTCTTTTATGCTCTATAAATGCAGACTTTAAGCAAAACAGAGTTATAGTTTACATGATTTGAATTTAGCTTCAAATTATTAATTCAACACACGTTTTACCTCTTTGTCACATCTTTTGAACTTATAATGATTCAATCTTTATATAATTTTGCTCTAGGTTGTGGAGATTAAACATGTGCGCAAAAGATTATGAAAGCTGCAATTTTCTTAAGCACAGCACTGTAATCCTTTATAGACAATCAGCGAAAAAAAAAAGAAAATAATTCTCATCGTCATCCACGACTGATGTCGCATCGTCATCGCCAGTATATTTTTATAATTTATGAGATACACGTTTATAGAGTTGTACGAATTTCGAATCAATTGTCGTCCAGCGAGGGTGTTCATGGATAAAAAGCATCTATACTCCTCAATTTGCATGGATCAGAGCAATTCAATTGTTGTGCATACGAAACACTCTATAATCTGCATGAATGTCAGTTGTTGTGTTTTAAGCCAAAAAGCATATAACACTTAATGCTGGTGGCACAAGCATCCATCCAAAATGTACTATTTTTCCGTTCCATTGATTGGTTTTGAACTTTAGAAATGGATGGACAGATACACTGAATACCTTTTCCATCGCCCGGCCGGCCGGCCGGCCGTTCTGCATGTCCTCTATCCGATATGGATCTACTATTTGTAGCTGGATTGCTTTGCTTTCGTTTTTTTTGTATCTTGAAGCGTGAAAACACCGAAAATCACTAGTAAAGCAACTAAAATTCTCTTTGGTAAAATTCCGCATTGTACATCCTAATGTTATAGGTGTTGGCTATGAAAAACACAATTCAACCCAACAACGTAGGTATATTCCCCTAATGAAAGTGTGAACTTTTTGGATAACAGCATATCTCCTAGCCTATACTCGTAGGAGAACAGAGTTGTCTAGTTCTATACACACTTTATTGCAGAATAATTGGTTATGGCAGTCCAAGCACTTAAAGGCAATAACAATTTTTATTAGTTGCCACAAGCGAGGTGATGGAACCAAATAAAAAAAAAAAAAAAAAACAAAAAAAAAGAGATTGAAAAAATTAAAAGTTGAATATGGAAATTCGCGCATTTCTTAATGGAAATAAATCAAAACTCAGTGAGAGGATAGAAAAATGCTACATCACATATTTAAGCCAGGCATAGAAAGTGAAGAAATTTTTTTTAGCTTTAACTAAAAATGTCTTGGGGTCTTATAAAACACCTTAGTCATATCATACACACCTACATATCTTTAAGAATATGTAATTTTTTCATAATTCACAGCCATTCATCTTCGTTTTGCTCTACGAATTTTTAAATTAAATACAGGTAGCTAACACATCACCGGGTTGCACGAACTTGGTCTAACGTTTAGTTCATGGGGCTCAGAATTTAAAGGATTTCATGTATAAAACGTGGATGTATAGTAGTAATATAGTAATAGTAAGTAATATGTGATTTTATTATTTCTTTAAGTATAAAATTAGTTACATTGTTCACAATTTAGCATTGGCTTTTGCCGTCAGCCGAAAAAGAGAATATTTTCTTCATTTTAAAGTTTGAATAATCGCTAATCACATTAAAATTAAAAATATAAATTTCACTAATTATTATTATTTAAAAGGCTTCATTTAATATTTGTTGACGATAATTTAGGGCAGTTTTTATGTATGAGTAAAGGCAGTTCCAGTTTTTTCCATTCAGTATTCGTAACATTTCATCATGTGATAATGGGCTTCTACCCCAGATTGATACTCGTATCGGTTTGAGAACAGGGCATACTCCAATAAAGTGCTGAATATCTTCATTTATTCTAAGGTTGCACAAAGTACATTCTGGGTTTGCATCCGACCTATGTGGCAAGAAGTTGAGGGGTAAAAGCTCACCTCTGGCTTTGAAAATAAGGGATATCATGTCAAGGTTATATTTATCGTGGAAATAATTTTCGGAGCCGAGTTCATGTTTTAGTATTTTATAAGTATTCCTTGTTTGGCTCATTTGACTTTGCATACGAAAGTTGTCTCGTGAGGAATCTCCAATTTTCTCCAGTAGTTCTAAATGTGTTCTTCTTAAGGATGTATCATTTTCATCCATTATTGTTACATTATGCTCCCGCCCTAATCTTGACTATTCACTGAAGATCTGCGTATTTCTGCTTTGGAGGTGTTTGGCGATTATGTATGTGAGGCGATAGGTTTGGTTGCATCATAACTTTCCGGATGTATGAAAAGTGAAGTCTCATTGTGTACAAGTGTAATGGCGGTAGACCAGTCTCAAGGTGCAGCATGTAATTTGGGGTGTTATATGGCAGCCTAAATATACGTTTGAGGAAGTATCTAAGCAGCTTCTCCACTTCTTCAAATTGGTATATACCCCAAACTTGTGCTGCATAACATAAAATAGATCTCATCACTGCTTCAAATACCTTATACTTAGCGCTCGTTTCGACACTGGTTTTGCTGAGGACTCCACTCCAGCTGCAATTTATTGCGCGTTTGGCTTCTACCAATTTGTCTTGTAGGTGTTTCTTAAATGAGAGCTGAGGCGTAATGAGGACACCTATAGGTATTTATATTCTCTGACTTTCTCCAGTTCTTCGTTCTGCCAGGTCCATTTCTCATTTCTCGCGTATCTTCCCGACCCATTTCGAAAAACCATGATTTTTGATTTACCGGTGTTGAGTTGAAGATTCCACAAAATACAATATTTGATCAGCTTATTTATCATCAGTTGCATACCGTTTGGATTGTCTGCCAGTATAACAATATCGTCTGCGTAAAGCAGAAGTTTTATCTTCCCTCCAGCAGATGTTATTCCTCCTGGCAGGAATTCTCCAAGGTCATCCAAAAATAGTGAAAATAATAGAGGGCTGAGAAGACAACCCTGCTTTACTCCTGTTTCCGTTTGAAACCATTCAGATAAAATATTTCCATCCCAAGCCGCAGTCAGATTTCCATCGTAGAAACTGTGCAGTACTCTAAGCATTTTCATTGACAGACCTAGATTGCTGAGTTTGTAGAATAAGGTTTTCCTAGAGGAAGGCTTTATAGAATCGAACGCAGCCTTGAAGTCCACAAAGAATGCGTACAGCTTTTTTTCATTATCCAAGTATTTTCGTGCGATGCTCGTGAGGGAGAAGATGTTATCAACCGTAGAGTATTCTTTGCGGAACCCAGCTTGGTATTCACTCAGTAAATTATTTTGTTGCACCCATTCAGTGAGCCTATCCAAAATAACACCCGTAAATATTTTTGTGACAGCATTGAGAAAGGAGATTCCTCTATAATTACTTGGATCCTTTGGGTCACCTTTCTTAAGGATTGGAAAAATTATATTTTTCTTAAAACTTGATGGTATTTCGCCAGTATTGAAGATAAAATTGAAAGCTTTTGTGAGTTCGATGATGAATGGAGATGTCGCATTTTTGAAAAATTCATAGGGAATGCGGTCTTCACCTGGGGCTTTGTTTGGACTGCAGCGATTTACAACTCTAATTATTTCCAAATAAGTAATGGGCCGATCGAGAGCTTCTACTTCCAGAAAGGGCATTGCGAACCGAATATTATCTCCGGTTAGTGTCGCATTCAGTAGCTTTTCAAAGTATTCAGCTAAGGCCAGAGCTTCAACTTTTATGCCACATCCCATAGTCAGGCCATTCACACTTTTAGCAATCTTCCAAAATTACATACTGTCCCTTGCACTACTGAGCATCGAAGCTAGTTCTTGTACATGAGCTTTCTGTTTCTTCATGCAGGTTAGTTTGAATATTTTGTTTGACTTAGGGTACATTTGTTTTGCGTAGATGGAACCTTCTTTCCTTAGTATGCGCAGAGAAGCGAATGATTTTTTTCTGGCTATTTCACATTCCCAGTCGTACCAAGGTTGCTTTCCTTTTACTTTTCTTTTTGATTGCAGAGGTTTAGCAGCTTCAGAGATGCAGGTTGTGAGAATGTCTATTCCTCTAACTGTTTCGATGCTGCTGTGTTCAATCAGGTTGAGCTGGTGATTTAGATTTGATGAGTACCTTTCCACGTTCTTTTCTCTCCATTGCAGTTTTGGAAGCAAGCACCTTTTTGTGTCAGTAAGGGTTCCCCTTTGAGTGTCTAACTTTAACGTTACGGTTATTGGTTGGTGATCTGAGTGGATTAACTCCTTCACTTCGAAGTCTTGAACAGATTGGAGGCACATTCCTTTAGTGAGGCAATAATCAATTGTTAAGCAAGCAGTACCCCTCAAAAAAGTCAGGTGCCCATGGATGTTATTGGAGCAAAAAAAAAAGTAAAAATGTGAAATTCGTTTTTAAATAACTCCTTAAAATTTTTTAAACTCAAAAATCAAAATGGCATCTAATTTATTGACTAATATCGTTACCG
Organism: Dasysyrphus tricinctus; assembly: GCA_963921185.1. Classification (NCBI taxonomy): domain Eukaryota; kingdom Metazoa; phylum Arthropoda; class Insecta; order Diptera; family Syrphidae; genus Dasysyrphus; species Dasysyrphus tricinctus. Next base: position 131,656,477 of record OY992532.1, on the reverse strand, counting down.
ATTGAACGTTCGGAGTACTTCTTTTGTACTCCATTACTACTCCAAAAGCCTTCAATCGGCATTTCCGAGGAACTTACTTGGAGTCATTTTCTGTTCTCGATTTTAAGAACGAGTATAGATTTAGAACACACGCTTCGCATGCATTACAGTTTTTCCTCGGACTACTGGTCGAAAATGATAGATGCTTGAAGAAGCCATTATGTAAAATGGCGTCGTCATCCAGTAGTATGTTTTCATATTCAGTTAGAATCAAAAACGAGTAAAACAGTCAGAACATCGAATCAAAAAACAAAAACGACATAAATTTAAATTTATGCAAACAAAATTTCAAAAATATTTAGAACGATTTTCTAATATTACGTTTTCATTAGAGCCGAAATGAGGTACTTTCGCAAATCACGGAAAAAGTGTTTTCATTTGTAATTTGGTAATTTCGTTTGACAGCTCATTTCATTTTTGAATATCAACTGGCTGTTAATCACTTTTTGTTGTTGTTTTTTTTGTCTCCTTCCATTGCGCTTTGACATTTTCATACAAAACTTTTTCAGAGCTTTTGAAACTGTGACTAATTGGGTGTGTTCATTAGGTTTTGGTTGAAATTATCTCATTTCGAAATGTGAATTTGTATAGGAAATGAGATGATTTCGTATCGAATTTGGAAATTTTCAGCGAAATTACCTCATTTGGCTTAATGAAAACGTAGTATAAAGAAAAAATTTCTCATCTACAATTACCTATTGCTAGTTAAAATACATATGGGTGATTCCGTGCCAACTGTGATTCTTTGTATCAAGTGCTTTTTTTGTTAAATTAAAAAAATAAATTAAATTGGGTGGCGCAACAGCTCGTGGAGAACTAGGGCCTAATTACTTACAACTCTAAACCATTCCTGTGTGCGTGTTGTTGGCAGGAATGGAGGGGACCTAAAGATTTTTGCCGAGTCCGAACGGCTAAATGAGAAGCACTTTTTTATGACAAGTACACTCTTGGAGGATTTTTCAGTTCCTCGCAAGAAGCAGTACCTCAAATAAAACATTTCTGTTTTTAGGTGGCACGGCTGGGAATCGAACCCAAACCTTCGGCATGACAGTCTTATATGCACTATAACCATCATGCCACGAATTACTACGCTTTTTTTATTATTTAATGTAAAATGTTCGTATATATTTTTGATTTGAATTGGGTAAATGGCTATTTACTACAATCTACACTCTATATCATGACCAAATTTGCTACTACTTTGCTAATCGATATCATGACTAAATTTGCTACTTATTCAACATGGTTTGGAAAAGTGTATAGTAAGAATGTCAGTACCGTGGCATGTCCGTTCCTTGTTTTTCCGATTAAATTTACTTTTTTCTAATGAAATACTTCATTGAATAGAAATGTTGTTCACAGAAAGGTTTGAGTGCAATACTTGCGCTAGACAAAATTATGCAAAAATTAAGTTAAAATACTTATTTGCTGAATAAAATAATAAAGAATGAATGTTGTCCGAGGATTTACTTTTATTTTTGAATTCAAAACATTTCCTGCTGAGCCGCATTTTGTTTTAGTTTCAAGACTTTTGTACAGTGGGTTTTTAAAAGAGGCACTATTTATGTATAGATAAAAACAGTCGTTTTATTTTTTTAACGTTGTTGTACTTTAAGAGTGATATGTTTTCATTCGAAGAAAGTGTGTCACAAATGAATTCGTCAGTACAGTGGTAGTATTTTTAAGCAAGGTATAACATGTTTTTGGTTGATTATCAGAATTTTGTATTCCTTTTAACAACATATGTTAAAATTGTCCTGGAAATTATTTTTCTCACTAGCATATAGAAGTTAGGTCACATAAACTGTCTAAATGTCAGTACCATGGCACCGTGACCTTTAATTAAATTATTTCTTGCAATTATATTTTTGTTCTACCAATTTTCTTTATTAAAACGGTAGCAATACCTCGGAAGAGCCAAACAAAAATTATTCCGTGCAATAAAAACTAAGTAATAACCCAGCACAATGAAAAGGGTTGCTATTCAGAAGAAAAACGAAAAAGTTATAATTTTTTTAAGAAAATAAGGGAAGTTGAGATGTCAGGAGGTCAAAACATAACAGGCAATCAAGAGTCATAACAAAAATAAAGTAAAAAAGAGAGAGAAAAAAAATACAAACAACAAAAAGTAATGAGCTTCATTATCTTCTATTCCAGTTTTAGTACATTTCACCATATTTTTTGTTCTCTAAAAAAGTTGTAGCAAAATGCTTCTACAGATTTGATACTCTGATCAGATGAAACCACAAAAACAAAACAAAAATTGTTTCCAATAAGTTTTAATTTTTGAAATTAAAAAAACAAAAAGAATCACAGTTGGCAGAAAATCCAAAAAATTAAAAAATCTGTTGTTTTTTTTTTTGAATATAGAATCCAAAACATATACAATTTGTTTGAGAGTTTTGAAATTAAATAGATTTTGAAGGAGATCTTGTCCAAAAATGTAATCCTTTACGAGAAAGTTGAAATCAAAAATAAATTGTTAGGGAAGGTACGGTTTACAACATTTTTTGGTGAAAATTTAGGTTAACACAGAATTTCACTTTATCAAAATCGTTTGAGCCGTTATTTTAAGATCTAAAAAAAAATTCGATTTCAACTCCCTAGGGAAACACAAATAAAAGTCTAAAGTCTCAAGATGAGGAAGAAAATCACTTCAGGTGTTTCATTTTTAAAATATTTTTTTTTTACGAATCAAGTACTTGCTTTTATACTAAGTATACGATGTATGTATATCGCAAGTAAAAAAATGAACTACTCGTAGATTCGTAATTTATTTGTGGGGGTGAAATAGTATTAAAAAAAATTCATTTGATATTGTGAGTATCATTTCGGAAGTCATTCATAATTCATGAATCAAGGATCTGGACCCACAACTGTTTGCCGTTCTTAAAATATTTTCAAAGGAAAAATATATCAAATAAAAACTAAATCATTCTTGGAATTTTAATTTATTTATTTTTTCTATACTAAACACACAAAAATATACCTGTAAATCAGAATAATTTACGAAAGAGCTATATACGAGTATCTCTATGTAAAAGAACTTTATTTGAATGATTGATTGTTATGAACTGAGCAGAATGTTGTTGTTATTATCTATATTTTACTCTTCATTAAACCTCTGATTTTAAAGTAGAATTTCTATTTTTGCCTCATTGGATTGGAATAAAATTAACTCTCATTCTCTTATACATAGTTTTGTAATTTTTTGTAAAAATTTCATTCCGGTTCTTTGGGTTCTGAAAATAACGAGTTGCAAATAAAATAATTAAGTTGATTGGCTTATACATTTTAGCAAGTTGTATTGATTCATATTGTAAAATTGCTGTTCTAGAAAAAAAGAGGTATAATTATATGGATACCTACCTACCTACATCTTGCTTTCCACTTCGTTTTAACAGGAAATAGTTTTTGTTTTTACTTCTTTATTAAATGTTAAAAAGTAGAAAATTAAATATTTTCAACTGTGTTGTTCCTCGTGGTTGGTTATAATAAAGGAGAATGGGCAAATTGGTCTACCTACTCAACAGAGATGTGTCATACGTCATTGGAAAGATCAATGAGAGTACTTCATTTTCTTATATGGCAGCCAAGCTCCAAACCATGGGGCTCAAAAGATATTCCGCTTTGAAGCAGTAAGAAGACCACGCTCCAATGCAGAAATGCATTATTGCTCTTTTCTGCATTTTTCCCAAATATCTTTTGAATACCATGGTTCAGCGTATAACGCCAATATTAAAAAATAAAGCACATAAGTTAACCTTTTCAACGATATATAACACATAAATGTTGAGAAGGTCATCCAAGTACCAATTAAGAAATGCATTATTATTGTTTTTGGTGCTTTAAAGCCGAATATCTTTTGAACCCCATGGTTTACAACTTAACGGCCGTATAATAAAATGAAGTATTTGCAATGACCTTTTTATTGATGTATGACACATCTCCCATACATTTTTGCCCATTCTCCTTTCAAAGCGGAAAGAAATTGAACCAAGCTTTACATTTTCTTAAATTAATATAAATGTTTTTCGGCCATTTAAGAGGCATTTCAACTCCACCTGGGAGCATAGGACAGGAACAAGTTCTATTTCTGCCTGGTTCTATTTCACAACTAGACCTTGGATATGGTGGCTTCTGGCTAAAAAATGTTCAATGTAATACCACAGCCATCGGCTACCGAAAGCCTGTAACCTGCCCGAGATATTAACAGAGCTCTTGCATGTTTCACAAGCGTATGATACTCATATTTTACTTGAAATCCACACAGAAGAGATGGCTCCAAATACACAACGATCATTACTTAGTCTTATGTTAACATCCAGGTCTGTTCCACCATCAATTCCTACACAACTGCCCAGATAATCAAACTGCTTGACTTCCTCAATAGCCATCTGCCTTAGAATGATCAACTGTTGAATGTTTTTGCCAGTGTGCACTATTTTGGGCTGGTTAACATTACATACAGTGATTGACACATTTGATACAAGACAAGCTATAAGTGCTATAATTGCCAGGAGACAGAAATATCATCGGCATAGTCATTATGGCTGAGCTTGTTAAATGGCTTCCATTATATTCCATGTCTCTCGTTTGCTTTGAGCACAATGTGACAGTCATCAGTCATCACATCTTCAATTACCAGTAAAACCAGGTTAGGTGAAAAAACATCTCCTTGCCTCACTCCTCCGTGACGCACTTCGAAATTATCAGAAAGCTTTCCATTGCTAAAAACGAAACACCTTGCATTATTGAGGAGTTTTTAAGCACATTAACTGTCTTAATAGGGATACCTCTCACAATCAAAGACCTCCATATACATTCCTGACTAAGCCAGTAAAAGCTTGATGTGTTATACTCATTGTTTAAGATAAATTTCAGATGATCAACAATTTCAGCATTGTTTCGGGATGTCTCCAGGAATCTCTAGTTCGTGGTATTATTTCGGATCTGACCATCACGAGATTCTCATTTAATTTTTGTGACAAGTTTTGTATGAAAATAATAATCCTCTAATCACAAATTGACGAACGTCACAGAAGTCTACAAGCATATCACCATTCTCATTGCACTGACCTAAGATTGGTTTTCCCATAACGCGTTCGAGAGCTAAGTTGTCGGAGTCAACTTTGATGGCATTTAAGTCTCGCATGATAATAAGAATTATGATATCGGCTTTTGGAACATACCTAACTGTACACCGAATTTAATGACTATAGAGCGAGATCTTCTCACGAACTGCTACCTCATTTTTTGGCGCGTAAACATTGAGCTGTGGTGATCTTCGGAGTTTTGGAACTAAACCTTGTCATCATTAGCCTCGATTAAATTGTTTTCCACGATATAAGAATCTTGTTTGCTTACTTAGTTAGCATGATACCGACACCATTCGATCTTGGACGAGCCTCAGTTTCCTTATCACCAGAGTACAACATTCTCGTCACTTCCAATTTAGCATTAGGTAGGTATCACTCCGTTCCTGAATTTTGTTCTTGAGTCACGTTCTACTTCCTGATACGTACAGGGAACGTTCAAAGCTCCAATCTTCGTTCCAATCTTATAGCCAAAAAGTACTTTCTGGAAGGATTTCTAAAGTTTATTACTGATTGATTTATTTAAGAAATCTCGATTTCTATTATAACACGAAATTTGCCACACCCCAAAGTTTAACGTGGGGTTTACTACGGTCGATTAGACCATAGGAGGATTCATCATATTATAGTTACCTCTTGAGAACGCAGTAAAATTAACTTTTGTCATTTCTCATGCATAATATTTCTCGCTTTGCCATTGTTATTTTCAAGAATTTTTGCACGGTTCCCTGATTGCGAGTAATTCAGCTTAAAATGCACTAGCATAATGGGGTAGCCGAAAGGACCCAAAGATATTAATGTAAAGACTCAGAAAAGATTCCTGAACCAACACCACAATCCACATTTCAGACCTTCCTCAAAATAGTAGTGGTGAAGTCGACCAACGGATGTCTTTAGCGTCAATCTGCACCTTTAACCACTTGATCTACGATATTTAATTTGTGCAGATTAACGCTAAAGACATCCGTTGGGCAATATCGAAAAGCTCCTGTGGCACCAACGCCAGCTATTCTTCGAACTATTTTAAGTTTATCGATATGATAGGCTTTGATTGAAGGTCCCACTTTTTTCCAGAGGGTTTGCTACATGCATAGAAATCTATGCAGGACCTGTTTTTCAATGTTTATATTCCAGTTCAACTTATCGGTGAGGTATTTTCCAGTGGTTGAGAGTGAGAAAATTGGCCGTTAATTCGGGGTGGAGTGAAGGAGCGTATCTTAGTTCTGGTAGTAAAAAGCACCAGCTCAGTTTTGTTTTGGTTGACTCCTAGACTTTGGTAAACCTGATGCCAAAACGGAGCTTGAAGTCAGCCTTCTCGAGTGTCCCTATGCTTACCTTGGTAATCATCAGAAGATAAGAGGAATGGTTCCTTTGTTGATGACTGCCCAGTCACGCATAGAAATCATGTGTTTTTTTGCCTAGGGATACGGACGCCCTTAGCTTGGATTAGCTTGAGCCTCAGGCTATCCCAGTCTTTGCTAATTTTAGCAATGCAAGAGCTTATAAAATCCCTAGAGAGCAAGTCTGCGACTTGATTACCCTGTGTTCCCTAAGCATCTCACCAGAGTCAAACTAAAGTAAGAAAAACTATCTCCGAGAACTTGGCCTTCGATAGAGTTCCACACTTCCAGCAGACTTCTGTTCATACCTGGTAATAATCCCTGACTACCTCACTTAAAATATGCGGATGAGCTGCTCTTTGAGGTGGTCCCTCGCCTCGAGATCTATTTCGTTTGACAGATTTTTCTTGAGTTGATTTTTTGCGTTGCCAGAAAACTGTTTTACTCTTCAACAATCTTCTGGTACTAGATTGTATTAACAAAGTTCTTTTCAAGAACAGCTCCATCTTCCTCATTTCTGACAATTTTGTCATGAATCAAGGAAGCCTTCCGGAACTGGATCTTGAGAAGAGCACCCTACGATTTTTCTTCTCACCCCGTATTAGTGATCGGTCGGGGCATTCTTCTTGAGTTTGCAGGTTGTTCTAAGATGATCTCCTGACAGGAAGCTTAAAGTTAATTTTTAATTCCAAAATAGCAGTTTATGGCCTTTAGTTTTTAAAATCTTCGTTTCGTTTGGCTAACTCACTTGAACTCATCAGTGACACAGTAAGGGCCCTTATCACAAGTAACTTGTATTAAGTTCAGTTTAACTTACATGGATCACTCGAAATGCGATGCAGTGCATATTCAACTGAAAAGCTGCTGGTCTTACCACCGCTAGAAGTTCATGGGACTATTTTTTTTCTTTTAACTGTCTATATTAGCTACATCTGTGCCCGTGCTCAACTCTGCTGAAATCAGTTTTGTATTCAAAAAAATAATCGACATCTTATGTAACAATCGCTCGAAATGCGATGCAGTGCGTTTTCAACTGGAAAGCTGCTAGTTTTACCACCGCTGGAAGTTCATGAGATTATTTTTTCTTTTAACTGTAAATATCAGCTAGTACTGTGCCCCTGCTTAACTCTGTTTAAATCAGTTTTGTATACAAACAAAAAATCGAGATTTTATGTAAAAATCGCTCGAAACGAGATGCAGTGCGTTTTCAACTGAAAAGCTGCTGGTTTTACCACCACTGGAAGTTCATGGGACTATTTTTTTTTTTAACTGTGTATGTCAGCTACTACTGTGCCCGTATTCAACTTTGCTGAAATCAGTTTTGTATACAAACAAAAAAAAAATAAACGCGATTGTATGCAAAAATAACTCAAATGTGATGCAGTGCATTTTCAACTGAAAAGCTGCTGGCTTTTGCATCTTTTAAAGTTCAGTTGACTATTTTTTTTTTTCTAGCTGGTTATGTTAGCTATTACTGTACGAATACTCAGTTTTCCTGATATTAATTTTCTACACAAAAAAAGATGCAATGCACATGCACGTTCAATTTGATGCACTGCACCCTTAATTTGAAAACTTAGCATTTGCTGCTGCAAAATATAAAAAAAAATATTTTGTTTCCTATAGCTGTTTATGTAAACTACCACTACACTATTTCAGCTTTCCTGGTACCAATTTTCTATACAAACAAAAATGCAACGTAAGAGAGCGCATGGTGGAACACGGTTTCCTTAGCCCAAAAGCTGCTGGGTTTCCCCCCGCTGAAAGTTCAGCTGCTTGTTATTTTTGTGTAACTACACCAAAGCTCATCTTTTCTGAGATCAGTTTTTTTCGCATTTTTTGCAATGTTTACATGAGGAGCGGGGGTATATCCCACCCACTCACAGTTCAGCTGCTTGTGTTTTTTCGTTTACCTACGACCTCATTAACGTGTGCACCTTTTCTGAAATAATTTTTTTTTTACATTTTTTCCACATGTTTGGGTGGCTGCCATGGACGCACCCACCGCTAGTACGGGAGGATATCACCGATTTTCTATTCAGTGATACCAAATGAACTAAATATACAAATATTGGCTTTTCTGCTTTTGGTTATTGAAAACGGTCGCTGGCTCCCGGACTATAAGGCAGACTAAGACGGACCCTGCCAAGACGTCTGACCATTTTACCTAAAAGGCTAAAACATTATATTTTAATATTCCACCACAGCCCTAAGCAATATTTTTCAATCAATTAAACAATCTATTAGAGAAATTCTTTACTAAGAAAATGGTTGCATTTCTAAGAAGCAAGAAGTAAAACCTCATTCCGGCCAAAAATACAACAAGTTTTTGCCGGTCATAATTTGTTCCACAGACACAAAACAACGATAATAATATGCCATTTCAAATGCTCTAGTTATGTTTTAACTTTTAACTATCAAAAGTCAGCTCTTGATTGTTTATTTTGTTCTAAGGTTTATTTCCATCAGAGAGGAGGAATTTTAACATTTCCTTTCCATACTTTCAAAAGATATTTAAACTTTACAACACAAGTTCCTCGTCTGGGTAGTAAAATTGCAGAGCATTTACAAAAGGAGTTTGTGCAGGAATAATTCCATTCTTTGGTGACACAATTGTGCGAGTGCAAATTGTGTTCTTCATTATATTTTATTTAACTTTGTTTTATTTTTTTTTTATATATTGTAAAGTACGACTACAATACTATACAATAGAACTCGTTGCTTGGATTTGTCCTTTTTGATTTCTCAAAATATTAAGGATTGTTTTTTTTTTTTTTTGTTTTGTCTTGTATGTTTTAGGTTCAGACAACTTAGAATTTTGTTTGCTGTTGTTTTTTTGGTTAACTAAATGCTAAAGAAGCAGCAACATACATATTCCACCGAAGATATTGTGCAATTGAATCCCAAAAATAGTTTGAGCTGAACTTAAGGTCACAAAAATCTTTAATTTTAAGTAAAAAAACCAATGACACAAACAAAATTTTGATAGAAAATGCTTCTTAAAGTGCAAAACCCCTTCCAGCATTGCATACCATGAACTTAAATCGAGACAGAATCTTCAATAGAATGGACGAATGCATAAAGCTGCTTTATTTTGATTTTATTTTAAGAAAGGCGCAACGAAGTAAATTGTTGGAATGAAAAATTATTTCTTTAATCATTTATATAGTTTCTATTTTATGCGCTGACAGAATGGTGCAGGTGAAGACTTTTGAAATTGGATGTTAACGTCCAGTATCGTAGAATAAGTTGATAGAGCTATAATAGGATTTTCTGAAAATTCCAATTACCATTAGAAGAAATGGAGTAAAATTAGTTTACAATATCATTAAGAAACTTTGCTGATATTTTTAAAGTAAAACTTCTTTTTTCAAACGAATCTACTCACAAAGAAACAAACAGATAAAGACGATGAATTTAAAAAATTTACCCATTTCGGAGCGGCAGGAATCAAAACGAGAACAATGTATATAAAAAGAACATTTTCTTTAAGGTGCAAATGCATGAGATCCCCTTAAAGTTCTGTGTAACTAATTTAATTTTCTCACATTCTGCATTTTATTTTATTTTCAAAATCCTTAAGCTAAAAATTAAAATAAAACATCCTTTTAAGGTTATGATGTCCAACTAGGGTTTAAACAACCAAATCTAAATCCAAAGCGTTTGACAAATAATATGGCTATGGGATGCCTTATCGCACATAGTCTGAAGAGTTTACAAAATGGTGTTAAGTTAAGGTTAGTTCTCCAGCGTAAAACAATATCGATATCGTCCATAACACACAGCCTGAATTTCATGTATCTAAACTTCATACTCAAATGGGGAACAATTCGATTAGAAAGCTTCCGAACATTTCGATCTCTGCCCTTCCGTATACCCAACCCATCCTTGCACTGTATAGATATGAATGCGTATATAGCTCATGCAGATGCATCCTATCTAGCACACTATACTGTTCTACAATATCGTGATCCAAACGCACATACACATTTTGTAATTTATTTTATAGCCATATCGCTGTATAGAAACAGAGAAGATTCCATCATAACCGGATGAAGACATCCGTTTAGCTATATATGGATATGATAAAGCAATCCCCTAACAGACCCGTTTCATATATAAAGGATGACATTGTGAAACTCGTTGTTACAGGATATATGCGCAACTGCCCCGGATGGTGGGATATTTTGTAAAATTTGTTGCACTTTTATGATATTAATTTTCTCCGATTTCGTATAACAATAGGATGCTATAGATGACTCCCTTTTGGAAAGAGCAAAACGAGTAGTAAAATGCTTCTGAATTTTTGTTCCTCCTCAAATATACACTCAAAAAAAAAAATATGTTAAAATTAGTTCTCATTATTTTAAGATAATATTTTATGTAAATTATTTTTAAATTGTGTCCCCACTTTTTGTTTCTGGTCTACTTGATTAAACTATGAATTATTCAAAAAAGAATTAAAAGTCGTTGGAGCTGTTAAAAATAAGTTATCCAAAACACCAACCTTGACACGCTATAACTTCAATAGTAATAAACTTACAGAGGTCGTTAATAGCTCATTTCTTAGATATTGTTATGGTCTAAATGTTATTGAATGAAAATAAAATCATTCTCTTCTACTTTGTGCACTCCAAGAACTTGGAAGAGAAGATGTAGCCAAACACAAATCATACACAAAATATAACTTTCCGATTAATGCAATTCTTATGAATTTTTTGACTAAACTTTCTACACTATTAGGTTCATGCACTTGCACGTATGAAAAAAAAACACGTTAATCTTATTTTTGTGTAGAATTGCATAAGCAACAATTTGTAATTTGAAATTTTTTTCAAAAAAACTGATAGCTTTCGAATAATTAGGAAAAAATGAGTTTTAACCCTATCAACCCCTTTCTTTTTCTTCTTCGTCATTTCGGCGCTATTGTGATTTCGAAGGGATCACAACTCTTCCACTTGTCTGATTCACACTAGTGATCCGTCCGTGGGGTACGCCTGATCTTAGTACTTCAAATTCGATCAAGCTTTGTTACTCCGTATGTAAGTGCTGGAGGCACAACTGCATTGTAGAGTCTTCCCTTCAACTAAGGGGGCATTTTTCGATCACAGAAGATAGCGGAGCTTTCACGCCACTTCATGCACCCTACGCTTATTCGATGATTGATGTCGTCATCGCAAGTTGCTTTACTTTACTGATCAGTGATCATACATAGATCCCAGTTATTTAAACCTTTCACTTTGGCACATTTCTATTCAAACAAATGTCTGGAATAGACATGCCCAGATCAGAAAACGGGCAGCACAAGTAATCAGTCTTTTTCGGACCTATGCGATACCCACTTCCTTCTTAAACGTCTACCCAAAAGTCAAATGCTCGTTGCAGGGATGTAGGATCCTGACTTAAGATGGATCCATCGTCAGCAAAGAATAATTGATGCACAGTGTTCGGTGTTTTACCTTCGAGCAGGTAGTCAAGGACTGAAATAAAAAGCAGAGGACTTAAGATGCTTGCTTGGTGTACACCTACAGTGACCTGGAATTCCTCGGTGACTGCTGGATATTTAACCCTCGTCACTTCTTCTTTGTTCATATCAATGATCATCCGCACTTAGGCTTCCGGCCTAAGTGCGGGCCTCCCATAACAGATCTCGTGGTTGTCGATCGAATATTTTGTTTAACTTAACCAACACAACATGCAAATCCTCCAAGGAATCACGATGTTTTTCCTTAGGATCCTCATACTCTGAATTGCATCTGTTGTTGAATTACCTGTGACAAACCCGCATTGGTCATCAGATACTTCAGATAGCATTATTATTTTTCGCAGTTGGCTACCCAATACCCGCTCAATAGTCTTCAATGTTTGGGACATCAGCTTGATCGAACGGTAACTATCACAGCTTCGCTTACCTCCCTTCCTTTTGTACATTGGCAGAAGGTAACTTTTCCTCCATTGCTTAGACAGACTATCACCTCCTATAAGCTTGGAGATGTATTCGTGAGTCATCTAAAACCGATGTCTCCCATATTTTTCCAAAACTCATATGATATTTTGAAAATAATTGCTCCCTTATTTAAGCTGTTTTGTAGTATTTCTTGAAAAGCTTGGTTCGCATCAGCAGCAGGGGAAGAGATTTTTCTTTCAGCTCCCACTACATTCCTTCCGTTCTCTTTGCTTGGAGTTGGACGCACTTCCTCTTCGCTTTCTTCTTTAAGCTTCTGTATTCCACTTCGAGACGAGCCTCTTTATTTCTATTACTTCAGGGACACTTATGTCATGCTATGAAAGCCACTTTTTTCTTACTTATCACCGTTTAAGCTTCATCATTCCACCACCAGGTTTCTTTGGCTTGTTGGCAGCGACCCTTTGAAATTACTAGCAATGATTTGGCTCTCTCTGCAAGCAAGTTTTCTGCAGACAATCCCATACTTTGTACAGTGATCCCTGCATTCTGGACTGTGCTGATTGTGTTACACAAATAGTTTTGCATGTTCAAAATGAATAGCTCGCCTTTGATTTTACCAAGTTTATACCACTTGATTCCCCCAGTTGTCCTTGTTTGTTTGATTTCTCTTACCGCTTCTAAGAAAAATTCTGACAGTAGAAGACGGTGTTGCTAGGCGACGGCTTCTCCCAGGATCACTTTGCAGTCTTTCACCAGAGACTTCATAAATTTAGGTACCAAATGATAGTCGATCTGGATCTCATTTCCAGCACTGCTGTAAGTGAGTGACAAAGAGTTAGTCTTGTTTTAATGAACATGGTATTTAACACGATGAGACCGTATGACTTTCACATGCTTAGGATATCTTTACCAAAAGTGTTCCTCACACCGTCTCCCATGCCTCCATGGCAGTCTTCCCGACATGTCCGTTCAAATCTCCGCCAACAACCAAAAACTCTTCTTTTGGGGTGTCCTTATGTAAGTTGTTAAAATCTAGCCAAAATGCATCTTTTTCCAATTGCTCACACCCTATTTGGGGATTGTATGCTCCCTTAAAATATTCCACACATTTCATTGCATCACCAATTTGCGAGATATCAAACGGTCACTTCCGGAAGGATGATACCGATTCCGTTTTTACCCTGATCCGTTCCGTAGTAAAACTTCTTGTAGGCTTTTGTCTTTATATTAACAAAAAACTGGCCCTGTTTCCTGTATTTCACCATTTCCTTTCTTGGACTCGCCTGCTTCTCAACATCTCTTTGAGTTGTAGGCTTCGATCAGCCATACTTCCAACTCCTGACTCTCAACTTTCATCCAAATTATCGCATTACTTAGCTAGCCCCCGTAGTCCATGTAGCTCTGATCCAAGCATTTCTGCTCGGTCTAGGATCAGTAACATGGTAGAAGTGGTCGTGCCTGGTAGGGCAGTGCCATCAATATGTAGCATGCACTTCCATAAAGCTCGAAATTTTACGAAATTTTTCGAAAAGTAAATTAGTTTATTGAAACGTGCATGCTCCATTTATGAGTTTGATCTTTCTTTTACCACACCAGTGATCTCGAGTCGTGTTAACCCCGGATTTGCATGCACATTGCACATGCACACTTGTGGGAAAGTTTTAGATGTTAAGGCTGTCGCTAGACTCCACTTTGATGTTAGTTGTTTAGAAGTGAGTTCTACATCAGTGGCCTTTTACGACAAGCTGGATGATGCTACAGTAGTATTCTAATCCGCCACTGCACGAGGCCTGTATCACCCCCTATAATTTTAAGCCCCAGCTCAAATTTTGCGTAATTTTTGACAAATGTTTAAGACGTCAAAACAATGCTCTAAAGTCTAAGCCAAAATTCGAGTTTGTCGGAATTTTTTTCTGAGTGAAAATCTAATTATTTTCCATGGCTTTAATTCGAAAAGCTTAATTATTGTGTGGGAAAGCAGAATTTGGAAAGCAAGGGCCGAATTACCGTGGGCGAGTGTGTCATCAACAAATCGAATCAATCAGTAGCCACCTCAAATTGTGGTATACTAGATTGCTCGAAACGTCTGCGTTAATGTCAAACTCAAACTATTCAGTCACGTATTGCTATGGTACCTCGACTCCCATTCAAAATATCAAGGAAACGTAGGACAAACAAAATTGAATCACCGTAGGTCGCTTATGAAATTTACTCTAACAAACCCATACAATATGGGCCAACTTGGATTTACATTCGGAGGACACCCCCGAACATATTCCTTCAAGAAAATCAGTTCAGTAATAATTCGCAGAAAAAAAGCATCCGGCTCTTGGCCTACTCGGGATATATTTCAATTATTTGAAAACTAGTTTTCACTCTAGCAGGTAGATGGCTTTTTTGTATTGTAAATGGTGTCAGTAAAATAAAGAAAAAAATCAGCATATGCATACAAAATAAACAACTAAATATTTTTTTAGTTATTAGTTTAGTTTATTTATTTCTTCTCTTTTATAAAATAGATACAATTTTCAACTTAAATATAAAAATTAATGCAATTATAAATTCATGAAATATATATGTATTTATAGAAAAGTTTACAATTTTAAAAATAAAAAGAAATAATTTAAGATACAATCTGTTGCCTTGCGACAAGTGTCGAGAGTATCGAGCAATATAACGGGTGATTTTTTAAGAGGTTTAGAACTTTTTTTTAAAAAAAAAACACAAAAAATTCGAAAAAATGAATGAAATATTTATTTGAATCGATAGTTTGAACCTTGCAATTTAATGTTTAAAGATAATTTCATGCAAATGTTGACCGCGGCTGCGTCTCAGGTAGCCCATCCGCTGAGTCCAATTTTGGCATACTCTTTCACACATATCGGCCGGTATCTCACGAATGAATGCATGGATGTTGGCTTCCAGTGCGTCAATCGAAGCGGGCTTGTCCCTATAGACATTAGCCTTGACATACCCCCACAAAAAATAATCTAATGGTGTCAAATCGCACGATCTAGGCGGCCAATTGACCGGCCCGAAACGTGAAATTAACTGTTCACCAAACTCGCCTCGCAATTGCGCCATTGTTTCGCGTGCTGTGTGGCATGTGGCACCGTCTTGTTGAAACCACATATCATGCAAGTCAAGAACTTCCATTTCGGGCAAAAAAAAGTTTGTTATCATCGCTCGGTAGCGTTCACCATTGACAGTAACGCTGCGATTCGCATCATCTTTGAAGAAATATGGCCCAATAATGCCGCCGGCCCATAAACCGCACCAAACAGTGGCTTTTTCGGGATGCATTGGTAGCTGTTGCAATGCTTCTGGCTGATCTTCACTCCAAATGCGGCAATTATGCTTATTTACGTACCCATTCAACCAAAAATGAGCCGACCATAAAATGGAAGCAGCGCGCGATGAACATTTCGAACCGAGCACGAATTTTGATAGTAAAATTCAATAATTTGCAAGCGTTGTTCATTTGTAAGACGATCCATGGTTAAATTGCAAACCAAACTGAAGCTGTTTGACAGTGACACAAGGTACTAAACACACGTCAGCTGTCAAAACCAGTGTTGCCAAAACCAAACCAGCTAAAAATCACCCGTTATAAACAAATCTTAAAAGTTTCAAAAATTTACAAAATTAATTCAACAAATTTCTATCTCTCAGTGTATAGCAAAATAACAAACTAAAGAAGGGCGTGTGTTTTAACAGTGATTAATCGTTGAATTTTATGTTGAAAATGTGTAAATTTGTACTATAGCTTTCATAATCTATATCTGGTTTATTCTGAAAATGCTTTCTAGGTTAGGTTTCATTATCTTGAATATTATTTAATCCACCACTAAAATTACATCGTATTGCATATAAATAATTGAGTTTTACCTAAATTGCTATTCATTCTCCATCCTTTAACATTTTTGATGTTCAAAAATAGACCTGGAAATGTTTAGCGCGTTTCAAAGATTTCAAATTTAGTATTGCAGAATATGTTCCACACACATAACTGTGAGGCATTCAGAATAATAATGGTCTAAGTGAATTTTCACTTAGTTTTGATATTTTGATCTTTCCCGTCTTAAGTACCTACTCATTTTTTGTTAGCAAAGAAAGAGATAATGAAGTTAAGGGGAAAAAACATTTATTTTGATGTATGTAAGTATTTTTTCCCAATTTCAAAAACACAGCTCCACAAACTTGCACCCTGGTGAAAAATATCTCAAGTTTAAGCATAGTTTACAGTTCCCATGCGAAAAAAAATATTCAAAAATTTCAATACGATTTTCGACCTATTCGATGCACCAAATTGAATAATATTCAAAGCGAAAAAAGTTTGCCTTGGCCTAAGCCACCCATTGAGTCATTAATTTTCCCTTAATTAATAAACTATAGGACTAAAAATGGAAAATAATAAAAACCATTTGCATATTTTTTTATTTGAAGTGTCAACCGACCATCAAAAAAAGATGTTTTATTCACCACACTTTTTTCGCATGCAAAAAATTGCCACTTCATGGTTTTTTTGCATGACATTTCATGACAGCAATGTTTTTTTCGCATGAAACTGTAAACCAATCATGCACACAATTTGCATTTCTCCTCAATTATTTTTGACATGCGAAAAAATTTTTGCGCACAGGAACTGTAAACTTAAATTTTATTAAATTAAAACAAGGGTCCTTAAACTCAATGTAAACGGAAAAAAACAACCACTTTCTAAAAATAAATTGTAGCTTAGGTAGATACTGTTTATAGTACTCGTAATCACAACTATTTTGATTTCAAAAATGTAATTATTCGATTTTCGAAAATGCGCATAAGCTAATCTACCTAAAATAAATTGTTTTATTTTTGTATACCTATATTCACCTCCAGCAAAAAGGTGCCAACTAGTTACTAACTGAATAGCCAGCAGCTCAATTAGTGCAACTTGAATGTGTTACCCAATTGCTGCAAAGTCCCCATCCCCGTGTGTTCGTTTACCTTATCATATATATCCTCCAGACTTGAATTTTGTTCAACAGCAATTAATTACTGCATAATGTCATGCTGTATACATCAGTTTTAGTTGGTCGAATGCACACTTAACAAGGACTATTGAGCATTTAGACACTGATGCCAAATCGAGTTTGTCTCTACTCCAAGGAACCAAATTTTTGAACGTTGTCATGGGTTCCATATAGAAACCGAATCATGTGCAGTTGTAGTTGTACCAGTTCTGTCAGAGTTTCTCGGTCGATTTGTAACACTAAAGAATCCGTAATATCATTCGACTTTAAGAACAGGTGCGTATGGGAAAGCGAGGGGCGATAGGTTTAAGTTTTAAAGTTCCTCCTGACTTAATCGAGTAATCCAGTGTTTTTCAAACTGTGGGTCGCGACCCCCTAGGGGGTCGCCAAGAATAACTAGGGGGGTCGCGATCGCAAGCCATTAGGAACAAGGTACTCAAAAACTAAACACAACATTTTTTAGTGAGACGGTTGGAACTGTTTTCTTATATTAAATGTTCAAAACTTGGTTGTATCTTTGAGGTGTTAACAATTTAAACATTTTTCTATTGAAGGGAGAGAACGTGAGTTTACATAAGTATGAAGTGGTGAATGGCATTAACAATCTTAAAGCCTCTTTTCCCAGCTGTAAATATTTTCCTCTTCTCTTGACTTTATCCAGAAATTATGAATGGTTCTTACATTGAATTCAGAGCATACCATCTACAGCTAAATCTATAAGATTTTCTGTCATCTTTAGGAAGCTCGGCCAGGTGGACTGATATATTCAAAAAAGGATTAAGTATCTATCTCTGTCCATTTCCAGTTTCAGAAGAGGAATGTGAGTAGAGCTTACTGTCGTGGCAATCGTCGAGAATTTTCCGAACCCGTGGAAAAGAATCATACTTTTTTTTTTGCAAATACTCTGAGCACAATCGAAGTTTTGGAAGGAGTCCTCTGATTTTGTCTTTTGCAGTAATAATATTTTCTTGTCTCCCTTGGAGGCTCGTATTCAAGATGTTTAAGTGGTCAAAAAGGTTTTCCAACAGTCTGGCTGGGTGAACTATATCTCAAATGATCTCAGATTTTGTGATATGAGATCCGAGGAGCTTATCTTGGGTAAAATCTAATTTCGGCTAACACGATTATCTTCGTGTTTTATCACTAAGGCTCCGGGAATGGACTACAAGACTTCGATCTTTCGAATAGTCTTTAATGAAGCTTTTGACGCCTATACTTCTTTTTTTTGTTATCAATCACAACCAAAATCTGCTGTGGGCTCCTAATCTAAATACCTTTCCTTTTGACAAGTTCTACAAAGAAAGTTTTGATGGGCTCGATGCATATCACTTTTTAAATAACTGACAAAGTATTATTATGAATGTGGGGGTCGCCAAAATTTTTTTTACTAGCAAAGGGGTCACGTACTCAAAAAGTTTGAAAAATACTGGAGTAATCTATTAGAAATTAGTTGTGGATTCAACAGAAAAAAATCGTATAAGAACCCATAATCAACTATCGAGTCCGAATGGCAGAGTTGTAAAAGATTGCAATCTTTTGCGAATGCAATCTTTAGGACTCCAATTAAAATATTGCATTCTTTACATTCTTTTTTAAGAACGCGACTTCAAAAAATGCAGTCGACATTCTTTTTTTTTTTTTGTTAAAAAGATTGCAATCTTTTTTGTTTCCAATCTTTTGTCACCATCAACTGATTGCAATCTTTTGAGACTTCATGGATTCTTTTTGCATTCTTTTGAAGACTTTTGAATTCTTGATTTTCTTGCACTTTTTGTAAGTCTTGAATTTTTTTGAAGTCTTTTGCATTCATTGAATTTTTTCATTGTTTTGAAGTCTTTTCAATTCTCTTGAATTCTTTGAACTCATTGCATTCTTTTGTGTTTTGCCCTCCATAATACTAACGTGAGTTCTTAGATTGAGTTTTATGGAGGGCAAAAAAATGCAATGAATACAAAAAACCTCAAAAAAATGCAAAAATTCAAAGAAAAAGCAAAAGACTTTAAAAGAATTCAAGACTTCAGAAGAATGCAAAAGATTCAAAGGATCCAAAAAAAAGCAAAAAGAATGCAAAGAATGCATGAAGTCTCAAATTATTTCAGTCAGTTGATGGTGACAAAAGATTGGAAACAAAAAAGATTGCAATCCTTTTAAAGAAAAAAAAAGGCGACTGCATTTTTTGAAGTCCCATTCTTAAAAAAAAATGTAGAGAATGTAATCTTTTTGTTGAATTCAATCATAGATTTACATAAATATAAACTGCATCCGCAAAGATTGCAATCTTTCACAACCCTGCCGAACGGTTTGCCATTAATGGACGAAAAAGAGACATCGGGGCATAGCGATGCTATTAAAGAAACAAACTTAGGCCAATAACATAGCTTTTCTCAGGGCTTAAGCCAAGAGCTGATGAAGATTGTATGGCTTACCTTAGCCCAAATGTTATGTTATTGTTGCATTTAACATGCTAAATGTAGCCTCGATATCGTTTTTTGTCGATCAATTCCCTGCGGGTTTGATAAACCCACGTCTACCCACTCTTGCAGCAAGATTTTACTCTTCCCCTCATGAGGCTATACCAACCCGTAAAAAACATTTTGGCTTTAGATGGCAGAGACTGAGAATCGATTGCGAGACTTTTGGCTTTTGAGCTCAACACGCTTACTATAACGCCATGGTTACGAATTGTCTTTATTACCTTTTATGCAAATAGCAAATGCCTAGATCCGCACCAGCCTCATTCAAGCAGCAACATTTTGCCTTCAGCATTTAATTCGATAAAGGCTACCTACCTACATTTGTTGCAATTGTCGGGAGACGGAGCCATGTTATGGAGAAGCTTCATTTCACACAAAAAAGGTTTATTAAAAGCCACGTTAAAGTGATAACTTTGTTTGGTTCAACGGTTATGCTATTATGTTAAAAGTGTGAATTTCTTAATAAAACGTATCGGAAAAGTAATTATAGTCTTAGTGACACGGGACGGCATATCAACAAAACGGTGCGATATACAAAAGTTTTACTGAAGTCTTAAAAGCGTAAAATTTTCTATCAATATATCAAAGTAACTTCCAAATGGACTAGGTAGTTTTTTAAGATATAAGGTTGAGAACGCAACACCATGCTTTTGTTCATAGATTTTGTTTGAAAAATAGAAAATTGCTACGCACGATATTTAAATATCAATGCGAAAAGCTCAAATTTTAGGAGGATAATATTTTAAGTGCCTTTCTCTACCCAAATTTGGAGACCAATCTTGAAAAGTTAACATTTCGATTTTTGTTTACTCAGTCTAATAGCTTTCTTACACCGAATCGAACATGGCGATTTTTGCTTGCGATAGCTCTCTAAAGCTTTCTCATCATTTGAAATATGAATTCAAAAATCACCAAAAATCACTTAGTACTTTTCTCAGAGAGCTTCGGCTAATTAATGAAACAGTTTGTTAAACATCAACTTCATTCCAATTTGTCTACTTCATTTACCACGCTATATTAAATCTGTTTAAAGATATTCCCAGGGATGTCCCCAGTATCGATATTCCTTATTGCTCTACATAAACCTTGAGGCTTATTTCTAGTAGTATAACCTATTGTGATGTGGAAACAAAACGAACAGACACATATTTTTTTTTTTTACCACACAAAAATGTGCAAATTGCCTTTTATAGTCCTGACTGCGGGGCTTTAGTATGAAAATAATGAATGAAATTTATAGAAAAAAATGTGAGTAAGAGAGATAGACAGAGAGAAAAATAAGTGGCACACAATCATAGAATATCCGCAGGCTAATGCATTTGTGATGTTCAACATGGGATATCTTTATCAAGCTTTATACATTATAGGATATAAGTCTTGTTCACTTTATAACCATGAAAGTAGTTGTATATGTCATCCCCATCATCATTAGGTTTAGGATACCTACATACATGGGAACTTTTGACACATTATTGAAGTCTTTAAAATTTGGGCAAAACCATATTTATTTATTACAGCTATAGAAACTGAAATTACAATACATCATGTCCAATACTCCGATGATAAAACAGTATTTATGTTAGACTTCATACCTATAGACATACCTTTCCAATCTAATATTTGTTCGCGATTCGCTACTTCAATCGATTTTAGAAGACTACACTGAGAAAACTGAACTATGAGTTATTTAAACAGAAGCATGTTTAACTATATGTTTAAATTAGTACAAATAGAATTCAATTTAAATCTCATCATCATCATCATCGTGTCCTGTATCCCCGGCTGGGGCATAGGGCGTCAACAAAACGTCTCCATCCTTCACGGTCTGCTGCAAGGTACTTAAGCTGTGGCCACGTCTTTCTCTGGGATTCTGCTTCCGCTAAGACAGTTGATTTCCATGTTGTTCTTGGTCTTCCAACCCGCCGTGCACCCTGAGGATTCCATTCAAAGGACTGCTTTGCAATTTCATCGTTTGGTTTCCTCAGTGTGTGACCAATCCAACGCCATTTACGCTTTCTTATGTCGACGTCCAGCCGCTCTTGACTTGTACTGCGCCACAATTCCTCATTTGATATTATTTGTGGCCAGCGAATCTTTAGGATGTGGCGAAGACAGCGATTCACAAAAGCCTGCAATTTCTTCGAAATGGTAGACGTGACTTTCCAGGTTTCACAAGCATATAACAGCACGGATTTGACATTGGATTCGAAGAATCTCAACTTAGTGTGTAAGGAGATTTGACTGGATTTCCAAATTGGGGACAGAGTACCGAAGGCAGCACGAGCTTTATTTATTCTACTTTTAACGTCCAGATCCGTATAACGGTTTGCAGAAACAATACTGCCAAGGTAGTTAAATTGTTCCACTACTTCAACTGGCGTCTCCTGTAAAATAATACGCTGCTGTGTGGAGCGGCCTGTGAGCATTATTTTTGTCTTTTTGCTGTTAATTCTTAGACCACTCGACTCTCCCTTCACTTGCAGTGCTTGGCACATCCCGTTCAGCCCACTGATGTTATTTGCCAGTAGACATATGTCATCGGCATAGTCTAAATGACTGAGCCTTTCGAACGGTCTCCATTGAATGCCCTGTCGCTCAGCTGTACCAACACTGGCCGTCAATACGTCGTCCATCGCCAGCAGGAAGAGAATTGGCCATAGAACATCCCCTTGTCTCACACCCTGTTGCACTACGAAGGAGTCGGATAGCTGCCCATTGTGCAAAACAAAACACCTCGCGTTGTTGTAGGACTCTTCAATAATGGCAATAATTTTTGGTGGAATTCCTCTACCAAGCAACGATCTCCATATACATTCTCGGTTAACTCGATCAAAGGCCTTTTCAAAATCCACGAACATGAGGTAAAGCGGTGATTGATATTCCATCGACTGCTCGAGGACGATACGCAGGGTGTTGATATGGTCGACACACGATCGACCACTGCGGAAGCCAGCTTGATGCCTCTTGAGTGTAGACTCGATTCTATCCTTTATTCGCTCGAGTATGATTGTTGCCATTAGTTTTGGGAAAACGGACAAAACGGTGATACCACGCCAATTGTTGCAATTCTTTAAGTCACCTTTCTTTGGCAACTTAACAATCACACCATCCTTCCAGTCCCTGGGATAGCTTTCGTTTTCCCAAATGTTTTGTATCAGCGGATGTAAAATACTAGCCGCTGCTACGGGATCGGCTTTCAGGAATTCAGCTGGTATTCCGTCCAGTCCAGCTGCCTTGTTGTTTTTGAGGAGATTTATTGATGTACGAATTTCCGATTCTGACGGGGGCTCGATGTCAATACCCCTATAGGACCTGCGCATCTCGTTTAGTTGGGACACTTCAGCACTCTGCTCAACTGAATCCTCATTTAGCAGGGCACAAAAATGGTCCTTCCATCTACGAAGCTGATCCTCAATTGATACCAAAAGTGTGCCATCCACATCCATTACAGGATGATTGGTGTTGCTTTTTTTCCCGATAACATCTTTGGCTGTTTGGTACAATTCCCGGATATCTCCTCTTTTGGCAGCGATTTCCGCATTATCTGCGAGTCCATCTACCTTCACCCTCTTGTCACGTCTCACGCAGCGATAGACCATCTTATGTGCAATGCGGTACTCTCTTCGCAAGTCAGCATTTCGTTGAACATCTGCTTCAGCATTTATTTGGATTTTCAACGATTTGCGAAGTTCGATCTTATCCCAGGTGTCTTGGGATATCCAAGAGTCTCTACGTCTCGTTCGCTTGGGTACAGTTTCGGATCCAGCCTCCATAAAAACACTTTTAATTTCACCCCACATCTCATCAATTGTTGAATTCTGGATTCCATTTAATGACGAGGCTCTGTCGTTAAGGGTGGTGACATAGTTTCGACATATGTTGGGGTCATTTAAAGCATTAGTAATGAATTTTGTGCTCCTTGCTGCATCCTGCGCTGGTTTTTGTACGGCAGCGGTTCGTAGTTTGAGACTCATCAGAACCAAATGGTGGTCGCTTCCCACATCGGCATTTCTTATACTCCGGACATCACACATAGACTTCCTCCATCGCTGCTGAATCATGATATGATCAATTTGGTTTTCGGTTTGACCATCCGGATGCACCCAGGTAATTTTGTTGCACGTCTTATGCTTAAATACAGTCCCACCTATCACAAGACGATTCGCGTTACAAAAGTCGACAAGCAAGTCACCATTTTAAATCTACCTTTTATCTATTCAGATTCAAAAATACTATTATTTTGAGTAAAATCTATTTAAATCAAAGTAAATCATGTTTAATTATTACATTAGAAGCTTCAAGAAACTTTTTACATGAATTCAAGCCCACTTGAGTTTGATTTTTGAAAAACCTGTTAAATCATTTTACTCACTTAAAAATGTTTAACATAAAATTAACATGCACGAGTTTGTTTCAAATATAAATGCACTTTAAATATTAGAAGAGAAAGGTATTGAATAGAAATGTTTAATTTAAACTCGAATCAATTTGAATTGAACTCAAAGGAATACAAAACATAACTGTAACTGTCTTATGATTCTAGGCACTTTTGGCCTCTAAGATAATTGCAAATGAATCCATCGCGACCACCAGTCATGAACGATATTCAAATAGTTCCAAAGTTAGTGCCACCACCGTAGTATCGTCGGTTGGTCCAAAGGTAAAACTTACTAAGTGCGGAACTAAATTTTCAAGAAAATGAGAATGAAACGCATTTTTTTAATCCAAACTGTATATAATTTTGCAGAGTTTTTAAAAAGACATTGAAAGCTATGCCCAGGAACTTGGTTTAAAAATTTGCGAAAAGTGACTTTTAAGCATTAATCTGATTTCTTTCAAAAGTTAACAAAAGTTTAATTTGTTAGTAAGTGAGTTTTAACTTTGAACCGACACGATATGTATGTATGTACCATATATTATAGCTATAGGAAACGCTCCCATCATTACAATTAGAATAAATTCGTACTAAATTCAAAGGATCTAGCATCTATTTGGAAAAAGTAACATTGAAATCATTTGTTTTAAACAGAAAATATGTTCGACCCAAACAAGGATATATTCAAAAAAATTAATATGATTCTATTTGAAACAACATCAAATGAAGTTAATTAAAACAAACAGAAATATCCTTATGTTAAATAGAAAGCATAGTTAATTTGAACTAAATCATGTTCAAATCGTTTCAGCGATGAATTAATACGATTCTATTTAAATTAAATAGAAATCGCTTCCATGCCAAATCATATGTGTTTCAGTTTGATTTAAATATGAATACGTTCAATATTTTTCTCAGTATACTTAGGTCGGGGATCCTGGCACCTCCATATAGAACTACCAAGTACAGTGATTCTTTCCTTAGCCAGGATGTGAAATATTTTGCTTAGCTCTATTTGTCCCTCTTATTTTAGTGTTTTGAAATTCGAAACATTTATGTATAGGTATCTCTTATTAAACACTTCCTTATTTTTCTAATTGTCCATGCTGTGCTTTTCATTTTAAGAGTTCTCAAAACTGGTATAATAATAAAATCAGATTTATTGATAGGATATATGTATTTTTCTTTCAATCATATGTTAAGCATTAAACTTCGAAGGAAGATTAGAACTTTTTTTGCATTAATTCAAAACATAAAATGTTCACATATTTTGGTGGTTGGGTTGAAGAAGGCGAACATCAAAGCGGAAATACATATTTTGCGTAAATTTATAATTTCCACACCACTAATCCTTCCTTCTAAGGGTAAACTTTTCTGCGTATTGTTTTTGACTTTCTTTAAATTAACTTCCAGTAATGTGATTTGGTTCAGTGAACTTTTTTACTTGATCTTAAGGGCAGGTATTGGGTTTCATGTCAAACAAAATTAAGAGGTTTTGAATTTAACCAAATCAAACACTACCCAGTAAGAATGTGATATTCGTCATGACATACGTTGTACGACCACGATGCGTTAACCTCGAATCTGAAAAATTGCATCATATTACTTCAAATTAAGAAGAGAGCATTTTTATGTGACTCCGAGAAAACTGGTAGTTGCCATAACACAATTTTTTTTTTCAAATTTTCTCATAAATTTTTTTATCGATTCTAGTTAAAATTCGTTCCTGTGATGTTCTGTAACTAAACTGCATTTTTAGTTTTTTTTTTGCCAAAAATGTACACAAAGGAAATAGAATTACCTAAAAACAGAAATGTTTTATTCGAGGTACTGCCTCTTGCGAGGAACTGACAAATCCTCCAAGAGTATACTTGTCATGAAAAAGTGCTTCTCATTTAGCCGTTCGGACTCGGCAAAAAACTGTAGGTCCCCTCCATTCCTGCCCAACAAACACGCACACAGGAATGGTTGTGAGTTGTAAGTCACTAGGCCCTGGTTCTCCTCGAGCTGTTGCGCCACCCAATTTATTTATTTATTTAGAATTACTCGAAGGCTTTTGCAGTACTTATAGGAGTGCAAATAGAATACCAAGGAAGTACCTACTTGAAAGTAAAATCGAAAACGACATAAATTCATCCCATCCATTCATCAAATCTACAGTTCTTACACCTTTTTAAAATCGGGTTACAGTGAGTTGTCGTTATTATTGATCTTTGCCAAATTTGTCATCTCTTGGCTTGACTAGGTATTTATACTCTACAAAAGGAGGTTAAATCCATAGGTACCGCAATGATATTTCCAGAGGAGAAATAATCTTCCAACTTTCAAAGGAGAGGAGGGGGGGTCAAATTATAAGATCCAAAAGAAAAAAGGGAAGAATTTGTTGAAAGTCAATGGTAAAAATTAGAGCTTCCTATGCACGTGTACTTAAAAACACGTGTTACCCGTGTAATTATTCATCCTTGCACATGAACCCGAGTCCTTATATTTACACGTGTGGTTATAAGTACCCGTGTATTTAGCAATACACGAGTAGTTATTATGAAAATGGTTTCTAACATATTTTCTTATGCAAAGGACGTTGCAAAAAGGAACAATTATTATTTGAATAGTTGAAAAATTGATTTATGGACAGGAATCTCTGCTAGTCGATTCTTATAACACTGATTCTCTGTATAATTTATACTTATTTGGTTTTTTCTGAAACGGCTATAACGGCTTTGATGAAATTTTCAGAGTTCGTTTTTTTTTTTAAACGGTAATAATTTAAAATTGGTTTATAAAACATCTGCTTCCCTGCCATGCCCCCTTTGCTTTTTTACTGAGAATTTTTAAACTAATTTGCGTACAGTCCGCCCATTACCACACCCAATTAAATTAATATTTGAAATAAAAACGATTAGATTAATTGATTGTTTGATTATATAATATAACTTTCAAAGTTTTATCACGATGAATTCGCGAAAATTTCTTGGCGTCATCCTGCCGAGGGTGTTTACACTGGGTGTTGTTTCTTGTCATGGTTTCTCATGTGCGGCCTTGGTGCTTATTTGGTCGTGTTCTTTTACACTAGGTTTTCTCGTTTGTAGTTATAGTTTCATCTCGTTATGGTCTGATTTGAAAAATTTGCTTAATTTTTTGACTATTCTTTTAATGAATGTAAACAGTTTTCTTGGGCCGTTCAGGCACCGTTGTCAGCATCTTGAAAAATGCAGCTACTAGGCTAAAAAAAACTTTAATTTGACAGTCGAGCCTTGGTGAGACTAAAGCGAGACAAAGATAAGACGTGCACAATGATAAAACTACATGCAGATGAAATGGTGAGACCAAAGTAAGACTATAGCGAGAAAACCAAGACACAAGTAGCCATGTAAATAGGGACGGCGAGAATACAGAAAACCACGTATGGACATAAAAACCTTTTTCAAAAACTTATTAACGGAAAAAACTTTGACCAGTTTTGTAGAAGAAAGTGAGATGTCGGCAAAACATGTCAAATGCCAAAGAAACACGTGTAAAAGTCATGGCGAGTCAAAAGCGAGACCATAGTGAGAAAACCACGACACAGATTCCAGTGTTAATGGACATGATGAGATCACAGTGAGACGAACACAATGATCACAGGCAACCACGTATGGACTTAAAAAACCACGGTTTTAGCTTATTTTAACCTTTTTCAAAAACTTATTTATAAATAAAACAATTTTGTGCGAGAATATAGCGAGACCAAAGCGAGATGATGACAAAATATTCAAAATGCCAAAAACCGCGTGCAAATGTCATGGTGAGATCAGAGCAAGACTATATTGCGAGAAAGCCACGACGGCACAGATTCCCGTGAAATTGAGCACGACTATACCACAGCGAAACGACTCTGGTTTTAGGATTTATTAATATTATATACAGGGTGTCCCTGACCTGAGTGGAAGTATTTTAGGGTTTGGTTCTTGGGGTTATTCTTAGAAAAAAATTGTGTGGGGGAAAAGTTGCTTCTCCCCTTTCTGAGGCAGGGGGGGGCAGGTTTCTGAAACATTGACTTTAAATGCCAAAAAAAAATCAAAGAACACATCTTATTATGTGCTATAGTTTTTTAGAAAGCTAATTTTCCTTTCTTGCATTTGGTTTTTAAATCAAGTTGTTTAAGCGAATAGTTTTTGAGAAATTAAATTTTAAATTCAACTTTTTTTTTTTTTTAATTGGGATTTTTTTTCTTAAGTCGATATTTTTCAAAATTTTACGTTTTTAAGTGCTGTTTTTGTGTTCAATATTCGATGCCCTCATTATTTCTTAGTCCATTCCCCGAAAACCAAATGTAAAAATCTTTCTTAGTTTTGGATAAATTAAGAAAAACCAAAATGTACTTTTACCAAAAAAGCCAGAAAAAGGGTTAAATTATGGAAAATTCATGATTAAATTCATTTTTTCGTGCTTATTTGGGAAAAGTACCTATTGTTTTTTCTTAAGAAGCTAGTAAAGTAAAGTACTCATGAGTTATGAGTACCTTGCAACCTCCAAAGGCAAACGGCTAATAACTCTTTTGCCCCGCTGTTTAAGAGCATACAAAGATAATCAAAAGCAAAAGTCTTAAAGATTTGTTTATCCTACGAAAGTTACCAAAGAAAAACCGATCTACGACCGATAAAATCGTATTAACGATTTAAAAATCTTTTTTTTTCAAAATGGAGGACAGCGCAAAAAAATGTTGTTTTTTATGACTTGTGAGGTTTTCATATCATCTGCAAGGAGAGGCTCTTCCCCCTAGTCAAAATATATTTCACACAGAAGGGAATTTGTCTTCTTTTGAATGCATCTTAAAACAAGATTTTCGAACCAAAACTATTTTTTGAATGAGATTGCACCCCCCCCCCCCCTTCTGATCCAAATCCTGCGTATGCCCTTGATTATCAGAACGTACCTAGGTATTCTTTATAAACAAAAACACAAAAATAGATATCCCTTAGATCTGAATTATTCCTTCAATTTTTATCGTAAAACACCTCTCAATACATGTTCCGATTTTGATTATTCCACACACGTTTCACTTCTTTCTCCTTTGCCCCAACTTTTGTTCATTCGTTTACGATAAAAACTAACCCCCATATTAATAAACGGCGGATAACAACGTGCTAGCGTTTATACATCTGGTTAACTAGTAATTCTTATTAAAAAATGCGTAATAGTCTGTGACGTGTGCTAACGTACGGATAACTTTAACTAGCCAGATTCCACGTATAATGAACGGATAACTTCTTAACACATACACGCACGCGTATGATAGCTCCGTTTACTACTACCAGTATACACTTCGTAAGGCAGTGCATGCATGTAACACATGTATTAGAAAATCACCATAATTTGATGAAGTGGTGAATTTGGTGAAGTGATAAATACTGGAAAGATATCATATCTTTTTTAATAAGAAAAGTTATCAAGCGGACAAGTTGTCTATCCGTGTGCGAGTTAGCACGTGTGTTAGGGAGCGGATACCAGTTTTTTATTAATACTGCTGTAAAGGTATTAATCCCGTATAAGTAATCTTTGTAGATACCTAGATATTTTCGATTATTTTAAATAATTTAACTTGATTATGAGAATCCTTATAATTGAGAAGGAAAAGGAGGAAACTTTGAATACCTACATTTCTTTTGGTAAATCTAAACAGTAATATTTGTGTATGTGTTCTTTGAGGAATGTAATGGTTTCGTTGTGAGCAAAATCCAAAAGTCCTAATTAATCCTAACGTTAAGATGATTCAAAAGACAAAAAAGTTACTTACTTTCTTTTTAATATCATCCTGCTTTTTTGTTTCTCTACCTATAAACTGACAATGAGTCTATCTGCCATCGGCAATATTAACAAACGAAACAATCAAGCATTAAAAATCTCAATTTTCGTTCTTCAGTTCATTTAATTTCAAATCTTTAAATATACACATCACAAAACCCATGTAATACCTCTATACTGTTAAAGCATTTGCCTTAAGCTGTGGCTATAAAAACGAAAAAGAAAAACATTCTTGTCTAGTCCCTTTGTCATTATATTGAAACTGATTCTGTAACAGTTCTTTAAACCTTGTGTCAACCGTGTGGTGCCTAGTGCCTATCCCCATTTTATCCGATTGAAAGCATTATTATTATCAATCCAATTTTCAAATTTGCATATGTCCTACCACGGCAACGACGACACGGTGACGATGACAACGCCGACGACGCCGAACGTGACGGTGGTGACGGTAATGTTTTGCAAAGATATTAGTTGACACATCCCACAACCACCATGCTTGAATAAACTGAACATAACTCTGTACTTTTAACGAACAATGGAATCTTAGAATAGCAAATCCTTGATGGGATAGGCACTTCTCAATATTTACGTTATCATCGCTTGGGTAAATTTACTACATACATACATAGGTATACAACTGATCCAACCTATATTTATGTATTTACATAGTTTCGATATGCATCATCTGTCATCTATCTTCGTGGGCAAATTAATTCATCAACTTGTTATCACATTTACACGCTTTTCAATAAGCAACAGTGGCAGATTAGAACTTTGGGCCCTTTACATAATCTAAAGACTTTTTGAGTTTTATTTTAAAATCTGTAGTTTTAACTTTTTAGCTAACTTTTTATTAATTATTACAAATGTCAAAATAGGAGTGTGTCATCATTTTTGCAAATGGCGTTAAATGTCATTGTGTTTTGACATTTTATGTAACCCGGAACAACAATGATGTACGTGTGAATGCAGCTCTGCCCACGTTCAGTAACTCTGGCAGTGATAAAATTGGTTGAGAAATATTGAATTAAAACAAAATACATGAATTTTGTTTCATTTCTCAGCGTTTCTAGATTCTGAAATCTTATCCAGAAGCATTTTCTCCTCTTTGCAGAACAAGAGCTGTCATTCTATAACACATTTGTTTTTGGTTTTGCACTCTGTTCCATTCCTATGCAAAATGGAATATTTAGAGAAGTAGGAGTGCGAAAAGAGTAGGTATACTTTAAACGTCCGATAGAAAACGATATTAGTTGAAGACAAAATTACAAATTTGGAGCCAGATGTCTTGCAAGCAACGAACGAACACAAATGTGCCGTAAATAAAAACCTTAATAAAAAGCCAATGGGGCCCAAATTAAAAAATACGTGTTAATTGAGCTTGCCTCAGTCCGCTACTGGCTTATTAAATTGAAAACGACATAAAGATGCTTATTTTCTTATGTAAATTTTGCCATCTCTATAGCACAATATAAAATGAAGATATTCATTGCCACCAGCTGGCGGTGTTGAAGGTGTCGAACGAAGGAATTCAATTATTTGAAAATCTTTGCCAAAAATCTGCACGTAGGGATCCGCATGAGAATGACTTTTTCGTTATATCTTTTTGTTCGTGCGTCGCGTCGTGGGCTTATTTAATGTTTGCGTTGCCATAACAATTGAAGCTCAACGTACCTATATAGGTACCTACCTTCCTATATACGATGACATACGACATTGAACGTTTCCCTATCATTTTCCTAATATTTTCGAGCATAAGGATCTTTGGTTGAAACTTTGAACAACTTCCATGCCAAGAAAAATACAAAAAAAACAACAAATTCAAATGACTTTCTTCTTGCAAGCTTAACAAAAATTGACTTGTAACAAATTCAATTTTCCTATAATGCTTTCAATTGTCCTTTTTTTATAGAATATTTTTGTGTGTGTATAGATTTATGTATGTTCAAGTAAAAGTACATTTTCTCCAATCATGAACGTAAATATGTGGAAGTCGCATGCATGGTAAATTTTGGCAATCACAAATTCAATTGTAAAATTTTATTTTGGATTCGTACTCAAATATACTTTTATAGGAGGAAATATAACTTAAATAGGAGGATGCATACCTACCTAGGAGATTTATATTGTTAGATTTTTTTTTGGAAGGAATTTGTATGTGGTTTCTTGTACAAAAAATTTCAACAGGACATGTCTTTTACTTAAAACAATAGAGTATAGGTACATAGAACACGTGTGATAACTTCCTTTGGGACCTGTATGGGACTTGAATTTCAATTACATGTTATAGTTTTTTTTTACTTTGCACAAAAGATACTTTCTAAGGAACGTCA
This sequence comes from Dasysyrphus tricinctus, assembly GCA_963921185.1. Taxonomy (NCBI): domain Eukaryota; kingdom Metazoa; phylum Arthropoda; class Insecta; order Diptera; family Syrphidae; genus Dasysyrphus; species Dasysyrphus tricinctus. The sequence continues at coordinate 131,624,116 of OY992532.1, read as the reverse complement.
ATAAATCTTTTATACTCAAGTTGAAGTCAATTTTATACCTTTCCTTATCGTTTATATTGCAAAAGAAATTTATAGTTATTGAAAATGACATTTTAAAACTAGATACTTGACATGCACAAGTTTTATTGGCTTAATTGTTGAGTTGAGTTGCTTGATAAGTTTGATTTGAAATTAAGTTACAAAGTTAGAAAGGCTTAGACTCAATCAAACAAATGATTTCTTTTATAAAATAAAGTAAATATTCAATTGAAAAATTAACTGATAAAATCCATTTTTTTTTTTTTTTTTTTGGAACAGAATAAGTTGTTCTTTTGTTTGACAATATTCTTTGGTTGTACCAAAATAGTAATAATATCATTGAATGTAGTTCAATATCAACACATCTGCTTAATCCAGGGTGTAATAAATCTTGGAAACTCCCCAAAAGTTAACGTATAATTGTAGAAAATCAAGAATAGATATAATTTGGGTTCACCCTGATAACTCTAAAGACAAGATCCCGAAAGACAAAATATCGAAAACAGAAATTTCGAACCAAAATCATATCGAAAGCCAAAATCTATAATAATTAGAAAAATCTCGAAAACCAAAATCTCGAACGGCCGAAACCTCGCACGTGGTTTTTTGAGATTATTTTAAAAGTTCTTAAGTTCCAAGCAACTTGAACATATGAGCAAGTACCTGCGATCCAGTCGTGCATTTTATTTTTCAATGAAGTGATAGTACTTGGGTGGCCCGCTTTGTGGGTTCAAAAGATTTGAACTGCTTTTGCAACTCCGTTCCTCCATTTAGGGTTTGTTCGTTCAGTTGTAAGTCAGGTTATCTTGGATTTAAATTCGTTTTCTTCCGTTTAGGCAGGGAATGGTCAGTCGTCAGTACTGTGACACTGCCACACTTTTATGCTTTTCCACTGTTACACTGATTATCCAGTCGCTCTTCGAGACAGAAAATAACCAAAAACGTCCGACTTCTTCACAGACACTGTAGGCAAGCCTGGAGTCATTGCCTTTTAATTAACCTTTATTGAAAGTTGAAACCTCATATTGATTTAAACTTAGAATTACTAAAAAAAATTCGGAAATTCTAGATTTTTAAAAAAAAAATTTTTCTTTCCGAGATTCTGTCCTTCGAGTTTTTGGAACGCTCGAGATATAGTCATTTGATATTTTGGAATAAGTACTTTTTTCAAGATTTTTCCATTCGAGATTTTTGTCATTCGATATAATGTCATGATCCCTATAGTAAATTTGTAACTGGTTTTAAGTCACTTTAATTTAAACTAATGTGAGTACAACTTTCCAAAAAGTCTGTTATAAAATTGCCCATAAGTACCATAATCCCAAATACCTTAAACCAAGAATTCCAAAATCCCAAATTAAAAAATCTCAAATGGACATAATACCGAATGGCAGAATCCCCAATCGCGCGCTCAATTTTTAGTACCAAGAACAGTACTAAGCCATTCAGGATTTGTGGATTCTTTTATTCGGGATTTTGGCATTCGAAATTTTAGCCATTCGGTTCGATATTTTGGCACTCGGGATTACTATTTATTGGCATTGGAAACATGTCTTGTTATAATGTGATATCTCGTCACTCGTATCGATACTTATGTAGTTAGTTGTATTAGACATAGCGTTGGCCCAAAGTCAAATCTGGTATTTTTTACCAACTGTAGGTTAGGTTAGGTTAATGGGTTGACATTTGATCTTGCTACCGTCACACTTAGATCAATGCAGATCCATTGTGATAGCCTAGGGATTATGACCCCCATGTAGTGAAACCTGTGATAAATCCCATGTCATTCAAGCCCGTTCACTGTGTTGATGAGCTTCAGCAAGCTATAGCCTGAAATATCGGAGGGGTTCATCTTTGTCATTGAAGATGTTTCTGTTGTCACATAATCACGTTTTGGAGAGTTGGACGCCATTTTAGGGATTGATCTTTCCTTTACCTCCACCTGAGAAATCATTCCTCCACCAGGCCCGTAGGAGCTTGTGGCTCCTTGTAACGTCTGGTGGATGAATTTGATAGGTCAGTGGTTGGTGTATGTGTTCGTTCATTTGGACAGAATTACTGAATGAGTCGAAGGGGCTGTACCTTAAGAGGATTTTACGGATCTAGGGAGTGGTGGCTCCCTCAACTTACTCACGTTCGTGTACATTGTAGAAGCAGCAATAGCTGGTGTATAGACGAGGTACCCATTATCCGTTAATTGCCGCTCATACAAGAAACACGTGCATCGTAAGGCTGGACTTACACCTTCGTTCTTTATTCGGTGAATGTTGTTCCACAAACAAGAACAAGGCGTTAAGTTCATCTAAAATTCAAAACGGCTTTGATTGAATTTCTTCGTTGTTCGTTTTCGATGTTATCATTTACACCTTCGTTGATCCGCGTAAGTGCAAAAACGAACAACGTACATAGACGAACGATAACAACGAAGGTGTAAATCCAGGTTAAAGGCGTTTTCGTTCGTTCCATCATTGTCGTCCTGAACCCTTTTTATGCGGTTGGAGAGGTTTCGAATCTCGTATTCGTCCATTTGGTAACGTTAATAAATTTCAACAGATTTTTGTTTGCAATGTTATAGAGTTCGTCCAAGTCTTTAAAGAAGTTTCTCCCAAGGAGTCTGTTTCTCAGAAGATATAGCGCAGGGCAGTGAAACAGGTAGTGAGGAGTGTCCTCGTCTATCACTTCGTCATCGCATCCCCTGCATAAGTTGTCCATACTAAGTTTTATCGTTTTCTTGTGTTTGGAGAGGTTTCCAATCGCGTGTTCGGCCATTTGGTAGTAGCGTTATAAAATTTCAACAGATTTTTGCTTGGAATATTAGAGGGTTCCTCCAAGTCGTTAAAGAAGTTTCGTCCAAGGTCCAAGGAGTCTGTTTCTAAGATGATATAGCGCAGGGCAGTGACACAGGTAGTGAGGAGTGTCCTCGTGTATCCTTTCCTCACCGCATCCCTTGCATAAGTCGTCCATACTGAGTTGTATCTCTTTCTTGTGGTGATGCTCACGAGAAGAGATAGAGAATTTTACTCAGTTGGATGATATTGTCGGTCTCTTGTTCGTTTAAACTAGGCCAAAGTTTTCTGGTTATAACAAAAGTATCGAGCGAGCTCAATCTCTTATTTGTCATATAGAGCTTCTGCCTGAATAATATCAAGTGTTTTTCCTATTCTTGCTAGCTCCTCAGCATTTTCATTACTTTGGAAACCACTGACCAGGAACCCAACAGAGCCTTATGTTGTGCTGTGTAACTAGAACCCTTAAGGAGGGTCCACACTATTCCTATCAACATAGTTGGTTAACATTGTTGATCAACATACTAGTGTGTACGTCAAAAACTTTCGTAGCAACAATTTGTGTGGGTTGGAATCTTCTGATCGATGCGTCAGGATCCAACCGAAGGGCTCAGAGTTCGAAACCTGGGGGTACCCAATTTTTTTTTTTTTTTTTTTTTTGTGAACAATAAAGTTAAAACGATATTACTAACATTAAATACTTATTCACAACAAATACTGCATTTTTCATCTTATAAACATTGATTAATAACGCACAAAGCCAATAAATTATGTTCATGAAATTAAAACCCTACAAACGCTTTTACAAAAATGGAATTTGTTGAACAACTTTGTCGATTGCACCATTTGAATCTGGTTGCGTTCGGGTCAACAAATGTTGATTGGCATAGTCGATCAACACGTACTTACTCAACACTGTTGATCAACGATGTTGACCAACACAATTCAATATAATGTGGACTCGGCTTTAGATCTTCGCGGCAGCAAGTTACGAACTTCGATTTGATTTCAATGGCAGAAATCACTTATATTGCCACTATCAATGAAAAAGCTGATATCAGCTTGTGGGATTGCCATCATTCAGACTTGACGAGCAGCTTTCGTCACTGCCAGGACCTTTTGGCTTGGAAGACACTGCTGTACCAACCGTTGTAATTGTGTTGTTTAAGAATATCAAACTTCCATGATTATGTAAAATTGATTTGTACCATTATTGAATTTGAATTCAATAATACAGACTTCTCCTTATTAAAGGAACTCGTAGTTTGAAAACATCAACATTGACATAGTTTTGGATAAAAGTATTCAAAGTGATGGCTTTCAACTTCTAATTGAGTATTTTTGAATATCTCATTTCTTATGTAGCCGTCAAAAAATCGAGACACTCTTGTCTCTAACAACTCCCACTGCTACTCCCACCAGTTACAAATGTAGTCTATTTATATTTAATTTAAAAAGCAGAGCATCGGAGAACGGAGAGGTACTTTATTGATTATGTATTGGATGATTACTATATTTATTTCTCATTGTATGAAAAACTCCAGCAATTATGTAGAAATTTCTTAGAAATGCATTTTTCATTATTCTTATTGATCCGATACTTTTTTCAAATTAATTAATAGCAAGACAAAATCTGACGGATATCCATTTTCCATGGAAGAGGAGACAAGCAAAAACTCTCTATTGTTGCTTGTAATATTATGGTTTCATTCTTTTTTAAACTTGCGTTTTGGGGATATTATTCAGTAACTTAGGGAAGCTTTTTTAAACTCATTTGAATGGTTCGTCTCAAGAATGATGCTGTTATCAGTATCAGTTATCACAGTTGATGAGTTGAACGAACATCCTGCTTTTGTTTAAAATAATTGTTGCATTACTCTTGTGGGTCCAAAAGCATTTTTATTTAAGATATGAAAAGAAGAAAAACCCACATCCTTTTCAGAAGAATCACTTCTGAATCAATAAACGCGTATCTGGCGGTGAACTACAAGCTTGTCACTTTGGCCTACTACCAGAAGACTTCTGGCTGTGATTCTCAAACCAAATCCAGGGCAATTTCACTTATTCTCAAAAGAAGAAACTGTAGTTTTGTGGAGCTAAAAAGGCTTCTAGACCAACATTGGAAAACGCTTTTAATTTCTAGCCTTACACTGCATCCTGCATCAAAAAATGTAACATGAATGTTTGTATATCAAAAATGGTATATGAAATTTATAATTAAGCCTCTTGTTGGATAACCCATAATTATTTCTTGTAGAAGTAATCCTTTTTTTCAATTTTTTCTAGAATTAATTTTTTCAATTATCAAATAAAGTGTTCAATGCATAAAAACACAGTAAAAATAATAACAAAAAAAAAAATATACTTACTGCAATTCTTGCAAGAAAACAACCAACATCATTTAATATAAGGACTAAAATAATATCAAAGGATTGATGGAACTTTGCTTATTTAAAATCATGCGAGATTAAAGCATCTTCAAAAATCGTTAAAAGTAAAATGTGTGTGCCCCGATTAACCAACTTTTACTCCTTTTACTCCTGAAGAAAGATAAGAAAATATGAACAAAGTTCTATGGTATAGCATTCTCAACTTTTGTACGACTAGCTAAAAATTTTGAAAAATGTGCGAATAAATTAAAAGGTATAGGTATGAACATAGCTTTATGGGGCTTTGTTAAAGATTTCCTTTCGTTGGTGGTTAAACAGGTGTGGATTTGTATAAAAAAAATATGGGAATCAGAATCTCGTCTCACAAATTTATTGTTCGAATTGATTTGTTTTTTACTTTCTTAGTAGTGGAGTGCAATACAGATGCATTTCAAAGACCTAAGCATTTACAAATTAAATAAAAATAATCTTCAAGTAAAAATTTTGTTCGATTTTGTTCTGTGTGTAAAGGAGGAAACCTTGAAAACGGCCATCGAGCGAAGAAAAACCACTTTGCGATGTGGCATTTTCATAAACTACAAAATCCCGAAATTCAAGTTGTGGCCTTTCGTCAGGTTTGATTTCTCAAACAGCGCCGGGTTACAATGTGGAACATATGGTGGTACTAATAAGGCGTCAAGATAGACCATAAAATTAATTATTAATTCCAATGATGATGAGGTATCAAGAAGTTAATTAGTATAACCTTGAAATTCATCTTAACAGATTAGTCAGAAAACCTAAATCGCTTAAACAAACAAATTTTTCATATTCAAGAATTACCTACCCGAGCTCTTTTCAGAAAGATACAACTTGAATTTTTACTTCCACCGCTTCATGTCAAGTCTACAATTTGTATGCACTCAGTTCATCCGATTTCAAGGTCCTTATTAAGTGCTGCATTGGTATTGCAGCATACTTAGCACTTAAGTAAGATTTTATTTCTGCATCATTAGAATTTTTAATTTCTCTTGTGGTGTTATCTTGACTTCTAAAGCACCACAACAAGTTTCACAATTTTCCACAAACCTGTTTCGAAATGAAGAAGTGTGAGTATAGAGGTAAAAGGTTGCAATTCACCATATTCAAGAGAATTTGGAAAGACTTTACATTTTTAACAAGTCTTTTCACTGTATAATAATTTTTAGGCAATTTAGTTTTTTGGAGTGCACTTTTAAGATGCATTTCAAAGACTAAGTTTGCAGCACTTAGTAAGCACTCGAGTATAGGACATAAATTCTGCATCAAGTTTGAAGGAGAAGGAAATTAAATGCTCAGCTAATATTACTTACTTACTTAGGTTCTCCTACCTTTAACGTCCCTGACGTTCCCCTTGCGGGGCAAAGGGCCTCCACTACTCCTACGTACTATCGTGTACGGTTTCTGGAGATGTACCTCAGCTCTCTCGAACTCTTCCCCAATTGTACTGATTCCTCTTCGATCGTTCTTCGCCAAGTACTTCTAGGTCGGCCTACTCCTCTACCTCGCTACGTGAGAGGGCTCCATTGCATCGCTTGAGTCGCAGTGCACTCTTGACCTTTTCGAAGAGTATGTCCAATCCACTGCCACTTACGTTTTCGTATTATAGAGTCGAAGGTTTCCTGACCTGTCCTGGCATTAAGTTCATCATTGGAGATACGGTTAGGTTTGACAGACATCTATTCATGAACATTTGCAGCTTTCTTATGACAGCGGGTATTACTTTCTAAGTGCTGCACCCATAAAGAAGCGCGGATTCAACATTGGCGCAGAACAGTCTTAGCTTGGGCTTTAGGCTTATAGAGTTGTTTTTCCATATTTTGGACAACAGTTCCAACGCAGCCTTTGCTTTCCCGATTCGGCTGATAATATATCTAGTTCAGTCCCGCCATCAGTAGAGATAAAACTCCCAAGATATTGGAAACTCTTCACCATCTCTACTGGTAGTCCAGAAATATCTATTTGAAATGATGAGGAACTTCCAGGGCTGATACTTTTTGTTTTTGCCGTATTGATCTTGAGCCCAACGATTACAGCTTCTCTCTCCACCCTTGTTGTCATTTGATGTAGATCCATGATCCTATGAGAGAGTAAGCATACGTCGTCCAAAAAGTCCAGATGTTTGAGGTGTGATTGCAGGTTCCACTGAATTCCTCCACTTGTAGTCGGCAAAGCTCAATGCAGCACATCACTCATTACCAACAGGAACAGTATTGGTGACAGTATCCAACCTTGTCCAAGCCCACTTAGGATTTCAAACTCCTCTTACAATATACCTTTATGTAGAATATGATATTTGGATTCATCATATCGTCGCCGTTCTATCAAAACTCCCTAAGTCAATTTCGCTCAAAAACGAAAAACATCTCTTGAATACGATATATTTATTAAAATATAAACATTTTAGGTCTGTTAAAGGTCTCTAAATCTTATGTTGGTCTATTTATAAATTAAAAAATTCACAAAATCAAACATTTTCAAATTCTGGTTAGTACAAATCCATAAAAAGTACCGATGTCTCAAAATAAATGAAAATGGACATAGGGAGTTTTGACTGAACGACGAAGATATGTAGCCTTGATAATACCAATCAATTTATCCGGGATGCCCCCCCTGCGCAAAGCAAGCCAGATGAATTCTATATTGACACTGTCAAACTCCTTCTCGAAGTCGATGACCAGCAGGTGAAGTGGTGATCGATATTCAACGCACTGTTAGATTACGATCCGCCAGGTGGTCCACACAGTAAACCTGCTTATTCGGCGTCAAGCATGTCTTTGAGGTGGTCTATTTTTCGCTCCAGGGCAATTTTTGCTTTCACTTTGGCTACAGCAGGCAGCACGCAAATTGCTCTCCAGTTTTCGCACAGCGCGATGTCTCCTTTCTTTGGTAGCTTGACAATCATTCCCTTTTTCCATTCCTCAGGAGAGCTTTCTGTTTCCCAAGATCTCTCAGTGCAGAAGCTCACTCAATGTTGTTGGTGCTGCTCGTAAGAGCTCTGTGCGTATTCGGGAATTCGTTACCACGGACGACATTCTGTGTTGTGATGACTTTCGCTGGTGAAAACGCAATTTGAAACCGCAGAAAGCGCTCCTTCCACCTTTTGAGCTGGCCCTCATCCAAAACTAGCTGTGATCCGTCTATGTCCTTTACCAAGCGCTTTTTAGAGCTTTGGACACCTGTAAGCTCTTTGGTAATTCTGTACACGGTCCTACTGTCACAACTACTTGCGGCCCCTTTTCTCTCTGTTGCCAATGCGTTGATATAGTTACGCTTGTCACATCGGACGCTTCATGCGATACCCAGACTCTAGCTCATTTCTCCCTATTTCTAGAGTTACTGCAATGCGAGCTTTGAGCTGTTTTCTTTCTTCGATCCTAGCTCAAGTTTCTTCGGAAAGCCGGGCACTGTTTCTTCCTTGCAACCGACCGACTATACTTTCAGCTTACATTGCAGTACTAAATCAGCATTTAACTAGCATCTTATAATACCGTCATTAGACTTTTGAAATCCTTAAGTGGCGTTGCCATCTTGACGGACCTCAATTCATGACCAAGCTAGAACAAACTAAATAGTTATCAGTATAATAACTTGTTTGCTAACTTTTTTTCTTCCAAACAGGGCTGCCACGTATACATCCATTCATTTCAAAAGTGGCAACCTTATTTTCTATTGTCTAATCTTTCATTTGACACAGGTTTTTACCTTTAACTCTATGAGATATAACATAGTTGAAAAACAATGTTTTTTCAAAAAGAGGGTTGCCAATATTTTCCACCCATTTTAAATTTGATTATTCTTATCTTATCAGGCTTTATAGTACATTAAATAAAAATGTATGTAGGTATTATAATATAACAATATTTCAATAATGTATATTTATGTACGACCGAATATGTCACCTGGTTTAAGAAAACGCCCGTCACAAATTTGTCTTTTTATATCCGCTCATGTTTTTCTGTTTTTCAACAAAAAAAAAACATCAAATTTATGGTTGTCTTACTGAAAGTTTCTCGTACGATTTGTAGTAGTATACCCGTACCGACCCATAAGTACCCATACCATAACCACTCATTCATACTAAAGTCGAGCACTTTCACAAAAAGACGAAGAAATAAAACTGAGTCTACGGAAATTTTTATATTATGTAGGTACATAGGTATGTATTATTTTCTCACTTTAATGCTATCGTATAATATATCCTGCAAATATTGTTATCCTTCTGGTGCTATGTTCATTTTTGAAACACAAAGCAAGACAATTTTCCAAATGGATTCTGAATTACATTTTAACTCGTTTCTAAGGATAACACTCGAACACTTTCTAATCTCTCATTCTCAATGAATGGAAGATGACACATTATTCCAAGAGATAAAAAATAAAATATGACAAAAATGTAGAAAAAAAAATTTAAAAAAAAGCGAACGAGAAAGAACACAAAAGCGGGATTTATAGAAATTGTAGAAAAAAATAATAATAATAATAATGAACTAAACAGAATCCACGTTTGGCTATGAAAAAAGGAAAAAGAGGAAATCCTCTTGAAATAAACGTAATAGAGTTCACGATTCTATTGAGCATAGAACTCTATAATAAATGTTTTTAAATGGAAAATTTGATCCTAGCAGGATTTTTTTCCATAAAGTGAGCAACCTTTCAACTATAGCTGAAACAAAAATCGGTTTGACTCTTTATTGATTTGAAATATGGTATACCTATGGGCAGGACATTCAAGTAATATTTTTTGATACAAAATTGGATACAATGTTATCAACTTCTAGGATCAACAAAAATAAAGGAATTTATTTTAAAATAAAATCACAGGTAAACGGAATGATTTTGAGTGGAGATATTGATATTAAATATTTTAAGTGGTTGTTTTAGATATTCTTAACAGTGAACTGATTCTTGGGATTTGTTTAGTGTAGGTGGTAAATGTTCATAAGAAGTGGTTGGTACTCATATAGAAGTGTGGAATACTTACCAAACAATACCCCTTTACAACGGCTAAGTCAACTTATCAAGAAGGTAGAATTATGTTGCAAATAAAAGTCACTGCTTGTAAACACACTATTGCCAAGTCGATAATCCTTATTGGACTTAATCTATCAGTCTTGCAGTCAGTGGCAATTAAAAGAGTTATAAACTCTTTGGTGATTTGTCACTATTAGATAATTTTCTGGGATGTCTAACCTAACATTTGACTTGTTATACTGAAATACAACCTTATTTAGGCTGCGAAAAGTGTGTGAAAATTGGTCTTCCAGATTACACTGTGTAACCAACCGGTAGTAGATAGAAATGGTGGTCACGAGCATTACTCTCGCTAGGTGACCCAATTAGCCCTGGGGTGAGCTGATTTGATAACATAACTCTTTTGACCTGGTGTGTGAAAGTGGATTAGAATGAAGATTTTTGAACACATATACTGAGCATCATCTTCCACGCGTTTATTTGACAGCAAAATGCCAGGCTAAGCGGTTTGTTGGTTTGTTGGTTCGAATTCGACCCTTCAGGAGGTCATCCAGTTACGTGATTAAATGTGAGATTTTCGTGGACCTCCGTCTCTCTCTAAAGTGAATGTAAACACCCATCAGCCATCACCTAACCTATATGAAACGAGGTATGTTTCTTGGTTTGAACAAAAAGGGCGGCAGTTGAGATATGTTCTATGAGCTAACGACATGAGCGACAGGAAGTGGGATATGAGCACAGTGCCTACACTATTAAAGGTTATATCACTAGCGTTTTGATTTTTGTTCAGTTCTGCTCATCTATCAAAGCTGTTGTGTTTACGTCCTCGTAGACCGAGAGCCCACAGCATATTTAGGGTTTGAGTGATAGCAAATAAATAAGTATAGGTGTCGAAGTTTCATTAAAAAGCTATTCAAAGCATCAAAGCCTTGCAGTCCACAACTGGGGCTTTGGTGATTAAAAAGTGCATCGAAATTTCTTCTTACACGATTACCCTTGAAGTTGCATTCATATTGTCCCCACCCCCCCTAATCACAATATATTTCATATATTAGGCAATCTTTCTCCTTTTGAAATATTTTCAAAGCAAGATTTCTGTACCAAAACTTTTTTTGAAGGTGTTTACCCACCCCCTCCCTAATCGAAATCCTGCATACGCCCTTGGAATTAACTTCCTTTTTTGCTATCACATAGACCTTAAGTCTGCAGTGGGCTCTTAGTCCATCACAGGAACAGCCATTTTTATTTCTGACACTTTCAATTTTGACAACCTTAGATTTGTGTACTGTGGGTCATAAGACACTCAATTGTATCCCCCCGAAGCCAATCTCAGCAGGTAGCAGAATTACTCTCAAATTCCGATTGCTCACGGTCTTGGGAGTCTAGAGAGGAACATGATATTATAGAAGTAACTGATTTTCGTCTTAAATCAAATGAAATTAAAAAAAATCGAATCCTTGATCTTAATTTCGGAAGATCACTCCAAGCGATTGTGCTGTCATTTTGGCGAGAGAAGGACACTTACAAAGGATTTCAATGATTTTGTTTTTTTCAAGCTGGTCCCCACATCTACGACACAGTGAGTATTGTAAGGAATAGCCAGCCTCGCCACTTATTCTCCCGCCAGTACAAGTTGCAACGACACTGACTATGTTTTTCCTGGGTCTACATGTCTGATCAATTTTTCGGGATTTATTTAAAGCGTGCTAGATTTGGTGGATATTTGATCTGATTGAGCAGTTCCACCTACGATTAGCTTCACTTAGTAAAATTGAGAATATATATTCCCCTTCACAGCTCTAAGGGGAATATTTTGGCTCTTTCCACAAATGAGCTTTGAAACGTTGATCCTTGCCTGGCCAGTTCATCAGCCCGTTTTGGCTCATTGCAGGAATGGCAACCTAACAATTTCATTCCTTGTGCCTTAATGAACTGCAAGATACTCCACATTTAATGTGTAGAATTAGTGGTAAAAGGTGCAGAAAAACGCTTAAGGCTACAAGATCAATGAACCCCTGTGGAACCAACGCTAAGCTGTTCCTTGAACCTTTTAAAGTTTTTCGATGTTATCTGCTTTTTTTAAGTACGGGCCACCAGACGATCGAACCACAAGTTACAATCGGCCGTACCACGGTTGTTGACGTCAACAAGATCATCTTTGATTGATGGCTCCATTTTTTACCTAAGGCTTTACTACAGCGTAGAAAGCTATGCAGGTCTTCTTGATGCGTTCTTCAATGCTTTGCTTCTAGTTGGATTTAAGGTCTAGGATAACTCCTAAATATTTTGCAAGTCAGGGTTAGGTTAAGGGGTGTATTTTAGCTATATAGTAGTAAATAACATCTATTCAGTTTTGCTTTGATAGACTTGTAGACCACAGCTCGTCACCCAATTCCTTATATTTCTCAGAGCCAACTCCATGTCTTCGTTTATCATGGAAGTGAACTTTCCTGATCCGAATATCACCAAATCATTCACATACGCAACCGCCCTCACACCATATTTTCCAGTTTAACAAAAATTTTGTTCATGACAAAAATGCATAGCAGAAGTGACAGAACACCATTTTGGGACGTTCCTTCACAGACGTGCTTTGTTGGGTTTACAATACCTAACGTGGCCTGAATCCTTCTATTACTGAGCATGGATATAATCCATTGTCTGACGAAGTCCCCACACCAAAGTCAACGAGTAACTCAAGAATAGATTCAGCTAGCACGATATTGACAGGCCCTTCTACTAATAAGAAAGTGGCGAGAGTATAATCTTTTAAGTTTATATATTTGTCAATTGTACGCAATACCACACGAAAGTAGTACCTCGTGACATAATTGTTATTGCGTTGGACTATCATGCCAAAGGTCTGGGTTCGATTTCCAGTCACTGCCACCTAAAGACAGAAATGTTTTTTCCGAGGTACTGCCTGCGAGGACAAATGCTTCAAGAGTGTACTTGTCATGAATAAAAGCTTCTCATCTAGCAGAACTCGGCAAAACATTTTAAGTCCCCTCCATTCCTGCCAACAACGCGCACACAGGAATGGTTTAGAGTTGTAAGTCACTAGACCCTGGTTCTCCACGAGCTGTTGCGCCACCAAATTAATTATTACTACGACACGAAAAGCCCGGCCGTCTCGAGGCAACAACCATCAAGTATGCTTCTTATTTGGGTGTTTAGAATGTGCTCTAAAGTTTTGAGCATGAAAGAGGCTACACTCGGTCTGAAACCCTTCTCGGATTCATGCCCCCGCCTATTCACCTTCAGTATAAAAACTACCCTAAACTATCTCCAAGACTTATGTACATGATGGTTGAGGGAGAGTGAGATAATTATATCTCCAGCCGGGGCATTAACACATCTTGCTGTTCTTGGAACCAGCCTGGAAATTATATCGTCATCAGTAGTTCCAAGGACTCAGTTGGAGAAGCTGTCCAAGATCTGTCAAGCTTTTTGAGAAGTAAGGGATTACAGTACTCCTTGAATAGAACCTTGCTTACTCTGGCAGAATCGAGTTAAGCTCTCAGTAGATTTGCAGTACTCTCTCCAACCTTGCTGCTTGGTTGATGTAAGAGCGCCACTTGTAAACTCTTCGACAGTCTTTCTAAGGTTGGTAAAACTTGAGTTTGTGGCAGATATTGTAGATTGTTCGTGTCATTTTTCTTGGATAAGACAATTCTTCATTCCACCAGTAGAGAAAGATTTTTCGGCTATATTTGACTGGTGTTCATGAATGCTCTCCTATTCTCCAATCCACTCTGAATAATGGTTAACATCTAGTAGTACATCCTCCCATCCTTGGTAATTATCCGAGCTCGGAAAGAGGAAAGATGGAGTATTACCTCTGTTACAGATCGTTAAGTTGATTTCAATAATAAAATCGAAAAAGACTCACCCCATTAATTTATCTCCAAATTACCCCAGAGTGTATGCCGTGCGTTTGCATCACATCCAATCAAAAGGTTTGTCCCTTTTGCAGATGCCAACAGTAATTCGTCTGTAGTTTTTGTCATCCAAACTAACAACAGTCAGATTGGAATGGAAGGGCTATAGCTTGGACACAAAAAAGGTTTTAAGTGTTTTTTTTTTAGCTAAAATACAAGTTCTAGACTAACCTTGGCTTTGGGTTACAGACTTTTAAAAAAAGACCGTAATGGCTATCTTGAAGGCCCCTCTTTCTAAAGCCTTTTACCCAAGGGTGTTGTATAACGGCGATGCCAACGTTTTCCTCCTTTAGGAAAACTCTCAAATTATCTGAAGCATATTAAGAGTGCTTCAGATCAGATTAATCTGAAATACTCTCAGCGCATTTTTACAAATGGTGAGGACTTTGTTCGATTCTAAATGAAAAAGTTCTATGGAAGCTTTTTTCAAGTTTGAAAAAATAGCAAAATATTTCAAACTTTTAATGATATTGGTATACTTTTGTTTAACGACAATACAATAATACCAATTTTATATGAAATGCCTTAAGAATAATCTAAGCACGCACGAACTATAAAGTTCAAAGAACTATGAACTTAATTTGTGTTTCCATCTCTAAGAAAATTCTGGTCAAAAACTTCTAATCTTTTGACTATCTACATAAACTCTAACCATATTCTATAAAGGAGATATTGTGTTTGTAAATACTCTTTATAGTCAAGAAAATATTACCTTTTACTTTGCCTTAAATTCTAAAATGGTTATTAAAGTGTTCCTAGACATTGTTTTAATGGATATATAAACTTAAAAGGTAGCACGTTTCATGCATTAAAGAAACTTATAACCACCAATATTTGCTAAGATTCCAGCATTTCCGCTTGTTAATGGCTGTTTAAATACTTGTTTCTAGGACGTTTATTGTTCAAATAGGGTTTATGTGCTTTATTCCTTGTTTCCTGATTCTAGTCCCCTTTTTCCTATAGTTAATTCATCGCTACCTCTTTCATTTTCCATAACACCTTCGTGTTCCGGTTTAGTCGAAGGAGTAGTAGAAGTTGAAAAGGGGGGTGTACGGGGAGGGAGGGAGTTTGTGTTTATCCTGAACCTAAGCAAAAAGTGATTTTAACGAGGGGTTTTGTTATGCCGCTTATGGCTGTTAAACTGGCTGAGCAAAAATCGATTTGCCTTTGGCTTTCTCTTTTCATCATACAGAACTCACGTTTGTGTGGTGAGGATTTCTATTCCTTATTTCTCTAAACGGCAAATACTCTGATGGTTTGGTTACAGCTGGGTAATGTTACGACGACTTCAAATGCTTGGCATTGTGTACTGTACAATATATACTTTCACATGAAACTCAGATTCTATACGTCTTCATTTAAGTCATGTGTGGGTCGGTAAAGTATACTGAGTATACTATTGGGAGTTTTCAATCGTTCCTCCATTTATTCAAGAATTCTCTTCCCAGGTAAAATTTTATCTTCTAAATTTTTTGCAAAACATTTTTTTTTTCAAAAAAAAAAGAATAAATTGGAAGGTCGATTAGTGGTATAATCTTACCTCACGGTTCAATGATTTCCCCAGTGTGAATGGCTTTCGCTTTGTTATTCAATGGTTTGACACATTTTTGTGAATGCTTTTGTTAAAAAAAAGGGCACCCTTCTTATAATCAATTGTATTGGGTTTCATGGTGTGTTTCTCATGACATCAAGCTCAAAAATGTTTAAAGGAACTATGTAAAAAAAAATTTGATAAAAATAATCTAAGATTTATTGATGGAAAGTAGAAGAAAATGTGCCGTGTTATACGCAGTAGCAATTCCAGGGCAGGCTGAAGTCTCTATATATACAACCGATTCGTAAAATTAATTTATAATCACGCCGATTACAGAATCCGACGTATGAGCAGCGGAAGGAGTTAGACTCAATTTAGACATTTAGCTAATAGTTAAAAAGTCAAAATTGAGTCTGATTCCCTCCGCAGCTCATTCGGATTCGGTAATCGGGAATAAATGTATTCGTTTGCCATCCTAAAATTAGTAAACATTTGAAAATCATTAAATCTTGAAGAGGTCACTTGTAGGCAAGTGAATAGTTTTTATTATTGAATATTTTTGTTTGGGGTATAAGCAAGCTTAAAACCGTCTCCTCTTACACACACCAAGTTGGTTGAGGTCCTCTTCCACTTGCGTGTGCCACCTGTTACGCTGTCCTCCTCCCTTGCGCCTTCCCAGCGACCATACATCAGGACCGAGATGATGAGTGTCTTGTACAGGAGCACCTAAGTTGCCCGAGAGAGAGCTTTGCTCGGCTCCTCAATTGCTTTCTTAGCCCAAATATATATCAATTGGCGTGAGTAATTCTTCGTTTGATTTCAGCATTTGTATCGTTCGTTGAGTTGATAGCTGAACCTAGGTATACAAAGCCTCTGACCATCTCTTAATTGTAGCTGTCTTTGGTGATATTGTGGCCCAGGCGTCTATGTTGGGAGTCCTCTCTTGTTGGCGGCTAATATTTGGTCTTACCTGCATTTGCCGTTAAACTCATCTTCTTTGCTTCTTTCTCAATACTCACGAAAGCGCCACAGACATCACGCTCTGTTCAGACAGACTTTTGAAAGACTGGGCCTCTTGTGTTGACGTGAGAGTTCTGAACTATTCTTTCAAGAACGATGTTGGAAAAGTAGCATGGCAGTGCGTCGCTTTTCCTAAAACCTAACATCAAAGATATCGGTAAGGTTTTTGCCGTCTTTGATGGAGCAGTGTGCATTCTCCATCGTCTGTACAAACGGACGAGTTAGAGAGAGATACCAAAATAAGACATTGCTCTATACAGCTCATCTGTATAGATGCTGTCATACACGGCCTTGAAGCTGAAATCGATGAAAAGATGGTGGATATTGATCTGGAGTTCTTGGGTTTTTTCCAAGATCTGCCGTAGAGCAAATATTTGATCGATGGTGGAGTTTCCCAGCCTTAAGCCAAACTGATATGGACCTATCAGGTTATTGACGAATGGTTTCAAGCATCTGAGAATATCTTGCATGCGATGTTGTCTGCCTCTGTAGTTGATGCAATCCAGAGAATCGCCTTTCATATGGATCTGGAAAATAATTCTAAGGTTCATCTAATCGGGCTAGCTTTCCTCCGAACATATTTTGCAGATGAGGTGGTGTATGTAAATACTCCTTACCAATTCATCGTCAGGTGCTTTGAACAGCTTAGCCGCAAGGCCATCACTTTCTCCAGATTTATTAAACTTAAGCTTGGATAAAGCTATCTATTGACTTCGTTGAAATCGGGTACATGAAATTATTGGCCTGCGTCGTCCAGGTTGAATGAACATGGCAATTTAGTTCGTCATCGCCATTATACAATTAGCAGAAATAAATTAAGCATATCATCAGCACCGACTGCGATTCTACCACGATGTTCCCCTGATCGTCCTTGCAGGCTTCATCTCGAGCCTTGTAAAGTAGGGAGATTCATGTTACTTTTTGGTCAAACTTCTGAGCTTCATTCCTTCAATAGCATCCCTCTATTTCCTCGATTACGTGCTTTTTCTTCCTTCTGAGAAGCCGGTGTTTCTCTTCTCTCCTGCTTGTAGAGCTCGCAAGCAGTTCTGGTTCTTCCATGCAGCACCGCTTTGTATACCTGTTGTTTGGCTGCATGTAGTTTGTTTTGTCAAAACAGGGATTTTGCTGTGGTCGTCGTGTAAGGCCAAGAACATCAGAGGTGGCATCTCTGTTTCTTTCCTGGCAATTCTTCCACTGGTTCTTGGTGCTTCAATTTGGCGCTATAGGACTATTTAATTTAAGAGGGTGCGATAGACTGGAGATTGGAAAAAAAACCTGGCGATTTCTTGCGACTGACAGAGATGGAGCCATTCAAATTAAACCATTTCTCATCATTTTTCACAGTTTTTGTTCGAAATCCTAGTTTTTGGTACTTTATAACAAATTGAACATTTTTGGCACCTAGTATCAAGTCTTATTTAATGGCTCAGCTATTAAATTAAATTAAATTAAATTGGGTGGCGCAACAGCTCGAGGAGAACCAGGGCCTAGTGACTTACAACTCACAACCATTCCTGTGTGCGTGTTTGTTGGGCAGGAATGCAGGGGACCTACAGTTTTTTGCCGAGTCCGAACGGCTAAATGAGAAGCACTTTTTCATGACAAGTATACTCTTGGAGGATTTGTCAGTTCCTCGCAAGAGGCAGTACCTCGAATAAAACTTTTCTGTTTTTAGGTGGCACGGCTGGGAATCGAACCCACACCTTCGGCATGACAGTCCTACGCACTAACCATCAAGCCACGAGGTACTACTAATGGCTCAGCTATACAGCCTCTTGAATAAATCGAGATAACCCCTCGAGATGAGACCCGAAACCAAAAGGTGCTCCTCAAACTATCTCTCCCCCTCCTTTACGCTCCCCCTTCGGCGGTATAGCGAGATACTGTCCTACGTGTTTTACCTCCCTCGACGGTACCGTGATGAAGCTCTCCGATGATTCCTACATATTCCTTTCTAGACAGTTCGGTGATGATGTTGTCTGTTGCTTCTTTCTCCCTCACGGTGAAAAAGCTAGTTGTAACCTGCCTTATCTGTATATACGGATCTCTATGCAGAGTGACCATCACCCCTTCTCCGATACTCGTGGGAACTATACTTTTTCTGATTTAGTTAGTAGTAAGTCCGGTTTTTTTCAAGTTGGCTGGCAGTGTGACTGAAAAGTCATTTGGTGTGCCTACTGTCTTGTCTGTTGGTGACGAAACCATTACTCTCTACTACAGAGAGTAAATTTCCCTTAAATTCACACCCCGATTTTAGTGGTGGAGATATCATGAAGCATGGTCCAGTGGGGACAGGCGTAAGCTTACACCTTCTGGGACCCATTACAAGGATAAGCGGAATGCTGAGGGGTTTCTACAGATCTTTGATATCTGACTTGCTGTCGGAGGTAACCCGAAGCAGGAAGTGGATATAAGGTGGGCTTCGAGCATCTTAGCTTAACACCAGACCAGTGGCGATTCCACGTCAAAACGACAACGGTCTATCGCTTCTGGTTCTGATCATTGGCAGGTGTTAAAATTGAAGCTCTTGGCTGGCTTCTTAAGTATAATGAGGGACGACGCCGAGCGACCTTCAATCATGAGTGATGGTGGTTGCCACCAAGGTCATATTAAACTCATCTTCTCTAGTGATCACAGATCGAATGATCTAAGCGGATGGCTCTCAGCAGGCTATGAAGAGTCTAGCCATGTGTGAAGCTTGAGGTAACTGCTAAGGATGACATCCCATACAGGCCAAATGCATGTATCTGGATCCCAGCTGAGCCCTCCTTTATGGACAAAATACTCCAGACAATCCAGCTATCAAATCCATCCCTTCCTACTCACAACTGGAAAATCACGAAACTAGAGGAGCAAAAAGGTAGAGGCGCAAATATTGTGATCAATAAAAATCCCTTGTTTCTCTGGCTTAGACTAAAGGTGTTATTAGGTTTGGGTTTGAGCCAGTAAAAAATGAGGTTGATGCAGCTGGAGCACCTCCGCACCCCCAAGAAGCCGTGGTCGAGTATGTCCATCAACCATCACCTTCCCATCTTTGGAAGACGATGCATCCAGGGCATCTTCGGCTCAAACGGGTCCTTTCTAAGCGTCGACAGTCTTTCCGGCATAGAAACTGACGTACTGAAGACTTCTTTTGAGTGAAGACGGTCTTATAAGTTTGTCTTCTGACCTGGAAGAGCCTGATGTCACCTTGGTGGAGGCTGATCTTCCTCATTGTAGCTAAAATGCTGGCAGTTAATCCATATTAACAGAAAAGTTTGTTTGGGAAAATTTGTCAGTCTACAAAAGGATCTGTCCGTGATGGGAGATTGCACTGTATTCTCAAAATCTCCAATACCCCAGTCAATTTTGAATCAAAATGTGCTGAAATGCTTAATTTAGCAACTTGTTTTAAAAAAAAGCAGAAACCACGCTCTATGATATACCAAATATAATCGTAACTCTTAGTCTCTAAATAAGTTACTTTCCGTATCGTACATCAACAGCAAAGACGTGCTGCTGCCTCATCATGCACTTTATTCTTATTCTAAGAGATTTTATCCATTCGTATTTCATTTCGAATTCCTTTTCATTTTTATTCCATAGTCTTTCGAGAAGAAATAAGTATTTTTTTCGTAAAGAGGTATTGTTCCTCTTAATTCTTCTTCGAATTACTTTCTTTTGTCTGAAATTGAAAAATCTCGCCGAACCAATCTTCTATCTGTTTTTGAAATTTCGTTTAATTTCAGAACAGAACATCCTTACAAAAGCTCTAATATATGTATGAGTTTATTTTTTTGTTTTTTGTGTACATTGGAGATTATTAAATTGAAAATAAATCTGTACTTTTTTTTTGTTAATGAATGCAAGCAGACACTTCAGTGAGAGTACTTTAATTTGTCTCAACCAACAAAAAATCACACAAGGCGTACTGCTAAATCCGCATGAAAGTTTTTTTTTTTTGCACGAAACATTTTAATCACTGACAGCGAAAAGCTGATGTTTTTTTTTATAATTTCTAAAGCATTTTCATTGCTGCTCTACTTTTGTCCCTTTTGGATTTTCGACTACGTCGTGTGTACTGATAGCTTAATTAAAATGGCACAATAAGAGTAGTCGTGTAACAGGGGCTTTATTTCAATGAAAATGTATGTTTGTGAGTTTAGAAAATGATTTTTTTTTTCTCCCCAACATTTGCATGTGTTTGTGTGTTTGTTTTCGTTTTATTTTTTTTTTTTAATGAAAACTTGTTTTTCTCGATTGTTATTGATTTCTAAATGTGTTGGTCTCGCACCGACCTAAAAACAAAATCGCGGTTTAAAACTAAGTAAACCCGATTTTATTCATTCTCTCAATAACAACCAATGTCGAACGTGGATAGAATAATTTAATTTGACTTGTTTTGCTCGGATAAACCCCAAATAAAAAAAAATAAAAGGTTGAAAAGATGCGGTTTGTCTTTAATTTTGGACGATTCTGCAAAAATTACACACAAAACACAAACAAGAAGAAGTAAATGGAATTTTTAAGGGCAGTTGAGGGAGTATAAAGGGAACTTTATTTATGATATTTTACTTACGATCTTCTTCTTCTTCTTGAATGAGTGAACATAAATGGAATGGGAAATAATAAAAATCGGTGATGGTGAACAAATTGCATGGTTGACGGAAGCAATGTGTATGGCGTATACGTAATATTTTTTGTATTTAATTTTTTTTTTAAGTTTTGTGATATCGAACCGATAGAATCTTTGGGTCGTAAAAATCTTTCGATGCAATAATGTAACATCGATTTATGAATGAGAAATATGAATCTAAGGAAATATAAAACGTAGTGTTATGTACCTATATGTTTGCAAAATTATTGTAGCATAAATTTTGATACTGCAAATGTGAATGAAGGGTTATTTTTAGTGTCAGTAAATTAAATTCATATTTTTTTTTTTATTCAATAATGACAAGGTCGATTTGTATTTGTTTTTTTTTTTTTGTTGGCTTTAATTTCGTTGGCGTATAGAATTTAATGGAAACAAAATTTGAACAAAAAAAATGCATTTATGGGAATGCTGTGTTATATAAGAATGGAGAAATGGAAATATTAAAAAAGCGTCTGATTTGAACATCTTAAATCAATTTGCACAGTTAATGTGCAGTAAAAAAAGTCACAACAAATAATATTTTTTTTTTCGTAAAATGATAAAAAAAAATGAAACTTGGTGGGATGTTTGGTTGACTGTGAACATTGCTTTGTGTCTTGATTGGTTTCTTGCTAGACATGTCCATTGTTCAAGCATGGTTCATGCTCAGTGAAGCTGGCATACATGAGAATGAAAACATATTTCCCCATAAAAATATTCATGTTCCAAGTGTGTTTTTTAAGTGGAAAAGACGGTGGTGAAGGCTTTTCAAAACGAGAAAAAATATTATTATTTTTTGATACAACCTTAGAATAAATAATAAACATAACTTAAGGGTACCTTCTCATGCTGGATACTGCAACCAAGTTTCAATAAAATTTATGAAATTTACGAAAAAAAAATAGCTACCAAAGCAACACATTCTCCTCTTACAGATATCTTTCAGAATTCTTAAATAGAGAGCATTCAACACTGCAAGATAACTTAAAGATGTCTCTAAGACCCAAAAAAGCCCAAAGGGGCGGAGCCAATTGTATGAAGTGAAGAGTTCTAATTAATGTCTTTGTTAGTGCTTATAAAGAGGACTTCTTTTGTTGATGTATTGACGACGTATTCAAGATATTTTAAAGAGGTTTTCAACAGATCTTAAAATCCTCTTAAAAAGGTCTTTAAAATCTCTTTAAATGTAAACGCGGACTGAAGAAGTGAGAAAAAAAACTAAGTTTACTTTTTCTCTTTTACGCATGCATCATGGCAATAAATCATATTTTCTCTTTCACGCGTGTAAACATTGAGTTGCATTTTAATGAAATGGATTGATACTTAAGATGAGTGGTGAAAACATAAGGAATTGTTTTAATGTCATTTATAAGAAGCTCGGCCAAGTTAGTTATTTTAATATGTCAGTCTTAACATATTTTGGGAAGCATTATCTAGAATGTGTTTCAATATGCGCGATCATATTTTCTTTAAAGTCATAGATGCTACCCCCCTAAAAATTGACGCGCTTAAAAAAATAAAGATATTTACACTTTTTTTCATTTTCTTTCTAGACAAAAAAAACTCGTTACTGAAGTAAAAAAATGTTAATTGCATTTTGTTGGGTTATTATGCTATTTTAAGAGGTCTACACAAAATTATGAAACGAATCTGCGGTTATTCAAGCCCAAATTGTCATTTATTATATTTTATACAAAATAGTTTCAGAAATTGAAATCAGTAAATATGGCGTGTAAGCGACAGGGTGCCTCTTTTTAAATAGTTACGCAATTATTTATTTTGTTTGTTTCTAAAGCTGCATTTTATTATTTACATAAGTCGCAAACAAAACAGAGAGTGGTGGAACTCATGATTAATATGTGCAAACATCAACGTTTGTTCTTACCTGCTGTCACGGCCAGCGCTTTAGCTCCAGTGGAAACCCGAAAATTTGCAGTTGAGAATTTTAGTACGGTTGATCGAGAAACAGTACACCAATTGATTAAGGATGTGAATATTAATTACTAGTGTCACGTCTGACGTTCTGGGTCTACTAGAATATTTTTAATTTGGCAGGTGTCAAAATGTGCCAAAACTGTTTTGATACGGCGGATCGAAAAGCGGAATGCACCAATCGATTAAGGAGGTGGATATTACCTAGTATCACGCCCGAACTTTGGGGTCCACTAGAATATCTACTTTTAGTTTGACAGGTGTCAAAATGTGCCAAAAGTTTTGGTACGGCGGATTCGAAAAAAGGAGTACGCTAATCGATTTAGGAGGTGGATATTACCTAATGTCACGCCTGACGTTCTGGGTCCACTAGAACACTTATAGTTTGACAGGTGTCAAAATGTCCAATCAGAATTCCGAGAATATGCGCTACGTAACGTGCTATACTCCGTAACGTTGCACAGAGGAAAGTCCACGTTTTGATTACACATCAAAATTAAAGATATTTTCACCCTTCTGAGTTTCGCAAAATTGTCAAAGTTTTATTCACATATTATAATCGCTTTTTCTATTATACAGATCTAAACAAAAAATTTTATAAAATGCAGCTTATAACAATAATGTAGCCATTTGGTCTCTAAATATAACCTAACATGCGTAGCAGATAGACAAACAAACCAAAAAATACACAAATATCAATTAAACATTTAAATTAAAATATTTTAATTTTTTAATATTAATGACACCCTGTAAAAAATATACATAAATAAATTAATATTCTTTCTAAATCTCAAAATGTTTTAAAAAGTTCTTAAAAAACTCTTAAAAACGTCTTGGATATAATCACTCTTCCCCAGAGTCAAATCACGCTTAATAACTTCTTAATAAGACACCATTAAGTGGTCGTTAACTACTTTTTAGGTCTTAACAAAACGAAATGTCAAACCAGTATCAATGGCAACAACTGTGTTCAATAAGTGCATAGCAAGACAAGAGGAACTTTATAAACTGATCAGGCTATGGTGCAGGAAATATGATTAAACTTAGTTTGCTTCCAAGAATAAGTTAATGGCAGTTTATTTCTTTCCATTTATCCCAACAGTTTCTTGAATTCAACATTTTTAAAAGATATTTCTTATAGTGGGATTTCGTTTCGCTATACAGAAACATAACTTCAAGTTGACAGATAAGAAATCAGTGCAACAATGTCTTTAAAGATATCTGGAAGACCACTTCAAGGTTTCTTTGAGAGAGCACGCTAGTAAACTCTTAAAATACTCTTATTTTAAAGGAGTTAAAGAGGGTTTGAAGAAGTTTCATAAAAAGATATGAAAAAATAACTTGAAAAAGAGGTCTATAAGATGTCTTTAAGATGTATTTTTAAGTATTGGCTTTAAATTATCTTTTTAAGAATTCATAAAGTGCTTATTAAGTACAATGGTATCAAGAAGACTGAACTAAGATGCCATTAAGAGCTGATAAATTTATTTCAAGAACTCTTATAGACTTTTTGTGTTGCTTGGGTATTCATCAAGCTATCCCAACTTAACGCTATAAAACTACTTATCTATTATTTGTTCAATACGAATAAGCACTCTTAATTACAGTACATAACTTTTGAAAATATTACCTCGTTATTTTTTTTTGTTGATGCTACCGTTGCTTTATTCATTTTTTTACGCCTAATTCTTATATCTCTTTATAAGGTAATTTACCATTCATAATTTACCATTCATTCAAACAAAAGTTACATTTTAATATGAAATATAGTGAGAATCCATTGTCATTTCTGGCGATTTGTTTTTTTTTTTTTTTTCAAATCAACAAGCAATCTTCCCAGTGAAACTGAGTTGCGTCCAATGACCAAGTTATGCTATTTTTGACATTGTTGAACTTTTTGCAATCATGTTTTCAGTTATCAAGAGCTTTTGTCATATACGACCAAGCCATCCATTTGGCTTGATTTTATTTCAGATTGGCTAAAATTGAAACAAATTGACCAACTGCCAATCCACCCCACACACCGATTTTGGATTGGTAGTGCCTGTGGCCATTTGGTTAGTTCTAATCAGGGATGTTGCGGATGCCGATTTTTTCACATCCGCGGATGTGAATGCGGATGCGGATTTTTGAAGGCTCACATCCGCGGATGCGGATGCGGATGCGGATATTTAAGATCTTATATAAAAAAAAGTATATGAACGAAGAATTAAAACAATGATAAAGTAATTATTAACATTTTTATTGATAAAAACAAGTATTAAGCAGAATTTATATTAGTAAGTGAAGTTTAAAATAGGAGCATTATACTTAATAAAGAGAAATATTACCGCCTTTTCTGATTCAAGGCGGTTACGCAGAGGTTCGTATTACATTCGCATCCGCATAAACATCCACATTGATTATTGCGGATGCGGATGCAGATGCAGATGTTCAAATCTGTGCGGAAGCTCCGCATTTGCGGATGCGGATGCGGATATTCGCAACATCCCTGGTTCTAATCATTGAGTTGAAGACGTCAATGTGTATTACGTTTTAAGTGGCTTCTCTCACTAATTCTATTTTCAGAATATTTATACTTTTGATGAACTTTTGTCGTAAATGGTACCATTACACGTACTTCCAGATGAACGTATTCATTATCACCTTCACCGGGACTACATTAATATCGTCGGGTTTCCTCTCACACCAAAAATGTATTGCTCAGTTTATTTTAAATATGCTTTATCTGTCATGCAAAATGGCTTGACAAAAAAATCAAAACATATAACATTTGGAATGAAAAATATTAAAACAACATTTTTTATTAGCACTTCAAATATGCAAACATTTCGTTAACTTAACTAGATTTGTAAGAAGTGTTACACTTTTCACCCCCAACACCGACCTACCTGCAATTAAACACCGACCCATCACCGTCTATTTATAATAAAAAAACAACAACTAGGCTATTGATTAAGTCCTTAAAAACAGGGCAGTAAGGAACCACGACGTTCATGGGATTTTTTTGTAGCAATCTTCAAAGCGGTCATTGAAGATGAAAAAACCGCTGAGTGCTATTAAATTCGAGGGTGCATTTTGGAGAGGGTGGTGCAAAAGCACCCTTTTTGGTTTCTTGCATATATGTACATAACTCGAAGACGGAGCAAAATTTCGAGATAATTCTCAAAATCTTTTTTGTAGAGAATAAAATTTACCATTAAATGGATTAAAAAAAAAAAAAAACATTGCAAAAAGATTTGAAAATCGCATTTTTTGTTTTTTTTTCTAACTTATTTCTTAAAACTTTTTTACCAGCAGAGATATAGGCATTGTTTTATATAAAAGAAAGATCATTAAATTGTCTATAAAATGAATTATTCAGAAAACGATTTGGATAAAAATCGACCGGGAAATAGTCGTTCAATCTAGGCTGATTTTAAGTTTTTAAAGCTTTATAAATGGCATTTTTGGCTATTTTTATGGACTTGTTAGATTATACGCTCAAACTGGGTGTGAGTCCCCAAGCAACACATTCTCCTCTTACAGATATCTTTCAGAATTCTTAAATAAAGAGCATTCAACACTGCAAGATAACTTAAAGATGTCTCTAAGACCTAAAAAGGCCCAAAGGGGCGGAGCCAATTGTATGAAGTGAAGAGTTCTAATTAATGTCTTTGTAAGTGCTTATAAAGAGGACTTCTTTTGTTGATGTATTGACGACGTTTTCAAGATATTTTAAAGAGGTTTTCAATAGATCTTAAATATCCTCTTAAAAAGGTCTTTAAAATCTCTTTAAAAGTAAACGCGGAAGCGAGAAAAAAAATTACTTTTTCTCTTTTACGCATGCATCATGGCAATAAATAATATTTTCTCTTTCACTCATGTAAACATTGAGTTGCATTTTAATGAAATGGAATGAAACTTAAGATGAGTGGTGAAAACATAAGGAATTGTTTTAATTTCATTTATAAGAAGCTCGGCCAAGTTAGTTATTTTAATATGACAGTCTTAACATATTTTGTGAAGCATATCTAGAATGTGTTTCGACATGCGCGATCATATTTACTTTAAAGTCATAGATGCTACCCCCCTAAAAATTCACGCGCTTACAAAAATAAAGATATTTACATTTTTTTTCATTTTCTTTCTAGACAAAAAACTTGTTACTGAAGTAAAAAAATGTTAATTGCATTTTGTTGGGTTATTATGTTATTTTAAGAGGTCTACACAAAATTATGAAATGAATCTGCGATTATTCAAGCCCAAATTGTCATTTATTATCTTTTATACAAAATAGTTTTAGAAATTGAAATCAATAAATATGGCGTGTAAGCGACAGGGTGCCTCTTATATATAAATAGTTACGCAATTATTTATTTTGTTTGTTTCTAAAGCTGCATTTTATTATTTACATAAGTCACAAACAAAAAAGAGATAGAAAATTGTCTGAGTGCTGGTACTCATGGTTAATATGTGTAAACATCAACGTTTGTTCTTACATGCTGTCACGGCCAGCGCTTTAGCTCCAGTGGAAACCCGAAAATTTGCAGTTCAGAATTTTAGTACGGCGGATCGAGAAACAGAGTACACCAATTGATTAATATTACTTACTAGTGTCACGTCTGACGTTCTGGGTCTACTAGAATATTTTTAATTTGGCAGGTGTCAAAATGTGCCAAAACTGTTGATACGGCGGATCGAAAAGCGGAGTACACCAATCAATTTAGGAGGTGGATATTACCTAGTGTCACGCCTGACCTTTGGGGTCCACTAGAATACTTTTAGTTTGACAGGTGTCAAAATGTGCCAAAAGTTTTGGTACGGCGGAATCGAAAAACGGAGTACGATAATCGATTTAGGAGGTGGATATTACCTAATGTCACGCCTGACGTTCTGGGTCCACTGGAACACTTTTAGTTTGACAGGTGTCAAAATGTCAAATCAGAATTCCGAGAATACGCGCTACGAAACGTGCTATACTCCGTAATGTTGCACTGAGGAAAGTCCACGTTTTGATTACACATCAAAATTAAAGCTATTTTCACCCTTCTGAGTTTCGCAAAATTTTCAAAGTTTTATTCACATATTATAAACGCTTTTTCTATTATACAGATCTGATCAAAAAGTTTTATAAAATGCGGCTTATAACAATAATGTAGCCATTTGGTATCAAAATATAACCTATCATGCGTAGCAGATAGACAAACAAACCAAAAAATATAAAAATATCAATTAAACATTTAAATACAAATATTTTAATTTTTTAAAGTTAATGACACCCTGTAAAAAATATACATAAATAAATTAATATTTTTTCCAAATCTCACAACGTTTTAAAAAGTTCTTTAAAAACTCTTAAAAACGTCTTGGATATAGTCACTCTTCCCCAGAGTCAAATCACGCTTAATTACTTCTAAATAAGACACCATTAAGTGGTCATTAATTACTTTTTAGGTCTTAAAAAAACGAAATGTCAAACCAGTATCAATGGCAACAACCTTGTTGAACAAGTGCATAGCAAGACAAGAGGAACTTTATAAACTGATCAGATTATGGTGCAGGAAATATGATTGAACTTAGTTTGCTTCCAAGAATAAATTAATGGCAGTTTTTTTCCATTTATCCCAACAGTTTCTTATATTCAACATTTTTAAAAGATATATGTAACTTCTTATAGTGAGATTTCGTTTCGCTATACAGAAACATAACTTCAAGTTGATAGATAAGAAATCAGTGCAACAATGTCTTTAAAGATATCTGGAAGACCTCTTATTCAAGATGTCTTTGAGAGAGGACGCTAGTAAACTCTTAAAATACTCTTATTTTTAAGGAGTTAAAGAGGTTTTGAAGAAGTTTCAGAAAAAGATATGAAAAAATAACTTCAAAAAGAGGTCGATAAGATGTCTTCAAGATGTCTTGAGAGAGCAAGCTAGTAAACTCTTAAGATACTCTTATTTTTAAGGAGTTAAAGAGGTTTTGAAGAAGTTTCATAAAGAGATATGGAAAAATAACTTCAAAAAGAGGTCTATAAGATGTCTTTGAGAGAGCAAGCTAGTAAACTCTTAAAATACTCTTATTTTTAAGGAATTAAGAAGGTTTTGAAGAAGTTTCATAAAGAGATATGAAAAAATAACTTGAAAAAGATGTCTATAAGGTGTTTTTAAGATGTATTTATAAGTATTGGCTTTAAATTATATTTTTAGGAGTTCATAAAGTGCTTATTAAGTGCAATGGTATCAAGAAGACTGAACTAAGATGCCATTAAGATCTGATAAATTTATTTCAAGAACTCTGCAAGAGTTTTTGTGTTGCTTGGGTCATGGCCGGTTAAGTGAAAAATAAAAGTCAAGTTTCAAATTTTTCGCAGTTTTAGGGATGCCATCTAATTTTTTTCAAAATTCTGAGAGAGAGATTGGGCAACAAAGTAATTCTCCCTCGGATTAGCCTTGGGCTGGAATCAGATTCATACCGTATTGTCCCTGGGTCCCAATTCCGCAAGGGTGAATGATTTTCCGTGTACGCATTCTATTCACACCCAAAACAAGTGTGAATAAATTTGACTAATTGTGCATGCGTTATCTGTCACAAACTTAAAACTCACTCTTGCGGGATCGCAAAAATCGATGTGTACACGAAAAAACTCACTCTTGTAGAATTTGGCCCCTGGTTCACTTCTTCTGAGTGAATAGTATGGGCCGAGTCTACTCCTGTAGCTCTAGCGAGCCAAGCTTAGCTGTTTATGAAATACCGTGTTATTTATAATAAGTTAGTCAAACGTTGTAAGATTGTAAACCCCGCTTTTCATCGTTATAAATAAAAAGTAAAATTTATTATAACTGGTGGTAGCCATCCGATTTATTTTACCTTATCGTAACCCGAGTTTTACTTGTTTTCTTCCAGAATACCTTGGACTCGATAAAAAAAGCATCACAGATATCTTTTACCATCATTTTAGCACAAAACCATTTGACAAAATTTCTGCATTTTTGTATTCATTATTTAAATTTAAAATCGTTGGAGTGGTATAAAAGCAAAAATATACAAATAGGTACATATATATATTAGGGTGGTCGTTAAAAAAAAAGTCATCCCGGATGGGCCCAAATCGTCTCTAAATGAAGAAAAAAAATTCCCTAATTTTTTCAGATTTTTATTTTCATCCCCTATAGTCGCTGTAGGGGTAAATTAAATTTCCCCTTTTTTTTTGCATACTAGAAAATTCGCGTAAAATCTGCCAAAAAAAATCAGAGCATGTAGGTGGGAACTAGACAAGAAAAAAATCCTACTGGAGGGGGGTGATATCTCCCCCCGCTTGGACGGGAGGGGCAATTTAATAAAATATTTGCATAAAATAGAAAAATAATAGTTAAAAAACAACGGCAATTTTTACAGTAATGTTTTGTAGCTTTTTGGAAAGCCAGAAGTCCATTTTTATGGCTTGTTTTTAAATTAAGGTTTTTTGATGAACAGTTTTTGCAAAAAATTGTTTCAAACTCAATATTTTGAAGAAAAATTATTATTTTATTTTTTTAATTATTAATAGGTTTGAAAACATATTTTGCTGAAATCGTTTATTCAAAGAACATTTTTTAATAATTAACTGTTAAAATGGACTTCTGACTTTCCAAAAAGTTACAAAACATTACTGCAAGTGCTGCCATTGTTTTTTAATTAATTTTTTTCCATTTTATGCAATTATTTTATTAAATTGCCCCTCCCTTCCAAGCGGTGGGA
Source organism: Dasysyrphus tricinctus (assembly GCA_963921185.1). NCBI lineage: Eukaryota > Metazoa > Arthropoda > Insecta > Diptera > Syrphidae > Dasysyrphus > Dasysyrphus tricinctus. Next base: position 131,593,172 of record OY992532.1, on the reverse strand, counting down.
GATATAACCCCCCTCCAATAGGATTTTTTTCTTGTCTACTTCTCACCTACATGCTCTAAATTTTTCGGTAAGTTTCCAAAAAAAAAGGGGAAATTTAATTTACCCCTACAGCGACTATAGGGGATGAAAATAAAAATCTGAAAAAATTAGGGAATTTTTTTTTCTTCATTCAGAGCTGATTTAGGCTCATCCAAATAATAAAACTAAAAAAAAAAACATTATAACGACCACCCTAATATATATACATACAAATAAATACAATTATTCTTAAAATATTTTTAAGGAAAAACATTTACTAGGCAAATCATAAATATTTAATAATACGTATACTTATACTTACTAAAGGTGGCGCTACAGTCCGGGGTCGACCCAGGGCCTCAATCAATAAGCTTCTTCCAGCCGGCTCGGTTTCTAGCTAGCTGTCTCCAGTTTCGCAGGCCAAGTTGGTTGTAATCCTCTTCCACTTACGTACGCCACCTTTTACGCTGTCCACCTCTACTGCGTTGTCCCACGGGGTTGGGTTCGAAGACATTCCGGGCCGGAGCATTGGTGTCCATTCGCTCTAGGTGACCCAGCCATCTTAGTCGCTGGCTTTTCACTTTTGAGGCTATCTCGGTGTCGCTGTACAGCCCATACGGTTCGTGGTTGTATCTTCTTCTCCATTCCCCCTATGCAGACGGGACCAAAAATCACCCGGAGAATTTTCCTCTCAAAGCAGCCTAACGCGTTCTCATCCACCGTTAGCAGTGTCCATACCTCTGCGCCATACATCAGGACTAGGATGATAAGCGTCTTATACAGTGACAGTTTAGTTGCTCGAGAGAGGGCTTTGCTTCTCAATTGCCTTCTTAGCCCGAAGAAACAGCGATTGGCAAGAGTAATTCTTCGTTTGATCTCAGCACTGGTATCGTTCGCTGAGTTTATAGCGGATCCTAGGTAGACAAAGTCTCTGACCACCTCAAAATTATGTCTGTCTATAGTGACGTTCTGTCCTAGACGTCGGTGTCGGGTGGCCTTTCTTGTTGACAGCATATATTTCGTTTTGCTTTCATTCGCCGTTAAACCCATCTTCTTGGCTTCCTTCTCAATACTCACAAAAGCACCACTGACATCACGCTTTGTTCGTCCGATTATATCAATGTCGTCAGCGTAAGCAAGTAATTGGACGGACTTTTGAAAGATTGTACCTCTAGTATTGACGTGAGAGTTTTGCACTATTCTTTCAAGAACGATGTTGAAGAAGTCGCATGACAGCGCGTCGCCTTGCCTAAAACCTTTTTTGACATCAAAGGTGTCGGTGAGGTCTTTGCCGACCTTGATGGAGCAGCGTGCATTCTCCATCGTCATCCTGCACAAACGGACGAGTTTGGCAGGGATGCCAAAACTAGACATTGCTCTATATAGCTCGTCTCTATAGATGCTGTCATACGCGGCCTTGAAATCGATAAAAAGGTGGTGGGTATCGATTTGAAACTCCTGGGTTTTCTCCAAGATCTGCCGTAGTGCGAATATTTGGTCGATGGTGGACTTCCCGGGCCTAAAGCCACACTGATATGACCTATCAAATAAATGTAGCTTAACGGTTTTTAAAATTTCTATGGAAGGTATCGTTATTTTTTCATAAAATAAAAATATTTTTCAATATTCTAAAATGTGTTGAAAACCCTTTTAGATACCAAGTTTCAAAGAAATCGACCATATCGTTTGAGAAATATTAAGATTTCAAAAATAAAATTTGGAATATTTTTTTAAAAATCCAAAAATTATTTTCTTTAAAATGTTGGTACCTTTACATCATACTTTTTATATTTTTTAGAAGCTCTTTTTCATACAAAAAATAAGAAATTAGTAAGACCCAAGAAAATTGAAAATCAAAAAATGGTTTTTGACAAATAGTTTTCCACCCAAAGATACACCTTACCCAAAGTTATTTATTGAACTTTTTTTTTTAAATAAAATTTTATTAAATTGAATGCCGATATAAAGTTTTTTGAATCGTAAAAATTTCTTTTCAAAATTTTATTCAAAACAAAATATGTGCGAAAGAAAAACGAAATTATTTGAAAACTAATTTCTCTTTTCGTCTTCGTTTGAACCATTTAATATTAAAATTTCTTTAACACTCCCTTGATTTAAAAACATTTTCTTTCGCAACAGTCTATTTTGGAAATTTTTATTAATTGGTACAATTATTTAATAATAATGGATAAGTACATAGTTATAAGGTTTCCTGAGCGCACTGGGTATCGATTGGAGGTAAAGAAATAAAACAAAAGCTACGTCAGTGTTTATATTTCGTCAGTTATAGGTTGAAACTATCAAACAAAATAGCAATAGGTACACGGAGAAATAAAAATCTGACAAAAATGTAATCATAAAATAATTGAATTATTTGAGCAAATGACAAAAACTATGGTTTCCATTAACCTTAATGCATTGATTAAAAATTAAAAAAAAAAATATAATCCAAATATTATGAATTTACAGAAAATTACTTTAAAAGTCCAACAAACCACATCATGACTTTATAAAATGCACTTATGTACCTCTCTGTACATTTTAAACCGTCAAATTTATGCTCGATCAACATTTTGCCTCCTGGTGGGAGCATAAGGACATCAGAATATATTTTTTTCTCTACCTACTAGAGAAACTGTTGGAGTCAATCTCATCTGCATAAATTAAATGTCATGTCCTGTGCGTCAAATTATCCTACAAGTAATTGCTATTTGATGTTAAAGTCCGCCAACATGGTAAAATATTTATATGGATATGTACATTATTTACATATATACATATGTATATAAAAAGAGCATATTAAAAGCGCAATCCCCATAGTGCAGAGAAAATAAATCTCTATGTGTGTATAAATTCCTCAGCTTTAATGTTAATGGTCAACAGTCTGCTACAAGCAAACTTTTCTCTGTTTTTTTGAACTTTTATGTGTGGTTGTGGTGGTGTGTAAATATGACTCTGTGTGTTCATATACATATTAAAAGAACCACGCATCCTCTTTAGGAAAGAGTGTCAATGAACGATAATGTACTTAAATTATTGTTTACATTTTTTTTTTTATTTATTTATGCAACGAATGTATCACAGTGTTGATGCAAACAAAGTAAGGAAAATTGATTCAATAATGTGACAACATTTTAATCAAAATATTTACATTTTGCTTGAAATCCTGGAGAGTGTTTAATTTTGTTAATTTAAGCCACAAAATGATCAATGAGAAATATCGATGGTTTTCAATAACAAATTGATTGAATTTTTGTTGTTGAAGTCCTTAAAAGCTTTCTCCGATTTAATTTAAGCTTCCATAATTCTGTAAAAAAATTACCAATACATAATTTCAGCAACTAGATTCAACCTGAGACTTGAATGGGGGCAACAGTTCACTAGATGATGTTTGGCTGATCCTTCAAGAGAAAGAGAAGCTTCGTAGTCCCTTGAATTTTGATTGTCTGCCAAGTAATTTATAAGTCACGTTGCAGCTAGTTTTATAATCAACATGGTGCTCTATGAATCTTATGAAAAAACTTTCTTTACAAAAAACAATAATTATGACTTTGAACATTCAGTCCCCATCGCATAGTTCTAAAATTACAAACATTTTGAAATTATTCCAACTCCTTTTATTGACAGATAAAACAGAGCTTTATAGCTCATTAAATATGCACACTCGTACATCCATACCCCATGATCAAGTTTTAAAAACTCTTAGTTTTACACCCTCACTACACCAATTAAATTTAATGCCCGAAAGATATTAAATTCGAATCAAAATACATTCATACCCGACTCCCTCCAAACATCAACCATCAGGATAATCATTAAAGCCCAAAATGAAAAACATAATAAACTTCAACCACAAACATCCTACTGCATGCACCCATCATTAAAACGTCATCCACTCAAGAATCAACAAAACCCCCTGTACTGCTTCTGCTATACAAGGTACATATATATCTACCTACCCCAAAGCACACAAAGTAGCAATGAAACCAGTGCCAGTCATAGTATAGTAGTACAGAAAAACATCTTTTCCCATAAGATTCATGTGATGTTTTTTTGGAGGTTTGAGTGATTGTGATGTGCTACATTCATTGCACCCAAAGCGCTCTCATAATAAAACAAAACCAAACAAAAATTTAAAGGATCAGACAGACAATCCAGTATACTCCTAATGTTTTTTTCCTGTCAGTGTATGTCATTTTCAAATAGTTGGGGGGGGGGGGGCAATCTTGTCTGCGGATGGATGTAAGGTGGGCTTAATAGTTGTCCAGTGCCGGATTTCTCAATATGAAAACAAAAATGACACAAAGGGCGTCATATTTATTTGTTCATTTTTTTTTTCAATATTCCAATTTAGGGCACCGCAATTTCTTTATGGAAAATGTTCAATTTGTCCCTTATCAACTGAAATGGGCATTTCAGATATATTCATATTCATGTTTGGAAAACTTTCAAGGGCTTACTAACATATCCAGCTCCCAATCCATGACAGCTAGCAGCCTTCCACTCTCTATAATTCCAAGCCCGTTGCTTCCAGTTATATATACTAAGCCTTTTGGCATTCGCGATGGTTTAGTTTTTAAACCAGAAGTTGGGTCTACTTATCCTCTCGAGCCTGGGACCTGAAATTAAAAGACTCTCTTGGCTGAAGCATTACTATTAATTCGCTCGGTGCTACCCAGCCAATGTTGTCGACATCCACATCTTGATGCAGTTCAGTTAATAGAGTTCGCGGTTGTATCTTCTCCTCTGTTCACCCTCCTTGAACCGTGGAAAAATAACTCTTTCAAAAGAGTTATCAGCTCTCCCTTTCTTTTAACGGCACCATAAGGCAGAACTGGCAGTATAAGAGCTTTATAGAGCGTGCTCTTTGTCTTAGGTATGAGGAGTTTTGAATCCATATGTTGCACCAAACAAATTTAGCACCCGTTTCTTGGGTAATTCCTTCTCAGGTCTCCACACACTCAAATGTCATTTGTGAGGTCCGTCAAGCTGCGTCCACCACATTGGAAATTCAAAAATGTAATGATGCAATAATTTGATGCTCATTTGATGCTAATTTAGTACCGCAATCCCGCCGCGGTACTAAATTCCCTTCCCCCTCAAACTTGTGGGGGACCCAGCTTGACGTCAAGCTGCGTCCACCACACCTTAATACACAAAATTTCAAGAAACTAATGATGCAATAATTTGATGCTAATTTTGGGCTCCTCAAGTGGCGGAACTTCAAGCTCCTCAAGTCCATCCTTACCACTTAAAAGCAGCCCGATATCAAGCGAGCTGTGTAGACTTTTCACCACAACGGAAATTCAAAAATGTAATGATGCAATAATTTGATGCTCGATTAATGATAATTTAGTACCGCAATCCCGTCCCGGTACTAAATTCCCTTCCCCCTCAAACTGGTGGGGGACCCAGCTTGACGTCAAGCTGCGTCCACCACAACTTAATACACAAAATTTAAAAAAACTAATGATGCAATAATTTGATGCTAATTTTGGGCTCCTCAAGTGGCGGAACTTCAAGCTCCTCAAGCCTATCCTTACCACTTAAAACCCGCTCGATATCAAGCGGCTGCGTAGACTTTTTATATACGACCTTTGAAAAAAAATAAAAAAGTGTATAAGGCGTAAAACTAAGTAATTTGAGAGATTATAAAATTTTGTTCTTCTATCCCCAACGGTTTGGTTTTTACAGACAAAAAACCGAATTATGATGACGTCACTTGTATGAAGCTGCTTCCAACACAAAGGAAATTCAAAAATCTAATGATGCAGAAACTTAGTGCTTCTTATGGGCTCATTTATTGTTTCAATCTTAAATTTTGGGCTCCATGGTTTCACCTTGAAATCTAGTGCTGAATATGCAAAACCGTGTAGACTTTCTACGGAACTAGGTCATTTGAAATAATACCATTTTCCATCCCCCCTTTCAAATCTTCCATTCATTTTCTTGGAGACATTATATCCCATACTTATACCATTTTGTAACATTCTTATTATATAATAAATATAATTTAACCAATCAGGTCGCGAATTCTTTTTGATATAAATCATTGAGGAAAATTAAACTAACACATACAAATCATAGCTCACACATATTCTACTTCTTTAAAACAAACAAGCAAATGAAATTCTTTTAAAAATTACACCTACATACCTACATAGCAATTTTTTAAAATATCTATGCGTTGATTAGTTGATTTTTATTTTAGCTCCGCCTCCTGCACGGCTTTCTTTGATCAAAATAAAGGATTTACTATTACTATATTCAACTATGTAAAGTTTTGATTTTAGTATTTAGTGGGTTTCCGACCTCTTAAGGGAAAGGTTGGGTATACTCAAGCTTAAGAATATTTAAATGCAAAAATATTGCATTTCAAAATTATTCTGTAGTTAAAACATATTATAATAATGTATAGGTAGTATGGTACAAGGTACATAAGTACTTAATAGTATGTAGGTACCATTCATGAAACATTTCAAAAACCTATCATTTACGTCGAGATTGAATCAAAATGAATTAAAACCAATACTTAAAGGTAGGTACCTACAAAAAATATGTAGAATTGAGGGATATTTAGGTACCTACTTTGTAAAGGGTTTATAAAACTTAAAAATGTTCATTATGAACAAAGTTTGGCACGATCTTTACATAATTGCACTGGATTTTAAGGTAGGTATTTGTTAATGCTGGATCTAGTGAGCCCTAGACCAAGGTGATACGACCACCCTTCATTATCACCCATTATTCATTTACATAGCGTGGATCGTGGAAGTAGGTATCACACACTTCACAAATAAAATCTCTGTGAGAAGTCGGTCTTAGCTTAGTTTCTAAGAGAAAATTTTATATAGGTAGGTATGCAGGCAGTAGTTTTAGATTTGGTAAAATCTAAAAAAAAAGTCATGTGTTTTAAGTATAAATTCATTGATAAAAAAAACTTGTTCTGTAGTGCTGCTTGTAAGTTTAATATTTTTTATCATCGTCGTCGTTCAAAAGTAACTTCGTTAATCTTTTTTTTTTTGAAACTGAGATGTTATAGGTAACTAAGGTGGTACTTAAATAGTAACACGATATTTCATATTTAACCAACTAGGTAAGTACCTATCCTAGATAAAATGAATTAAGTTCTCTAAAAGGTCACAGTGTCTTTAGTTGCTTTTTCTTAAACGAACAACTTTCTAAATTTCAACATTTTCAATTACCAATTTTTATTAAAAATAACCATTACAAATGCAAATGTTTTTAAAATAAAAAATTAGCGACATTTTTCAGATAGTTAAGGTTGCGTATGTAGGTATCTACGTGAATTACATGTAAGGCTGAAAGGAAGAACATTGTAGGTATGCTTTTTCGGAACCTGATGACCGCTGATACAACAATAACTCAAGTTATCTCGAAATTTTTTATATAACTAGATAACAAAGCGAATAAACATCGGAACGCGAGGAATGGTATCTGACTGAAAAGAAATAAGAAACTGAAAAAAAGTTGAAAATTCAAATTAAGGCATCTAGGCATATGTATGGCATATTCAGCTTAAATTTAAAATTATAATATTAGGTACAGTAAAACCAGGATAACTGCCTCACCATAAATGTCTTGGAGGTATTTATGGGGGCTACGCAGTTATAAAAACCAGCTTAGGTGCACAAAGCACTTATCTCTCGTTGCCAAAAAAAAAAAAAACGGTTAACTGCTTAAAACTTTTTTTTAAATTTAAAAAATATGACATTAGAAAGTGCATTGATGCGCTATCAATTTAATTCATAGGTAGCTAAAAAATTTTTGGACTTATCAATAGCAGTATTTTCAGGGTCAATATAAAAAATGTATAGAAAGTTAGAGGCAATTGAGTGCGGAATGTAGTTAAGCGAAATGTACTCATAAGATCAGTTTTATATGGAAAATTCTTCAAAATGTTGGTTCTCAAGAAATAGAATTACTTATTCGGGTATTACCGCACCTATAACAATATCGAATATTTTCGTCAAATCAGTACCTCCTTAATTACGTAGGCACAATTTTAGAAAATATAATCACCCTGATTACAGAATCCGACGAATGAGCTGCGCAGGGAATCTGATTCAAATTTGACATTTGGTTCATGGTAAAAATGTCAAAATTGAGCAGATTCCCTGCGCAGCTCATTCGTCGGATTCTGTAATCGGGGTGAATATGTATGTAATTGAACTACCTACCCAGATTAAATAGTAAAATAATAAAATAGCAACCAACATACACATAAGTAGGTATTCTTTTCCAATTTGTGGATACAAATTTAAAATTTTGAGTTTTTATTTTTTTAACTATGTACATACATTTATATGTATATAATGTGAAGGTGTAGATACGTACATAGGTAGATCGTAGATACATCTAGGTATATATCTACTCAAATAATTTATTTAAAAGAACATTGGTTTTCTGAGTATAGATGCCTATACCTAAAATAATATTGCAAGTGCTGCAGTTGTGTTTTTAAAAATGTTCAATCAATATCATCATTAAGTCAATTTTTGGAAATCATCCCCTCATGTCTCAAGGGAGAGAATCAGCCACCCTTTTAAGTATAATTCTTTTCTGGTGTCATTACACGTTCTATCTTAGTTTTTTATCTAAAAGGAATCACCCAGAAAATGGGGGGAGAGTACAATAACTTTGGCATCAAGCTATGATAACGGTTTTTTTGTAGAACAGCTTAATACAATAATTTTTATTATGGGTGAGGGGGGATATTTAATAAAAAGAATACTAAAAATGGAAAAAAAATATTTAAAAATAACGGTTACACTTACAACTATGTAAGTATTGTACCTTTTTTTAAAGCTAATACTCTGTTCTATTAATTAGTTTTTAAATTAAGTGAAATCTATGCATAGTTTAAAAAAAAACGGGTTTTAAACTCAAAATTTGTGGAAAAAAAAATAAGAAGAAGGTTTAAAGTGTAATTTTTCAAAACTGCAAGATTTTATAAATTTTTTTTGTGTTGCTTCAATTTATTTTTAATCAAAAACTGAAAACTAGATGATTTTATGTCTTCTAGTTTGTGAGAAAATTGAAAATTACTAAAACTACTACAGAACAAAATTCGAATGTTTACACTGAGAAAACTGAACTATGAGTTATTCAAAAAGATGCATGTTTGATTATATGTTTAACTAATACAAATAGAATTCGGTTTAAACCTAATTGTAATCTGCTTAAATGCGAAAATACTATTATTTTAAAGTAAAGTGTGTTTAAATGAAAACCATTCATGTTTGAATATTTCATCATAACTAGTGAATAATTTTTGTATGTGATTCAAACTAGCTTGACTTTGATTTTTGAAAGGCCTGTTTAATTTTTGTTCCCACTTGAAAGTATTTAACATAAAATGAATATGAACGAGTTTGTTTTAAACATGAACCCACTGAAAATGTTAACAAGAAGAGGCAATTGAACAGAAATCTTAAATTTAAACTCAAATCAGTTTGAATCGAACTCAAATGAAGAAAAATTTTGGATAAATTTACCTTGTGCACTGAGGGAAAAACCTATGCACTCAGCACAAAGATATTTATGTAAAAGTTATGTACCAAAGTTGGTATGGAACTGCCATAAAAGTTATATTTACTGAGTGGATTCAACGTGCACTGGTTACATTTGAAATTATGTGTCAAAAGAAATCACCAAAATATATGTATTCAGTGTAAGGAAATTTTATTACATTCATTGAATATAGATCATATTGACTCAATATATAATATTGTATTGACTAAACACTACCTAAAATTCTATTACAAGCATCGTGTGCTTATTCAATATTTATGTGGCAAACATTTAAAAAACTGCCAGCAATTAAAAAAAAAACATAAATCACAGCAAGTTATCCGATGGCTACAAGCAACGTGTATTCAGTCTATATTTAAGTATAGAAATATCTGAAACTCACCATCTATCCAAATAAAAAATGGTTACTCATATTACAGCCAATAATGCAATGAGTATAAGCAACGTGTATCCATTCAATATGAAGAAGTAATATTTAAAACCTGTCAGTTATCAAAATAAAACAATAATGGATTTCACAGTCGATCATGCGATGAGTAGAAGCAACGTGTATTGATTCAATATTTATGTAATAACATTTAACCAGTATACCAAGCTATGCGTTGAGTATAAAGGTACGTTTGTTCAGTCAATATTTTATTTAAAATTACCTCAAACTCCCAGTAAAAACTATAACCACTACATACACATATGCGATGAGTATAGGCAGCGTGTATTTATTCCAGGCCCCAGGCAAAACAACTTCCAGCTTAATGATTAGGAATTCTAATCTTGTTGGATATAGTTTACAGTCGATTTTCGTTGAAAAACTCATGTAAGTTGAACTGAACTTTATACAAATTGCGTATGACAAAGCCCTCACTATGTCACAGATGAGTTCAAGTGAGTAAGCCGAACGAAACGCCAATTTGTAGGACTAAAAGGCCATAAAAAGCTATTTTGAATCAATCGTTTTTATGTAATGAGTACATTTTTAATGCACTCATTACATAAATGCAAGTATATATAATATATACTTGCATTTATGTAATGAGTGCATTAAAAATGTACTCACTAAACAAATATTTTCTCATCACTGACAACTTTTTCATAATTATGTAGTGAATAAATAATTCTTTACTCATCACAAGATTCCTAGTTTTATTTATGTATCTACTGAACACAAAAAATATTAGTTTTTATGTTATCAGTGCAAACAATCTATGCTCACTAAATTATTGTTTAGGTACTCATCACAGATAAATGTAACGCATTTTTGTAATGAGCACATATAATATTTGTATTTATGTAATGAGTGCATTAAAAATGTACTCACTACCTAATTATTTGCTCATCACAGATAACTTTTACGTAATTATGCCATGAGTAAATAATTCTATACTCATCACAGGATTATTAGCCTTATTTATGTAGTGAATACAACAAATATTTGTATTAATGTAATCATTGCAAAAAATCTGTACTCAGCAAATAATTGTGTACTTATCACAGATAATTGTAAAGTATTTATGTAATAAGTATACATAAAATGTTCCTACTACACAATTATTTACTCATATATGTAAAGATTACATAGAGTATCTATATTTATGTTATGAGTCCATAGATACTGTACTCACTACATACTCATCCGGTAATATTATTGTGATGTGTATAAGGAATATTTATTTATATTTAATGAATGTGTAAAATCTTCACTCACTACATAAAAATTTTCTCAACACAGATAACCGCCACACATTAATGTAGTGAATCCATGGCATATTTATATAAATGTAATGAGTGTATGGAAAAATGCATGCCTTTACCCTATACCTTTACTCACTAAACAACCATGTATACTCATCGCAGACAACCCTCATGGATTTATGTATTGACTCAAATTGAACATTATTATTAATGCAATGATTCTATAGACGCTTCGCTGAGTACATAATTACGAAAATTATCGCGAGGTATCCGACAGTGTTTTGTGCGATGGGTCAATAGATTCTTCATTGACTATACATCATGCAATTAAATGTTTGTATACAGTACAGATTTGATAATGGAATCAGTACACAATGTTATGTGTGCAGAAAAATATGGGATGAGTCAATACATTTATGGGCTATGTGCATACATTTTTCCCTCAGTGTGGTGATGTCATTTGGGGAAAAAAAGGTTTTTGGAACACTTGCAATCCTTAAAAGGAAGTTTTTGGTAAGTTTGAACATTTTTTTTAGGTATTGATATTAAAATTAAATCATATTTTCTCCTATCTATATACAGAAAAAGAAGAATTGTCCTTTAAAAAAATTTAATGGAACAGCTTGACATAATTTTTTTATAATCAATATTGGGGACATTTTTAAGCCAAACCATATTATCGATTATCACAATTCACAAATCACCCTTCTTCAACTGTGAAACGCTGTACTTTGGGGCTCACTTGGGTGTTTGAAGATTTAAGCCAAAAATTTACCAAAAGTAAGTACCTATATCACAATAAGAGTAAAACCTTTCTTAACTTTAATCAAAAAAGCTAATATGTACTGTTAATTCAATTCTAGGTACTCCACAAACTTCCACATTCAATTATTAAATGGAACATAAATTTGGGTACAATTTAGAAGCTTAGTTTCATTTGTTTAAATTGTTTTATTATTAACTAAAAACTTAATGTGTATTTTCTTCATGTTTGATTAAAGATTTATTGAAATTTTCAAAGACTTTTTACTGTTTTTTTTTGTATGTCCTTGTCAGTTTTACTGAGTAAAAATTTAAAATAAGTTTGGGTAAGTATACTTACATATCTATACATATTTTAAACATAAAATATCATTGAATCAAACACGGGAATGTTAAAAAAAAATGAATATGATTCTATTTGAAACAACGTTAAATGAAGTAAATTAAAACAAATAGAAATATGTTCATATCAAATAGAAACCAAGTAGGTAAGTTTAAACAAAAACACGTTTAAATTGATTCAACTATGGTTAAATACGTTTCTGTTCAAATCAAACAGAAATCGCTTCCATGCCAAATCGTATGTGTTTGAGTTTGATTTAAACACGAATATATTCAATATTGTTCTCAGTGTATGATATAAGTAGGTACATAGGTATGCCTACTTTACAATTGCATTATATCGGCAGCATGCCCCCCCCCCCCCCCCAATACATGCCTCACTGTTTATACGTCGTGATGCTAGGACGTGCCAGCACTGTATTTATGTATGTAAGTAAACAAAAGTAGTACATATTATCGATTCAAAATTGAAAGGTATTAGCATTGACCACAAAAAGCCATTTCAGCTTTTCATTTCACAATTTTGAAAAAAATTTGTCTTACCTAACTGTTTTTTTTTTCATTTTTGTATCAAAATTTTGAGTTTGCATGCGAATTTTGTAAAAACTGTTAACTAAAATAATTTAATTAGAATTTAGGATTAAAAAACAGACTTCTGGCTTTTAAAAACGGTATACCTAGAACCTCATTTTCAGTCTTGCCGTTGTTTTTTTATACTTTTTTTTTTCATTTTAAGTAATATTTTGGTAGAATTGCCCCTACCACCTAAACGGGGTAAGATAGGCTCCTATAGCAAAAATATTTTTTTTACCCCTCTACAAAAAACCGTTATAAATTTTTGGTGGAAAAGTTATCGCACTCGTGCCGAAAATTGGTATGGTAAGTACTTAATTATCTACCTAGGTAGATAAAGTAAAATAAAAATCTAAAAATAAAAAAAAAAATATTTGTTAGCATTTCCAACTGACCGCAGCCCCGGATCTACGATTTTTCCGAACCGGGGCAAAACATGATTTTGGCACCCCTGCCGTTTTTGATAAAAATGAAAACAAAACCACATTTATCTACATACTTGGTTCGATTTTTTGTCACTGGGAGAATAAAACTTTTTAATGGATGTGCAGTCCATACCTATTCAGAAACTTTACATTATAGATACGAAAATTGATAGTGCCTAAACAAAGACGATACACAGCCAAGATTCGTAGAACGATAACATATGATTCGTTATCTCGTGAAAAATTCAAAGGGGAATTTAATTTTTGTTTGGATCGCAAATCTTATTTCTTGGTTCCTAATAAAATTCGTTTTCATTCGAATCAAATCTGCAAGGATCTCTAAGATACGGTTCGTTCCCAAATTAATCATGGGAGAACTATTGAAGATCCATTCACGAATCATTCATATAAGAAATAAAAATGTAATTTTTCGAAAGGACAAATTTTCGAAAAGCCAAAGTTACGCAAGATAAAGTGTCGAAGTATAAAGTTCCGAAAAATTATTTGGAATTGCCGGACTTCGTTTTTCCTTGAGCGATTTCAATGAAATTGACAGAGGTGATAGCTGAGGCAGGGTTATAGCGGAAAAAAATATTTTCAATAATTGCAATGAAATCTACGCAGGTGATATAGCTGATAAGAATTGTATCAGAAAAAATAATTTCAAAACAGGATGTTTCATAAAATGTCAACTTCTTATATTTCAATGAATCTTTGAACGATTTCAATTAAATTGACACACAATTTCAATCCTTAATAATACGAAAGCTAAGCATCGTTAAAACACAAGTCATTGTAGATTAATGGCTGGTTCTTTGATACACGTGAGGGCATTCTCTTGATGGTGGGAAATATTGTGTTATCCTCCACTTTGAAAAAGGTAAATGCAATTTTCTCGGCTCCTGTAGAACTAAGAGTAAAGTTTCTATTTGATTCTGTAGGTTCAAATATTTTAATTTTTTTGTTTTTCGACATCATGAAAATTTTTTTTCAAAAAATTGTAAAAATGGTTTTTATTGTTTTTCTCACTTTTTGCTCATCATAATGAAACAAATTTTATCAAACAGTTTTTTGTAGAGCACCTGATTTCCTACATTTGTTCGTATTTAGATTTTTTGTGACCTAAAATATATCTAAAATACTGTGTAATAAAGTTGCCAGTATATAGATCAGTGTTGCCAGAAAATATTTTCTGAAATCGGGAGATTACCACACTAAAAATCGGTGTAAATCGGGGAAACATATTTAGCCCCGCAAGTTATGCGAGGGGTCACATGCACCTCAGTTCTTAGATAAAAGAAAATTCTGATTTTTTTACGAATATGTTTTACAGATTGTGCATGTTTTTCATTAAATAAATGAAAATAATATCAGATTTATTTTCAAAAAAATGATAGAAGGTAAGAATATAATTTTTTTTTCTTAAAGAAACAACTTTTTTTTGTATTTATTTAATTTAAATTAATTTTAAAAAGTAATATCGTTAGTTTAATAGTAGTTTTAACTTCAAAACTAAAAATAAATATTTCCCTTATTTTACAGTCTTCTATGGGGCTATTGGCTTAAACATTTATAGCCTTATTTATTAGATTTCTTAGGCGGTTGATAGTTGGAAGTATTATTTATGTAATTAAATAAAATATCAAGTTAGTCAAATCTTAGGCAACTAATTCCATTGTCGAAAGTTAGAAAAAGTTTTTAAATACGGCTGTTAGTGCTAATAGCACCTAGCTAGCTAAGAAATGAAAAAATAGTGCATTAGCCAACAGAAATGCTCCAAGTATTGAAGGTTAACGACTTAAGAGCCGTTATTTAAATTATTTTAAATATATTTATGTAGGAACCAGTATCAAATAAAAACGCTCGGTTAAAGTTTAAATTTAATTCCAATATAATTCAATGAAAAAAAATAAGTTTGGTTGTTAAAAAGAGAAAAAAATTACATAAGGTAAGTTATTGTTTCCAACCGAAAAGACAACCGTATAAGCTCAGGCAACCGTGAATACTGACTAGGTAAAGATCATATTATTACATAGGTACATACAAGATCAATGCAAGAGTTCTTATCATATAACATTATGTACTCAAAAAGGTAGAGACTTATACTGGATTAGGGTGACCATCTCCACATTTATTTTGATTAAATTTTTGGAAAAAATAAAGTGCTATTTTTAATTATTTAAAAAATATATTTATTCAGAAACTTTTAAGTTCGAAAAACTATTGCATTCCTTGAACGTTAAGTATTCCTTGGAAAGTAATATTCTCCTCTTAAAGTGACAAAATCGATTTGTTATTGAAACGAATTTTCTGATGCATACACGCAGCCAATTACCAAAAAAAAAAAAAATGATAATAAACGAAGAAGCCAATGACATGACAGATGACACTTACTTACTTACTTACTTACTCGACGAGTTTGGTGGTGTCCAGCAAACAAGAAAAAGAAATTGCATTGGGTAAATTTGCTTACTTTAGTTTATGAAATATTGAAAATCGGTGAAATGTGTCATATTTAGATCAAAAACCGGTGTATCTGAAATAAGTCTGAAAATCGGGAGAATTACGATAAATCGGGGTTTCTGGCAACACTGATATAAATTTAGGCAAGACTACGAGTTGTACGGCGGGCGGTTGCGTGGGAAAGGGGAGGGGAAGTTTTGTAAAAATACACTTACATAAAATGCAAAAAAACAATTGTTAAAAATCAACAGAAAAACTTTTAACAATGTATTATAGCTCGTTTCTTTTATTTAATGTTTCAATCAAGTTATAGTTGTCAATAATTTTTGAATAATTATTTAAATGGTAAAATAATGATAGAAAAAACTGCTAAAGGTTGACGGAAAAATACAATTTGATATTCCATTGCCACATCTCAATTAATTTTATTTCATTAAGCGTCGCAATTTTCAATCTTTTCAGTCACATGGATTTGGCGCCCCTGTAAGCTGCCGCCCGGGGCACAGGCCCCGGCTTGCCCCCCCATAGATCCGGGGCTGACCGACCGACGCGATTTCCGTTTTAATTTTTAGAGTAATAAGTAAGTATAAATATATATATATATATATGTAACTAGGTGCCTAGGTACATATCAAGGCATTCTTAGTTTTTTTTATACCTATAAAACATACCTACCTACCTACATACCTCAATTGTCTTACAAATTTGCCATATTTATTTAGTAGGTACCTATTCCTATAAGTACTTATACTTACATGAGGCTGTGAGTACAAAAGTGGTGTAACCCACTTTTTTATCATAATGTTCCATCTTCAACCGCTCTTGAATACTGTTTTATTTGAGATTTAAGGGGCATAAGTTACATATTTAGAAAGCTTACATAGGTAGGTATCTAAGAATTTAAAATTTTGGCTTTGATGACTTTTGATGCACAAATGTAAAAATACGTGACAAAAATATCAACAATGCTACAAGAAATGGGTTACACCGCTTTTGCACTCACAGCCTCACATATGAACATAAATACAGGAAGGTAGGTATAGTACCTACTTAAAGTATTCCAGGAATTGTTTAAGTGACATAATGGGTATTTTACATAGGTATTTTTAAAAAATATCTTTAAAAATTGACCTAGGTATTAACGGTAGATATTTGCGCACCTACTAAACCTGTACAATCTTCTATACCTTTTCTTTATAATTTATTTTTTGCTGTAATAAAACAGCTGTTACCTATTATCGATAAAAATTCAACGAACACCTACAAATCAAAGTTCATACGCATTCAATTTTTGTAATATGTAACTATGTATGTATGTATATGAAAATAAATGCTTATATATGTAGGTACTTTTAAGATTAAGCTCTGCCTCCGATGCTGAACTGAAGCAGAATACAAAATTTTAATATAGCTAGTGTTCTCCTTCTATTTAATTAAAAAAGAAGCTATGCGCAGTCGAGTTGGAGTTGATTAGTAGGTTAGTAGGTTTCCGACCTTTCAGGAGACATGTGGCTTTACGCACTTACTGC
Source organism: Dasysyrphus tricinctus (assembly GCA_963921185.1). Classification (NCBI taxonomy): domain Eukaryota; kingdom Metazoa; phylum Arthropoda; class Insecta; order Diptera; family Syrphidae; genus Dasysyrphus; species Dasysyrphus tricinctus. The sequence continues at coordinate 131,575,816 of OY992532.1, read as the reverse complement.
GTTTATGAAACGAAACAACAAACGAAAAGAGTAGATATGACATATGAGTCATAGATTCATACAAAATTTATTTTACACTCTTGCAAACCTATCAGTTTACTAACACACATTTATGCATTCTAATGACTCTCAATTTATGCACAAACTTTTAGATTTTGTTTGGTTGGTAACAGTTGGTAGAAAATTCTCTTAAAAATGTGAAATGTCAAGAATTTTGCGGGGCCGGGGATTAAATTTGACACAAAATTCCTAGAATTCTGTATTACGTAATATGAAAGACACGCACAACACGCTTTAAGGATTGCAAGTGTTCCAAAAACCTTTTTTTCCCCAAATGACATCACCACAAGGTAAATTTATTCAAAATTTTTCTTCATTTGAGTTCGATTCAAACTGATTTGAGTTTAAATTTAAGATTTCTGTTCAATTGCCTTTTCTTGTTAACATTTTCAGTGGGTTCATGTTTAAAACAAACTCGTTCATATTCATTTTATGTTAAATACTTTCAAGTGGGAACAAAAATTAAACAGGCCTTTCAAAAATCAAAGTCAAGCTAGTTTGAATCACATACAAAAATTATTCACTAGTTATGATGAAATATTCAAACATGAATGGTTTTCATTTAAACACACTTTACTTTAAAATAATAGTATTTTCGCATTTAAGCAGATTACAATTAGGTTTAAACCGAATTCTATTTGTATTAGTTAAACATATAATCAAACATGCATCTTTTTGAATAACTCATAGTTCAGTTTTCTCAGTGTAAACATTCGAATTTTGTTCTGTAGTAGTTTTAGTAATTTTCAATTTTCTCACAAACTAGAAGACATAAAATCATCTAGTTTTCAGTTTTTGATTAAAAATAAATTGAAGCAACACAAAAAAAATTTATAAAATCTTGCAGTTTTGAAAAATTACACTTTAAACCTTCTTCTTATTTTTTTTTCCACAAATTTTGAGTTTAAAACCCGTTTTTTTTTAAACTATGCATAGATTTCACTTAATTTAAAAACTAATTAATAGAACAGAGTATTAGCTTTAAAAAAAGGTACAATACTTACATAGTTGTAAGTGTAACCGTTATTTTTAAATATTTTTTTTCCATTTTTAGTATTCTTTTTATTAAATATCCCCCCTCACCCATAATAAAAATTATTGTATTAAGCTGTTCTACAAAAAAACCGTTATCATAGCTTGATGCCAAAGTTATTGTACTCTCCCCCCATTTTCTGGGTGATTCCTTTTAGATAAAAAACTAAGATAGAACGTGTAATGACACCAGAAAAGAATTATACTTAAAAGGGGTGGCTGATTCTCTCCCTTGAGACATGAGGGGATGATTTCCAAAAATTGACTTAATGATGATATTGATTGAACATTTTTAAAAACACAACTGCAGCACTTGCAATATTATTTTAGGTATAGGCATCTATACTCAGAAAACCAATGTTCTTTTAAATAAATTATTTGAGTAGATATATACCTAGATGTATCTACGATCTACCTATGTACGTATCTACACCTTCACATTATATACATATAAATGTATGTACATAGTTAAAAAAATAAAAACTCAAAATTTTAAATTTGTATCCACAAATTGGAAAAGAATACCTACTTATGTGTATGTTGGTTGCTATTTTATTATTTTACTATTTAATCTGGGTAGGTAGTTCAATTACATACATATTCACCCCGATTACAGAATCCGACGAATGAGCTGCGCAGGGAATCTGCTCAATTTTGACATTTTTACCATGAACCAAATGTCAAATTTGAATCAGATTCCCTGCGCAGCTCATTCGTCGGATTCTGTAATCAGGGTGATTATATTTTCTAAAATTGTGCCTACGTAATTAAGGAGGTACTGATTTGACGAAAATATTCGATATTGTTATAGGTGCGGTAATACCCGAATAAGTAATTCTATTTCTTGAGAACCAACATTTTGAAGAATTTTCCATATAAAACTGATCTTATGAGTACATTTCGCTTAACTACATTCCGCACTCAATTGCCTCTAACTTTCTATACATTTTTTATATTGACCCTGAAAATACTGCTATTGATAAGTCCAAAAATTTTTTAGCTACCTATGAATTAAATTGATAGCGCATCAATGCACTTTCTAATGTCATATTTTTTAAATTTAAAAAAAGTTTTAAGCAGTTAACCGTTTTTTTTTTTTTGGCAACGAGAGATAAGTGCTTTGTGCACCTAAGCTGGTTTTTATAACTGCGTAGCCCCCATAAATACCTCCAAGACATTTATGGTGAGGCAGTTATCCTGGTTTTACTGTACCTAATATTATAATTTTAAATTTAAGCTGAATATGCCATACATATGCCTAGATGCCTTAATTTGAATTTTCAACTTTTTTTCAGTTTCTTATTTCTTTTCAGTCAGATACCATTCCTCGCGTTCCGATGTTTATTCGCTTTGTTATCTAGTTATATAAAAAATTTCGAGATAACTTGAGTTATTGTTGTATCAGCGGTCATCAGGTTCCGAAAAAGCATACCTACAATGTTCTTCCTTTCAGCCTTACATGTAATTCACGTAGATACCTACATACGCAACCTTAACTATCTGAAAAATGTCGCTAATTTTTTATTTTAAAAACATTTGCATTTGTAATGGTTATTTTTAATAAAAATTGGTAATTGAAAATGTTGAAATTTAGAAAGTTGTTCGTTTAAGAAAAAGCAACTAAAGACACTGTGACCTTTTAGAGAACTTAATTCATTTTATCTAGGATAGGTACTTACCTAGTTGGTTAAATATGAAATATCGTGTTACTATTTAAGTACCACCTTAGTTACCTATAACATCTCAGTTTCAAAAAAAAAAAGATTAACGAAGTTACTTTTGAACGACGACGATGATAAAAAATATTAAACTTACAAGCAGCACTACAGAACAAGTTTTTTTTATCAATGAATTTATACTTAAAACACATGACTTTTTTTTAGATTTTACCAAATCTAAAACTACTGCCTGCATACCTACCTATATAAAATTTTCTCTTAGAAACTAAGCTAAGACCGACTTCTCACAGAGATTTTATTTGTGAAGTGTGTGATACCTACTTCCACGATCCACGCTATGTAAATGAATAATGGGTGATAATGAAGGGTGGTCGTATCACCTTGGTCTAGGGCTCACTAGATCCAGCATTAACAAATACCTACCTTAAAATCCAGTGCAATTATGTAAAGATCGTGCCAAACTTTGTTCATAATGAACATTTTTAAGTTTTATAAACCCTTTACAAAGTAGGTACCTAAATATCCCTCAATTCTACATATTTTTTGTAGGTACCTACCTTTAAGTATTGGTTTTAATTCATTTTGATTCAATCTCGACGTAAATGATAGGTTTTTGAAATGTTTCATGAATGGTACCTACATACTATTAAGTACTTATGTACCTTGTACCATACTACCTATACATTATTATAATATGTTTTAACTACAGAATAATTTTGAAATGCAATATTTTTGCATTTAAATATTCTTAAGCTTGAGTATACCCAACCTTTCCCTTAAGAGGTCGGAAACCCACTAAATACTAAAATCAAAACTTTACATAGTTGAATATAGTAATAGTAAATCCTTTATTTTGATCAAAGAAAGCCGTGCAGGAGGCGGAGCTAAAATAAAAATCAACTAATCAACGCATAGATATTTTAAAAAATTGCTATGTAGGTATGTAGGTGTAATTTTTAAAAGAATTTCATTTGCTTGTTTGTTTTAAAGAAGTAGAATATGTGTGAGCTATGATTTGTATGTGTTAGTTTAATTTTCCTCAATGATTTATATCAAAAAGAATTCGCGACCTGATTGGTTAAATTATATTTATTATATAATAAGAATGTTACAAAATGGTATAAGTATGGGATATAATGTCTCCAAGAAAATGAATGGAAGATTTGAAAGGGGGGATGGAAAATGGTATTATTTCAAATGACCTAGTTCCGTAGAAAGTCTACACGGTTTTGCATATTCAGCACTAGATTTCAAGGTGAAACCATGGAGCCCAAAATTTAAGATTGAAACAATAAATGAGCCCATAAGAAGCACTAAGTTTCTGCATCATTAGATTTTTGAATTTCCTTTGTGTTGGAAGCAGCTTCATACAAGTGACGTCATCATAATTCGGTTTTTTGTCTGTAAAAACCAAACCGTTGGGGATAGAAGAACAAAATTTTATAATCTCTCAAATTACTTAGTTTTACGCCTTATACACTTTTTTATTTTTTTTCAAAGGTCGTATATAAAAAGTCTACGCAGCCGCTTGATATCGAGCGGGTTTTAAGTGGTAAGGATAGGCTTGAGGAGCTTGAAGTTCCGCCACTTGAGGAGCCCAAAATTAGCATCAAATTATTGCATCATTAGTTTTTTTAAATTTTGTGTATTAAGTTGTGGTGGACGCAGCTTGACGTCAAGCTGGGTCCCCCACCAGTTTGAGGGGGAAGGGAATTTAGTACCGGGACGGGATTGCGGTACTAAATTATCATTAATCGAGCATCAAATTATTGCATCATTACATTTTTGAATTTCCGTTGTGGTGAAAAGTCTACACAGCTCGCTTGATATCGGGCTGCTTTTAAGTGGTAAGGATGGACTTGAGGAGCTTGAAGTTCCGCCACTTGAGGAGCCCAAAATTAGCATCAAATTATTGCATCATTAGTTTCTTGAAATTTTGTGTATTAAGGTGTGGTGGACGCAGCTTGACGTCAAGCTGGGTCCCCCACAAGTTTGAGGGGGAAGGGAATTTAGTACCGCGGCGGGATTGCGGTACTAAATTAGCATCAAATGAGCATCAAATTATTGCATCATTACATTTCTGAATTTCCAATGTGGTGGACGCAGCTTGACGGACCTTCATTTGTGGGATTAATGATCTCTCCGTGGCAGATGAGCTCTTTTACTACTTCAAAGAGGTTGCTATCAATAGTGAGGTTTTGTCCCAACCGATGTTTGTTGATAGCATGTTTTTGGTCTCGTCCTCGTTACCTTCAATACCAACAAGTTTGTCGATACCGTCGGCATACCCTAGAAGTTGGCCAGTTCTATTGAAAATAGTGTCTTCAGTGTTCTCAACCCACAACTGCTTATTGCTTGATTGTTTATGCACACCTTTCAACACATCTCCTCCGTGATTGAAGAGCTCTGGGGTTAAACCATCAGATCCGGCAGCTCTGTTCTTCTTGATCTTCTTTATAGCTAAATCTACCTCTTCTATACTGTATAGTAGAACTGGGTCTTCATTGCCTGGAGGTAGGTTTCTTACTGTCCTATTTCTCACTCTACCTGATGCCCATTCAGCAGCTGCCGAATAGCTTTATAGGATTTGCCTGAGAGCGAAGATTTGGTCTACGGTTTATCTGCTTGACCGGAAGCCACACTGGTACTAGTCGACTAAACTGTTGCAGAGAACGGCTTAAAATGCTCGCACAGTACGTTTATTAGGAATATACCTCGATATCGTCTGGGACATATGGAGCTGATAGAACAGTCATTGGGCATGCTTCTCAACCCACAACTGACTGATGGTTTGATGCATGCAAGCCTTTCAACACATCTCCATCCTTGAGGAGCTCTGTAGTTAAACCATCAGATCCGGTGGCTCTGTTGTTCTTTATCTTCTTTATAGCCAAGTCTACTTCGTCTTTACTGTGTGGTGGAACTGGGTATTCATTGACTGGGGGTGGGTTTCTTTTTGTGCTATTTCCCACTCTACTTGATACCCATTCTGCAGATGCTGCTGGAAATGCTGTTTGAATATACCTATGCTTCGGTTACTAGGTTACGTTCACTTTTTGAAGACCTTGCGTTCGTTGTTTCGATCGCGAGAATCTTCCATCTCCTTGAGCTGGGAAGCTGCGTACACCCTTTTTTTCTACGCAGAATCTTCTTCTTCTTGCTCGACACACTTGTCTCGATAACCTTATTTTAGTCTGCAGTCTATCCACATGTGCATCTTCTGTCACTTTTTTATAGCTGCACGCATTCATCATCATACCACGGGTTCTTTTTTGGGGTTGGTTGGTACCCGATGGTGAGTTCAGCTGCCTTTTTGATAATATCGCGATTTTGCGACTACTGGTTGTTGGCGTCTGTGGATGGTGAATGCACAGCGGAGAGTTTCTTGTGCTCAGGTGCTCTCTGTAAGCTCTGGTGACTCCAGGTATGCAAAGGCGACTAAAGTCGAATTTCTTCCTTAGGCTTGTTTGCAGGTTCTTTACAGCTGCAAAACGGAAATGGTCACACGCAACGTTTCCCTCTCGAAAAATACGCACTTCTAAGATGTTAGAGGTAGTACCTCGTGGCATGATGGTTAGTGCGTAGGACTGTCATGCCGAAGGTATGCGTTCGATTCCCAGCCGTGCCACCTACTAACAGAAATGTTTTATCCGAGGTACTGCCTCTTGCGAGGAACCAACAAATCCTCCAAGAGTATACTTGTCATGAAAAAGTGCTTCTCATTTAGCCGTTCGGACTCAGAAAAAAACTGTAGGTCCCCTCCATTCCTGCCAACAACGCACACAGGAATGGTTGAGAGTTGTAAGTCACTAGGCCCTGGTTCTCCACGAGCTGTTGCGCCACCCAATTCTTTTATTCAAGATGTTAGAGGAATGCCTTACATTGACTACCACATGGTATTTGCGTATCAACTATTTGGGGAGTGCCAGGTTGCTTTAAGGATTCTTAGCCATGGAAACCTAGTCCTACTTATCACCATGTTACAAGCTTCTGAAAAGTCTATTAGTCATCGGCTAATTTCATTTGTCTCTTTATGTGGAAGCTGTGCCCACCAAGTTTTCCGCCGAAGGTGTCTTCCTTTCAATTTTGGACATTGAAGTCTCCGAGCAAAATTTTTTCATCTTATTCTGGTCTCGGTCTCGTTTGATTCAGTATCCGTAACCAAAATGATACCGAGACGATACCATCTCCAAAGCTTCCGAAACTATTCCTAGACGATGCCGAGCCGATACCGTGTTTTTGTACCGAAAATTACCAAGACTCTACGTGGCATTGGCAAAATATTATTATTAATTATCGAGGAGAAGGTTAAGTTACTAGTTTTGTTAAACTTATCCCATTGGCATGTCCATTTTTTATGCTTGGTTTTCGGAAATGACTCCAACACCAATTTTTTTATATTAACGATACCAAGACGGTACTTTCAAAAGTGTTGTTTGGTTTGGTATCGTAGCCAGCCCTAACTCCGGTCAGGCTCCATAAGTTCTGCCCAAGAGGTCAAAAAAGTCATTCTTTAAATACATGACCTTAAGTCTTTAAGCCCCATATTTGGAAAAAGTTACTTTGACGCGGATCACCATCACCACCAGGCGATCACTTCTAAGCTCAAATTCGATTACTTGGCTTCTTAACCGATTCCCAACTACGAATCCGCATTATAAAATGTGCAGAGTATTTGGTTCTTATCTCTATAGGTATTTCGCAATAATTTTCCTTTCATTAGACCTGATCCTAGCCATCACATCTCCTGGATTGAAGTCATGTCTGCCTTATATAGCGCGTCAGAACAGACTCAAGGTTTTGAGTTGCACCTATGGTGCAAAGGGTCCTTACGTTCCAAGTACTTACTCCCAAGTCATAAGCCATCGACGGGCCGGGTCTTGTTGCCATTTAAGGGTTATTATGACTCGAGGCCCCTAGTGTCGCATTTGAATCCGGCTCTGACACCATGAAGAGTTACCTGTTTGTCAGGAAAATAGTATATCCTTGTCCCTCCCCCACACATTATTTCACGTCATTCATTATCAGGATATATAGTAGAAATGATATCGAATGTGAAGTGAATATATTTTATTTACTTTATTTTTATTTTCCCTATGAGTTTATTTACATAAAAATTTATTTTTAGTTTAGAAAAAAAAAGTAAGCGTTTGAAGTGATATCACGTTTGGTTAGCGGATTAGCTGTCAGTCAGAAAATAATCGTTGTTTTTGCAATTAAATGATACAAAATAAAGGGCACATCTTGGTTGAATATATTAGTTACAAAATACAGATTGTTTTTTAAAAATTACTTAAATAGATTTGAAAAAGTTTCTCATAAATTTTCTTTTTGATTTTTAATTTTAAAGAACTCAAATCAAACATGAATTATTTTTTAATCAGTGCGAAATCTTATCGAACAAAATTAATTTAACTAACCATTTATCAATATTCTTTGGTGACAAGAGAATTCTCGTTTGTTGTTAATTATTCTCGTTAAGATTTAATTCTTTTTTTTTAATTTTTATTATAAATAAGTTTAAGTTTGTTAATTAACTTTTTACCAACGTTGAAGAGGTGATTTATAGATTAGTGGTGTAAATATTTTAGCAAATCAATTACTTACCCTTTAAAATATCGCAAATTAAAAATAAAAATTAAATGAAATTAAAATAAATGTCATGATGAAGTTTGTTTCGTTCACATATGAGAAACGAACGTGCCTGACATTTAAAATGTCTGCAAACGACGTTAACAATTTCTTTTTGCGTGCGAATGCGAACATACTTGTTGGTTATCATAATATTAAAGTACAGCACCAATCTATCTATAAATAGGTATATCTACAACAACACAGTACATACATTATGTACACATGCATATGTATATCAACTTGAGGATAATGGACTGCAATACATTCATTTTTAATGAAGCAATGAACTCATAAACGAAGCTAATAATATATAGGTAAATTGTTGGCCTGTCTTGTAAGGACACTTCTGTTTTTGATTTTTCTCTTCTCTATCTCTTAAATCAACCTTGATGGATGCGAAGAGATGTTTCATTTGTTGTTGTTATTTTTGTTTTCTTTTTTTTTTGTTTCTTATTTAAAATATGCGAAAAGCAAAATACAAGTGAAATTTGATGAGACACCAGACTGTGTGGTGGCTCCACCGAGAAAAATTATTTATCCTTGGGGACTACTTGTAAACATCAGAATTGCAGTGCTCGTTTATAAAGAGCTGTTCCGTCAGAACCGATTTATGAAAGTCGTTAAAATTGTTGGATAGGTTTTGCCTACTTGCGCATTCATTTATTCGTTTTGCAAAGCAATTGCAAAAATACAAGTGATGGCGAAATAAATAAAAGTCCTTATTGGAAAAGATATTGTATTCAAATTTGATTATAATCAATTTACATACAGTCACTTAAAAACAAAAAAATAGTAGGTACTCATCACATGGATTTCAGAATTTGTTCTTATGTGAAAAATAAGAATTCTAATGTTTTCTCTAATTGAATTCCTTCATAATTTTTTTGAATTTCTTATGAACAGGATCTGCAGTTAACATTTAATTATTCCATTTTAATGAATATTTTTTAAGTTTTGGATACAAGGGTATTGATTCAATATTCATGTATAAGAGGAGTTACTTTCAATAAGCTTTCAATTCGCAAGAACTCTCGATTAGATTCGACGCTTATAAAATGATAACAGAGCTCACCAATTTTTCCTAAATAAAACGACTCCACAACTTTTCTTCAATAAAATTCAATAAAGTACTTTTAGTAATAACAACTTTGTGGTAGAAAACCAATTTTCATAAGAAAGTTGCCTATTAATGGTACTTCCCAAAGAACCATTTCTTTATTTTCAATTTACTTTCTTGAAAATGCGATGACGGGTCTCAACAACTTTTTCCATGCAGGAACAAGATTCTAATTTTTTTTTTTTAATTATTCATTTCTTTTTTTTTGAAAACTTAATAGGGGCTATCCAGCTATCCTGAATAAAATTTCCCACGGAATTTTTCTCATCGTCAAAAACTATGGGAACGTGAATTGTGGTCGCAGTTTCTCTCGGAATTTATTGGCATGGTAAATGAATATTCCATTTTGATCGACCAAATTTTACCCTGTAAGGAACAGTGGAAAATTGTTGGCATTTCCATTTTTAGAAGATGGGATAGAACCAGTGGGAAATTTTATCAACGATAGCCCCCAATATGTATTTCAAATACGACATGTTCGTTTTTTTTTTCAAATCGGTAACCTAAGGGTTCTTAACACTCTTTAAAATGTTTTAAGAAACATTTTTCTTTATATACAAAAAAATAATATTATTAATTATTTTGATAATTATTAATTTTTATTTTGATAAAAGACATTCAGTATGCTAAAATAAGTGCGATCTATTATAAATAATTAATTATAAATAATATATTCTTAACTTCCCATTGGAAATTATTGTAATTGGTCAAATCGAAAATTTTTTCGTACTTACCTAATCCAGGTCGAGCTCCCTTGAATCGGAATCCACAATTTTTAAAAAGATGTCTGTATTTTTCAACCGTTTGTAAATTCTTTCACCTTTTTTCGTTCACGATATCTCTTATAGATAATAATATCGTTAAGTGTAGAAAGGACTTTCAAAAAAAATCAATTAGAAGCTTTTTACTAAACAGCTTATAAAAATTAGTTGTAAAATTTAATTAGTCTCAAATATCTCGAGAACAAATGATTTTGATCTCGACTTCGACTTGATTTTATTCTACGCATATTGACGTAGTTGAAAATTGATAAATAAAAATAAAATAAAAATTGAAAGAAAAAAATGTGAAAGTTGTTTGACTCAAAAATCTTGAGGACAAGTAAAAAAAAACTAAAAGAAACTTTACCAAAAATTATTAAATATTTCCTTCCATCTCGAATATCTCGGGAACAAACAACGATATAGGGTTTGGAAAAATTTGTTCTACATTTTGGATTATACTTTATAATTTATAGGATTCGTTAAAAAATTCAATAAATATTTTTCTTAAAAAAAAAATACAGAAACCAGTTTTGCTGATGGGCGATTCCGCTGGAGACGATTTTCGGCATAAATTTTTAAAATACAATATTTTTTACTTTTTTTGATAACAATGCATAGTAGAAGGACTCTATTTATCAACAAAAAAATTATTGTTCACTAAATTTAAAGAAAACATTTTTTTACGCTTCGCAAAACTATCATACGAAAGGTTGGTGCAAACTGCAATTAACATTGCTGTTAAAAAAAGCGCGAAATAGATATTACCGACAGTTTGAGGTAATGATTCACTTGTAAGACTTGTGGTCACAAATGTGATTTATTCGTTTGTCCAAAAATATTGAAATATTTGTTATTACTTTTTTAGTATTATTTATCACAAAAAGACATTGTAAGATTGTTGCACCCGCGATAAAAAAGATATAAAAGTTTGTTTTTTCACAAAAATAAGGTGCTTTCGTTTTGAAACTTTGTGAAAGTAAGAAAAAAACAAAAACAAAATTAAATCAGTCGTATCAGGAGTAAATTGTAAATTGAACTTTGAAAAAACATTGATTCAAATTGGTTGCACCCGCGATCGTGAAATTAAAATCGCGGGTGCAACTTACTGACAACCACCATTGTTGAGTAATGTATTATATTTTATTTTAAAATATGCCTTGAATTATAATTTTTGTTGTTCAAGGTTGATTTTTGTTAACATTTTAATATTATATTTTGTTCTTTTTTATAAAAATATAAGTTTAATGGCAGGGAAACAAGGAATTTCACAACCTGGCACGAAATCTATCAAAAAACATCTAATTGATAATTTTTTCTGAACAGTAAATTGAAGAAGGGAAAGACGAGCTAGTTGATAAATGGGAACGATTGAAAAACATACTGGGTTTTCAATCAAAATTGTTCTTTAAATCATAAGACGGAACCAACATAGCTGGGACACGAACCTTACTGCCTCGTTTCAAGGGCATAGATATTTTGAAATCTACCATCATCGAAACAGATAGTTTTATGGAAGATGATGATTTAAAGCCACTTATATACGATCAGTGCACAAAAAAATTCTGTTTTCTTATATATGTATATCTGCTCCTTCTTCATACGTACATATATCGGGCCAATCCCTCCTCATTAAAAAAACAAAAACTGCGCTATTCCGATGTTTTTAGTGATTCAGAAGATTAATCTCCAACAACCTCTCTTGAACTTCTTATATTACCAGCAGAGGCATGCCTTGAAACCTGTTCTATTTTCACTGCAAAAGTCTTGTCAAAAGATATTTGTGCGGGTTTGTATCTATGTTCTCTGAGGGTACTGTACCTGCAAGTTCGGCAGAAAAATAACACTTTATTGTTACCTAGGGTTGTGTCTAAACGATATGGTTGAAGAAGGAGTTGTAAGATCACAATTTATGATGCCAATTGAAGACATGATCGTAAAATTGCAAGCACCAGAAAAAAATCATTGATGGCAATAATAAATAAAATAAATAAATTGGGTGGCGCAACAGCTCGAGGAGAACCAGGGCCTAGTGACTTACAACTCACAACCATTCCTGTGTGCGTGTTTGTTGGGCAGGAATGGAGGGGACCTACAGTTTTTTGCCGAGTCCGAACGGCTAAATGAGAAGCACTTTTTCATGACAAGTATACTCTTGGAGGATTTGTCAGTTCCTCGCAAGAGGCAGTACCTCGAATAAAACATTTCTGTTTTTAGTTGGCACGGCTGGGAATCGAACCCACACCTTCGGCATGACAGTCCTACGCACTAACCATCAAGCCACGAGGTACTACTGATGGCAATAATATATTCCCAGTATTTTCGAAAAATATTGACATATTTGATAAAAACTTGGTAATAATTGATAGAAAAGAGTTCTAACTAGCATTATTTGTCACTTAATCTCTAATCCAGTTCCGTTATATCATTTGTTTTCTATAAATATTCATTAAAGTTAGACGCGTTGCACCCGCGATAATTTGATGTTGCACCCGCGATTGCTTTAAGATCGAAAAATTCGTTATTTAATTTTGCTTTCTAACTTTATTTTTATTTCTTTAGTTGTTTGGATATACGTTGTTCAATAAAATGTAAGAAGAATATAATAAATGTTTCTCAATTAACAGACTTTTGGGTTTTTCGTACTATGATCCAGAAAGGTGGGCCAAATTCGTTGCACCCGCGATCGCACTTTGAAACCTTTTTTCCGAAAATCTATTCATTTCATTTAAATTATATAAATGAACCCAAAATTAATAGGTCAAAATGATACCCATCAAGTAATAATTTCATTAAAATACGTTTGCATTTTACTATAAATATACTCAAATTGAGTCTAAATGTTGCACCCGCGATAATGGAATCGCCCTGATTCAAAAAAAATTATTATCATTTTTGTCATGATTTTACAAAAAAAAATCATGAGATTAAGGCCCAAAAGCTAATTATGCGATTTAACGTAAAAAACCAAGATAGGGAACGAGTTATTCAAAGAAAGCATAATAGATTTTTATATTCGATGCCATGATGCAGATTTATTTGACATTCAAAACAAATTTGAGTTCATTTATTCAGACGCAGGCATCTTGAGTGAAAACAATTTTTATTTTTTTTTTTTTTTCAATTTTCCCACTCTTTAAAAAAAGTCTTGGGTGTAGTTAAAGCTTTAGCGCGACTAACTCAGACATGTGCTTATTTGAGCCTTTCCAGTTTTCTGTTATCTAGGTAATTTTTTGTATTTTTTTTAATAACTTTACTCAAAAGTTCAACTATTTTTGGTGGAAGCCCTTATAGTGAGTACTAAATTTGAAATTTGAGTGAATTTTGATTTCCCGGTAGGGAAATTGGTTGAAAAAAAAAATCACGAGATGTTCAATGGATTCATGATTTCCTGAGTTGAAGGTTAAAAATTATGATAATCATGATAAATCATATGAGATTCATCACTGCCAGAAACTTAATAAAAAAAATAACACCAATGAAGAAACCAGTGTGAGTCGCACCCAGCTTCTTTTTTAATAGCGATGCAGGTACTATACGGCAAGTTTTGACTTGGTGAAAAAAGATTTCGAGATAACAATCAAAAATGACATCACGATCATAGAGAACACGAAAAAAGTGGTGGTACAATTCTGTCTGTCTCTCACTCTTTCTGTTCGACTGAAGCCTAAACGGCTTTATCGATTTTCTCAAAATTTGGTACATAGTGGTATTTGGTGAATCTGCCCACACGTTTTATTTCATTTTTTTAGAGCCAAAAATAACGGTGCCTGCCATACAATTTCTTTTAGCTTACAAAATTTCATTTTTTTTTTCAAAAACGGCTCCACAACTTAAAAAAAAAAAAAAAAATTCAATGAATTTCTTTAGTAAAGGCTACCTTTGGATAGGAAACCATTTTTAAAAAATGGTTATTAATATGGTACCTCCCAAAGAATCATTTTTTTTTATGGATTATCTTCAAAACTGTACTTATTATTTCAAAAAAATTGTATACAAAAGCTTTTAAGAAATATAAACAGTTTTTGCTACCAATATTTTGTTGTTTCAATTTTTTTTTTTTTTGAAAAAGTATCGAACTTACGATTTTTTAATATTTTCGAAACTATTTTAAAATAAAAATGCCAAACTAACGGTACCTCCCCTACAAAAGTTAAAACCTGTTAAGAAAAATATTTTTTTTTTCAAAAACGGCTCCTACGATTTTGATTAAATTTTTTTCGTAGGCCAAAATTAGTGCGATCTACTACAAAAAATATAAAATTTTACACTTAGCAACTAAGTAGGTACCTCAAATAGAATGTTTTTTTTATTTTGAATTTTCTCATTATCAGCCGAACTGATTTTGATTAATTTTCCTATATACAAATTTTACATATGTACATATGTAAGTTCAAATGATATTGTATATCAAAATATTTTAATTTAGAAAAAAAAAGTTTTAAATTATTTTTTTTTGATAATTCGATACCTCAAAAACGGGTTTTCACTTTTTATTTTTTGAAATTAAATTTTTATATGAACATAGATAGATTTTGCATACCAACATTTTTCCTTAAACATTTTTTGAGAAGTTGATATCTAAAAATTAAATTTTTAAAAAACCGCTCCAACGATTTAAATTATTGTATTTTATGCTTTTAAACATTTTTTGTCATAATTTTCATGTCTTTATATGCAATTTTCTTAAACTCTTAGCCTCTTGAACATAAGAGCAAGTATATATACTTTACAATATCGGTTAACTTTATTACAATATCGGTTAACTTTTCGACACGTGAAATTAAGAGTCATTCTTAGGGTAATTTTTCGTGCTGAACTCAAATCCGTTAACGTTTTTCGATATCAGCTCTGGTTTTCGAGCAATTACCTTTGGAAACTGCAATAAAAAGGGTTTACGGATTTGAGTTCAGCACGAAAAATTACCTTTGGATCAACCTTTACTCTTAGATGTGAGACTGACTGACTCACTGACTGACAGATCATCAAAATTATGGAGTACTTCCCGACATCGTAGAAACTTGAAATTTGGCACAACGGTAGGCCTTGTGGTGCATACAAAGGAAACAATCGAAAATCTGCAATTTTATATTCAGGAAGCGTAGCGTCCACCCACATTCTTAAAAATTCTTATAAATTATATGAGGCACATCTGATTGTTGTAGAACGGTGGAGTTGGTATAGCAGTAGGGCTTGAGGTACTTAGAAAGAACAAAATTGAAGAATTGGAATTTTCCATTCAGGGGGCGTGGCATCCACCGACATTCTTAAAAATTCTTATAAATTATGTGGAGCATTTCCGATTGTTGCAGAACGATGAAAATTGGTAGGTCAGTAGGGCTTGAAGTACTTAGAAAGAAAAAATTCCAAAATTTGGAATTTTCCATTCAGGGGGCGTGCCGTCAACCAACTTTATCAGAATTGCTTTTATTTATATGAACACTTTCGGTTGTCGTAGAATTATGAAACTTTGTAGAGCGGTAGTGCTTGGTTTTCACCTGGCAAAATAAGTTTTTGCAAAAAGGAGTGAAATCACAACAAAAACATAAATGTTAAAAAAAGAGCCAAGTTCTTATATGTACAAGAAACCTGTGCGTAAAAAGTCAGCCAAACAAAAGTTATGAGATCTAAAATATATGTCAAGTTTTAAGTTCATGAAAACTAATATCAAATATCTTAAGTAGAGTAATATCGAAACAATTCCAAATCATGACAGAAATTTGGTATTTAATTATTACTGATTAAAATATGGTGGGTTCACTAGTCAAGTTTTCATAAATTTTAAAATTGTCAAGTAAATCCACCAAATTTTAATCAGTACCTAATCATTAAATACTAAATTTCTGTCATCATTTTGAATTGTTTCAATATTACTCTACTTAAGATATTTGATATTAATTTTCATGAACTTAAAACTTGGCATAGGTATATTTTAGATCTCATTACTTTTTTTGGCTGGCTTTTTACGCACAGGTTTCTTGTACATAAGTATAAGAACTTGGCTCTTTTTTTAACATTTATGTTTTTGTTGTGGTTTATTTCACAAGAAATACAAAACACTCTTTTCATTGTTTTAATTCAAGTCTAGGCAAACTATGTACATTCTGAACAAAATTAACTGGCTCGGATTAGTGAGACAATACTGTACTTCACATTTAAAAGGATAACTGCAAGAAAACACAATTCGAATTTCAAAAGCAGAATAGATTTTAATTTTAAGTTTTTTTTTTTTTAAATAAATTTATCTTTTCAGTTGTTCTAGTTTGAAATATTTTAATCTAGATTTTCCTTGCGTATTTATTTTTTGTTCCTCGTAGCAGTTTCCGTATCCCTAGAACATCCATCGGGATATGAAATACAAAACTAGCAATGTGATGAATTTAACTGCAACAGAGAGATCCCTCTTCCAAAAGGAATGCGGAAACCGTTTCAGTTGTTTTAAGAATACAAGAGTATACGAAAGATACAAAAGGCTGCAGAATAATTATAGTGGCTATACGTCCTGTCAGATTTGCCGCAACTTCAATTGTTATAAAATTAAATTAAACAAAAAAAAAAAATACACAGACACAGAAACATCCAAAAGCTAAGAAGACCTTAATAGGTTTAATTCTTTGGAGTGTGATGGTGATTGTATAAAGGGTGAAATTACAAACGAGTTGAAAGAAGTCTGTGCGGTAATTGTAATTATAAAATTCTCTAGTGGTTTATTAAATCTGTATGATGTTAGCAGGCTTTGAGACGTTTTCAAATGAAAAAAAAAAATGAAAAAAATATTTAAAAGTTAGAAAATTGAAATGTCTGTGTAGCAAAAGGTTTAATTGCCGTGAGTACGTGGTCAGTTAAAAAATGCTTATTTTTTTATTTTTTTTTGCTTTTTTTAATCTCTTCTCATTTTGAAACAAAGAAAAGGTTGCATACCCATAACAATAACCATTTTCAGTCACCGCTCTTTTTTTGTTTCATCTTTTGATATCCACAAGAGAATCTCATAAACAAGCTTTTTTGGTTTAAGTTATGTGGTAAGAAAGAGGAGCTTACTACAAAGCAAAGCGAAATTCATCTTTTTTTGATTATTTTTCGTTTGAAAATAAATAAAAAATAATTCGTCAGTAAGTTGGCTTTAATCATTTTGTATAATTTAAATGTTTTCTTACCAAAGACCGAGTGTTTTTTACATAAAACTTAAATTATTCCTCACTCTAATGATGGGTATTTTGTACTTTTATTTTTTTTTAGTGGGGAAGATACCCATACTTAAAAAGGATTAAATTTCTGTGTGGTTTTGGTGTAGATTTCCATAAAATGGTATTCCTGTACCGTAAATTTCATATCTAGAAATAGAAACACCAAACTCAAATTGAGTTGATGAACTAATAAAATTTTGAAACGCCAACGGGCATGACAGACTTTTAAATTTTGTCTGACGGTAGATCACAATATTGCTCTTAGGTCCAGTTTTTCATTGCGGGATCATCCTAGTCTCGGGGTTAAACGTTAGTTTACTTCTGAATGTGTTTTTCAGTCAATTGAAATCCTAAGTTAACTCATCTAATTTGACTCAGGGATTAAAGTGAATTATGTTGTTTTTTTCTGGCAGATGCGTACCTAGGTGATTTCCGTTTTGGGTAGTGAAAGTCGTGAAAGGGTGAAATCCATAGTGTCACACTTCGATTGCAATAGATTTTTGATGACTGAAATAAAAAAGTTAATGGTCCACTGAAAACATTATTTTTGAGTGAACTCTGGGTTAATTTATTTTCAGGGTTATGTAACTCTGATTTCACTCAATTAACACTGAGTTAGCACTAACAAACTGGCCCTAAGTATTCCAAGTCTGAAATTTGATAGATATTTTGAATTTATATTAATATTCATCAAACATATGCACAGTCTTACAATGGATGTGACATTTAACACTTTGCCAAAAAAAAATACCCAAATCCCACCAAGTCAAGTCAAGTCAAGCCAAAAGAACAACACATCGAGTTGATATTTTTTAATTTCTTTTACATATTTCTTTGATTTGCTAAAAATATTTAATTTTCTTCTTGTTTTTTTTTTTTGTAGGTGGATTATCAGATGGCGGTCGAGTTATTGGTCAAAGTTCCATACAATCTAATGTGCCATGTCCTACGGGAATGTTTCGTTGCAATAATGGCAAATGCATTACTTCATTATGGGTTTGCAACTATCAAAAAGACTGTGAAGATGGAGAAGATGAGCAACAATCATGCCGTAAGTTATATAAAAGATTTTCTATAAACTTTTATTTTATTTTATTTTTTCATGTACAGCTCCACCAGAATGTGAAACAGGGCAAATAAGTTGCGGGCAATATGTTTTTAATAAAACATATTGCATTCCGCCACATTTTCGTTGTGACATGACAGACGATTGTGGAGACAAATCTGATGAATCACAATGCAGTAAGTTTATATACAAAAATTGTTGATTTTATTATACCTACTAATTCAAAATAGCGAGCAAAAATTAAAAAAAAAAAATTTGAATCTTTATGATGCCATGCATAGATGCCAAATATATAGCTATGTTTCAAAATTACTTTCGAGTTCCAAGTTTTGAACAAAGGACAATCGGCAAAACTGTATGGAAGGTGGTCTAGGAACCAATAAAAACGAGTCGTATGTCGTTAGAAAGGTATTTTTATGCGCTAAAATAGTCACTATGGTAGTTCATTTCACTGTGTGAAAACAGTTATTTACTAACCAAGGTTTTGTTTTGGTACATTTCAGTGTGATGCAAATTTATACAAACTAGTCTTACCAATACCAATAATATGTATGTAGTTGAAAAGGTATTTTTATGAACAATAATAGTTTCCATAACAACTTATTTAAAATCACTGTGTGGAAAAAGTTATTCGCTGTTTTAGGGAATTTCGGTACAGATAAAATTTATGGTGCATTGGTAACAAGTAGCGAATAACTTTTTTCACACAGTGATTTGAAATAAGCTGCCTCATTAACTATTGTAGTACATAAAATTTCCTTTCCAACGACATGCGTCCCGTTATTATTGGTTGAACTTGCGTTCACACTTTTTGCCCATACTAAAAAAAAACGCATTTTTTCACACTAAAATGAAGCACAATAATTCGTTCGTTTTCGAATAACTTTTTTCACACAGTGATTTAAACTGAATTGCTATTAAAAATATTGTAGGTAATGGAAATACCTTTCCAATGACATATATATTGTTGTTATTTGTTTGACCAGTTTTCATAAGTTTTGCCCATACTAAATATATTTTATTCATACTAGAATGCACCAGAACACAATTCTATTTAGCGAATAACTTTTTTCACACAGCAATTTGAAGTAAGCCCTCATAGTAACTATTGTAGTTCATAAAAATACCTTTCCAACGACATATGTCTCGTCGTTATTGGTCCTGTAGACCGTTTTGTCCTATTCTCCTTTACAAAAGTTATGTTATCTCAAACTCAAAATATTGAAACTAGTTTTGGATCAAACACGAATTCATAAAACCAGAAAGTGATAGTTTTTAAAACTAGTTTTCATACTTTTTATCATTGATCAAAAGATAAACAAACAAAATTGAAAAAATTGCTAAAACTACACGCAAGAGCTGTTGGAGTGAAAAATTAGAAAAGAAAAGAAGAACCTCAAACTTCTAAACAAAGAAGTCACTGATGAAGATAAAGAAAATTAGAAATAAATTTTAATTTAAAAGGCCATACATAAAGTCAACGAGAAAACTGATTTTCAAAAAAAAAAAAAAAAAATCGAGAAGTATTTTGAAGTAGTTTTGAAAGTTACATGAAGATCTCGAAAAACCAAATCTCGCAAATTAAAATCTCCGGTTTTTAAAAATCTCGCATTTACATCTAGCACCAAAAAATTTTACAAAAACTGAAATTTAGTATCTCGCATATTAAAATTTTGCAAATGAAAATTTCGCAAATTCACATCTCAAAAATCGCGCTCTCACTTTCGCATTGAACAATAAAGAATCCTGTGAGTTTTTAGCTAGCGGTTGCGAGATTAAAAGCGGTATTTTGCAATTGCGAGATTATAAAATGTGAGATTTTGTAATTGTGAGATTTTGAATGCAAGATTTTAATTTACGAGATTTCGTACCCAACCCGAATAAAACGGCTGAAAGGCATTTAAAGTCATAGAGTAAGAACATTTATATTCTTTTGTCTTACCAAAGATATTATTAGGAGGTTCAGCTTCAAGATTTTAAAAATCGATTAGTTACTATGCTGAATTGCTGATCGAATGCCATTTTTGTTTGGATGTTTCAAAAATCTTCTTATTGACTATGCCGTGCAATATTATAGGAGTCTCTTTCTGTTTCTCATTTCAATTATAGAAGTAGATATGGAATAAACAGTAAATATTTTCATCAAATTACTACTTGTCGAATAATGCTTTAAGAAGCCATTTTTAAATGGAAATTCGGTATTGTGAGCTTAAAAGATTGAAATCGAAATGATATAGTCAGAAAATCCTACCGGAAACGAAATAAATTGCCCAAAACCTTTATCTACTGATCTACAAAAATGAACTTTTTTCCTTAACAGCAACGTGAGTATACTTTACCGAAAGTTTTTAATGTCCTGAACTCAAATATGGCCTCATAATTGCTCCATCAGATTAGTTTTTCTTTTTAGATACTCTAACCCAAGGTCTGTTTTCAGTGTGAGATCATCCTAGTCTCAGGGTTAAACGTGTTTTTAGTCCGTGTTAATTGCTTTAAAAGTATGGTCATTGTATATCCAATCTATAGTATTCTCATGAAACAAGATTTTGTAGGTAGACATTTGGTCGATAGGTTCGCTGTGATCACCTTACCGAGATCCCTTAACAAAAAATAGTATTACATTTGGACGCATAGATGGCCACGAGCTTTTTTTCTTCATGAGAATACTATAGAATTTATATACAATGGTATGGTTAAATTTTGACATTGCTGAGGTGAATATGGACGTTAAAATTTATCCTGCTCGTTAAATTTTAGCCAGTGGTTAATTTTTGACATGTCTCTGCCCATGAAGGAGTGAGGGAGATGAATGTAGATAAATCTTTTATTTCGTTGTCGTGAAGTCATGAATCCCAAAATTCAGCTTCCCGCCATTTTTTCCGAAGCAAAAAGCTACTAAAAGGACTATACACTACACATAGTACTCGAAGTCGAATTTAAAAGATATCGAATTTAATATTTCATTTTCTATCCGAACTTTGAATTTTTCTATCTTAAATAACTTCGAATATTTCAAATTCAAAATGCAATAATCTTATGCAAGGCTAGGTTAGATTGAAGTGGCTGTGCCTGTCAGTCATGAAAACTGACACACTTAGACGATAAGTTGGTCCATTGTGATACCACATGAATCTGGGAAACCCTTTTCCCTAAACTCGGTTAACCATTTATGACATCTATCATGCAGCTAATGTGCAATCTGCTTAGAGATAGAGATATCAAACACATAGATTGCTTTAAATCCATTACTGGCCAGACTTGTTTTTAATATATTATGCAAACTGTTTTAGATTTTTTTCAAAAACAAACTATATTTCTGCTAAAATTTGAGTATTATTTATTCGTCGTTAATTTATTTGTCTTAATTAATTATTCACTGTGCATAGGTTGTATGCAGGAAACTTTTAGTCATCATCATATACCTAACGTGTGCGTAGCTATTGTTTTTTTTTCTACTTAAAATGTATACACGTTTTAAATAACTCTCTCTGTGTCAATTAAACTAATGTCGTAGTTATTTAATATCTCTTTCCAGTTGCGTATCTGGGAAGAAGGGGTGTTCTGACTAAATGACTTTAACCGTTTCCATACTTCTTGTGAAAGAACTATTCTTTAGCTAAAATGTCATTTCCATTTTTTTAAATTGCATTTTATTCATTTTGTTGTTTAAAAATGTTGATATAAAATATGAAAAATCTACCAATATGTGTGTGCGTGTTTGAATAGGTAAATTTAGATTGTTAAACTTAAGGAATTTTTCTTCAAAGAAAATTCAAATTATTTAATGGGTTACCGTATTTTTGATACCTAGTTAAGCTTAGATTAGACTGCAAAGTAAATGGTCAACGCATTTACTGTCATCGTAGATCGCGTCAACGTATCAAACGTTAACGAGCACACGAATGACGCCACTCGGTAAATGTTGTCCCAAAATGCGTTGAAGTGTTATCTGTGTCAACGCGGTTGGTGCCCTTTAGTATCAACGAACTGACACGTCAAACGTTGACGATTACACTACTTGACCACATCCGAACACTATGAACGTTGACGGAGAGTTGACAAGAGCAAAATTCAATAATTTTTTTAATGTTGACGATCTCGCGACTTTGGCTGTACTCGTGGTGTTATCGATTAATACAATGTCGATGGATAAAAACCTCTAAGAAATCAAAAAATTTTGAAGTTTTTTTGACTGCTAAACTGTCGATGAATAAAAAATTCTCAAAAAACAATGCAACATTTTCAAGATTGATATGAAGGTCAACGCAAGCTAGGTTGACATGATAGAAAATTCTGCTGTGTTAACGTAAAAATAAAGTCAACGTGTCCTTAATTTGTTGACAGAGTGATTACATGGCCAACGAAAATAATTATTGTATTAACCCTTAAATCCGTGTCAATGACGCAGCTGTCAACGCCTTGAGAGTATTCTGCGTTGACGATCACACAAGACAACTTTGGGACAGAATTTTACGTCACTTTAACTAGAGCAGAGCAAAAAATCACGAACTGTGATTTTGAACCTGTGATTAGAAAATCACAATCACGACCTGTGAACAATAAATTCACGAACAAACTGTGAGCGCCTTAAATGTGATTTGATATGTGCCTGTGCTCATTTCACATTCTATGAAAAATCAGAGATTCACAATCACAGTGCTAAAATCACAACGAACAGGAACAATTCACAAATCACGAAAAGAACTGTGGTCGTGATTCATTTTCCCCTGTGAACAAAATCACGACCAGAATAAAATCACAAAAAAATTAAAATCTCACAGACCAAGACGAAAGTATAAAGAATGAGAACGATGTCGTGATTTTCCTTGCATTTTATGGGTTGGTTTTTTGATAGATTTTGCTTTCCAATTTGGTAGATTTTTAAACTGAAGATTCTGAATCTGACCAGCAAGGCAAGTGCGAATTTTTTGACATCCACCTACTGCCACACCTCCTTTTCTTATATTTAAGTTTACTCCTTTATCCGTTGCTCTAGAGAGGTGAAATTTTGCAATTAAGTTGTTTAAAACCTAAAGAACAACATTATGCATTTTTGGAAATCCAGCCACTGCCACGCCTCCTTTTCTTTTATTTGAGTTTTCCCCTAAAAACGTTGCCCTAGAGAGCCGAAATTTTGTAAATAAGAGAGCTTAAAGAACAACACATACATTTTTGGAAAACCACCCACTGCCACGCCTTCTTTTCCTATAATTGAGTTTTACCCTTGAAACGTTGTCCAATGGAGCTGAAATTTTGTAAATAAGTTCTCTGGGGCCTAAAGAACAACATATCAAATTTTTGGAAGTCCACCCTCTGCCACGCCTTCTTTTCTTATACTTGAGTTTAACCCCTAATACATTGCCCTTGGGAGCTTATATTTTGTAAATAAGTTGTCTAGAGCCTAAAAACTATCATAATATTTTTGGGAATCCACCCACTGCCACACCTCTTATTCATATATTTGAGCTTTCTCCTTCATACGCTGTTTTAGAAAGCTGACATTTTGTAAATAAGTTGTCTGAACTTAAAAAGCAACATAAAAAAATTTAAGAAATCCGCCCACTGCCACGCCTACTTTTCTTGGATTTGAGTTTTACCCTTCTCAGTTTTCTCAGAGGGTTTAAATTTTTGTCAATAAGCTGTTTAAGGCCTACGTTACCTACATATGAAATTTTTAGAAATCCACCCAATGCCACACCTACTTATTTAAGAGCAACATTTTATAAGTAGCTGCTTATAAATTGAAATTTTTATTTTCATATAAATGTGGAGACATTTATCTTTAATGCGAAAATATGATAGATCTCTACAAAATAAATTTAGTTAAAACTTTTTTATTCAAAAAGATGCTTGTTTTTAAGTTTTTTTTTCAATAATAAAGTGGGCTGTAAAATGAGTCACTATAAAATTATTCCGATTTTCTAATTATCTATTTTTTAATTCAAGAATCACAATCACAGGTTTAACTCATCGTGAATTGCAAATCACAGTCACAGGTTTACCTGTGATTGAAAAATCACGACTTAGCTCATCTCTGACTTTAACGTCAGAGAGTCAACGCGTTGGCCATTTGCGTTGACCGTCTAATTGTATAGCTTTACTTTTTGTATTCAAATTTATTCAGTTCCCATAAAATAAGTTGGCGAAAATCTTAATTGTATTCAAATACTTTTGATTTAAGCTGATGGTGGCCTAGGAAGTCTATAAATACATTCTATGAATTATATGTATTATTTTATATTTCTATTGATTTTATATAATTTAATTTTAATAATTTGTTTAAAAAAAATATGAATTTCATTCTTTGAACATTTTGTATATAAATGTATACTTATTTAATCTTCAAATTAACTGTTTTCGCACTTTATCGTGTGACCTAGGGATTAATATTATATATGTGTATCCTATTTATGAAACCGCACATCCACAAGAAAGATTTATTTAATAGACGGTGAATTTTCTCCCTGAAATTCCCTCTCTTAACCAAAACTTTTTAGCTAGCCCTTCTGAAATTAAATCTTGGCTACGGCCATGTCATACTTATTTATTTTATAACTTCGAAGTTTTTGTTTCATATTGCGACTTGCTTGTGATCAACAATATAATAAACTTGCCTGAATGTCTTTTAATAAGTGTTTTTTTTTTCTTATTTTTATATAACCCGCGTCTTTAAAACACACGCAGTTTAAGATATTTAAGAACATTTTTAATTGCATTTTTCTGTCTATCTTAAAGAATTTTGCAAGGTACTTTATTTATTTAGCTTTTGTCAGAATTACATTTCTTTTGGGAAGATTAAACATCACAATGCATCTCACTTAAGATGGAAAATGAGCTACGCGTGGGTAAGGGTCCTCCTCTTTGGCTTTGGTGTATGCTTAGGTATTTTTTCGTTTGTAATAAGGAAGGTATATAACATGACACGTGACAAAGCAATTTTTATAATTCTCATCTCACTCATCAACTTAGTAATCTAACCTTTACAAATGTACGTTCGTAATTACTTTTTATATCGTGATACTTACCAATTTTAATTAAGTTGACTTGACAAGTGAAAATGGATTTATGTTCCTTTGTGTTTTTTTTTACTGACAAGGATTAGTAAATACCTAAATATAAATAATATAAAGGAACTGAGAAAAGATTTGTAACTTAGTTTAATTTAGGAGTTATTGGAAACATAATTAAATTATCTACATTTTATGTTAGAATTTTATTTAAAGACAAATGGTGAGTGTCAGGAAATACCAAAATTCCTCAAAACAGATTCATATCTATCTATTACTCATTATTTATTCCAAAAAAATAATTCGTTTTTAATTCGATTAAAATGCAAATATGTTTATTTAAAAAATGCCATTTAAAAATGCAAGTATGTTTATTTAAAAACCTTTAAACGTTGACAATGGTATGTAAGTACATAGGTATATCATTTGCGTCTTAGAAAATTGAAAGAAACAGTTAAAAAAAATAACCTTTATTGGTTTATCCAAATTCTGGCCTACAAAATATTTGATGTCAAAGTCTCACATCTGGACGTAGTTTCCAATCAAGAATTCCAGTTAAATTAAAGCCAAGTGAGTAAGTTGCACAAACTCTGTCTGGGTATTTACCTAAACAAACAAAAAATGTTGCATCTGGAGCATCAACAACGCAAGACGATGCGACGTTTAATTTCGGTAAAATGATGTGATATGATATGGCAATACTACAACAAAGCTCATTAAATATTGGCTGTTTTGCGTGATAAATTTTCCACACAAGTGATTTCTCGAAATTGAGACGTTCATTTTCCGCCAAAATGGTCTGATTTGACACATTTAGACTTTTTCATTTGACGTTATGTTCTTGATAAATCTATGCCAATACTCCACAAAACACTTAATGCAATTTTTTTTATATTTTTCGCGCACTAAAGGGGTTATGACTACCCTTTACATGATTAGTACACAATACGAGCGTTAGGAAAATGAGGGAGGATTTAACAGGAGATACCGATGCACATTGGTTTTGAAGTTTTGAAAATTAAAATGGGGGGGGGGGGGAATAGACTAGAGCCTGGTAAAGCATTCCACATTCTTGTTGTGTGGCTAAAGAAAGAATCTCTGAACTTGACAGTTCGTCCGAAGTTGGGCTCAAGGGTAAACTGATGAGCATTCCCAAAAGCGCGAATATTACGGTTGAATTTTTTTAGGGGAGGAATGCAACTGGCTAATTCACTAGAACACTTTTTATAAAAATAGCGATAAAATAATGAGAGACATGAAACACTGTGACGGTGTTTCAGAGATGTTATATTGATTGCGTTATTGTTGAATCACCTATCATTTTTAAGGCTCTATTTTGGACTCTATCCAAGAGATTCAAGTGAGTTATGGGAGCACCTGCCCATGTGTGGGAGTTGTACTCAAGCTTAGGTCGGATGAAGACTTTATAGATTGTAGCAGGATCAGAAGGTGAGAAAAATTTCTTGCATTGTTGAGGGAAACCCAAACTCTAAGCAGCGTTTTTAGCGACGTCAAATATGTGGTCACTCCATAGAAGATGATCTGTGATGCATATACTGAGGACTGAAAATCTGAGGGTACTGTCGTCAGCAAAACAATTCAATGACGGTGTTCACATTGGACTGACTCCTCCGACTTTTTTTGACGTCTCTGTACTTTATCTCACTCTCACTTGATGGTGAGAAAGAGATGGGAAGGACAGGCAGAATATTTTAAATTTTTTGAAAATCTATGGATTTTTTTTGACGTTTTCTTTTGTGACAACTGCTTTCTCTCTCTGTACTTTTTCTTTGGCAAATAAATACTACACAATTCAGTTTTATTTGATTTGAAAATATTTTAAATAAAAGAAATTAAAGTTTTGGAATGAAAAACAAATTAATTAATCCCTCAACGAGCTCGGATTTGTGTTTTCTCTAAACGACTTCTCAACTTCAAAGTGAGTCTGTTGGTGTTCACATTAGTTTGTGTCTGAACAAAAGAAGTTGGATGAATGTCAAAATTAGTCGGAGGAGTCAGTCCAATGTGAACACCGTCAATGGATTATAAGTTTCAGACAAGAGATCGTTGATGAAAATAAGAAAGAGAATCGGAGACAAAACGGAGCCCTGGGGCACACCAGCATTTATTTTATGAATGTCAGATTTGAAACCATCAAATACAACTTGTATTGAGCGGTCTGAAAGGTAGTGTCCAATCCAGCGAAGAAGAGATTCATTGAAACCAAATGCACGCATTTTCGATAAGAGAGCTTGATGCCAAACTCTATCAAACGCTTTTGAAATACCAAGTGCAACAATCTTACTTTCTTTTAAACGATGTAAGGATTTGTTTCACTGCTCGTTGAGATATACCATCAGATCACCAGTGGACCTATTGCTACGAAAGTCGTACTGCCGGTCATAAAGAAGCTTTCGTTCTTCGAGATATTTCCTACACTGATAGTTTATCAGCGTTTCCATGACCTTGGAAATTGGAAAGAAGGGACGTAAGAGCAATGGGACGATAATTAGTGGGTGAGTTGGGGACAGGCTGGACAAATGCTGTTTTCCATCCACTCGGGAAGAGACCTGTAGAAGAGGACAGATGGAAAAGCTTATGCAGTGGCTTTGCCAGCGTAGAAGAACACGTCTTCAGAGCAATAGGAGGGATACACTGGGCCAGTGGATTTGTGTATATCAACTGCACGAGTGCGAAAGAAGATTCGTCCCATGAAATCATTAGCGCTCCCAAGGTCTCAAGTACTGGAGGAGTCATAACACTCTCTGGCAGCGTCGAATTAACAGCAAATTGTGTTTCAAGCAAATTGGCTTTATCTAGTGAGCTGACGAAGGGAGTGTTATTGAAGACGAGCGTTGGAACCGAAGATGAAGTAGAATTACGAATGTTTTTAACAAATTATTTTAAATAAGGCTGTAAAGGCTACACGGAAAATGTGAGGTATAAGGGAACAATTACGTGCAAGGGTTTTTATCATTGAATATATTTGTTTGGCCTATAAGCATGCCTAAGACCGAAAGTGCTACTAAATGCACCCATGCATCTCTGGGAGAATGGTCACACTGACCCCTTTTCGATATGGTTGGTATAACTCGGAAACTAAGCCGATATGTCCCGCCTTAAGCCCGAACTGATTATCCGGTAAGATATTATTGTCCTCTGCACACTTAGACAGAGCTCTATTGATAACTTTTTCGAATACCTTGCTGATTGGAGTTGTCCTTTCCCTTTTTCGGGAGCGGATGCATCACAGCTGTCTTCCACCGCACTTGATAGTACACATTATTCAGAGCGTTGTTAAACAGAAACAGAGTGGTATAAATGTCTACTGCTTGTTGGATATTCCATCGACTCCTGCCTTGCGGATATTTACCCATATCCTTTAATTTTGTTCTTTCCAGAGTGACTTATGTATTTCTCTGAGCGAAAGAGAACAAATTTATCTGATTTTTTATTTTCTGACCAAAAGAATAGAACAAAGTTAATATTCTTTTTCCTTGTATTTTTGAGTCATTACACCCCCCCCTCCCCCTGGGGCTTTTCCCAAGCATAAATAAACTTAAAATATGTGAATTCCATCATGAAAAAATGATTTCACTACTCACAGGACAACATTTATTTTATTTTATTTAAAGACACAATGCAAACAAATCTGAGTAAATAACGTCACAAAAATATTTTTTCCTGCAGTGAAATATAAACAATTTTCTTTTTAGGATATAGTTGCAAAAGCTGCGTTTTCATTCAGTATATTTTGCTAAATAATAAATTAATAATTTGTTTTAAGGAATAATAAAAGAATTCAACTTTACATTAACTTTAATTTTAGCGTAAAAATGATTTTGAAATAAGTTTGATGATTTTGCTGAACACAAAATAAGATAACCAATGGCCCCTTTTTACAAATACCTTTTGACCAAAAATTTAATCGAAAATTTAATCGACATAAGTTTAAGTTATCAGTTTGATACACCTAAAAGGCAATGACACTTTTGAATCTTTTAACCTTATATATGTGCCATTTCAAAGATCGCTAAATGGTCATAAGAAGTCAGCTACAGTTGACAGTAATTATTCAGACATAAATTTCTCTTAGGAATAAAAAAAAAATACCACAGTATGACTTACTTGACCTCTCATAATGATTCAGTGGCCTTTGGTATGGTAAGTATGTAAACGATTTTTTGTGAAAACCCATAAATCAGGTGCCAAAAACTACTACCTATGATATTAAAAAAATTTATTGAAAAAATTAAGGCCTGACCAATTATTACGGCCTTTTATACTTTTACTTGTTTTCTAGGATAACATAAATGGGGTACCAACAATTTTTTTTAAATAACCTCGAGTGGACTTTAAAAAAAACTTTTAGAATTCATTAAAACAAAATACTTCACTTACCGATTGACGATTACTGAAACTTTTAGACCTTTTATCACTATCTATGTATATAGTAGCCTAAATATCAGTTTGAGTAAGAAATCTTGAAAATTAAATTATAGCGTTACAAAATCTTGCAATTACAAAATCGCACCACAATACCGCACTAACAAAATCTCGCAAGCTTAAATCTCACAGATTAAAATCTCGCAAAATTTCGCAGGAAATAAACTTTTTAATCAAAATTTTGCAAATCTTGCGTGAGATTCTTAATGTTGGAGATTCGTCTTCGAGTTTAATTTTTTTGTTCAGTCTGAAACTCGGAGCGAATGTTACTGGACATGCGAGATTTTGATATTGGAGACTTTAATTTTCGAGATTTCATTTAATTGCGAAATTTTTTTGTTGCGAAATGTAAATGCGAAATTGTTAGATATGAGATTTTTTAATTTTTAGATTATTGAGAAAATGTAAGACTTTGTTATTCAAGATTTTGGTTTGCGTTATTTTGTAATGTTCCTGGCTTTTCAGTTGTTACCCAGTTTTTGGGGATATCTCAAAAACCAGTTGCCAAAAATCGTGGGTGACATTGAAAAGCAAATTTCGGTTGCAAATTAATTTTTCGATTGAAATTACCACCGCATTATGCTTCGATTTGTCGGAGGATTTGATTACTTGCACTCGCCCACCTAGCAACTTGACAGAAACTTTTGGGAATTTAATGTTTTTTTATATGGCCGACACACCTCTATTTTGTGCGGGGGATGTCATTAAAGAAAGCAATAAGTTACTTAAGTTAAGTTTTTAAAGGCTAAGGTTTTAAGGCCAAAAATTAGGGTTCTTAAAACTAATTTTGTAATGCAGTAACAGGAATTTTGAAGAACGTGACCCCCCCCCGCCTCTGGGCAAAAGTTTGGATCCACCCTTGGTGTTGGTTTAGTTCGGCTCGGCGCTATTGCTTGTAGAGTTTTTATGTGTGCGCTCATGAATCAACTTGCGACTAAACTGTTTTGTTGCAGTAGGAGTTGCATGTGCGCGATAAGCCTTACTGTTTTTCAAAACGTATTTTTAGAAATTAAAGGAAATAACCCGATATCACAACTGGAAATTTACAATTTATATATATACTCTTTTTTGTTCTCTTAACAATAATTGAAATACAATAAACAATACAAAATTACAAATATCGCATTCTGGTCTTGCATTCAATTTACTTTACAGGAGTTAGGATATCTCGCAATTTTTTTTAATTAAAATCTCGTGCAAGATTGGTATTTCCGAGATTTTAATTTAAAAAAAAATTCTTACAATGCAATAAAATTTTGCAAAATTTTTATTTACGACATTTTTAGTTTGCGGTATTTTGTAATTGCGAAATTGTTAAAAGTGGGATTTTTTCACTGCGAGATTATAAAAAGTATGTACTTGTTAACGGCTATAAACGTTTACCTACGCTCATGAACTAAGCGAATATAACAAAAGAATTATTATAAATGTTATACGCGGGGTAAGTGGTGATGGCATTTTTGGTGCACTTTTTTTATTGCGCGATATATTAATATCTAAAATACTTAGCAGGTACCTAAAAGATTCAGTTTTTTATGCTTAGAGGTGCGGCCGTTGAAAAACTGGAAATGTAAGGGATTACTATACAACTTAAATTAATTTGGTTAAGTTTTTAGCCCAATCGGTCTTCAGCGAAAGAAAAAAATGCGATGTCTTCTGGCCGTTATAAAAAATGTCCTGTTTTCAGCTTAAATTTTGACGCCTTTGCGAAACAATTATTGCCTAGTCACCCTCACTGAATACTAAATTTAATAAAAATCATTTCAAACCCAAATTGCAGTCCATTTTAAATTAATTCCTCACATAACTTACAATAAAAAAAATGGTAATTTACATACCTACAAAAGTTAAGTGCACAAGCGTTTATGTAAGACTTTCCACTCAACCAACAAAAAAAAGAAAAACACTTTACAAGTTGCTCTCAGGAATTATCTTATCTAAATACGCTTGAAAGACATTACCGTGCTCAACTAATTTCTTAGACTTCCAAGTTAGGTACTTTTTCCCTTCTTTTTTAAGTGATTTTGTAAAGGACTTCATCTCCTACATTGAATCTCTTCCATTTTAAATTTAAGGACTATGTTTTTTTTGTGCCAACAAAAAAAAACTCGTAAGGCCATCATTTAAATTGCTTTCCGACCATACATTGAAAAAAAAAGTGGATTTCAATCAGTGAATGAAGATATTCTTTGTGCACCTGATATAGGTTTATGCATGTATATGTAGTCCTTGCATCCTTCATGGCCGTAATCAGTTGAAAACGAAAAAAATTGCACCCAATTTTTCTCATCTTTGGCATGGGAAGTTCTTTGGCAAAAAGGGCACTCGAAGAGCCATTCACCGTGTAATTTAGCAAAACGAGAAAAATCTCTGGAAAAGTTAACATGCCAAAAGCTTCCTTTTTTCCCCTGAAACAAATCTGAGTTAGAATACTTGTCTTTAGGCAGCGCAACGGGTGTGGAGGAAACTATGACCCACTTGTGAGTTGTGAGATTACAAGTGCATCTCTCTCCTTGAACTTTTTATATAATGTGTGCCTGTGCCTGTGACTGTTCTTCTTGTACAGTGCTTGAACTTTTTAATTTGAAAAATGTCCTTTTTTGCTTGCAGCTTACAGAAAATGCCAGACTACAGACGTCTTTTGTAATTCGGTTGGTGGTGCTGCTCCCGAAGGTGGTCGATTATCTGGGCCATGTGTGCCAAAGGAGAAACGTTGTGATGGTTATCTAGACTGTCGAAATGGGCGTGACGAAGAGGGATGTACGGGTGAATCGTGTCGTTTGGATCAGTTTCGATGTGCCAATGGACAGAAGTGTATTGATGCCGCATTGAAGTGCAATCACCGGGATGACTGTGGTGACAAGTCCGACGAACAAGGATGCAGTAAGTAGCTATTTTCCATTGTCTAAATACAGCGTTGAGTTCAACCCTCTTTTTTTTTGTTTGCTGTACCTATAGACTTTCCACCATGTCACAATGGTCAGTTCCGGTGCACGAATGCTCTGTGCATTCCTGCCAACTTCTACTGTGATGGCTACCACGATTGTGCTGACGAAAGTGATGAAGCGAATTGCACAGCGATAGCTTGCCCCGATAATAAGTTCCTTTGCCCACGAGGTGGTCCTGGTGGCTCACCAAAATGCATCCTTAAATCAAAGCTCTGTGATGGAAAACGCGACTGTGAGGATGGCAGTGATGAGGAAACTGCTTGTTGTAAGTATTTTTCACTTTATCTTACCTATCTCGGTGTTAATTAAACTGACCTCTTCCAGCAACTGCATCGTGCCCTGCTCTGGGTTGTGAACACAAATGTGGTTCATCTCTTACTGGTGGTGTGTGCTACTGTCGTCCAGGACAATCATTGTCCGCTGATAATAGAACGTGTGTGGATTTGGATGAATGCGCCGAATGGGGTCACTGTGACCAACTTTGCACGAATACCGAAGGTTCCTACATTTGCAACTGTGCCACCGGTTATTCCCTTATCAATAATTCAAAATGCATAGCTGGAGATGCCAACAACCTTGAGCTGATTTTTGCACATGATCGAGCTATTGTTCGTATGTCATCGCATGGAAATGATCCACGAAGTGTGGCAAACGCTACCGCAGCTAGCGGTCTGGCATTTCATTATGGACGCAATACACTATACTGGTCCGACACGAAAAGTCGCAAGGTGCAATCTCTACAATTGGAGGAATTCAATGGTGCAATCAACCCGCTAGACTTAACTCTGCCAGGAACTTGGGCACCAGTAGCGTTGGCTGTCGATTGGGTCGGTGATAAGATTTATGTGGCCGATTTGGTTGGACAGAAAATCGATGTATTTGAATTGAGTGGTAACTGGCATGCCGTTGTTCTGGGATCGAACTTAACAAGCCCTGCAGATCTAGCGCTGGATCCTACATCTGGTTTGATGTTCGTTGCTGATGGAGGACAAGTTTTGCGAGCTCATATGGATGGTACACATGCCACATCTGTTGTGTCTGAAGCAGCATACAAAGCCTCAGGGGTTACAGTTGATATTATTTCAAAAAGGGTCTTTTGGTGTGATTCACTCTTGGACTATATTGAGTCCGTAGATTATGAGGGCAACCATCGTGTTATGGTTTTACGTGGTCAGCAAGTCCCAAGCCCATCGCGATTAGCGCTATTTGAAAACAGAATTTTCTGGACAGATGCAACGAAACAAGGAATCATGTCCGTTGATAAGTTTGAGGGACCAGCTTCAATTCAAGTCACATATAAGGCAAAGGATATTCGCGAACCAAAGGCAATAATAGCCGTGCATGCTCTAAGTCAACCGAAGGTTTCTAACCCATGTGGCAACACTAATGGGGGTTGTAACCACATGTGCATTGTAACAGCCGTTAAGGGAGCACCAACAGGTTTGGGATACCGATGTGCCTGTAATACAGGCTATCAATTACAAAAGGATTTGAAGAACTGCAAAATAGTTCGTGAGTTCTTGATGTATTCCCAACAGCGATTTATCAAGGGCAAAGTTTTAGAGCCAGTTATTGAAGGATTCAGCGATGCTATTTTACCCGTTGTATCAAGGCGTGCCAGGTTTGTTGGACTTGATTTTGATTCTCGTGATGAATTTATTTACTACTCGGACGTGCTTCAAGACGTTATCTACCGAGTACACCGTAATGGCACCAGCAGAGAAATAGTTCTGGCTTCGCAGAATGAAGGTGTCGAAGGCTTGGCCGTAGACTGGGCTTCAAAGAATTTGTACTATATTGACAGTCGCAAGGGAACATTGAATGTTCTATCAACACGAAATGTTACCCACCGAAGAACACTGCTGAAGAACCTTAAGAGGCCCCGAGCTATTGTAGTTCATCCAAATCGAGGTTTTATATTCTTCTCGGAATGGGACCGACCGGCCAACATAACTAGAGCTAATACTGATGGAACAAATCTTTTGGTATTCAAGAATGTGACCTTAGGCTGGCCTAATGGTCTATCAATTGATTTCAAGGCTGATCGTGTATACTGGTGTGACGCGTTGCTTGATCACGTTCAACACTCAAACCTTGATGGTACTGATATTAGGACAGTTAATTCCCGCCTTGTACGACATCCGTTCTCGATTGTCATTCACAATGAATGGATGTACATCACAGATTGGAGACTTGACGCTATAATAAGACTGCAC
The DNA here is from genome assembly GCA_963921185.1 of Dasysyrphus tricinctus. NCBI lineage: Eukaryota > Metazoa > Arthropoda > Insecta > Diptera > Syrphidae > Dasysyrphus > Dasysyrphus tricinctus. The sequence goes on along the minus strand of OY992532.1, from coordinate 131,540,663 downwards.
AAGCTCACTGGTGAGCAAGAGGAGATGATGGTTCGAGAGCCACAAACCAACCGATTGTATGGAGTCAAGGTCTACAGCAGGGACGTCCAGAAAATCGATGAGAAACAACCATGCTACAACAATAATGGAGGTTGTGAAAAAATTTGTTTTGCAGTGCCAAGGAACGATTCCATGGGTGAACTTCAATCAAGGTGTTCGTGTCCATACGGAGAGCGATTGGCGGATGATGAGCGATCATGTGTGGCCGATCCAACTGCAGAACCTCCTGTGCAACCTTGTCCAAACTCTTGGGACTTTACCTGCAATAATCAAAGATGTATTCCTAAATCATGGGTATGTGATGGTGATGATGATTGCCTGGATAACAGCGATGAGGAACAGAACTGTACAAGTAAGTTTGACCCTCCAAAAAATTCTAAATACATGATTTAATAATTTTGTTTTCAGAACCAACATGTGGATCTAATGAATTCCAGTGCAAGTCTGGTCGTTGCATTCCTCTTAACTTCCGATGTGACCAAGAAAACGATTGTGGCGACAACTCTGATGAACTTGAGTGTGGCAATATTACTTGTGGATCTGCACAGTTTGCTTGTGCCAATGGTCGCTGCATTCCCAATATGTGGAAGTGTGACAGTGAGAATGACTGCGGAGATGGTTCAGATGAAGGAGATTTTTGTGCCGAGAAGACCTGTGCATACTTCCAATTCACATGTCCCAGAACGGGACATTGTATTCCTCAGAGTTGGGTGTGTGATGGTGATGATGATTGCTTTGACAAACAGGACGAGAAGGATTGTCCTCCAATCACTTGTCTGGCGAATCAATTCAAGTGTGCTGACCTGCGGCAATGTGTTGAAGAATCCTATAAATGTGATGGTATTCCCGATTGTAATGACGGAAGTGACGAACTTGGCTGCCCATCCACGGGTCCTAATCAGTGTAACATGGAAAAACACTTCCGCTGCAAAGGATCTGGATTCTGTATTCCTATATCTTGGCATTGTGATGGCTCAAACGATTGCAGTGATCACTCCGACGAAGAAGATTGCGGACAAATTTCATGCGCTCCGAATTTCTTTAAGTGTAATAACTCAAATTGTGTTTTCAAGGCTTACATATGCGACGGGAAAGATGACTGTGGTGATGGCTCCGATGAAAGCTCCATACATGCTTGTGTCGCACCGCCATTCAAGTGTCCACACGGACAGTGGCAATGTCCCGGAGTGACTGAGAGATGTGTGAATATTACTTCTGTTTGCGATGGCTCCCGAGATTGTCCGAATGGCTCCGATGAGGGTGAAGGTTGTGATCTCGCAGAATGTCAACACCAAACAGGGCTTTGCTCAAGTGGATGTCAAAAAACACCTTTAGGAGCCATGTGCATTTGTCCACCAGGTTCAGAGCTTGGAATTGATGGTTATACCTGTGAAGACATAAATGAGTGTGACCCACCAGGTTTGTGCTCACAAGCCTGTACAAACACCAAGGGATCCTACTTTTGTTCCTGCACTGATGGCTATATACTCGAACAAAATAAACATCATTGCAAGGCAGTTAATCACTCAGCAGCTTTCTTGATCATCTCAAACCGTCATTCGATTTTAGTAGCTGATTTGAAAGAACAAGGTCTAGAGAGGGTACCAATTATTGTAGAGAATGTAGTGGCAACTGCTTCCAATATGCACACAGGAACAATCTTTTGGAGTGACATGAAACTCAAGAAGATTTCTCGATTAGACAGAGGAATGGAACCACAAGAGATCATTACCACTGGTCTGGATTTGGTCGAAGGACTGGCTTATGATTGGGTTGGACAGAATCTTTACTGGCTAGACAGCAAACTCAACACCATCGAGGTATCTTCTGAGAATGGCTCGAATAGATTAGTTTTGGTGAGGGAGAATATAACACAGCCTCGAGGAATGTGCTTGGATCCCAGTGAAGGAGCCAGATTTATTTTCTGGACAGATTGGGGTGAAAATCCAAGAATCGAAAGAATTGGAATGGATGGAACCATGCGTGAAACAATCATCAACACAAAGATCTACTGGCCAAATGGATTGACCTTGGATATTGCCACAAAGAGAGTTTACTTCGCTGATTCGAAATTGGATTTTATTGACTTTTGTTACTACAATGGAACCGGACGTCAGCAGGTTCTAGCCGGCAGCCATTATCTTTTGCATCCGCATTCGCTGTCTCTATTTGAAGACACACTTTACTGGACCGATCGTCAGCTGAACAGGGTCTTATCTGCAAATAAGTTCCGTGGAAAGAATCAAACTGTTGTTTCGCATTTGATCAGCCAACCACTCTCAATTCACGTCCATCATCCATCTTTGCAGCCAATGTACGAGAATCCATGCATGAGAGCTAATTGCCAACATTTGTGTTTACTGAGTCCAAGTGCGAAGGAGGGTTACTCCTGTAAGTGTAAACCCGGCTTTAAACTTCGCCAGGAGGGACGTTGCTTAGAAGAAGAAAATCCATTCATTATGGTTGTGAAGGGAACGCAGATAGTTGATATACCACTTAATGGAGGTGACGCCAGAGCGGGATCTCTAGCGCCAGTAATTGGAATAGACAGCAGCACTGGATTGGACTTTGACCGTAAGGGTGAGACTCTCTTCTGGGTTCAAGGTCATGAAGATGATGATGAGAATTGTACCATCTATACGACACCTTATGGGGGAGGAAACAAAACTCAGTTCTTGGGTATGGACACTGGCATTGTTGGTGCACCATACACGATCGCTTTTGATTGGCTTGGTAGAAATATTTATATGGGCAATAGAGTCGCTAGCAATATTGAAGCAGTTCGTGTAGACGGTAAGATCAAGTACCGAACAATTATTTTGGCTAATGATGGTAATAAGACATCTGTATCGAAGCCCAAAGCATTGACGATAGATCCTAGTGAGGGAAAGCTTTTCTGGATTGACGAGGGTGGCTTCGGAGTGCCAGTAAAGATTGGTAGAGTCAATATGGGAGGAATAAATTCAATTGTCTTGAAGGAAGATATAGATCGACCTGAAAGTATAGCTCTGGATATCGAGAAGAAGCAAATCTACTACAGCACCCAGTTTCCATCAGCAGTATGCGCTATGGACTACAGCGGAGAAAATCATAGAGTTATCTTGTCTGAGGCAAATGCCATTGCAAGGCCAAAGAGCTTGGGAATTCTAGATTCAAGATTATACTACTTGGATCCTGTGTACGAGAAAATTGTAAGAGTTGACTTGCCTAGGGGCGATAACCCTAAAGTAATAATAGATAATGAGCCCGATCTAAAGAACATGATGATCTACAAGAAACGATCAATGATGCAACATCCCTGTCAAACCAATAATGGAGGATGTGAGCACTTGTGTATTCCCGATGAGGGATCGTCAAGAACTTGTGCCTGTGGAGTTGGCTACCGAAAGGAGAACGACATTAATTGTGTGGCTTATAAGACATTTGCAGTAGTCTCACAGCTAGATATGACTCGTGGTTACAGCCTAACTGATAGTTCTGAAGCCATGGTTCCAATCAGTGGATCTGGACACCATATTCTCCATGTGGATGTGGTCTTCCGGGAACAATGGATTTACTGGGCTGAATATAACCGTGGATACTGGAATGGTATTTTCCGAATTCGACCAAACGGAACAGAGATACAGCATATAATTAAGGATGGTATTGGAAGCAACGGAATCAGAGGCATTACTATCGATTGGGTAGCTGGAAATTTGTACTTCACTAATGTATTTCCACATGAAAACTACGTGGAGGTGAGTTGGTTAGATGGATCGAATAGAAAGATTCTTGTCAAAACAACCAATGATGCTCCCAGAGAACTGGCTGTCAATCCAATCAAGAGACTGCTATATTGGATTGATTATGGACAGTATCCTAGAATTGGAAAGGCGTACTTAGATGGCTCAAACTGGACTCCAGTAGTCACATCAGGCATTTCAAACCCTCGTGACCTGACTGTAGATATGCTGACACATGACGTTTATTGGGTTGATTCCAAATTGGATACGATTCAAAAGATCTCCTACTCTGGTGGAAATAGACAGATCATTCGCCGTAACTTACCAAATCCAATGGGAATTGCTATTCATCTCAGTGATGTCTACTGGGTCGATCGTAATCTAATGACAGTGTTCAAAGCCTCAAAACTTCCTGGAAATAACTCAATGCCAGAAAGAGTTCGCACCAATTTGCAAAAGCTTCGCGATATTGCCATTTACAACATCAACAATCAGCCAGCAGATGAGAGTAATCCTTGTGCCCGACTAGGCAATGGTGGATGTGATCAGCTTTGTTTCAGCTTCCCACCAGATGCATCAAGTCCATCTAGATTGAACTTTAAGTGCGATTGCGCAACGGGAAAACTCAATACCGATGGCAGGAAGTGTGAAACAGTAAATGAATATTTGGTCTTTGCCACGAGGACAGAAATCAGGGCTGTAAATCTGGACCCCAGATCAACACAAGTGCCCTTCGCTCCAATGACAAATCTGACTAATGTAGTTGGCCTTGATTTTGACTATAAAGACAATCGACTTTTGTACACTCAAATTCGTCCATGGGCAAAGATTGCTTACACTAAGGCAAACAATCCAACTTTGGAAGATGTCACTGTGGTGCTGAATAAGGGAATTAATCCAGAAGGAATCGCTTATGACTGGACACAAAATAAGATCTACTGGACAGACAGCTCAAATAATTCAATATACGCTATGAATCTTGATGGATCGGAACAAGTGATGATTACTAGAGTAGAACGACCAAGAGCTATTGTTCTTGATCCCTGTAATGGAACATTGTTCTTCACAGATTGGGGCCGTTTTGGAACCTCGGGCAAGATTTTCCGCACAACAATGGCTGGTTCGTTGAAGAGAGCAATAATTGACAAGGAGTTATCCCAGCCAAGTGGACTTGCAATCGATTATGAGGAGCGCAAGCTTTACTGGACTGATGCGGTTCGTGAGAAAATAGAACGGGCCAATCTAGACGGAGGGGAACGAGAACTTTTAGTCGCAGCAACAATATATCCATTTGCAATCAGCGTCTTCAGGAACTACATATACTGGACGGATCTACAACTTCGTGGAGTATATCGTGCTGAGAAGCACACAGGAGCTAACATGGTCGAGATTGTCAAACGCCTTGAAGACTCTCCACGTGACATAAGGGTTTATAGCTCGGAACGCCAGAAGTGTCAAGTGAATCCTTGTCAGATAAACAATGGTGGTTGTGCACAGAGTTGCCACCCAGCACCAAATGGCAAAGCTGAATGCAAGTGTGATGATAACTCGAAGCTTGTCAATGAAGGCCGAATGTGTGCTCCAAGAAACAATACGTGCGAATCAAGCAAGTTTTACTGCCAAAACGGTAAATGCATATCACGAATGTGGTCTTGCGATGGTGATGATGACTGTGGTGACAACTCTGATGAAGATCCCAACTACTGTGCCTTCCATTCATGCTCGCCAAATGAATTCCGCTGCAATAATGGACGTTGCATATTCAAATCTTGGAAGTGTGATCACGAAAACGATTGCAAGGACGGTTCCGATGAAGTTGGATGCACCTACCCACCGTGTGTTGATGGTGAATTCACCTGCAATAATGGAAGATGTATCCCAATGGCTCAGGTGTGCAATGGAGTCAATGATTGTAAGGACAATGAGACTTCAGATGAAACCCATGATCGCTGTCCCACAAACACAACATGCCCACCGAACCATCTTAAATGTGAAAAGACCAACATTTGCGTTGAACCCTATTGGCTTTGCGACGGTGACAATGACTGTGGTGATAACTCCGATGAAGATCCTCTACATTGTGGACAAAGAACTTGTCCACAAAATAGCTTCCGTTGTCCAAACCATCGTTGCATTCCAGCAACTTGGTACTGTGATGGAGACGATGATTGTGGTGATGGTGCTGATGAACCACCAGAGTACTGCAAGTCCGAGGGAAGGACATGTTTTGGTGATCTATTTACTTGTGACAATGGAAATTGCATTCCAAGGATTTACATTTGCGATGGTGATAACGATTGTTTGGATAATAGTGACGAAGACAGTAGACATCAGTGCAGTAAGTTTTTTGAAAATTGATTTTAAGACATTGAAAGTAACGGATTTCTCTATTGTAGACGACCGGAAATGTGATGAGGAGACAGAATTTACTTGCGTGGAAAATAAGGCTTGGGGACGGGCTCAATGTATTCCAAGGAAGTGGATTTGTGATGGTGATCCAGATTGTGTAGATGGTGCCGATGAGAATACAACACTTCACAGTTGTTCAACGCAGCAACCATGCGCTGAGGATATGTTCACTTGTGGCAATAACCGGTGCATCAATAAGGTAAGGACCTTTCTCAATGGGGTTGAGAAACTTGTGATGAATTCATTTATTTTCAGGGATGGGTTTGCGATCATGACAATGATTGTGGTGACGGAACCGACGAAGGAAAATTCTGTAATTCCAAATACAAAACATGTTCTCCTCAAGAATTCACCTGTCAGAACTTCAAGTGCATTCGCAATCAGTATAGGTGTGATGGTGAAGATGATTGTGGTGATCATTCGGACGAGGTTGATTGTAAAAAGGAGAATGTCACTTGTCCAGCGGGGCAATTCACCTGCACAAATGGTCAATGCATTGATTATCATCTGGTTTGTAATAAAGTGGCTGACTGTTCGGACGAATCTGATGAACCATCCCATTGCAATGTGGACGAGTGTGCCAAGGTTGAAATTCATCAATGTGGTCATAAGTGTGTAGACACACTTACGAGCTACTATTGTGATTGTAATCAGGGTTACAAGTGAGTATAAATTGACTCCGAAGATTTTTTAGAAAATAAATATGCAACCTCATTTTAGACTCCTTGCTGATGGAAAAGCTTGTGCTGATATTGACGAATGTCTGGAGCTTCCTGGTGCTTGCTCACAACACTGCTCAAACACACCTGGAAGTTACTACTGCAAATGTAACGAACGATACTATGAACGTCAACTTGATGAACACACTTGCAAGCGAAAGGATAACGAAACCGCCTGGCTCATATTCACAAATAAATACTACGTTAGGAATATGTCATTGGATGGCAAGCAGTACAATCTCATGCATCAAGATCTAATGAACGTGGTTGCACTGGACTTTGATTTCCAGGAAGATTACATGTACTTCTGCGATGTTACAGCCAAGACAATCTTCCGATCGAAATATAATACCATGGAAGAGAAACCTACTCGCGAAGCTGTGGTTCGTCATGACTCACATGGTCTCGAAGGCATTGCTGTGGATTGGGTGGGAAGAAAGCTTTATTGGCTGGACAGACACTCGAAGAACCTTGATGTAGCTGAGCTAGATGGAACCAAGCGGAAGACTTTGCGCAGTGGCGTTGTTGATCCTCGAGCAATTGTAGTTCATCCTGGAATTGGCTATCTTTACTTTACATCATGGCATCTTCAAGCTTATATTGCTAAAATGGGTATGGATGGCTCAAACCTAACCAGAATCCTAACATGGGAAGATGACATCGCTTGGCCGAATGCTCTGGCTATTGACTACTTTACTGACAGGATATACTGGGCAGATGCTCATTTAGACTATATTGCTTATGCTGATTTGGAAGGACGACACAGACATATAGTATTGTCTGGTGCTAAGGTTCCCCATGTGTTTGCGATATCCTTGTTCGATGATTACCTGTATTGGACGGATTGGAATTTGAAGGCAATTATGAGGGCAAACAAATTTACTGGCAAGGAATTGACCACCTTGCGCAACACAACCCACCGACCATATGACGTGCATATCAATCATAGACTGAGACAGGTTCCTTATACAAATCCATGTGGCAAGACCAACGGTGGATGCTCACATCTTTGCCTGATTTCACCACCAGCTGAATCTACATATCTTAATATTGAAGGATATATTGAAGAAGGAGCTCCAAGCTATAAATGTGCCTGCCCCAATCAGTTTTACCTGGCCAGGGACAGTAAGACTTGTATTGCCAACTGTACAACTGGACAGCATCGTTGCGAAGGAAATGACGAAAAGTGTATCCCATGGTTCTGGAAATGTGACGGAGAGAAGGACTGCAAAGATGGGTCGGATGAACCAGCAACATGTCCTGCTCGGCACTGTCGCGCAGGAACGTTCCAATGCAAAAACACGAACTGCACTCCATCGGCAACGATATGCGATGGCACCGATGATTGTGGAGATGGAAGTGATGAGCAAAATTGTGAACTGCCATGTCCTGACTCAGATTTCAAATGCAAATCCAGTGGACGTTGTATTCTAGATAGTTGGAGGTGCGATGGAGATGCTGATTGTAAGGATGGCAGTGATGAGGATCCAGCCGTATGCCGTAAGTAAAAAGTAAATGTTGCTATCAAACTCTTTGTTATATCAATTTTGTTATTCCAGATATGCGGACTTGTGACCCGGATACTGAATTCAGTTGCAAGAATGGCCGTTGCATACCCAAACTATGGATGTGTGACTTTGATAACGATTGTGGTGATGATTCTGATGAACCAGCATATATGTGTCGCCAGAGAAACTGTACAACCGGATGGCAGAGGTGTCCAGGACAATCAAACTACAGGTGTATTCCCAAGTGGCTGTTCTGCGATGGCAAAGATGATTGTCGCGACAATAGCGATGAGCTGCCAGATAACTGTCCTAAATGTTCCACTGAAACTGACTTCAAGTGTGGTAATAATCGCTGTATTCCAAAGTAAGTCAAACTTCATATATATTGCTTTTGCAGCTAAGAATCTAAAACTTTTCATTTCATTACAGACAATGGATGTGTGACTTCGCGGATGACTGTGGCGATGGAAGTGATGAAGTTGATACTCTTTGCAAGGGCAACTATAGAGAGTGCTCGGAATCTGAATTCCATTGTGGCAATGGCAAGTGTATATCTTCTCGTTGGCGATGTGACCATGAGGATGACTGTGGGGACAACACTGATGAGATGAACTGTGAAGGTTACAAATGCAAGAATGGAACCTTCCAATGTACTTCAGGACATTGTATTGCTGCGTACTTCCGTTGTGATGGTGATCGGGATTGCAGGGATATGTCTGATGAGATCAACTGTCCGCCACGTTTCCCAGGTGGAAGGTATTGCCCAGAATCTCGATTCCAATGTGCAAATAACTTGTGTGTTTCGCCTTCGGATCTCTGTGATGGAACTGATGATTGTGGCGATGGAACTGACGAGGATCCAAAGGTTTGTTCGAACTTTAACTGTGATACGTTACGGCGCTTCCAATGCGCCAACCATCGTTGCGTAGCCAGGTACCAGATTTGTGATGGAGTCGATAATTGTGGTGATGGATCTGATGAAAACAATATGACCCTTTGTGCCACCAAGCAGAGGCCGTGCGATCTATACACGCAATACCAGTGTGCTAATAAGAATTGTGTTGAGAGGTCACAAGTGTGTGATTATTCTGATGATTGTGGTGATGCTTCTGATGAATTGGGATGCCATGAAAGTAGTTCGTGCTCAGAATTGACCCGTGGAGGCTGTGAACATCATTGTCACAATTTGACAGATGGAGGATATATTTGTGCTTGCTATCCGGGTTACATCATCTCAAAGGATCAAAAGAAGAGATGTGATGACATAGATGAGTGTGCTACTAGAACTCACAGCTGCAGTCACCAGTGTCACAATTTGAATGGAACATATTCCTGCTCATGTAGGGAAGGATTTAGACTTGTCGATGGAATGTCTGGTGTTTGCAAGGCTGAAAAGGATGATGTAGTTTTGATATTTGCAAATGGACCGGAAATCCGCGGTCTCGATTTACAAAAACACGAGGAATTCGATGTAGTTGCAGCTGAGAAACGTATTGAAGCTCTGGACTATAATCCTGGACCGCAGATTGTGTTTTGGGCTGATAGTTATGATAAGACAATCAAGCGTTCATACATGATCAATGCATTAGATGGACAAGCAAAGATTGGATTTGCACAGGACTTGAATATGAAGGGTGGCTCAAAACCAACAGCTGTTGCTGTGGACTGGTTGGCTGATAATCTTTACTGGACTGAAGTTGATAGGACTGGCTCCAAGCCAAGAGGACGTGTTATGGTGGCCAAGACAGACGGTCGTTATAGAAGAGCTGTTGTCAGTGCTGGATTAGAAGTGCCAACTGCGATAGCAGTCGATCCTCAGTTGGGCCGAATGTTCTGGGCCGATGCTGGCTCAGCTCCAAAGATCGAAGTGTCATGGATGGATGGATCTAAACGGAGACCTCTTATTACCGAAGCCATTCGACATCCAGCTGGACTAACAATCGACTACTCACAAGATCACGTCATCTATTGGGTGGACTCTAAGCTCAACACCATTGAATCTAGTCGACCCGATGGTTCTCTCCGAAAGACAATTGTCAAGGGTGAACAATTGCGTCATCCGGTTTCATTAGACATCTTTGAGTCCAGCATGTATTGGGTAACACGAGACAGTGGAGAACTGATACAACAAGACAAATTTGGTCGTGGCGTACAAGTGATCGTACAAAGAAACTTAGTTAATCCCTCCGGGCTGAAGGTGTATCATGAGAAGCGCTACAACACTTCTCTTCGCAATCCATGCTTCGAAAGTAGTTGTTCACACTTGTGCCTTCTTGTGCCGGGAGGTCGCCGTTGTGCATGTCCTGATAATTCTGGGCCACTTCCATCGCACCGATCAACAGCAGAGGTAATTTGTGATGCTCCAGCTGAACGACCACGTGCCTCTCCAAGAGCCTGTCCATGTCAAAACGGAGGTCTTTGCAGTGAAAACGCTCACGAAGAACTCGTTTGTGAATGCTTGTCCGAGTTTATTGGTGATCATTGCGAACGTCCGGTTGGAGGACCATTTGGACCAGGTGGTGGAAATGTTGCTGCTGTCGTTATCCCAATTATGGTTATATTATTGGTGATGTTAGCTGCTGGTGGTGTTTGGTATGTCATAAGGAAGAAACCATTGTAAGTTAAAATTGAAGAAAGAAAATATCAATTTGAATAAAAACTAAAATATAATGATTTTTTTCTTTTTGCAGCGGAAAATTGGCCAGACTTCCTACACTTTCTTCATCGCAAAGTGTAACATTCCGTCATGGAACAAATGTTGAATTCAATGCACCTGGATTCCAAAATATGCCACCACCAAGTGAAGTTCCTCCAATGGATAGCTATAATTTGCAAACAGTGAATAGTAGTAACAAGGCGCGTGATTTCTCGAATCCAATGTATGATGCAGTACAATCGGGAACTACATCAGATCCAAGTATTGGAAATGGATCAGGTAACGTTTATTATAATTTTGTTTTTAACCTAAGCCACCAAAAACGTTGCATAACTGCCCTTTTAGATTTCTCCAAAAATTACTTTACAATTTTTTTTTTTCAGGAATTTATGAAGTCCCCCATGATATCAATTCAAAATTGAAACCAGTCGGACCATTCACCGAGCCAGTATCAGCAATTTTAGCGCCCAGCAGTATAACGCACAAGTCATCACCGCAACTGCAATTGCGTACCAGAGAACTGGATCCTTCTGCCGATACAGGAAAAGATACGCAATACCTTGTTGAAGAGGATAAGTCTGAATGCTGATATTAAATTTAACATTTGCAATATTGCCTCCCCCCTCCTCCTTGACATCACATACACAGACATTTACACATTTTAAATCACCTTTTGCTAAAACCTTTAAGCGACAACAAAAATAAATTTGTCCTGTCCAATTTAAAATACCTTCCAACAGACAAAAAAAAAAAACAAAAATAAAAAATGCATACCTAGGTACTTCCGGCTGCCATTTTGTATTAAAAAAAAAATATTTTTATGACAATATTGATACATATGATTGAAAAGAAAATGTTATCACTAAAATATAATATTTTACATAAAAAATAAGTATTTTTATAAACATTCCAAAAGAAAACATACATTCCTCCCCGCCACTGAAGCCACTGCTGCTGCTGGAACTTGCAATGACCTCAAAAACATGTTTCGTCCGTTAAGCGTTTTTGTTTTGTTTTTATTTTTTTATTAAAAATGTAAAGTTTTAATAAAAAAAATATATATAATATGTAATATTCAAATCAAAGCAATATTTTTTAAGATATTATTTATATTTAAAAATCAATTAATGTTAAATTTTGTATTATAAAAAAAAACTAAGAAAATTTGCTAAAAAGCTAAGCTTTTAAGTTAACTTTAAATTTTTAAAATACTATATTAAACAATTAATCAAAAACCTGCAATTTGTTATACATTGTTAAGCGTATTATAAATTTTTCATTATTATATATTTGTTAAACAAGAACAATGCCGTTATAATTTTCCTCAAATTTCATAGTTTCTTTATAACCTATAAATATATTGTTTTGTAATTTAATTTAAAATGTTCTATACTGTGGTTTTTAGAAAAAAAAAAGAAGCGATAAGGAGTAAAATTAGAAAAAAATATACATAATTATAGAGTATTGACAAACAGGAAGCAAAAGAAAACAATTTAACACACATAAGTACATACATATATATAAACAAAAAAGAACAAAGAGAATATATTTATATTTTAGAGAAAAATATGTAAAAAGTTAGAAAAAAAATTATTAAAAAAAGAAAATTTTATATATATTTTTATAAAACGATATCGATAGAAAAAAAAACAGTATAACTATATGAAACGAAACTAAGGAGAAAATGCGCCATTTTGAAAAAAAAAAATATTTAATGAACTTAAGTACTATTAAAAAAAAATAAAGAAGCGAATAAATAAAATATTTTATGTATAAATTGTAAAAAAAATCTAACGAAGAAAAAATATATCAAATTAAATGGGAAAAATATAATAATCATAACTCAACTGTAGTTAGTATATAGTTTTAATAAAAAAAAAAAAATATACCTACCAATTTATCTTCTCTACTCTTTTTTATTTTATTTGCTATTTTATTGTTTATTAATCAATCATAATCTTAAATAAGTTTACTATTATGCAGCCTTTTAAGTGTATTTATGTTTGTTTTGTTTTCTTGTAATTAAGAAAATAAAATATTTGTGAGTATTCCTGTTTTATTTTTTTTATTTGTACATTTTCTTATAATTTTATTTAACTCTGTCGAATATTTCCACTTTTAAGTTTTATAGAGCTAAACACACGATTGCATAAAAGAAAAAAATGAAACGAACAAAAATTAAATGGTTGTTAGGAAGTTATACATTAAATGAAATTATTTAAAAACTCCGTTTGTATTATTTTTTATAATTTGTCAGCATAACCATTTTGGACCTTCTCGTCCGTGAAAAGTGGTTATGTTTTCAGAAAAGGCAATTTAATATTTTTAAATAATTTTTACTAAACAAAAAAAAACAAATTACACAGGTTTACTAATTTAATTTTTCGTGCTGAACTCAAGTCGGTTATCCGTTTTTCGCTATCAGCTCTGGTTTTGGAGATATTACCGTTAGAAAGTACAAAAAACCCTTTTTTCGGCATTTTTGGGGTTATGTTAATATGCGAATTAATTTTTATTTTTTTAATTGTACAGATCTCTGAAAGTACTTACTAATTTTAATCTTAAAAATTCAGCTCTAATCGTCCCAATATCTTTTAACTTTTTGAGAAATCTTCAGTTGCATTTTTCAATATATTATGATGAGCAAGGAAAGCGACTTCACCAAGATTTAGAAAGAATAGAAAAAGGTTTTTGGGATGATGGCATGTTAAGTGACTATTGTTGGTCGTGAAACGTGAAACGGACCAAAATTTATACAAACCATGCAGTCCCATTTTTTTTTTCTTGTTTTTTTTATTTATTTTTTTATTTATACACCAAAAACTCCTTTTAGAACATATTTTACCTGCTACTGTCGAAAACGACGTAAGCCAAAGAGAGTCAGATGACGACTAATAACTAATTTAATATCTCTCAAAAAGTAAAAGAGATATTGGAACGATTAAAGCTGAATTTTTGAAGATAAAGATTAGTATCTACCATCAGAAAACAAAAATAAATAAATTCGCACCCCAAAATGGCGAAAAAAGGGTTTTTTGTACTTTCTTACGGTAATATCTCGAAAACCAGAGATGATAGCGAAAAACGGATACCCTTACCCTTAGAACGACTCATACTTTCACGTGTCGAAAAGTTATCCGATATTTGTAAACCTGTGTTATTTATTATTTGCTTATGAATCTAATGGTAGTCTAAGATACCACCAAAGAACGACCTTACATCACCGTTGCCTTGTTCTCGATGGAGGGGTTTTACGTCCTTGAAAGACACTTTTTGGTGGTTAAAATAATTGTTATATCTGGATATGTAGCTTATTAAATGAAAATTTTGTGCGCGATTTATCTATATATAAATAGGCTTAAATAAATTTTGTGGTACCATTTTCGCATTACGGCGAATAAACAGTGAGGTATGTGGAGGGGCATACTGCCCCCCTGCAACCCTCCTTGGGCACACTAAAGGATTTGGGGTGGGTGCGAGGTTGGATGTATGCAAAGTTTCTTTTACATTTAAAGAATATACATATACCTATCCATTTTATTGAATGAGTTTTCTTTGCATTTGGTGATTCTTATTTATAGTAGGACATTATACCCAACATTTTTATTTTGGGCTTGAGTCTCACTTCGGTGGGACTTAAGCCCCAAATTCAATTTCGGCCTTATGACCCACTCAAGTGGGACATAAGCCCCGAAATTAAAAATTGGGTGTTATGTCCCTGTGCCCCTTTTTCAATTTTTCGAAACTACCACTATCACGTGACGAGATTAAAATAACTGAGCAGACAGAGTTAAATGCTGAACACAAGCATTTGACAGCTAGTGTTCAGATGTGTTCCAAAAGTAATTCTGAGCGCTCAGAATACGCTTGGTTCAGAGGATGATAAGCTTGAATTCTGTTCAGAGCTCTATTCTGAACTCGAAAAGAAAACCGCCAAATATTGACATTTTATTATGAGTGCAATGTCAAAACGATGTCTGATTCCCACCGCAGTTCATTCCTCGGATTCTACTGTGGGGTGATTATTTATTTTGGTGCCCAAAAATTGTAGTTTTTTTTGCGCTTTTTTGTCAGCTAACTTAAGTCTTATTTTGGCGAACCGATAATGTGCATTTTTAAATTTGAATTTCAAATTAAAAAACGATCCATAAAGGTGGAGAGTTTATTTATGCGCATATTCAAAGAACTTCAAATTCTGACATTAAAAAAAAATAATAAAATTAGCTCCTTTTAGGTCTAATTTTAGCCAGAATTTCAATAAAAAGAAAATTTGGCCAAATCTCGCAAATCAAAATCTCGCATCTTAAAATTTCACAGCAACGAATCATCGAATCGAATCGAACATTCCTACCCAAGAGCACTTTGCATAATTTTTCTTTCCAACAAATAACTATACCCGCCAACAAAAAATTTGTACATCCTTTATTACTGTTAATAACCATTTTGGTTGTCTTTTACGCGTTTATAATGGAACTAAAAGTTTCTTCTAGTTCAAGGTCAAATACGATTAATGCAATTTGCACATGACACTTTACAACTGGATATACCATTTCCATGTTCTCTATCTTTCTTGTTCTTTTGACAACAATAATATTGAAAAATTAACAGTTCAAATTAATAATAACAGTGTGGTCTAAAAGTACTCACACACTGGATTATATATTTTGCAGTAGGTAGGATATGTCGCAAAATTGAACTGCATTGCAACAAATACATTTTTTTAATCAAAATCTCGCAAATTGAAATCTCGCGCAAAATTGAATTGCATTGCAACAAATACATTATTTTAATCAAAATCTCGCAAATTAAAATCTCGCGCGAGATTTCAATTTGCGAGATTTTGATTAAAATAATGTATTTGTTGCAATGCAATTCAATTTTGCGAGATTTTGATATGCGAGATCTTACTTTGCGGGATTTCGTTATTGCGAGATTATAAAAAGCGGGATTTTGTAATTGTGGGATTATGAAAAGCGAGATTTTGTAATTGCGAGATTTTGTTATGCGAGATTTCGAATCCGAGATTTTGATTTGCGAGATTTCGTAGCCAACCCAAAAATAATATAAGAAATAAAAAAGTATTTTAGTATTTTTTTTTTTATAATATTGTTTTTATTTATTCGGACAGTAATTATCCCTTCAACAAATTTAAATTTCGACTAATGTAAAAATGATTAAGTTGACATAAGCCAAAATAATAAATGACATTTGCATTTAAGTGTGTATGTCAATGAAAAGAGATGAGTAGAATATTATACATAACAAAATTTAAAGTGTGTTGAACAGTGTTGAAAAAGCTGGACCGTTATTTCTGTTGAGATTGTTTTTATTGATATGAATATGCATCGATTCCAATACATCAAGCCGGTGTTTATTTGATTCACATTCCAATAATCTAAAATTGGAGGCATTAACCTCATGATTCTTAGAGTGAATATGTTCCGCTATGGCGTTTCTGTAGTCTCTATTTTTTATGCAACGTATGTGTTCTTTCTTTCTTGTTTCTAGGCGGCGAGTTGTTTGGCCTACATAAACTTTATTGCAGTCAGCTGTGGCACATTCAGCAATATATACACCGCATTTTGCATCTTCTGTGATTGGATCTAATGTGGAGCGTAGCATGCTCTCTATTGTCGTTGAACTTCTTGGGATTAATGAGATGTCATACTTTTTGTAAGCCGACTTAAGCTCTTCGAATATATTTTCATGAAATTCAATAACCAAACGATTTTTAGATTTCAAAGGCAATAATGATGTTGCTCTCATGATAGCAGCTTCACTATAACCGTTGATATCTCCGATGCGCAATATGTGTTGACGTTCCGAATGGATATCGTTTTCTTTCGATGGGATGTTCCTCAGCCTGACATCCATTTTTTGAAATGCAGCGAGTTTTTGTGAATAATTGTGGTCACTAGTCACTAGTAATATAGCGCTCATCAGTGCTGCCGGGGTTTCTATAAATTTCAAATTCGAATTGTTTGTTGTTTTTTTTGAGAACTAAGTCTAAAAATGGCAACTTATTTCCACTTTCAACTTCGACGGTGAGTTTAATAATTGTCTCACTGGCACTTTTTATCGCGTCGATTGTATTTTCAATTTCGCTTGGTTTTACTACTGCTAACACATGGTCAATACACCTATGCCATACTCTCGGTAATTTGTTAGCTTGAAACAATTGATTTTCCAAGCTGTTGACATACAAGTTGCACATGAACCCGGAGAGTGAATCACCCATTGCAAGACCCTCAGTCTGCTGGTAGTAATTGCCACGGAATTGAAAAAATATTTGTTCCAAACAAACACTGGTCAGGTCGCATAATGCCTCGCTTTTTTGATTATTAATATTGTGTTTACCAAGAAACCATTGTAGCGATATGATAGAGCTTCGTGCACTGGAACATTCGTGTAATAGGATTTGATGTGAAAAGAAACTATGCTTTCGTCACTCTCTATTGTGATGGCAGTCAGCTTACTGGCTAGTTCAATTGAGTTTTTCACGGAGAAATTATTGACATTTGTAAGCTTTTTAAATATTTGTGTGAGCCATTCAGATAGTAGATGACATGGTGAGTAGTTACTCGAGACCATAGGTCGAAATTCTTCTGGTTTGTGCAATTTAGGCAAACCATAAAAACGTGGAACATTGTTATACGATGTTTTGACGCCCTCCTTCCAATTTTTACCAAACAAATCAACGTATTTGTCTATGGTTTCATTGGTACGTTTTGTCATCCTATTTAACGGGTTGCTGACACGTGTGTATGGACCTTCATCGATTAATTTTTGTATCCCTGCGTCATATTTCCTTATGTCCATCACAACAACACTGTTTCCCTTGTCCACTCTCATGATGAAAATCTCCTTTTCATTTAGAGATTTGATAGCATTGTGCATTTGGATTTGTTCATTTGATAGAATTACATCGGATGATGATAATATTATATCAGAAACTTCCTTTCGCAGCTCTGTTTTGTAGCCTGAACTCACGAGATTCATATTAGATTCGATGTCGACAATTATTTCCTTAATTGGGATCTTCTCACGTGGCATAGCAAAATCCAATTTCCTATTGAGTAGGTTCAATTCGCTATTATTAAGCGTTGTCGAGGATTTATTCACTACAAAATTGTCGATAAGTTTCACGTTAGTCATCATATTCTAATAAATGTTAATTTTGTGAAATTCCTTGGTGCAGGTGATAAGCTACCAAATCAACCTTTCAGCTCTTCAATAAAAAAACACAAGTCTCCAATGCTATAGGCCACTGTGAGAAAACTGTAAAAAAAATTCTTATTTTGAGGTTATACATATCTTTAAATTGAGCCAATTAATGGATATCATTTTTTTTTAAATTCTGGTTACCATTAGCATTACCTTTAATATATGTAAAAGTCAATGAAGAAAATATTTATGTTGACTTTTTGTTAGCTTAAAAACCACGGGTTTCGAACTATACGAATCCAATTATAATAACATATACTTATTGAAACAAACGTATTGAAAAATAATTTGTGCAACCGGCACCCGCTGAAAGCCAGATCAAACTGAAAGTTTACCATCTATCAAAACGATCAGGAATGATGAGAGAGATAATAGAATCGGAAGTTAGCCCAGAAGCCCGCCAAAATCAAACGAGCAAAAAAAACCAACAAAGAAGGTGTTAGTGATCTCGAAGTTTCCGAGAGAGTCCAATACTGCACTACGATATACAGCATATACACTTAAGATTAATATAAGTGCATTTGTTAGGGGTTAGTAAAATAAGGCAATCTAACACATGCATAATAATATAGTAAGTAATACATTAACAACTACTACTACTTGTCATCGATTCTTTAAGTGTTCCCCTTTTCACAAGTCTCCACCCAAGAAAAGCGAAAGTGACACCCCCGCTGAGCCCGTGTTCTCCAAAAAAAATTGCATGATAGCGTTTACTATAATTTATACTTACAAAGATACCATAGTCATTACGACACATTCAAGTGTCGCCGACAACAAAAAATGTAATAATAATGATTTATGAATCACATTGTGCACGGCGATCAGTTGATAACTAACCTATGCAAAACTAATTGTAATTCATCGATGCACAAGTGCATTTAGTTTATTGTTATTTATTTTTTTTTATGTATTGGATTTATACACAAGAGTATGGATAAGAAAAAAAAATATGAAGCCGCCTGCACAATAATGATGCTACTTTCCCTTCCAGCTTTCTTTTTCTTAACTATAAATTCTCAAAGGCGCGCGGATTTGAAAATATGTCTTCTTTCTGCCAATATACCAACATGATAGTTTTTTTTTCTTTTTTTTCCGATGGAAATCTTCCAATCAGGACCAATCTATATGAAAGATCGACAAATGAATTCTTAGTTATAACACTTTCCCATAGCTTTTAGACCATCAGCTCATGAGGCTTGGTTCTTCTTAATCTCCGAACATTGTCTCGTACATTTAAGACGATCTCCATTTCGGAGTTGGTATGACTTTGCAGTCGCTGGTTGTGTGATACATCTTGTTTTTTAACCACTTCTGTAACCATTTCAATTTGAAGGTCATGATGTAGATCGCCATTTCTTATATACCAAGGGGCATTAGTTATTCCAAGAACGGCCTTACTTTGGAATTTTTGGATGGGTTCAGCTTTTGTTTTCTTTGTACAGCCCCATAGTTGGATGCCATATGTCCAAACGGGTTTCAATACTTGCTTATATAACATTAGTTTGTTGTGGATAGATAGGTCAGAGTTCTTTTCTATTAGGTAACCAGTATATTTGTCTGTACTTTTAGTTTAGTTCTTCTCTTTTCTTTTTGATGTGCTCTTTTCATTTAAGCTTGGCATCCAAGGTCATTCCAAGGTCTTTGGCGGTATTGGAGTAAGGTTCTGCTGTAATGTTTATAAGAATTGGAACATTGTTTATGTTTTTGTTTGTAAAGTTTACAAACGTCGATTTTGTTTCGTTTAATTTGATAGGCCATTATTGCGTCCAATTACTTACTTTATCGACCACATCTTGCAGTTTTTGTGTATTCTTCGTATCGGATTTATCTGGCACCAATACTGCAGTATCATCAGCAAAAGTGGCCATGATAGCGTTGATGTCCACTGGAATTTTCCCTTATATATAACAAATACAGATTTGGTCCTAGGACACTTCCTTGTGGTACATCGGCTTCAATTTTCTTTGGTTCAAAGTAATTTTGGTGGTACCGTACTCTTAAGAGTCGGTTCGTAACGTAGGATTTCAGTATTTCATAGTACTGCTTGGGAAGGTCCCTATGCAGTTTGTACTCAAGTCCCAAGTGCCATACCTTGTCAAAGGCTAGAGCAACATCTCTTTGATGTTATATAGCCGAGCATAATTGTTTTTTCTTCAAGTGCCTTTTCCACAGCATCCGTAATCTGATGCACTTGGTTTATCGTCGAATATTTATTTCCAAATCCAAACTGATGGCTCGGAATTAGTCTTATTTCTTCTATTATTTTGCTAAGCCTTTTTAAGAGCAGTTTTTCGAAAACTTTTGCCATGATTGGTATAAGCGACATTGGTCTGTAAGATGTTACTTCTGTTGGTGGCTTAGCTTGTTTAGGTATAACAATGACTTCTGCAATGATGTGGCACATATCTTAGTTTAAGGCATGCGCTTATTACAAATTGGAGTTTCTTGAAGGCTATTAAAGGCATTTCTTTCAAAACCTGAGCAGTTATTAGATCCTACCCTGGTGATATTTTGTTAGACAACTTATGTTGACAGAAGCTTCTTACTTCTTTGAAGGTATTTCACATTCGTCGTTTCTATAAACTGTAAGGGATCTGTAGCTGTGTTTGCTGGGAATGGCTGAAAAACATTCGCGAGATGTTCAGCGAAGAGATCAGCCTTTAGTTTCGGGTTTCCGATCCATTTACCATCTTGCGATTTTACTGGCGGGTTGTGTGTCTGTGGTCTTTTTAGGCGCTTAGCTGCTTTCCATAAAAGGAATATTCGGTAGAGGCACGCGCTGTCAGACTATTCAGGAAACTACTAAGTGAATACTTTTAAAACTTACAGATTCTTTACTTTAGTTCATTATGTTAAGACGGTTAAGAACTGCCTTTCCACCTGGAAATCTCGTAACTAGCCATTTTATTTTACAATATCAGCACTTTTATTTCTACAGATTATTTTATTTTTCTCTTGAGTTCGAAATAGTTGAAGTACTTTCTTCTACAGCCTGATTTCGTTTAATACCTTTAACAATGAAAAAGTTTATAAGGTCTGGTATTTTATTTGTATCAGATGGCCAATATGTTGGCGAACCAGAAGAATAAAATTTGCAGTTGTATTTGCGGCCTGCTTGGTATAGCAGGCAAGTTGACATCAAGTTAGCAAAGCACCCAAAAAAACATAGAAAACATTGAACGACAAATTCGGAATTGTCACAACTAATTAACGACAAATTATCCAACTTACCATTTTTCGATTCGTCAAAGTTGTTTTGCTAACTTAACACTCATGTAGTTATGAGCCCAGATCCCCATCGGGTGCGTTAAGCATTGAAGTCGCCACCAACAAGGAAGTTATGTACTAACAAATTTAGGAGTTCTACAGTTACTTTTTTTTTCAACTATTGCTTTTGTGTTTGTTGAGTTTCTAAGCTTGTTCCCAGTTTTGGCTTTTCTTTTTGTCCTGGAATTTTTTGGCGATTGTACATCCTCTGTAACTTCCATGATGATTGCCTTGACAGTAAAGGTGCCGTGACATAATGGCCAAGTGACATAAGACCAATATTGGCCTTATGCCGCTTTTACAAAGTGACTTAAGGCCAAATTTGTTTGTGAATTAAGGCCAAAAGTAAAATGTTTTGATAATAGGATAAATTCTGAGTTTCTTTAAATCCAGAATCCTTAAATGCAAAAGAAACTTTGCATACACCCACCCTCTCACCTACCCCAAATCATATAGTGTGCCCAAGCAGGGGGGTTTCATACTTCACTGTTTATTCGCGAATTTTAAAATTTTACTAACCAAATAAAGAAGAGGATTTATTAAGCCACACAAATAAAAGTTTTTTTTTAAGATCACCACTTCATTGCAAGACGGAAAAACTCGAAAGTTTTGTAACCCTACCCATTTGTTGGCTAAATTGATACTTTTATCTCGTATTTTTATACTTAGGTATGCATTAAAAGTCATCTAAGCCACAATTCCTCCTTGAATCCAAAATGAAATAGGCAGTATTTAAAATCGATTAGAGATGAAAAATATGCTAAAAAAAAAGTTAATTTTGCCATCTTATCAATCGAGGCCAAGCTGGTTGAAGATATGACTTTCGAAAACATAATATCTGACTTTGCTGCACTAAAATCCCGACGTTAGTTCGTCAAGATTTAAATTAAATAAACGTTATTTTATTCAGCAAAATAAAAGCTTTTCTTAAAAATCACATCTCATTTGAAGACAGTATGCAAAAATTTACCCGATTTGCCATTCCAGCATAGTTGAGGTACATTAGAAATAAAGAAAGCATTCATTTATTTTAAAACTTTGACTAAAGCCTATTTTAATTGTTTTGGTACTTATGCATAGTAAATATAAATATTACCAATTTGTATCAATTTGTGTTCTTTTTATTTTCTCTAAAATTTTGAAACTAAGGTATTTTGTTTATTCCCTAGAGACGAAATTAATCTTTGTAGATCCAAAATAAAACGGCACCTGGACCTGACATTTCCATTTTGAAAAAGGCTATTTTTCCCGAAAGATTACTATACTCTATCCAACAAAAATTTTCAGTACAGGGAAAATAGGACGTTTGCCTCTCAGCCGGGCTGCATTGGCTGGCATAAATCTGTCTGAAGTTAAAACTCTCATAGGGTTTCCATACTTTGAATTATAAATTTCCAATTTTTAATAACAGCGGAAATATTAAAAATGCTTCCTCATAAAGGATTAATTAACCTCCTTTATATAATAAATGCCGCTCTTAGGCTAGAATATGTTCCAAGCCAATGGAAAGTTGCGGAAGTCATAATGGTTTTGAAACCTGGCAAACCATCTCATGAAAAAAACTCTTACAGACCGATTTCACTTCTTCCAATAATATCGAAAGTTTTTGAAAGAATACTACTCCTGCGCCTGCAGCCTATAATAGAAGAGAAACGATTAATCATCATCAAGTCCTGTAACCCCGGTTGGGGCATAGGGCGCCAACAAATCGTTTCCATCCTTCTCGTTCTGCAGATAGATATTTTAACTGTGGCCACGTCTTTCTCTGGGAGTCTGCTTCTGCTAGAACTGTTGATTTCCATGTTGTTCTTGGTCTTCCAACCCGCCGTGCACCCTGAGGATTCCATTCAAAAGACTGCTTTGCAATTTCATCGTTTGGTTTCCTCAGTGTGTGACCAATCCATTGCCATTTACGCTTTCTTATGTCAACGTCCAGCCGCTCCTGGCTTGTCCTGCGCCACAATTCCTCGTTTGATATAATTTGTGGCCAGCGAATTTTTAGAATATGGCGTAGACAACGGTTCACAAAAGCCTGCAATTTCTTTGAGATGGTAGTCGTGACTTTCCAGGTTTCGCAAGCATATAACAGCACGGATTTGACATTGGATTCGAAGAATCTCATCTCATGAAAAAAACTCTTACAGACCGATTTCACTTCTTCCAATAATATCGAAAGTTTTTGAAAGAATACTACTCCTGCGCCTGCAGCCTATAATAGAAGAGAAACGATTAATACCTGAACATTAGTTTGGATTTAGAAGCAAGCATTCAACAATTGATCAAGTGCATAGAATAACTGACGTAATTGAGAGAGCTCTTGAAGAAAAGAAAATTTGTTCGACGGTCTTTTTGGATGTGTCGCAAGCGTTTGACAAGGTGTGGCACGAAGGCCTCAAATTCAAATTACGACAAGTTCTGCCTGAAGGACTTTATAAAATTCTTAACGAATATCTAGAAAACAGACTTTTCCGTGTAAGACACGGAAATGAATATTCTAATTTCAAAGAAATAGTGGCTGGGGTACCACAAGGTAGTGTTTTAGGTCCAGTTCTGTACCTTCTATTTACACGTGATATACCTCAAACAGAAGACACTATCGTAGCAACGTTTGCTGATGATACTGCAATACTAGCAGTAGGCAAAACGATTAACGAAGCTACGATTAAATTAAAAAATGCTCTTAATAATGTTAATGAGTGGACAAAAACATGGCGAATAGCGCTCAATGAACAAAAGTCAGTCCACGTGGACTTTACGTATAAAAAAATAAATAGATTGCCCGTCTTTTTAAATACCGGTCGTGTTCCATTTGCGAATGAGGCAAAATATCTGGGAATGACTCTGGACGCGAAATTAAAATGGAAGCCGCACGTAAAAAAGAAATGCGAAGAATTAAAAAGTAAATTAAGAGACATGAACTGGCTACTCGGTAAATATTCTAAGCTTAGTATTGATAATAAGTTGATTTTATACAGGCAGGTACTTAAACCTGTCTGGACTTACGGTATACAACTTTGGGGTTGTACCTGCGATACAAATTTAAATAACTTACAAACGTTTGAAAATAAATTGCTTAGGTCATTTGTAAATGCACCATGGTATATAAGAAACGAAGATCTTCACAGGGATCTCGGGATTCCAACTGTTCGAGACGAAATAAAGAGTTTCGCGCGAAAACATAGAAATCGGCTATTAGATCACGCAAATCCAACGATTATTGAAATTCTTGACGAGTCGAATCTAGTACGCCGTCTGCAAAGAACAAAACCTTCCGACTTGGTGCGGTGAGCACAAAACCGCTTTAAAATCGCGGAATAAGCAGGAACTTTCACCGGAAAGTTACCTGCAACACGTTACTTAACTTCGTTAAAAATAAATTGCTAGATAAGTTTCAACTTAGTTGCAATCGGGAAGTGGAGGTGGTTTTAGTGTAGTAAGAATCTCACACTTCTATGAGCACGCGTTTTTCGGTCCTCATAGAGCCTGATGCAGGTTTTCCTACCCACGGAAAAAAAAAATAAATAAATTTCCACAAATCGAAGAACAATGTGCATATGGTTACCATGGATACCTTTTTAAACATATTAAAAAAGATCCATTCATATTTTTTTTTTAACCACACCACACCTTTTCAAATTAATTTGATCACGCTTTGTGAATGCTTCAAAACTTAGCGCAAATAACTTTTTTCTTCTTAAAGACTAAAATTGTACAAATTTTAACTGTATTTTATACGTTTATTCAGAAATAACGGGTGATTTTTTAGCTGGTTTGGTTTTGGCAACACTGGTTTTGACAGCTGACGTGTGTTTAGTACCTTGTGTCACTGTCTAACAGCTTCAGTTTGGTTTGCAATTTAACCATGGATCGTCTTACAAATGAACAACGCTTGCAAATTATTGAATTTTACTATCAAAATTCGTGCTCGGTTCGAAATGTTCATCGCGCGCTGCTTCCATTTTATGGTCGGCATTCTCGACCTTCTGAGCAGTCTATTCGGAAGATTGTGACCAAATTTCGCACCAAATTTACTTTGTTGGACATTAAACCACCAACACGTTTACGTACTGTGCGTAGTGAAGAAAATATTGCGGCCGTATCAGCTAGTGTGACAGAAGACCGCGAAATGTCGATTCGGCGCCGTTCCCAGCAGTTAGGCCTTTGTTACAGCACTACGTGGAAAATTTTGCGGAAGGATTTGGGCGTAAAGCCTTTTAAGATACAGCTGGTGCAAGAACTAAAGCCAGCCGACCTACCACAACGCCGAATTTTTGGTGAATGGGCTCTTGGAAAGCTGGCCGAGGATCCGCTTTTTTATCGAAAAATTGTGTTCAGCGATGAGGCTCATTTTTGGTTGAATGGGTACGTAAATAAGCATAATTGCCGCATTTGGAGTGAAGATCAGCCAGAAGCATTGCAACAGCTACCAATGCATCCCGAAAAAGCCACTGTTTGGTGCGGTTTATGGGCCGGCGGCATTATTGGGCCATATTTCTTCAAAGATGATGCGAATCGCAGCGTTACTGTCAATGGTGAACACTACCGAGCGATGATAACAAACTTTTTTTTGCCCGAAATGGAAGTTCTTGACTTGCATGATATGTGGTTTCAACAAGACGGTGCCACATGCCACACAGCACGCGAAACAATGGCGCAATTGCGAGGCGAGTTTGGTGAACAGTTAATTTCACGTTTCGGGCCGGTCAATTGGCCGCCTAGATCGTGCGATTTGACACCATTAGATTATTTTTTGTGGGGGTATGTCAAGGCTAATGTCTATAGGGACAAGCCCGCTTCGATTGACGCACTGGAAGCCAACATCCATGCATTCATTCGTGAGATACCGACCGATATGTGTGAAAGAGTATGCCAAAATTGGACTCGGCGGATGGGCTACCTGAGACGCAGCCGCGGTCAACATTTGCATGAAATTATCTTTAAACATTAAATTGCAAGGTTCAAACTATCGATTCAAATAAATATTTCATTAATTTTTTTCGAATTTTTTGTGTTTTTTTTTTTTTTTAAGTTCTAAGCCTCTTAAAAAATCACCCGTTACAAACAAATAATAAAGGGACAATCAAAACGAAAACACTGTTGGCTCTCACCCTTATAAATTTTGTTCTCAAAAGCTTCAAAACCGAAAGTTCTTTCATAAAAACCATTGAAAAAGCTCTATTGTATTGTTGCGACTTGGCAAAGGCAACTCTGTTGGAATGTTAATTTTATTTCAAACAGCGAAGGTAGAAGCGAAAGCGAATGCCTTTGGCATTGAAAGGCAACGGTCATGTTGTAGCGTAGAGAATGTTTCAAAGAATTACAACAACAATTCCTGTATGTTAATCAGTAGCTTAGTATCTTTTTCAGTGGCAGATTTGTTATTTTAGTTTTGTGATGGTATACACAGCCACCACTGTTTTGAAAAAGGCTCTCCCATAAGCCCTGTACTGACAATTTTTGCTGAACAGGCTATAGGTATACAAACATTTGTGTGTATAGTCTGCATTTGGATTTAAAAAAGTTAATAAAAACTGCAATTATCTGTACTTTAATATCTTCGACTTGCTGGTTAAGAACATTTTGATGAAATTCGGTAAAGCTTTAAACAAGTAAGTGGAAATTATCATTTTCTCTAGCTTATTATTGCTCATCCTTCATAACCACAGCAGCAAGTTCGAGCGATTTAATCGTCCCATTTATTATTTTCAGGTAGCTAGGTATTCATTAGGGGAGTTCACATGGACCAACATGTTGACCAACATTGCTTGACAACCATCGATGTATGATCATTTAAACGCAAAACCAACCATTTCATCCAACTTTGTTGTATGGTTTTCATCAAAATATTTTGAAAACTGTTTCGATTCCATCAAGCAATGTTGTCCAACCATGTTGTTCCATGTGAACTCCCCTATTCAACACATTCAATTGTAACGATTACTTCAAGTAATCAAAGCAATCGATTACTTTTCTAAGTAACGATTACCTTACCAAGAACGATTATTTTGATTACTTTGATTACTTTGATTACTTTGGTTACTTTTATTACTTTGATTACTTTGATTACTTTCGTTACTTTCGTCACTTTTTGGATTTGATTACTTTTGATTACTTGTCGTTACTTTTGGATTTGGGTACTTTTGATTACTTTGGGATTTTATTATTTTAAATTGCATTTGGGTTTGATTACTATTGAGTCTTGGGTTTCGAGCTCCGGAAACGTGAATAAAGTAGGTAAACATTTCTATAGATATTTCTTTGTTTAGCTGTGTGAAGTCAGAACCCCGACCTCAAAATTTTTGGGTTTTTTTATCGGATTCGTTTGTCCATCGTTAGTCCACGTTTGTCCAACCATTAAAATCGTTTGTCCACCCCCAGGATAAAAGATATTCGACTTTTCTTTTTTTATGGCAAACCTCGAAAAACAACAAAGTCCTCTAGCATCCCCAAATGAAGTCATAGGGGGTTTCGGCTGATTGGGTTCGTTTGTCCACCAGCTCAATATAAAAATCCATTAAAAAAAGTTTGTTGCCCACCCCAGGAAAAAAAATATTCAACTTTTCTTTTTTGCACTGAAAAACAAAAAGTGCTCCAAAGTCCCCAAATGAAATCTTAGGGGGGTGGAGTCAATTGTGTTCGTTTGTCCAACGGCTCGATTTAAAAATTCGTAAAAAAAATTGTTTGTCCACCCTCTGAGAAAAAGTTATTCAACTTTTCATTTTTGCACTAAAAAACAAAAAAGGGCTCCAAAACCCCCCAAATGACAAAAAGTCCTCTAGCATCACCAAATGAAGTCATAGGGAGTTGGGGCTGATTGAGTTCGTTTGTTCACCAGCTCAACATGAATCCATTAAGAAAATATAGTGAAATATAATATAATTATATCAAATAAAATAAAATAAAATAAAATAAAATAAAATAAAATAAAATAAAATAAAATAAAATAAAATAAAATAAAATAAAATAAAATAAAATAAAATAAAATAAAATAAAATACCTAAAATAAAATAAAATTAAATTAAATTAAATTAAATTAAATAAAAAAAATTAAATTAAATTAAATTAAATTAAATTAAATTAAATTAAATTATAATCACCGAAAACGAACTTAACGTCTACATGCGAGCAGCGGAGATGTGCATGAACCATTTTGTGATCAGAGATCGTTTTTACAAAATAGATTCTGGGACGAGTATGGTAAATCCATTATCTCCGTTAATAGCAGAAGTGTTCATGTCAAAGTTTGAAATTGATCTGAAATCACGAAACCTGTTACCAAGAATTTGGCATCGTGACGACGTGTTTGCGATAATCAAAAGAAGTGACCTAAACACCACGTTGAGCTTGTTAAATGAACAGTATTCGGAAATAAATTTCACTTGTGAAGTTGAAAATAATCAAAAACTGACTTTTTTGGACCTCGCCTTACAGAGAGACCAAAACAAAATCGAAATTTCAGTTCATTACAAACCAACAAGCACTCTCAGATACATCCCTAGTGATTCGTATTCTCCAATTCAACATAAATTAGCGGCATTTCACTCACTTGCACCTCGATTGGTAAGTTTACCTCTATCGTTGCCAAACTACATCAGAGAACACAAATACATACAAAAAGCAGCAAAAATAAATGGTTACAGCGAAGATACTATCAACAATATTATTCGGAAACATTCACAAAAACTGAAAAACGCACACCAATCAACACTGTTTCAACAACACAGAAACAACGATAAAAACGAAAATTTGAAACGCGTTTCTATTACTTTCGCTCCAAATATAACAAATGAACTAAAAACAGTCTTTCACCTGCATTACATGCAAATTGTACATACTAACCCTTTCAAATTGAAAAACCACCTTATAACACCAAAAGACAAAACCGAATCTTTGGACAAAGCAGGGATTTATCAAATCTCTTGTGGAGTTTTGCAATCGCAAATATTATGGGCAAACCAAACGATCAATTAGAAAGAGATACGGTGAGCACAAACAGTATGTCTTAAACAACGAGCCCAAGAAATCTGCGTTCGCTTCACATGTTCTTGAACAGCAGCATTTGCCTTTGTCTTCAAGTGAAGTCAAACTTGTAAAGTGCGTTAAAGACGAAAGAAAACTAGACGCATATGAAAGTATGTATATATACAAAGACAACACCACTTTGAACTTGGACAAAGGTAACATACAGTCTGAGCTATTCTGCCTACATTGATGTCACAGTCCCCAAATACGGTGTTTTGTTGCACTTTGCACCCTACTTGTGCGAGAATGATCTCCGATGCACTCCTTCGCAGATGATGGTGAAGATGATTACAAAGATGATGACAAAGATGATATAGATGCATATAGGTATATATAAAATAAGTTATACACTTTTTTGCTAACGTTAAAAATATACAACCAATTTATATTAAGTTGTGTTGCTGATGATGGGCGGTAAACTGCTCGAAATGCATTCAAGTGTTAGACTCAATAAAAATAAAAGTTTTGTTTTATTAAGAAAAATTTGAAAACTCAATTTAATGTGTGCTTTATTTCATATAAATGTTTAAATGTAAAAGAGTTTTCGTTAATCGTTTCAACTTTTTATTAAATTGGATTCTCATATTGAGCTGGTGAACAAACGAACACACTTGACTGCACCTCCCTATAATTTCATTTGGGGGTTTTGGAGCCCTTTTTTGTTTTTCAGTGCAAAAAAGAAAAGTTGAATAACTTTTTCCCTGAGGGTGGACAAACATTTTTTTTTATGGATTTTTATATCGAGCCGTTGGACAAACGAACACAGTTGACTCCACCCCCCTAAGATTTCATTTGGGGACTTTGGAGCACTTTTTGTTTTTCAGTGCAAAAAAGAAAAGTTGAATATTTTTTTTCCTGGGGGTGGGCAAACAAATTTTTTTAATGGATTTTTATATTGAGCTGGTGGACAAACGAACCCAATCAGTCGAAACCCCCTATTAGACCAGGAAAAATAGCACAAATCGTATGGGGAACTTTGAACAAATTAATTCATGAAATATTAAAATTGGAATCGACGCAGAATTGCAACGTCTACAACATATCCGAAGTCCCCCAAAATCCCCGCATTGGCTTTTTGTGTAGATGCATTATTTGAAGAGGTGCAGATGGGGAGAACTTGGAGGTCTATCAAACTAAAATATTTGTTTTGGTACAAACTAACCA
Organism: Dasysyrphus tricinctus; assembly: GCA_963921185.1. NCBI lineage: Eukaryota > Metazoa > Arthropoda > Insecta > Diptera > Syrphidae > Dasysyrphus > Dasysyrphus tricinctus. The sequence goes on along the minus strand of OY992532.1, from coordinate 131,509,933 downwards.
TACGATACATGCTTTAAATGTAGTTTTTAACGTTGAATCTAATAAAACCAAATTCAAAATGATACAACCACCCAAAAAAAAATAACAGTCCTTTTTACGTAATGATGACTTTTTTCAGGTACAACAGGTAAAATATTATCGAAAACCCTTTGAAAATAAAGGTTTGTTAATGAAATTTGGAGTGAATGTTCCATTTGTCATACGAACTAAGAATCAAGACAGTCCCCAAAAATATCCATGGTGAAAGGGTGTTTTCTTAAGGGGGATGGGCAAGTGAAGAATGCTTACCATAACACCCACGAAAAAACTCTTACACTCATGAAACTCGCCAAAAATATTAGATTTGTGATGCAACCAAGAATAAATAAAGTCCACATAAATATATTTGTTCTGGGGGATTTTTATTAAAGAGAGGGAAAATCTGGAGAGAAGTTGAAAGATTTGAGCCAAAATTCCGATTTGGTGTAATTGAGGTATATACACTAAGTATGGTATATGATTTAAGGGTATTTTTTAATGCTGACTCTAGTAAAAGCAAAACCAAAATGATACAAGCACCCTTAACAAAGTTATGGTCCTTTTCAAGCAAAAATAAATTTTTGAAATCGTATTTTCTGTAGAACAGGTCAAAATGTAACCGCCACAAAAACACTATTAAACAAAAGATATTTGTATGGACTATTGGTTACCATGACAAATTCAATATTTTTGGCGAGTTGCATGGGTGTAAGAGTTTTTCCGTGGGTGTTATGGTAAACATTCTACACTTGCCCATCCCCCTTAAAAAAAACACCCTTTCACCATAGATATTTTTGGGGACTGTCTTGATTCTTAGTTCGTATGACAAATGAAACATTCACTCTAAATTTCATTAACATACCTTTATTTTCAAAGGGTTTTCGATAATCTTTTACCTGTCGTACCTGAAAAAAGTCATCATTACGTAAAAAGGACTAAAACTTTTTTTGGGTGGTTGTATCATTTTTAATTTGGTTTCATTAGATTCAGCGTTAAAAACTACCCTTAAATTATGTATCATATGGTTTGGTTGTACCAAAACAAATATTTAAGTTTGATAGACCTCCAAGCTCTCCACGTCTGCACCTCGTCAAATGCATCTACACATAAAGCCAATGCGGGGATTTTGGGGAACTTTGGATATGTTATAGAGGTTGCAATCCTGCGTCGATTCCAATTTTAATATTTCATGAATTAATTTTTTCAACCTTGGAACCCATTTTTCCTGGCCTACTATGACTTCATTTGGGGATGCTAGAGGACTTTGTTGTTTTTCGAGGTTTGCTATAAGAAAAGAAAAGTCGAATATCTTTTATCCTGGGGGTGGACAAACGAATCCGATAATAAAAAACCAAACATTTTTAGGTCGGGGTTCTGACTTCACACAGCTTCTTTGTTTTGGTATAAGACTTTGTTAAATATAATAGGGGTATTCATGCACTTTCGTAAAACACTTGATAAGTTTACGATTTGGTTAAGTTTATCTTTTGGTTAATGAACTGTCAAATTTTGTGTGGGAAATGGTTTACACAAATTCTTTAATCTTATCCAAGGATTTTGCTGCGGAAAATTAAGTGCCCTTTCACACTAGGAAACTGAGTTGCCAGCAACTTTTAGTTTCTTGGTGAGAAGGGCAGGAGGAAAGGGGGGGCGAACAAAATCTCCCCGGTCGAGGATTTGAGGAGATTTTTTTGACATTCCCTTTCACATCTGGGTTTAGGTGTGTTCAACCAATAGACTTTCAAAGGAAATTTCAAAAATTGCCTGGAGATTTGTTTCCTCGTATGAAAGGTACAAGAGATTTTTAAGGAGATTAAAAGAAAACGTCAAAAAAATCTCCAGCAACTTGTTTCTTCGTGTGAAAGGGGACTAACCAAATATTTGGTTAAACTTATCCAAACGTCATTGTGACTTTTAGAGATTGAATTAGGCGTGTTTATGACTTTTAGAATTAGGCATGTTTACAAACATAATATATATGATATCTCAGAGGACTTAATATGCTCTGAATGTGTTCTGTAACTATCGCATTGCCATTAGTTGGTGATACAAATTGTGAATTAAAACGTAGTTTATACAAAAAAATAATTAAAAGGTCTACATTTTCTCAACGATTAAGGCTCTGCCCAAGCAACGCGTTTCTTAGTATTGAGATCTTTCATATTTTGTATCGTTGCTAATAGGTTTGTTCGATGTCAGCACTGGGGCGCACTGGGTCGCCCTGAACTCGCTCTAATGTGTTTTATGTGACACTTTTTTCACCCCAGTTTATTTGCACTGTGTTCGATGTGTGTTCGGGGCGAGCACTGAACTCGCTCTTACGCACCCCAGGTTTTTTCTCAGTGAAAGAAATCAGAGCTGCGAAATTGAAATCAGCTGTTTGTAAAAGTTGAATGTCAAAGGAAAAGGATTAACTTTGCGAATTTTTATGACGATATAAATAATAAATGTGAAATATTTTGTGCACTATTTTGTTACTTTTTATTAATTTATATATTAATAAATATAATGCTAAGGAAAATATATGGATATCTAGTGCTTGCATAAACATTTTGAAGCTGCACAAAATAGTATCCAAGCACCTTAACATTTTTATCATACAAAAGTAACACTGAGGTGTTCGATGTGAAATCAAAACCCGGGCAGCCCCCAGTTTTTTGACATTTGAATGACATTCCCCAGTGCGCTCTGGGGCAAAGAACAGCGAACAAACCTAATGATTCGCTTTAATTTCGTGTTGGTTTGGGAGAGCCTTTAGGATAGTTACTTTTTATTAAAGTAGAACGACGACGAAACTACACCAACAACGTGTTGTTTTCATTTACAACAACGTGTTGTTATTTATGTTTTTATTGTGGTCAACGAATGATTCGCACTGGTTTATAGGACTCAGATGTCATTAGCCAATGAAGAGTATCTTTCTGAACTGTCAAAACCAGAACTAAGCCATAATTCACTCTTTCTCCTTTTTTCGCTCCTACCTCAACAAGTTTCACTTTCACTTCCGTGAAGAGTACTCGGGGGCGCTCTATTCACTTCCGAAAGCAAGAGTTAACGAAAATCAAGAAAAGAATATTATGGGCGTGACATATGATTTCTTTGTATTCACTGATTTTCATCCGACCACTGCCGTGACCTTGCGACTATTATAGTTCTACCTTACAAGTCGACTATTGTCATGTATCTTAAGGTAGAACTATAATTGTCGATAGCTCACTGAAGTGTTCGGTTGAAAATGAGCGAATACATGAAAACCATACTCATCTCATCATCATCATCATCGTGTCCTGTTACCCCGGCTGGGGCAAAGGGCGTCAACAAAACGTCTCTATCCTTCACGATCTGCTGCAAGGTACTCATCTCACGGCAGTGAAATTGACATTTGGTGAAGTTGGAACGAAAAAAAGAGAGGGATGATTCATTTTACTTAAGTGGAATATTCCTCACTTCTTCTCTTGACTGTTTGGAAAGAGATTTTTCGTGGGTTTTTAACATTAGATTTCGACTTTTGGTTTGAGAAAGCCCAAATAGTTCTAGCTTTACATTTTGTTTTATCCTTCCGAGTTTCCACTTCACGTTTGTTCTGGAGAGGTTCTCTATTTAAAAATTACTACGTTTACAAGCAGGATCGGGAGCTCCAGGTCTTTTGTCACTTCAGTTGAGTTGAAATGGTATTGAGATTCCAGCAAAATGAATGGCATTGATGTATTTATTTCAATGCAAAACTTACTTACTTACTATACGTATCTATTAAAACAAATCTATATTTGTACATACACATGCAAATAAACAGACCATAATGCATTATCTGTAAAACCAACCCCTCGACCCAAGCCGAACGCGCCCAAATATTTGACGTTTAACGAACAGCTGATTCAATTACACAGCATTTAACCAAATTAATAAAAAGGTCGTTCATGCAAACTTTTGCGTAAAATTATCATTTTACACAATTTGTAAACTTACGACGTTGCATGAATACCCTTAATATTTTAACGGCGAAGTACTGCGAAAATATACAGGCCAATATTTAAGCCAATTTATATGAAGCAAAAATGATTTGCCTGAGGGTGGTCCGAAAAAAAAAACTTTCAAAATTTTGGGATTCAAATTGATTTAAATCATACGAAAATTGCTTGAAGCGCTCATTTTGAGAAAAAAAATTGTAAAACATTAAATTGTCCGAAACCCTCGGAACTTCGTTGTTTCTTAAGCGATTTCATTGAAATTGACAACAGTAATTGCTGATATAGAATTAAAAGAGAAAAAATATGTTCAAAACAGGGTGTTCCAAAAATATGTCAACATATTGAACTTCGTTGTTCCTTGAGCGATTTCAACGAAATCAACAGCAGTAATAGCTGATATAGAATTAAAAAGAAAAAAATATTTTCAACAGGGTGTCCCAAGAAAAAATTTCAATATATTGCAACTTCTCTGTTCCTTGAACAATTTCAATGAAATTTACACAGGTGATAGTTGATAAAGAATTTAAGAGAAACAAGTATGTATCTTCAAAACATGGTGCTTCAAAAAATGTCAAGACTTCTTTATTTTATTTTTATTTTTATGTTAATGAAATTGATACAGGTGATAGCAGATACAGAATTAAAAAAAAAATAGTTTTCTAAGGTGTTTCAAGAAATGTCACCTTTGATACTAAATTCGAGTGATGGTCAAAGTTTCACCATTCCACCCCACATAAAAGGTTAAAAAGAATTATACATGTAAGAAAAAAAATTAACTAAAATTATGAGTTTTTAATGTGACCAATTATTTAGATTTAATAGTTTTAATGTTTTCTTGGGCTTTTTTGGTCAATTTTGTTTAATTATGCAAATTAAAACACGTACATAAAGTTTTTTCCCGACGTTTCGCTGGAGTTTCTCAGCATCTTCAGGGGCGTTTATTATGTCTACATATATATATAAATACAAATTAACAATTTTTTTACTATTTAGTTTTAAATTAGCAAATAATATTTCCAAACTTACTTTACTTTTATTGCATTTTAAATTTAAAAAATTGCATCGTTCCCTACATCCAACATCAACAAACGGCACAGTTTTAATAAGTTAAATAAATAAATAAATAACATTTAAAATTTTTAAACTTGACAAATAAAAAAATTAAACTTCTTAACACAAACATAAATATCACAGTATGGCAATGTTGTAAACAGAATTGGTTCCGTCAATGTCTTCTTTTAAATTCATGGAAGTAGTTCTCTTCTGCTGAATTCGTAGGCTTTCTCAAGTATACCTCGTCACTCCTCTTCTCTCTTTGTACAATATCTTTGCATTGTCGATGTCAGCTTCGTGTCCAGTCTCTAAGATGTGTTGCGATAACCCCGTTGACTCTCTTTTGTTTTTTATGTCTCTCTTGTGTTCTGTCATTCTTGTAGCTAGTGCTCGCTTAGTCGTGCCGATGTAAACCAAGTTACAATCTTCGCCCTCTTTTCCATTACTAATCTAAAATCAGTTCTCAAGTTTTTTATTCATAATAATGAACTCTTAAAAAAATGTCATATTAATTGATAGGTCCGCATCTCATGTGCATTCTGGAGTAAGGCCTATAATTACCTTTTTATTGAATAGGTATAATTAATAGACTCCACAAAAATTAAGCTCACAGTCTTTGATTATGAACAGTTTTTCTGTTTGTTTTCTAAAAAAAATAACTACTTTTTACTCATAAATGAACTCTGAAAATTTCATCCAAAGCTTAAGAGCCATTTCTGAGAAACCAGTAAATAATAAAAGTTGGCGTATAGCAGTAGGCGGATTCCAGTGAAGCTTTTTTTATTTTTTTTTTCTGTATCAGATATTACTGCTGTCAATTTCATGGAAATCGCTCAGGAAACAACGAAGATGCAATATGTTGACATATTTTTGGAACACCCTGTTTTGATTTTTTTTAATTCTATATCACCATTACTGCTGTCAATTTCATTGAAATCGCTCGAGGAACAGCTGAATTGCAATATGTTGACATATTTTTGGAATACCCTGTTTTGAAAATGTTTTTTCTTTTTAATTCTATGTCAGCCAGCTATTACTGCTGTTTTGAAAATATTTATTTCTTTTTTATTTCTATATCAGATATCACCGGTGTCAATTTCATTGAAATCGCTCAAGGAACAACGAAGTTCCGAGGGCTTTGGAATTTTTTTTTCTCAAAGTGAACGCTTCAAGCAATTTTCGTATGAATCAATTTGAATCCCAAAACTTCGATAGTTTTTTTTTTTGGACCACCCTCAGGCAAATAATTTTTGCTTCTATATACCTAATATGGCTTAAATATGGACCTGTATATTTCGCAGTACTTCGTAGTTAAAATATTATATTTTACAAGGGTTTAATCCAAAACAAAGAAATATCCATAAAAGATTGTTTTTTCTCGTTTTTTGGATCATTCCTGTACTGAAATGGTTACCTACTACATCCTGGTTTCTGGAGCTCACAACCCAAAACTCCAAGTAATCAAATCCAAATCTAATAGCCCGGGAGCTGGCGACATTTTGGGTGCAAGATAATGATAAATAATGAAATGTTCTTAAATGTGTTGTACTACTTGAGTTAAGCTACAAAATCGATGCCTGCCGCCTGCACAGTGGGGCGTTTATTTTTGGCGAATTTTGAAAGTGAAAAGAAAAATGGGGTGGCATGTCATATTTGATAAAGATGAAACCACCTGGAAATGGTAATTGGCATTGAGCTTAGAAAAAAACATGCCTGCCACCTGGACAGTGGGGCCAAATAGTCCTGCCGGCGGCCTATAGTTGCAAAAAACACCGAAAAATTGTCATATTTGATAAAGGAAGGAATTGATCCCATTCGATAGTCGAACATTTAAACTACTAGAAAAACCATGCCTGCCACCTGGATAGCGGGGCTAAGTCGTCGGCAGGATTGAAAGGAGTAATACACCCACGCAATTCGTTGAAGCGTTATTATTTTTTGTATGGCCTTAAGTTTAAGAAAACGAAAATGTTTTGAATGATTTCCATAGATTTTTAGACATAGACTTAGAAAAAAATACTTTCCGTTTCAAAAAGCGTTGTCAAATCATAAAAAAGGGTAAAAGGGGAAAAACTCATATTTTTTTCGTGTATCTTTGTTTAAAAATGTAATGTATTTTCAGAATTTTGATGATGTGATTGTAAGGAAAGGAATCCAAAACTACAAAAAAGAGGTGACATGGGACTAAGGGGGTTGAAACCCCCTTTTTCGATTTTTTGCCCCACCATCAAAAATAATTAGGTAAATCATTTATGGTTTTTTTTTTTTGTAGAAATCTTTTCCATATTACATAAATATAAAATGAAAGGGGAAATGGGGCACAAACTACCCTTTCACGATTTGTTTCCATCCACATATCATAAGGTACACTTAAAATAATATGTGACTGAAAAGTCTTCTCATTTTTGTAATAACTGCATCATTCTCCTCTTCAAATTTACAACAGCTTTAATAATTAATATAAACTGTTTTACTTCTGAAAAAGTAGTCATTGCCGAATGAAATCAAAATGTATATTAAGAAATTGATACTTTTGATTAAAAGAGAAAAACAGTTATAAAAAAGTTGTCAAGTTGTGAAAAATTCTGAGATCGAATCTAGCCTAAAGTCGACTTTAACAAAGACATCCTTAGAAATAAAACACAAATTTTACCACTAAATACTTAGAAGCACGTCAAGTTAAGTCTAAAATGATCTAATCTAAGCATTTAGAAGTGAAATTTGTGTTTTGTTTCTACAGATGTTTTTGTTAAAGACGACTTTACCTAAATTCGGATCTATTACTCAGGGCCAATGTATGTAGATATCAAAGAACTATCGATAAGTACTGCCATCATATAAAGTTAAAAAAAAAGAGTTGCTAACATTTTAACATTGTAAAAGTTAAATATTTTTAATTTTTAAATTATAAAAAAAAGTTATAATAAAAATATAAAATCTGATTTACCAAAGCAATTATTTTGCTAGGTTTAAATTTTGCGAAACAAAATCATTTTTAAAAGTATTGTTTGCTTTTTGCTCTAAAAGAACATATTGTCAGCTTTCTGTCAAAACCTTCTAAGCAAATGTTCAAAACACATTTGCTTAGAAGACACAAAAAAACTGATTTAAAAAGTATTAAATACAAATAAGTTCTTAGATAGTTGGAGGTTTTAAAACTGATTGATAGAACCAAGAGGAACCAACAGTTACGAGACATTTATATTTGAATTCAGTCCTTTGATCTGAAATACATTAAAATGCCATTTTAAGACTTACGAAGGTTTGACAGAAGGCCGACGATATATCGCTCATTTAAAAGAACACCGTCATAACTCAAAATTTGGTGTTTTGAGATAAATGCGATTGAAAGTTTCGTTTTTGTGAAAAATATATGAAAAAACGACTATGGTGCAACAAACAAAACGTTCGTATGGCAAATGGAGATGAGCTTTCGATGTAATTTTTTCACAAAAGTAAAGATAACAAGATTAAGCATACAATGTTATACCCAGTTCAAAACTGTCAATTTTTGAGTTATGACGGTGTTCTATTAAATGAGCGATATGTATAATAATTTTTGATAACCCGGGACGCTGAGCGCAGGCGGAGCGGAAGCCGAGCGGAGGCGGAGTGGACGCCAGGCGGACGCTGAGCGGGGGCGGAGCGGACACCGAGCGGAGGCAGAGCGGAGGCGGAGTGGAAGCTGAGCGGAGGTGGAGTGGACGCCGAGCGGAGGCGGAGCGGACGCTGAGCGGAGGTGGAGTGGAAGCCGAGAGGAGGTGGAGCGGACGTTGAGCGGAGGTGGAGTGGAAGCCGAGCGGAGGGCGAGTGTAGGCCGAGCGGACGCTGAGCGGAGGCGGAGCGGACGCCGAGTGGAGGTGGAGCGGACACCGAGCGTAGGTGGAGCGGACGCTGAGCGGAGGTGGAGCAGACGCTGAGTGGAGGCGGAGCGGAAGCCGAGTGGACGCCGAGTGGAGGTGGAGCAGACGCTGAGCGGAGGCGGAGCGGACGCCGAGCGGAGGTGGAGCAGACACTGAGTGGAGGTGGAGCGGACACCAAGCGGAGGTGGAGCGGACGCTGAGCTGAGGTGGAGCAGACGCTGAGTGGAGGCGGAGCGGAAGCCGAGTGGACGCCGAGTGGAGGCGGAGCGGACGCTGAGCGGAGGCGGAACAGACGCCGAGCGGAGGTGGAGCAGACGCTGAGCGGAGGCAGAGTGGACGCTGAGCGGAGGCGGAGCGGAAGCCGAGCGGTGGTGGAGTGGACGCCGAGCGGAGGCGGAGTGGACGCCGAGCGGAGGCGGAGCAGACGCTGAGCGGAGGCGGAGCAGACGCTGAGCGGAGGTGGAGTGGAAGCCGAGAGGAGGTGGAGCGGACGCTGAGCGGAGGTGGACTGGAAGCCGAGCGGAGGGCGAGTGTAGGCCGAGCGGACGCTGAGTGGAGGCGGAGCGGACGCCGAGTAGAGGTGGAGCAGACACCGAGCGGAGGTGGAGCGGACGCTGAGCGGAGGTGGAGCAGACGCTGAGTGGAGGCGGAGCGGAAGCCGAGGAGACGCCGAGTGGAGGCGGAGCGGACGCTGAGCGGAGGTGAAGCAGACGCTCAGTGGAGGCGGAGCGGAAGCCGAGTGGAGGTGGATCGGATGCCGAGCGGGGGCGGAGCGGACGCAGAGCGGAGGCAGAGCGGACGCTGAGCGGAGGCGGTGCGGAAGCCAAGCGGAGGTTGAGCGGACGCCGAGCGGAGGTGGAGCAGACGCCGAGCGGAGATGGAGCGGACGCTGAGTGGAGGCGGAGCGGACGCCGAGTGGAGGTGGAGCGGACGCCGAGTGAAGGCGTTGTGGACGCTGAGCGGAGGCAGAGCGGACGCTGAGCGGAGGCGGAGCGGAAGCCAAGCGGAGGTTGAGCGGACGCCGAGCGGAGGTGGAGCGGACGCCGAGCGGAGGTGGAGCGGACGCTGAGTGGAGGCGGACCAGACGCTGAGCGGAGGTGGAGCAGACGCTGAGTGGAGGTGGAGCGGAAGCCGAGTGGACGCCGAGTGAAGGCGGAGCGGACGCTGAGCGGAGGCGAAGCGGACGCTGAGCGGAGGTGGAGCAGACGCTGAGCGGAGGCGGAGTGGAAGCCGAGTGGAGGTGGAGTGGACGCCGAGCGGAGGCGGAGCGGACGCCGAGCGGAGGCGGAGTGGACGCCGAGTGGAGGCGGAGTGGACGCCGAGTGAAGGCGTTGCGGACGCTGAGCGGAGGCGTAGCGGATGCTGAGCGGAGGCAGAGCGGAAGCCGAGCGGAGGTTGAGCGGACGCCGAGCGGAGGTGAAGCGGACGCCGAGCGGAGGCGGAGCGGACGCTGAGTGGAGGCGGACCAGACGCTGAGCGGAGGTGAAGCAGACGCTGAGTGGAGGTGGAGCGGAAGCCGAGTGGATGCCGAGTGGAGGCGGAGCGGACGCTGAGCGGAGGCGAAGCGGACGCTGAGCGGAGGTGGAGCAGACGCTGAGCGGAGGCGGAGTGGAAGCCGAGTGGAGGTGGAGTGGACGCCGAGCGGAGGCGGAGCGGACGCCGAGTGGAGGCGGAGTGGACGCCGAGTGGAGGCGGAGTGGACGCCGAGTGAAGGCGTTGCGGACGCTGAGCGGAGGCGTAGCGGATGCTGAGCGAAGGCGGAGCGGAAGCCGAGCGGAGGTTGAGCGGACGCCGAGTGGAGGTGAAGCGGACGCCGAGCGGAGGCGGAGCGGACGCTGAGTGGAGGCGGACCAGACGCTGAGCGGAGGTGGAGCGGACGCCGAGTGGAGGTGCAGCGGAAGCCGAGTGGAGGCAGAGCGGACGCTGAGAGGAGGCGGAGCGGAAGCCGAGCGGAGGCGGAGCGGACGCTGAGCGGAGGCCGAGTGGAGACCGAGCAGAGGCTGAGCGGAAGTGGAGCGGACGCCGAGCGGAGGCGGTGCGGACGCTGAGCGGAGGTGGAGCGGAAGCCGAGTGGAGGTGGATCGGATGCCGAGCGGGGGCGGAGCGGACGCAGAGCGGAGCTGGAGCGGAAGCCGAATGGAGGCGGAGCGGACGCTGATCGGAGGTGGAGCGGACACCGAGCGGAGGCGGAGCGGCCGCTCCCACATAACAATTTTCCCTCGGTAAGGTCCAATTTTTGAATTTCATGAAATTACTACCTCTACATGTCCTGTATTGAGGTTGTACATGGAAGTTTTGAATCTTCGAGGGTTTATTTTTGTCAACAGCTTCATTGAAACCTATTAAAGCTTTACTTCCAAATTATTTACAAGCTTGTATGTGTGCAGCTTCCTTAATATTCAAATAAGGCTTCTTTAAACTCATTTGTAGAAGCACGGGAAATAAAAGCAAAGAAAAAGCTTTTTTTAAGAAGCTCCATCAAAGAGTTTGTTGATGCCTGTCCACAAAAGCCTGAAGCAAGCTGTTATTTTGTTTTGAGAAGCATTTATTTCGAAGAGATTGTCTCAGCGAAGTGATGTCAACTAATTTTGATTGTATAAGTCATCTGAATACAAACTAGATACAACCATGTTTTGATTATTTATCAGATGCCTATGCAGGAAGCATTCTTTTCGACAAGTAGGTTTGAGAGAAGTGATGGTACTAAAATTAGTTTGTTTCGGTCCTGTGAAAAACACAAGCTCGATACAAACATAATTTTGTGTACTGTTGGATACATTCAGAACGAAGCATAATTTTCGATTTGGTGGTCTCAGCGAAGTGCACAATCGTTGTGTGTCAAAACAAGTTAAAATAGCATCAAAAAAATGTACTTTATGCTATATTTCGACTTAAGATGAGTCAATGATTAAAATATTCTTCATCTGTAATTGTATAGAATTTTTTGGAATCATAGGTTAAATTTTTGAATTTTTTGAAATTATTACCTCTACAGGGTCTGTATTGAGGTTGTACATCGAAGTTTCGAATCTTTGAGGCTGTATTTTTGTCAACAGCTTCATTGAAACCTACTAGAGGTGTACTTCCAAATTATTAACAAGCTTATAGGTGTGCAGCTTCATTAATATTTCGCCAATAAGGCTGTCACAAACTCCGTTGTAGAAGTACGCGAAATAAAAGCAAGACAAAGCTTTCTTTAAGAAGCTCCATCAAAGAGTTTGTTGAAGCCTGCTCACAAAAGCCTGAAACAAGCTGTTATTTTTGTTTGAGAAGCATTTATTTCGATGAGATGGTTTCAGCGAAATGATGTCAACTTATTTTGTTTCTATTAATCCTGTAAACAAAAGTCCGATACAAGCATAATTGGTTTGTTCTGACAGACGCATGCGCAGGAGGCAATGATTTCGATTAGTTTGTCTTAGCGGAGTTATTTCAAAGTGAATCATGAGAGCTGAGATACATCTGAGGTTACCATTATATCTTTTCTGTAGTTCATCCGGTAAGAATTTCCTCATTATTAATTTCGAATATTTTGGTAATTTATCCTGAATATTATTTTAAAAAGAAATATTTGTAGCTATGTCCAATGGAAGAAAATATTTTCAATATTCTACGATCATTGACAAAGTAAAAAAGCTCAGATTATAAATTATAGCTTATGAATTATGCAAACAAAGGTGACTTTTTACTAATTTAGTTTATAAATCATCTTTTTTTGCTTTTTATTGCTGAAAATAATATTATAGTGAAGTTCGTTTTTGAAGTCATTGTTGAGTCTTCAGATACTCCATTATTTTTTCCATTAGTAAAATGTATTAGAAATGGATTGAATTTGATTATTTGTGTATTTTCTGAGATCTACTGCGGTATATTGGAATCTACTGCGTTTTTTCCTCATATATACTGCGCGCAATTATCTATAGGGTGGCTGCTTACAAGTACAAGTAACTGATAATTTCATACCTTGTCCCACGAATCCCAGTTAATAGCACGGGTTCTCTTGGCCTCCGTTCTATCTTCCATTGTCAAATATTTGTATCTTTTGAATTGAAAGTTTTCAAAGCGGCAACAACTTTTTTTTAAGACAACTGAGTGACAGCCAAGCTATATTATGACGGCTTAATGTAATAGATTTTCGCTCTTTGGTACTTTTTTTGACACAAGAGAAATGTTTTATGAATAAGAATTAATGCAACTTTGAATAGTGGCTACATAAGTCCTTATGCAGTGCATAACACCCCGACTCCAAAGGGCATACAGATGTCCAACATCACAACCACAATACAATCAACAATCAACAGATTTTTTCTCGCTGGGCAAATCACCACTACTTCTATCTTTTGCAATCATACACGCCCTTTAGACACCAGTGCCGAGATTCAGCTATTTCAGCGAGTGAGATGAGATGACTCGACTTACTCGCCGACTCATCTCACTTCACTCGCAAAAGTGATACAGCTATTCAAGTGAAATGAGTAAGTTCGAATTTAGTTTCGAACATGATACAAAGAATAAATATAATAGAGCCAAATTCAACCTCCTTGTCACACTCGTACGTTTGATATTCTGTTTCACATCACCCCTAATGGAAGCGAATTGAAATAACAAATACAACAATGTAAAAATTGAAATATTAATAATGGAGTATCTTTTGTATCAATTTTTTTTTTCGTAATTAAAGTTGAATGTGCGTTTTTACCCTTGAGAAATATAATTCTATTATACATTATGTGCATATGATAATAAAATAAGATTTTTCAATCAATAAAAGGGTAGTTGTAGCCTATTGAATAGACCTTTTAAAAAGGAACAATTACGTGCAAGGGTTTTTATTATTGAATATGTTTGTTTGGCCCATAGGCATGCTTAAAACCGAAAATGCTACTAAATTCACCCGTGCGTTTATGAGAGAATGGTCACACTGGCCACTTTTCAGTATTTTTGGTATAACTCGAAAACTAAGCCGAATTTGACAATTTTACATTTAATACTTTTTGTTCAAAATTTAATTTTCTATCGAAATGGATAGTTTGGAAAATTTCTTAAAAAAATTTAAGCAGGAAAAGTAAACAAAAACCAACATACAAAAATCGAAAAATCAAAGATTTTTAAATTTTTTTCTAAATTGCGCATAACTTTTTTCGGAGCAAAGATACGCTCAAGACATGCACAAACAAAGTAAACTGGAATCTTACGGCCTTAATATGACATGTTAAAAAAGCCATTTTATTTAAAAATTGACAGAGATATAGCCATTCAAACTTTACCATTTCTTATCATTTTCCGCAGTTTTTGCCTGAAAGCCTATTTTTTGATACTTTATGACAAATTTAACGTTCCTAGCACCTAATACCAAATCTTATGTTAATCGGACCAGCCGTTCGGTCTGTAGGTCTGAACGCATTTAAAAACAGCCGAAAAACGAAATTGCGAACTTACATCCTATTCATAAATTTTTTATAGTTCTAATGTCATATTATAACAAAAATTTTATTTCGAAAATTTGAACGAAAGTGAAATTTGCCATATTGTACCGAAAAAGGGACTTTTGGGCCAAAACTGCGAAAAATTATAAGAAATGATAAGGTTTGAATGGGAATATCTCTGTCAATTTTGAACAAATATTAATTTTTGAACATGCCATATTAAGGCCTTTAGTCTCTACTTTGTTTTGTCTGTGCATGTCTTGACCCTATCTTTGCTTCAAAAAAAGTTATGCACAATGTATTAAAAAATTTAGATATCCTTAATTTTTTGATTTTTTTTAAGTTGGTTTTTGTTAACTTTTCCTGCTTAAATTTTTTCGTAAAATTTTTTGAACTATCCATTCCAATAGACAATTTAATTTTGAACAAAAAGTATTAAATGTAAAACTGTCAAATTCGGCTTAGTTTTCGAGTTCTACCAAAAATACTGAAAAGTGGCCAGTGTGACCATTCTCTCAGAAACGCATGGTGAATTTAGTAGCATTTTTGGTTTTAAGCATGCTTATGGGCCAAACAAACATATTCAATAATAAAAACCCTTGCACGTAATTGTTCCTTTATACCTCTCATTTTCCGGTCTATTCAATAGGCTATTGTTTTTATCTACATATTTACATTGTTGTTTTTTTATTTAATTTTCTATCCATGAATAGGAATTCTTGAGAAAAGCACACATACCTATCCAAAAGTGGAAATTTACCAACACATACACCAAGTCACTGCGGAAATATCTGGCGATATTCGAATTAGCGGTTTCGAATTAGCTTAATCTCGGCACAGATAACAGTAAAGAGACTTTCTTCATATATCAAGCTACCTCGAGATACAACGAAAACCAGAAAAAAACTCACACGCACGTGAAATGTCACATCTCATGGCCAAGGTTTGAACAGCATACATATCGTGTTCAAAAATTGGTTTTCTTCGAAATGTCGTCGACAAGACATGGATTTTTCTGGCTCCATTGGATTTTTATTAGACATGTTCATAGTCTTGGCATCGTTCATGGCAGGTGGAGCCAGCATGTAACTATTCATCTGTGCCGAGATTCAGCTAATTCGAGGCCGCAGGGAGTGAGTGAGATGAGTCACTTTTCGTCGAAAATCGATTCAGGGCACGAGTACGATAACTCAGGCGCCAAGAAATAATAACGGTTTTTTGTAGAACAGTTTAATACAAGCATTTTTTACTATAGGAGGGGGGGTCTATCTCACCCCGTTTGGGCGGGAGGAGCAATTTCATAAAAACAGTACCAAAAATGTAAGAAAAATATTAAAAAATAACGGTTATACTTACAACAAAGTATTATACCTTTATTTAAAGCCAATACTCTGTTCTATTAGCCAGTTTTTGAATCAAGTGAAATCTAAGCATGGTTTTTGAAAAAATGAATTTTAAACTCAAAATTTGCGAGAAAAAAGCATAAAAAATAGGTTTAAAGTGTAATTTCTCAAAACTGTAAAATTATATATCTTTTTTTTCTGAAATTCGTTGCTCTTATTAATTCTTAATTGAAAACTGAAGACTAGATGATTCTATGTCTTCTAGTTTTTGAAAAAATCGATAATTACATTTTTGGTACTGTTTTTATGAAATTACCCCTCCCGCCCAAACGGGGTGAGATAGACCCCCCCCTCCTATAGTAAAAAATGCTTGTATTAAACTGTTCTACAAAAAACCGTTATAATTTCTTGGTGCCTGAGTTATCGTACTCTCCCCCTATTCAGTTAGCAAAAGGGAGTGAGTGAGCGAGTGAAATGAAATGTCAGATTACTCGCCAGATATTTCCGCAGTGACTTGGTGTATGTGTTGGTAAATTTCTAGTTTTGGATAGGTATATGTGCTCTTCTCAAGAATTCCTATTCATGGATAGGAAACGAAATGAAAAAACAACAACGTAGATAAAAACAACTACCCTTTTATTGATTCTTTAATTTTATTTTATTATCATATTGTTAAATGACATTGCACGAGGGAAAAAAATGATCCTTTCCCTCAGTTAACACGGTTAAATAACTACCCCTTTCCAATGGAAACGAAAGAGGCCAGCGATCGTGTGGTTGGAAGGAGAAGGGCGAAATGAAGTCATTCTACTTTTAGCTATGAAAAGGTGCGGTCGCTGGTCACTTGTAGTTAATTCCTAATGCCGGATTTACACGAATGGAAAGCTGCCAGTATAATGACAAAAAGAATGAAATTGTCCATTCTTTTGTTGTTGCTTTTGTCATTATACTGGCAGTTTTCCAATCGTGTAAATCCGGCATAAAGGAACGTTTTTACTCGTTTCATTTCAGAAGTGCGATCTAAGAACCACGTGCTGTGCAAAAGAATAATTAATAAAAAATACAACTATCAAATAAGGGTGCTCTACTTTTTTTTACTCCCCATAAAACCTTATGGTTATTTAATAAAGGTTTAGTGTGTGTTGCTGGCAAAGCCAACCCCCCGTTGGTCTAGTGTGTCTATGATGTCGTGTGCGTTGTCCTTCACCCTAACTAATAAACCATCGGAGCGGCGCGCGTCTGTCGGGTTGTAGAGAAAGGAAAATCATTTAAAAAAAAAAGAAGGAATACCTATACCTACCTAATTAATATTGCATCTTACAGATTTCTCAGTGATATTTTGAATCTTAACGTTTTTTTTCGAATAATATTGGTGCCCCTTTCGTATATATATGAATGTGTATTTTGTGGACTGGTCATCTGGAAGGTTACAGTTTGAAAAATAATAAAAACAACCCTTTTCCCCATCTACGCGTGTGCCTGTGATCTGTTGAATGTGTGACAAAGAATTTTCCCTTTCGAGCTGTGTTGTTGACGGTGAAGATAGTTAAAAAAAAAAAAAAATTTGTATATCTGTGCTTGTGCTGTCGCTCTCGTTGGCTTCCGAATATTCCCCTTCCGGTTGAATGTGTGCTGCGTGACATTTGCGTGTCTGTTCTGACCTGCGTCGTCGACGGTAGAGATATTTTAACAAAAAGTTGTATCTATGCTGGTGCTTTCCCTGTCACTGTTAAAGGTTTATTCTCCTTCCCATTGAAATTGCGGTATTTGTGGATCTTTTTCTCATTGTTTTTTTGCTCTCCCTTTTGAGCTGTAGTGTTGACGCTTGAGATAGCAAACAAAAACTTTTATTTGTGCTTGTGTTGTAAGTTGCTGTTGCTGGGTGATTACACTCATACTTGTTTTGATTTTTATTCCTTCTGCATTTTTCCAAAATGAGTGGGCCAACTAATAGTCGTCGAAAGAGAAAGAATGAAGAGTCACGTTTGACAGAACTTCTGGACTTACGTCAACACGACGGCCAGATTCATTGAGAATGCCACTAAATGAAGTTAAATCTTTAATTAGGGAATACGAACCGGGGGTGACGACTTTAACTCCAACACAGTGGGTGGACAGCATTGAGAGATCGGCCACCATTTACGGGTGGAGTTCACTCGAAAGCCTGTTCTTTGCAACGGCTCTGTTAAAAGGGACGGCAAAGCATTGGCACGAAAGTAAGGGGATAGAGGTCAACTCGTGGGACTTATTCAAAAAATATTTCATAAAAGGATTTCCCGAAACCACGAGCAGCAACAAACTGTTAATAGAAATTTTAAAAAGGGAAAGAGCCAGTGACGAATCTATCGACGATTAATTTTATGGTATGTCATCTATGGCACATCGAGCGGGGTTAGGTGAAAAGGAAACCATGCAGCACATAGTCGCGGGCTTGAAAGATGCTTCGTTGATTGCAGTGATTGATGCTAGGAAACCCGGAAATTTGAGTGAACTTCTCCAAGAAATAAAGCTCTAGGAAGCCGCCATAGAATATAGGGTGACCAGGAAAGAATTTCACAGGCAAGCGGGGAATCCTCCGAAGCAAGGGTATGATGCGAATCCAGAGCGACGACGACTGGCTCGATATTCGCCGTATTCAAGGGAACGACCTATGCACAGGGACAACTATAACAAGCCTCCCTCCACCTGGAGTGCCCCACGACCTGCTCCAGGACGTTTGTGCTACACATGCCGGAAACCAGGCCACATCTCGTATCAATGTCCAACCACTAAATTCAAGAGTCCAGAGAACGTTGTTCAAAAGAATATCATGAAGCAAATTATCGAAAGGACAAACCCCAACGAATGCTATCAGCAAGTATATGTTGAGGGATGTCAACTGGACGGCTTCATCGATCTCGATAGCGACTGTACGACAATGAAAGCTAGCATGGCTAAAGAGCATAACTGGTCTCACACGGAGACCGATATGGTTTTGCAGGGGTTCGGCGGTGGAAACTGTAGAGCAACGGGACAGATGTTACGTGAGGTGAGGGTTGGAACGGTTGTGCAGAGAACGAATATAATTGTGGTTGATGATGAAGCCCAGGACTCCTCTATAATAATTGGCAGGACATTTTTTGACCAGCCAGGCATAGTAGTCACGAAGAAAAAGGGATCACTTGAAGTAGCAAACATCGACGAGAACGCAAGGTCCATTGAACAGGTCCCGTCAACTAGTGGTGAAACCAAAAAGGTGATGAGAATCAAACGCCAAATAACGTTGAACGACTTAAAAATAGGCGATGCGGCTACACAAGAAGAAATCGAATTTTTAGTTATCTTGCTCAACAGATACAGGGACGGAGTTGCACTTGATATGTCGGAACTCAGACTTTCAAAGACAAGCGAGATGTGTATTCAGCTGAAAACAGACGAAGTCGTTCGGTACAAGCCTTATAGAGTTCCATTTGGGCAGGTGGAAGAGCTTCAAAATAGTATGCCACTAAATGAAGTTAAATCTTCATCTTAGAAACTCGTCTGAGTTGGTTTTTCTGAGTTTTGAATATTTCAAAAGATGGTAGGAGATTTTAGGGTCGACTTTAGCAACATTCGTGGGCTAAGGAAAAATTTCTACGCTGCGTATGTTTATACTGCGTTAAACAGGCCAGCTGTTTTGGCATTGGGTGAAACCCAGGTAGGTGATAATACCGATCATACGGAATTCAATCTACATGGGTATAACCTAGTGCCATTATTCTTTCCTCATCATGGTCTCGCCGTTTATATAAGAAATGATGTTGCGTACCAACTTCAACCTCAATATGGTTTGTGCTCAAACACAAACTTCAATTTCATGTGGTTTAAATTCACGGTTAATAAGCGCATCATCCATACCTGTTTTATTTATCGGAGCCCTAACCTGGACAGAGATTCAACTTCTAACGAATTTGATTATCTGTCTGACTCCATTCAAAGAATTGTTGCCCATTATCCTCACACTGAAATCGTCATTGCGGGCGATTTCAATGTACGCAATTCTTCGTGGCTTCGCTTTTCTGGCCAGACAACACCCGAAGGAAGGTATGTTGAGATCTTTGCTGAGTTAAACCACCTAACTCAGCTCGTTGACGAGCCAACGCGAATCCCTAACGTTGCAGGTCAATCCGCCAACACACTAGACTTGTTTCTTACCTCGGACCCTGATAAATACACTTTACGTGTATTATCGCCTCTAGGCACATCAGACCATTGTGTCATATCTGCCAATTTCTCGTGCCAAAAAAACTCAGTTAAAGAGAAAACTCCTAAGAGAACCGTTTGGCAATACGAGAAAGCCAACTGGGACGGTCTCAATGAATTCTTCAGGAACTTTAACTGGTCACTATGCTTCCTCGATAGTGACGTAGACTCCAGTGCAGATATGATATCAAACTTGATTCTTTACGGAATGAGAAATTTTATCCCTCACAGGATAAAATCTATCAAACTGAAAGAGAACTCATGGTTTGATTTGAGCTGTAAAGAGGCTATCAGAGAAAGAGAAGTAAGTTTCCGTAGATATAAAGCCAACCCTTCTGAGGAAAACCGGAATAAGTTCAAACAAGCTAGAAAGACTTGTAACGTTCATATTCGTCGAACCAAATTTTTGCATGACCAAAAATTACGGCAAAAAATACTACAATGTCCCAGAGGTAGTAAAAATTTTTGGTCATTTGTAAAAAATATTCGAAACTCCACTTCGTCTTCGGTTCCAACGCTCGTCTCCAATAACACTCCCTTTGTCAGCTCACTAGAGAAAGCCAATTTGCTTGCAGCACAGTTTGCTGTTAATTCGACGTTGCCAGAGAGTGTTATGACTCCTCCTGTACTTGAGAGCGGTAATGATTTCATGGGACAAATCTTCTTTCGCACTCGTGCAGTTGCAAGAGTCTTAAAAGATCTTGATATACACAAATCCGCTGGCCCGGATAGTATCCCACCTATTGTTCTGAAGAGGTGTTCTTCAACGCTGGCAAAGCCACTGCGTAAGCTTTTCCATCTGTCCTACTCTACTGGTCTCTTTCCGAGTGGATGGAAAACAGCATTTGTCCAGCCTGTCCCTAAAAAAGGCGCATCTTCTTCTCCCTCTAATTATCGTCCAATTGCACTTACGTCCCTTCTTTCCAAGGTCATGGAAACGCTGATAAATTATCAGCTCAAGAAATATCTTGAAGAACGAAAGCTTCTTAATGACCGGCAGTATGGCTTTCGTAGCAATAGGTCCACTGGTGATCTGATGGTATATCTCACCGAACAGTGGAACAAATCTTTACATCGTTTTGGAGAAAGTAAGATTGTTGCACTTGATATTTCAAAAGCATTTGATAGAGTTTGGCACCAAGCTCTCTTATCGAAAATGCGTGCATTTGGTTTCGATCAATCTTTTCTTCGTTGGATTAGAAATTACCTCTCTGGCCGTTCAATACAAGTTGTATTGGACGGTTTCAAGTCTGATATTCACAAAATAAATGCTGGTGTGCCCCAGGGCTCCGTTTTGTCTCCGACTCTCTTCCTCATTTTCATTAATGATCTTTTGTCTGAAACTTCTAATCCATTAAATTGTTTTGCAGATGACAGCACCCTCAGCTTTTCATATTCGTTTCAAGATTCACTTCCCAATTCTTCGGATGTGGAACTTGAACGGCAGCGTATGATAAGCTCATTAAATTCTGATCTAGACAGCATTGTCCAGTGGGGAAATAAAAATCGTGTAGAATTTAATGCTTCAAAAACCCAATGCTGTCTGCTGTCCCTAAAGCAAAACCCACCCCCAATGCCGCTATCCATGAGCGGAACTTGCATCGAAGAAAATGAACAACTTTCAGTTCTGGGTATGTGCATCACAGACCACCTTTTATGGAATGATCACATATTCGAAGTTGCCAAAGACGCTGCAAAGTGTTTAGGCTTTCTTCGACGATGTAAGAAATTTTTCTCCCCCTCTGAACTGGCTGTAATTTATAAAGCCTTCATACGACCAAAGCTTGAGTATAACTCTCACATCTGGGCAGGTGCCCCTACAACTCACTTGAATTTGTTAGATAGAATACAAAATAGGGCCTTAAAAATGATAGGTGACAGAACTGTTACGCTATCAATTACATCTTTGAAACACCGCCGCAGTGTTTCTTGTCTCACATTATTTTATCGCTATTTTTATAAACAGTGTTCTAGTGAAATAGCCAGTTGCATTCCTCCCCTTAAAAACTTCACCCGCAATACTCGTGCTTTTAGGAATGCTCATCAGTTTACCCTTGAGCCCAACTTCGGACGTACTGTCAAGTATAGAGATTCTTTCTTTAGCCGCACAACACGAATGTGGAATGCTTTACCAAGCTCTATTTTCCCCTCCCATTTTGATATTCAAAACTTCAAAACCAATGTGCATCGGTATCTCCTTTCTAACCCTTTCCTATTTTCCTAATTGCTCGCACTGTGTTCATCATCTTAAGGGTAGTCAAAACCCCTTTAGTGCGCGCTCATTATAAAAAAAAAAAAAAAAGGGAATACGAACCGGGGGTGACGACTTTAACTCCAACACAGTGGGTGGACAGCATTGAGAGATCGGCCACCATTTACGGGTGGAGTTCACTCGAAAGCCTGTTCTTTGCAACGGCTCTGTTAAAAGGGACGGCAAAGCATTGGCACGAAAGTAAGGGGATAGAGGTCAACTCGTGGGACTTATTCAAAAAATATTTCATAAAAGGATTTCCCGAAACCACGAGCAGCAACAAACTGTTAATAGAAATTTTAAAAAGGGAAAGAGCCAGTGACAAATCTATCGACGATTACTTTTATGGTATGTCATCTATGGCACATCGAGCGGGGTTAGGTGAAAAGGAAACCATGCAGCACATAGTCGCGGGCTTGAAAGATGCTTCGTTGATTGCAGTGATTGATGCTAGGAAACCCGGAAATTTGAGTGAACTTCTCCAAGAAATAAAGCTCCAGGAAGCCGCCATAGAATATAGGGTGACCAGGAAAGAATTTCACAGGCAAGCGGGGAATCCTCCGAAGCAAGGGTATGATGCGAATCCAGAGCGACGACTGGCTCGATATTCGCCGTATTCAAGGGAACGACCTATGCACAGGGACAACTATAACAAGCCTCCCTCCACCTGGAGTGCCCCACGACCTGCTCCAGGACGTTTGTGCTACACATGCCGGAAACCAGGCCACATCTCGTATCAATGTCCAACCACTAAATTCAAGAGTCCAGAGAACGTTGTTCAAAAGAATATCATGAAGCAAATTATCGAAAGGACAAACCCCAACGAATGCTATCAGCAAGTATATGTTGAGGGATGTCAACTGGACGGCTTCATCGATCTCGATAGCGACTGTACGACAGTGAAAGCTAGCATGGCTAAAGAGCATAACTGGTCTCACACGGAGACCGATATGGTTTTGCAGGGGTTCGGCGGTGGAAACTGTAGAGCAACGGGACAGATGTTACGTGAGGTGAGGGTTGGAACGGTTGTGCAGAGAACGAATATAATTGTGGTTGATGATGAAGCCCAGGACTCCTCTATAATAATTGGCAGGACATTTTTTGACCAGCCAGGCATAGTAGTCACGAAGAAAAAGGGATCACTTGAAGTAGCAAACATCGACGAGAACGCAAGGTCCATTGAACAGGTCCCGTCAACTAGTGGTGAAACCAAAAAGGTGATGAGAATCAAACGCCAAATAACGTTGAACGACTTAAAAATAGGCGATGCGGCTACACAAGAAGAAATCGAATTTTTAGTTATCTTGCTCAACAGATACAGGGACGGAGTTGCACTTGATATGTCGGAACTCAGACTTTCAAAGACAAGCGAGATGTGTATTCAGCTGAAAACAGACGAAGTCGTTCGGTACAAGCCTTATAGAGTTCCATTTGGGCAGGTGGAAGAGCTTCAAAATAGTATCAACGAATTGAAAACAAATGACATAATAGAGGACTCGAATTCAGAATACGCAAGTCCAGTTCTTTTAGTTAAGAAAAAGGATGGAACTTTTCGCATGTGTGTGGACTATCGGAAACTGAATTCCATCACGAAACGTAAGAATTTTCCAACACCAAATATAGAGGAACAGCTGCAAACTCTACATGGTAGTAAGGTATTTACTGTGTTAGACCTTATGAGCGGGTATTACCAGGTTCCGATATCTAAACAATCAAGACACCTCACCGCCTTCGTGACGCCCTTCGGACACTACCAGTTCAAGCGTATGGACTTTCCGATGCTCCAGCTGAATTCATGTCAATGATCGAAAAAATAACATTCCCGATTGAAGAAAGTAAAATAAAAATATACGTGGACGACACGCTTTTGGCAGCAGCTACTGTTGAAGAAGGCCTGAATATTCTTGAGGAGTTTTTGAATGCCCTTCAGGAAAGCGGACTCACACTGAACATAAGAAAATGCGAGTTTTTTCGAAGTACCATAACCTATCTCGGGCATGAGATAAGCTCCAAAGGAATTTGTCCAGGTAGGAAGAACGTGGTGCCATTCAAGAATTTCCGACTCCAACCAACGTGACTGAGGTTCGAAGATTTTTAGGCTTAAGTGGGTTTTTCCGAAAATTTTTAAATGGATACGCCATTATAGCAAGACCACTTCACCAGCTTTTAAGTAAGGATATAGAGTTTGAGTGGGGTGATGAGCATCGAAAAGCTTTCGCTGAACTCAAGCAGAAGCTAAGTTCGGAACCAGTTTTAACATTGTACAATCCTAAGGCGGAGCATGAGCTCCATAAGGACGCCTCAAAGTACGGGCTTGCAGGAATTCTTATTCAAGTTGGAGAAAAGGGTAATAAACAAGCAGTTGCCTATTTTAGCCGAGCAACAACTAAAACGGAAGCTGCGGCCCATAGCTACGAACTAGAAGCTCTGGCAGTTGTAGAAAGCCTCGAGCGTTTTAAATATTATCTTTTGAATAAAAGATTCACGGTGTTCACCGACTGCAACTCTCTAAAACAGACTCATGCTAATAGACCAAGAGCTAGCGACCGATTTACTCACCTCATTTTAGCAAGGCTAAAACTTTGGTCATAGAAAGATTGAGGCCCAACAGTTATAAAAATGCCCGTCTTACACTCCGGTACCCTCCATGAGGCCTTAAGTTTAAGGCTTGAAGTTGTAAAAAAAAAGTGCCCATTCACCTCATTTTAGCAAGGCTCATCTTTTAATATATCGTTCATTGATTCAATATATACACGAAAATAACAATGTAAGACGTTTTAGCCCTCCATGACATGCTGTAAGACGCTCGTGTATATGTAAAAAAAATGACCCCATTCACCTCATTTTAGCAAGGCTGGTATTTACACATAATTAAGATGACATAAAAACAAACACACATTTCAAGTGTAAGACGTTTTTTCGGTCAATAACCCTCCGTAAGACGCTGAAAACTAAAATTCGTTTAAGTCAAGATAGCCTAGTAAAAATAGATTTTTTTCAAGGAACAAATTTGTAACAGGCTAATTTTTGGTATACACGTTGGGATTGGCGTTACTTATAACCTGTCAAAAGTCCTCAAACATCCAACGCCTGCTAGTCCCGTTAGGGGGGGTCAAAGGTCACGAAAATGGGTTTTTGCTAAATATATCGAAAACGGTAAGTTTTAGAAGAAAAAATTGTTCTACAAACATGTAGCTGAGGTAATTTCCAACAAAAAATAAAAATAAATAAATTGGGTGGCGCAACAGCTCGTGGAGAACCAGGGCCTAGTGACTTACAACTCACAACCATTCCTGTGTGCGTGTTTGTTGGAAGGAATGGAAGGGACCTACAGTTTTTTGCCGAGTCCGAACGGCTCAATGAGAAGCACTTTTTCATGACAAGTATACTCTTGGAGGTTTTGTCAGTTCCTCGCAAGAGGCAGTACCTCGAATAAAACATTTCTGTTTTTAGGTGGCACGGCTGGGAATCGAACCCAGACCTTCGGCATGACAGTCCTACGCACTAACCATCATGCCACGAGGTACTACTTTCCAACAAAAAAAAAAAAAAAAAAAAAAAAAAAAACATATATGCCAAACTGTTCTTAGCATTAACCATTACAAAGTTACACTACTTCAAAGATTCACAGTATTCCAAAAGAATGCTTTTTCTTCCACACGACCAGAATGGTCGACCGCTTTGTGCGTTTTTTTTTACTGTGGTATCCCCAGGAGGCCTATTCCACGATGTTTGCTTAGTAAAGGTGTGTATTAAAATTCATTTTTCATTAAAAAAAATTTGAAATAAATTTATTTAATCGTCATTTAATATTTGGTGATCCGTGTTTCCTTGTGGCATTGAATGTTTTTGTTCCATGTCATCATTCAATTCTTCTTCTTGTACATCAATTTTGATAGAGTTTGCACATGACTGTCCATGACATTGACCACAATCAAGAGGGCAATGTAGTCATGCTTTTCGACAACCACAACTTTTACGGCAGTTATAAAATATTGTATAAAAGAGTTCATCTAGAGCTGGCTGGTTGAAGCAAAGTAGTTATAGGGTCCAAAATATTATTTGTTAATGTCCAACCCCAGTCTTCCGGCTTTATACCTTTGTGCCCAAGCCAAGTTTGAACTTGAAGGTATACCGTATATATAAATGTTATTTAGCAGCACTAAGAGTTGGAGGAAGGGAAGATAATTGCACAGCCTTATTTAGCATTGTCAATCTGATAAATGTTGAATACCTTTGAGTATCGATGGAATCCACTTCTGCTGGTGCTTTGTAAAATGCAAGGAGTAGGTGTATTTAAGCCGTTTTCGGAAATAATATTATGAGAACAATTGGGTTTGGCAAATATTTCTCCATATTTCATTAGATATTCACTCTTTTCAAATAGTTTGAAGAATTTAAGTTTGGCTTTAATGTATAAAGCCGAAGTTGAACCTTGTAAATGAATGCAAACATAGAATTTTGACTTGACATTTTGGGTATATGAGTAAGCTTTGCGACGAATATATCTTTGTTCAGCTAAACCATTACCAGGTTCTTTGAAATAAATTTTCTTGTCAGGAAGAGCTCTTGCTACCAGTATTGCCAGCAAGTCAACATCTTCGCCAACAACAATAGCAGTGCGCGTTTTGGATTGCTTTTTAGCTGTTTCGATAATCAAAACATCGGCATCGTCTAGCCTCGTAGAAATATTCGGTGCCTCAAACTTCTCCGAAATCATAACAATTAAGCTA
The DNA here is from genome assembly GCA_963921185.1 of Dasysyrphus tricinctus. Classification (NCBI taxonomy): domain Eukaryota; kingdom Metazoa; phylum Arthropoda; class Insecta; order Diptera; family Syrphidae; genus Dasysyrphus; species Dasysyrphus tricinctus. The sequence continues at coordinate 131,483,057 of OY992532.1, read as the reverse complement.
CTTTTGTTGTTTGCATTCACAAGAAATTGTTGTTGAGAAGGTGGAACCATCATTGATGCATCAAATAAAATATCCACTGATAATGGAGCTGATCTAAACCGACGACGCTGCTCAGTGATCCTTGTAACCATCGAAAACAACCATAACTTTTTTTCCAGAACGTTTTTCAACATAACTAATGTAGCTATTGCAAACCGGCTCCAAGCAACACGATGCAGCATAAATCCTCCATCTATGATGTATGTATATCACATTGTTATAATCAATAATGTCATCTTCAACTGGCTGTAAAAAATAATTTTTTATATTATTTTAATGAAAAATTAATTTAAAAATACAAATTCATTAATCAAACGTTGTGGAAAAGGCCCCCTGGGGATATCAGAATAAAAAAAACGCACAAAGCGGTCGACCATTCTGGTGGTGTGGAAGAAAAAGCATTCTTTTGGAATACTGTGAATCTTTGAAGTAGTGTAACTTTGTAATGGTTAATGCTAAGAACAGTTTGGCATATATGTTTTTTGTTGGAAATTACCTCAGCTACATGTTTGTAGAACAATTTTTTCTTCTAAAACTTACCGTTTTCGATATATTTAGCAAAAACCCATTTTCGTGACCTTTGACCCCCCCTAACGGGACTAGCAGGCGTTGGATGTTTGAGGACTTTTGACAGGTTATAAGTAACGCCAATCCCAACGTGTATACCAAAAATTAGCCTGTTACAAATTTGTTCCTTGAAAAAAATCTATTTTTACTAGGCTATCTTGACTTAAACGAATTTTAGTTTTCAGCGTCTTACGGAGGGTTATTGACCGAAAAAACGTCTTACACTTGAAATGTGTGTTTGTTTTTATGTCATCTTAATTATGTGTAAATACCAGCCTTGCTAAAATGAGGTGAATGGGGTCATTTTTTTTACATATACACGAGCGTCTTACAGCATGTCATGGAGGGCTAAAACGTCTTACATTGTTATTTTCGTGTATATATTGAATCAATGAACGATATATTAAAAGATGAGCCTTGCTAAAATGAGGTGAATGGGCACTTTTTTTTTACAACTTCAAGCCTTAAACTTAAGGCCTCATGGAGGGTACCGGAGTGTAAGACGGGCATTTTTATAACTGTTGGGCCTCAATCTTTCTATGACCAAAGTTTTAGCCTTGCTAAAATGAGGTGAGTAAATTGGTCGCTAGCTCTCCGTCTATAAGAGGGATCTGGTTCCAAAAATTGCCCGATGGTGGCTTCGGATCCAAGAGTACGACTTTGACATGCAATTTCGAGCCGGAAAACTGATGGAGCACGTGGACGCTCTGAGTCGCTCACCAGTCGAGGATTCAGTAGATGCTAATACTGTGGGTCACAGACAAGTAATGGCCATTGGAATGCAAGAAAGCGATTGGGTAGCGACGTTGCAGAAACAAGATCCGGAACTTGTTAAGATAATCGACACATTACAGGAAGAAACTGGAACCAAGAATTATGTTCGGAGTTTGAAGCAGGAGTATGAAGTAAAACACGGAAGGCTCTTCAAGAAAACCGATGAGGGGCCAAAATTCGTCGTGCCCAGACCAGCACGATGGAGGGTAATAAAGTCATTGCACGACGACGACGTTGGTCATCTCGGATTGGACAATACTGTTTCTCTTATCAAACGAACGTACTGGTTTGCAAAAATGCGAACTATCTGCAAGAAATACATTGACTGCTGTGTGGATTGTCTGTATAACAAACGAGGGCAAGATGAAACTAGATTTAAATTACATCCCATCGAAAAGGTAGCAGTCTCATTTCACACCATCCATATCGATCATGTAGGCCCATTTCCAAAGAGTCGGCGGCAAAACTCTTACGTCCTAGGTATTATTGACTCATTTACTCTTTGCTTATCAACCTGCAAATAACGTTCATAATATGCTTTGCCTTGCGTTGCAGGGTGATCTTAGCCATCAAACACCCGATCTCGATATTGAAGAACTCCGGAAGGTTGTAGAACATCGCATGAAACAGAACCAAAAAAAGTTATCGAGCGATTTTAACAAGAAACAGAAAGGACCCAAACAATACAAGCTAGGGGATTTGGTGCTACTAAAAGCAGAACACCCCGCTACAGGGATGTCAAGGAAACTGCTACCGCGATATCGAGGACCCTATAAGATAGCAGAGATACTACCAAATGATAGATATAAGATCGTAGATACTGAAGAGAGCCAGGTCACCCAAAAACCATTTCAATCAGTATATGCTGCAGACAAGATGAAGCCTTGGGGAAACTTTGTGGACCTCGTTTTTGAAGACGAAGACGCTAATGAAGACGGCGATTAAATTTTTAATTCTTTTTTATCTTTCAACTTAAAAAAAAAAAATTAATAATCTGTTAAACTCGATTCTTTAAAAAAAGAATGTACCCCTTTTGTAACAACAGTGAATAATTAGTTTTCATAGATTTTTTTTTGTAACTTAATTCTTAAAAATTAATTCTTAAAAACTTCGTCACACATATTTATGTACATATATATAATAATCCATTCTAAGGCCGTGTGCCAATTGCATTAAAATCCTGGTTAAATTTGATCCCATGGCTAAATTTTGACATTACCGAGGTGAATATAGACTTCAAAATTTAACCTGCTCAGGAGCTCGTTAAAATTTTAGTCGGTGGTTAATTTTTGACATGTCTATGGGCGCGTTCGGCTGCGTATCTTAAGCGATCCGGATTTGTTTGTGTTGTTGTAAACCCTTATAAAAAAAACTGCTTTGGGAGATGAATGTAGATAAATATTTTATTTTGCTATCAAGAAGTCATGAATCCTATCGGGAAAGATGAAAAATGGAAAAAAAAACTAAAATTAAATGAAAGGATTAAGAAATATAGACAAAGACCTTATAATAAATTTAAGTATGCACTCAAGAAGAAGTTTGAATAACTTGAGATAAATCCTTTAAGCGAAATTTTAGCTCGATCTGCGTACTACGCTTAATGTAAAAGAATCAATAAAATTTATTGAAAATACTTTTTCAGATGATTCATTCATTTTGCAAACTGATATGTTTGCGAACTATCATTACTGAGAAAAATGCAACAACAAAACTAATGGGAAGTGAATATAAAAAAAAAAATCCCATTTAATCCAATTGACACAGCAAAAACCTTAAATTTTACTCACCCCTATAAAAAGGGATAACATTTAACTGGGATCAAATTTAACCAGAATTTTAACGCAATTGGCACACGGCCTAAGAACAAGCTTTCCAACTCTATTTTACTTTTACATGTTGTGTTCTTACTGAATTAGTTAACATTAGCTTTCGTACGTGGGTGGGTACATACATATTAAGTATTTATGACTTTATCAATAAAAAAAATCTGCATGAGAATAACTGCAATAAATATTCAGGACTTTACATTGATTTTGGTTTGTTCATCACCGACAGGTGGCTGGCAATGAGGTGGAATCCTTGGTTTAAGTAACGTGGAATAGAATTGGGTAGGTCTTAAGTAAAACACGTTTGAGTGTGTTATTGTTTCGAAAGCCTGTGTGGAAAGCACCTGTGTGGTGAACGCCTGTGTGGCAACGCAAAAGCCTGTGTGGCAAATCCTGTGTGGAAAACACATGGGTGGTGAACGCTGTGGTGCAAAGGCCTGTGTGGCAAATCCTGTGTGGAGAACGCCTGTGTGGCGAACTACGTGTGGAAACACCTGTGTGGTGAATACCTGTGTGGTGAGCACCTGTGTGGTGAGTATCAGTGTCATTTTGCCCATAAGACTTAATATGAGTAAAAGAGTTTACAAAGGCATCTAGACTGGGCGGTAGTTCTTTAATGTGCACATCCTTTTTTTTTTATTTAAAAACAGACCTAATATACTGAAGACTTCACCGGGACGGTGAATGAAGTAGGATGTCCGAATGTTAAATGACATTGCACGAGGGAAAAAAATGATCATTCCCCTCAGTTAACACGGTTAAATAACTACCCCTTTCCAATGGAAACGAAAGAGGCCAGCGATCGTGTGGTTGGAAGGAGAAGGGCGAAATGAAGTCATTCTACTTTTAGCTATGAAAAGGTGCGGTCGCTGGTCACTTGTAGTTAATTCCTAAAGGAACCTTTTTACTCGTTTCAATATGCACATATATATATTAAATAAATTTGTATTCTATTCACTTTCAACACTTTTAAACTTTTTATTTCTCAAGGGTGAAACTCACATTAAACTTCAATTATGACAACAAAAATAATTGAAACAAAAGAAACTCTAAACTCCATTATTAAAGATTTCAATGCTACATTGTTGTATTTGTTGTTTCATTTCGTTTTGCGTAGCGAGTGTGACAAGGAGGTAGAATTAAGCTCTTCTATATTTATTCTTTGTCTCATGTTCGAAACTAAATTCGAACTTACTCATTTCACTTAAATAGCTGAATCACTTTTGCGAGTGAAGTGAGATGAGTCGGCGAGTAATCTCATCTCACTCGCTGAAATAGCTGAATCTCGGCACTGTTTAGTGGAATCTAATAAATAAGGCTGTTATTGTTTTACTTGAAATTTAAAAAACATAAATAATCTATTGTTTTACTTTGAGTTTTATTAGCAAATAGCTTCAAAACATAAACTTTCTTTGCCATAAATGACAAACAATTGGGATCATTCACTCGCAATGACGTCACGAATCAGTTGCCTGAAACATTGACCTAATATATATGGACTGCCAGCAGCCAATTTTAGATGGTTCATCTACAGCAACTAAACGCAACTAAGAGCAAAACAGAAAAATTGTGAAACTCTTGACAGTTCTGTTTGACGTTGTCGTCTCATTCTCAGATCGCTTGTCACATTTTTTTGTTTATTTACTATTTATTTTTTGTAGAGAGCAAAAAAAAGTTTATAGAAGTTTTTTGAAAAGATGGGATGCGAGAATTCTTTGTTTAATACACAAAAAATATTTATATCTACATTTGAACTACCTACTCTGAATGAAGTAGGTATCATCATCAGCCATAACACCAGCTTGATCCCAAAAAGGAACATGAAGAAAAGAAAGTAAGTTTTTCGTGTTTGCAAGATGTCGCAAGATAAGCTGGTATTGCAACAGTGGCAATCAAAGCCAAATATATGAGATCAACAATCCGGATATTGACTGTGAAGCTAGCAGTAATTATGTATTATCTGATTTGTTTTGTGAAATGTTTTCGATGGCTTCATATACCCAGATATATCAACTCATCCAAATCAATCTTCACCAGATTTTGATTTTTTACTTACTTCATCCATTGAATATTATAGCTGCAGTTAAAGAAACAAACTAGACCATGTATGTTTTCTTTTACCGCTAGGATATTAAACTATCATACTCTTTTGAATACAGATCCGATTGGCCTAGAGAACTTTTGGAAAATTTGTACGAAGACTTTCTTAAACGAGATCATTTTGTATGCATTTTCGTTTCAATATTGTTGCTTTAATAAAATAAATAATAAAAAATGAAACAGTTTCTTTGAATTCTGTATTCTCATTTCTTTTTATTTAAATAGTACAGAAAAAAGAGCATTCTATTTTTTGCCCACCACTGACTAAAAATTAGTAGAACTTTATGTAGATGGACAACTCGAAAGGTTTGTGTACCCACGCCTCTGGTGAGTGCACTAAATTTATAATCGAATTCTGTGTCAGAACCGGCTGGGTGAAGGTCAATTCAATGGTTCCTTTCATTTGGTGGAATGCTTTCATACATGGAGCTTCTGTTTGCGTTTTCTGAGCTTCAGCATAGCACGATTCTACTGAAACGAGTATTGAACACTTTGTTGCACGCACCCACATCCGTAATCCACAAGAACAAACCCAAAGCAAATATGGAAATGTAAATAAGAAATAAATGATAAATTAAATTAAATTATAAACATTATGTCGGTAATGTCAGACTTCAAAAAATATAGTGATAGATCTGTTTTTTACAAGAAGTTATAATAGGTGTCCTTAGCTTCTATGGCAAAAAATGCCTATTTAAGCCAAGTGGCAAGAGATGGCATTGGGAATAATTACTATTTTTTGCCACTTTGCTCCAATAAGCAGTTATGTCGATAGGAAGATGTGAACTTAATTTAATACAGCTTTTGTATGGAAATGAGACTCGACTAGCAGTCCATATATAGTATGTCAATGGCCTGAAAGGTCAAGCATACCTTGTTATTCTTATACCATGGAGTGTCGATAAATAAGTCAGTAAAATTTGCCAAGGGAAATTTTACTGTGCTAGCTATGCATTTCCCAATAAAACACGGCTAATGCAAGATAAAAATATCTGATATTTAGTTGGAGAGAGATTTTCTCATTGACCTATTATACATGGACTTATAGGAGCCAACTTCACGACGGTTCATTTTCAACCACTAAGCGCCACCAGCGCTTGGAGCAAAACAGAAAAATGTTGTAGCTTTCGACAATTGGTTTGACAGTAGTTTTAATATTTTATTTATCAATTTATTTTTTAGGAAAAATAAAGAAATTTTGTTATTTTTCTTACTTTTGTTTCTATGCAAAAATGTAAAAACAAGAAAATAATTTAATTTCAAAAATAAAGACAAAATCCGATGCGAACTCAAATTTTCAAGTGTGGGCTCAACACGTTATGCCAATTGTCATCAAATTATAATATTAAATCATTATACAGTTCTTCCTTTTTTTCAGGTTGATGTTGAGATCAAAGGAGCGCTATCAAGCTTTCAATAAAACTTTTCTTTGAGATCTCTCAATGGCTCCTATTCCTCAATGAAGCTTTGTGACAACAATTCTTGAATCTGTTGAACACTGCTTTTGAATAGTTGATGCCGATTTTTGGTAGGAAGCACCAAGGGAACAAAATCATCAATTTCTTCGCTAAGAAAATTGTTGAAACCAATGTTTTTTGTTCATTAATAAAATATGTAATTACTTTAACTATAATAATAATTAATCAAGGATTTACAACATCGAGCGGATGATTTTTAATATATAAGAAATAATTTTCATGATTTCATTCTTGTGCGCTTGAATTAAAAAAGAAAATATGACAAACACAAACTTCAGACGTCAAAATATAGGTTTGAATGAGCACAGATGGGTCTGTTTTTTACAAGTAATAATAAAAGATGACCTTAGTTTCTATGTCAAAAGAAGCTTGTTTAGGTCAAGTGGCAAGAGATGGCATTGAGTATAAGTACTTTTTTTGCCACTTTGCTCCAAGAAGCAGCTATGTCGCTAAGAAGATGTGAGCTCCTTTTTATACAGCTTTTGTATGAAAATGAATGAAATGTCAATGGATTTTCTCCTGTGGAGTCAGGGTGTAAGTAAAAAATGAAGCACCATTTTTTTAAATCTTTTTTTTTTGCGGTAGAAACACCAAATAGATTTATTAAATCTGAACTCAGATAATCCTTTGGTGGAAACATAGCATAAAGGCTCTCCCAAACCAACGCGAATTCGTAGCGAATCATTTGCAAAGACGATTTTTTGTTGTCTTGTAGCATTGTGTATCTTTCATATTTTGTATTATTGTGAATGATTTCGCGTCGTTGGCGAATGTTTCGCGTTGGTTTGGGGGAGCCTTAATACTCAATCGGATAGTGTGGAAGGGCTATTAAATGTATCGTTGTGAATGCTACACTTCCACCTAATGCTATGTTCCCACCAAAACGAAATCCGAGATTTCAGCTAAAAAATTTCGAGATTTCAAATGGGTGGAGCAGAATTTCATGGAGATTTCGTTGAAATCCAGAGTTTTTATTGAGATTTCGTTTAAATTTCTATGAAATTTTTTCCCATCAGTTCAAAATATGAAAAGTTTTCAACCGAAATCTCGGATTTCGTTTTGGTGGGAACATAGTATAACGCTAATCAGAGATTTAACAAGATTTACCTCAAATCTTCTTTAAATCTTGAAGATTTTCCATAAAAATATATTTGTGCTTGCTTACACGTGAAGAACGAAAGTGTTCAGATGTGAAGAAAATTATTCTGCAGATTTTGTTCTCCTCTTTGTGTTTTTCGTATTTTCATAATGAAATACACGATTTCATTGGTTGGATTGGATAGGAGAAGCAACACAAAAGAGAACGTCAATTTTCTACACCGAATATTTTCAAATATTTTAAAATATTTCATCCCCCTTCCTCTTCTGCAAGTTACCCCGCTCACCATCACAAAACGCAGAAAATGCTTGATTTTCTTCACGTGTGATCAGGGACTTTCGTAAATCTTGGAGATTAAAGGCCTAACTACATTCAATTCACTTTTGTACAAAAGTGAAAAAAGTTTTTGTCTTTCTTCAATAAACTACTCAATCCTATCTTTTACCTCTAGTTTTACAAAAGTAAAAGTTAGAGCGTTCCTAACTTTTACTTTTGCAGAAAAGTGAAACACAACTACATCTAAATAAACAGATAAACAACTGACCCATAGATGTCCCTCACATCGATAATAGTTGCTGAACTAGCCTATTCCGTGTTTGAATGCATTCAGCTCAACTCTTTTTCGCAGGAAGGTATCGCTAGCATATATTTGTATTTTTCACCTTTGCATTTTTGTGCAAAAATGAAATGAATGTAGTTAGGCCTTTAGAAATTAATCTTGCTAAACTTTCCTAGGACAAATACTTTTACAAATCGAACTAACCTATTCTTGTTTGGTCCGAAGGATTCATTCATGGCTGAATTCAGTTCTTCACAAAGGAAACATTCTACACACTTCCTCTTTATAAGAAAAATGAAACACCATTTGCATTTTTAAATCTTCTGTCAAAGGAAATCTTTTTTAAATCTTTTTGTGCGGTGGAAACACCAAATAGATTTATTAAATCTGAACTGGGATAAACCTTTGGTGGAAGCATAGCATAAGACGGTGTCCACATTGGGTATAAAAAAGTGGATTTTTAATGACTTTTCAGTATTCATATCTCGCTCCCACTCCTTCATTGAAGTGAGATCTGAATACTGAAAAGTCATTAAAAATCCACTTTTTCATACCCAATGTGGACACCGTCTAAAACAGTATTGGATACCTGCCATTCACCACTTGATGGCGTGACAAATTTGCTTTCATATAACAGCCCTGCAATTTGAAAAGCTCACAACACAAGTTTTGTTGACAGTTCAAGTTGTACTCTGTCAAAAAATTTAATGCTCGTCGTGTGTGTGCGTGTGTGGCGTTATCTTTAAAACAAAGTAAACACAGAAATAAACGAAAACGAAAGAATAAAAATATATTTTTTAATCGTTTTTCAAGCAAAATAATAAAAATAACCACTTGCACTTGATCCGCTTCATAAAGCGCATGGGCATTGCAGAGAAAACAAACGCGAAATATATTCCTAAAAGAAGGAATCACCAGCCAAACCAAACCACTAACTAAAGATTCTCATTTTCTATCTATAATTCTACATTGCCCGTTGTTTATCGCAGGTCGCAGGTTCGTCGTCGTGGAGTGTTGTACACGGTTCATTTGTTCTGCTACTGCTAGCTCTGGATCAGTTTAATAATCTCTCGGTACTGTTTTGAAGAAATTCTTATTTGATTTCTTGAATTTTAAAACACCCTGCATCAAGAGGTAAGTGAAATGTAGCCTTAAAATACATAATTAAATTTTAAATATAAATAACATACTTCAATCATGGAATCAATGGAGCGTGTCAGTTAATTTGATTAGAACAGCAGCACAAGAAAGTACAATGTGGAAGCGCCACTATGCAATGCCATGTTCTGATTTTTTATTGATGACATAACACAGCATCAAAATAGCAAAATGCAATAAATAAGAATGCTCTCTCGTTGTCGTCACTCTTGAGTCTTGTTAGGTAGGTATACCGTTTGCATTAATTTCTTATCTGTTAAGATAAGAGTGATTCTTGCCCTTCCTTTTGGAAACATATTGCACTTATGCACCTTTAATCTTGAATTTTAACCAGGAAAATTCTCCATAGTTTTTATGTTATGTTATGTAGTTATACATTCATTCATGCATACAAATAAAATACATATTGCGTTATTATGGCCTCTTGCCAAAATATGAAACAAAAAAACATTTAACGCATCTATAGAAATATAATGGCAAATCATTTCCAATTATAACATCATAGGTAATTGGCCATTTTAACTATAATTCGGGGGCTCAAATTTATTGCTTCGTTACTTTGAATGAGCTGAAGAATCAAGATTTCTCATATACCAGTCAAAGCAATCCTCTAAATTACAGCAACTAATGAAAAAAAATATATTATCAGTTCTCGACAGCAAATATGAGGAATTTTTGTGAAAAATTGGATTTATATTATATAAGATTTCGGAGACAAACTGTTTAAACAATAACAGGTGAATTAACAGTTTACTACACATACACAATCATATTGGGCCTATTCCTTGGGTTCGACAACCCTACAACCTACCTAATTCGTTTAATACGCATTTAGGAATTTGCAGCTCTTTGCATTTAATGTGAATTCTTTTTTTTATTGTTTTCAGATAAATATTCGTGAATTTACAAGACCAGTTGCAAGGTTGTAAAACTATCCAATTATGCACACAGGTTAACATACAATAACTAGCCGGAAAAGTATTTTGAGAAAAAAAATTGCAATTTTATTTAGGTATGTAGTTACTATCTTTTTTATATTGATGGAAAAAATCTGAAATCTGGTATACCTATTACAAAATGAAGCATGTACAATTTTTCAAAGTTTGGAAACCTGTTTTTGGAAAATAAAATCTGTTAAGTTTTAATGATTTCGATGTTCTAAATTTGTTAAAAAATAAGCCTCAATTTCAAGCGAAATTAACATATTTTTGGAGTTTGATGAATGGGCCCTCAAAAATAATTTTTAAGCATTCAAAATACAATGAACATCGAGTTTGAATGTACTATTACCTACATATATTTATTTTCCATTCAGTTTCAAAGAGAATTTTTATACTGACATCAAACAAAATTATTCAAAAGTGAAATAACACGATAACCAGTTTTTGTTTATTTTTGCTCTCACTTGACCAGACCAGAAGAATGAGATTTAAGCAATCTGATTTGTTGTCAAATACTGATTCGTTGTTGGAAAAGTGAGCAACACTTGTCGACGAAGCAAAATTTATGAAATTTCATTTTCTTTAACTGGCCAATTTTCAAATATGGCTATTTTTAAACTTAAACCTTAAATCTATCACAAAATTACTCATTTAAAAATCTTTGAGAACACAAAGTCCCTCATTAAAGTTTTTTAACAATAAATTAAAAAATTGAGGATATAGTTAGGTATGTAGAAACATTTTTACGTATAGTTTCATGATGACGAAGCTTACAGCTCCTAATAGGTTGCTTGAAAAATTCAAATGTGCTATGCATCGTAGGTAAATTGTTACTACCAAATACATACGTCAGTATACCTACATAAATGTTTCGTAATTTGTATTGTATACAAAAGTTAAATTTATATATAAATAGACAGAAACAAAACAGATACATATACATAATATTAATCATATGTACTTGTACATACATATGTACACTCCGCTTCAACTGAATAGAGACTTACATTTTCAAAGGAACTTTGTTCATTTTTTCCAAACATTGTGCACTAATGTATCATTTGATGATGCTTATTGTTTGTTTATAATGTTGGGAACATAAATCAGAAAGAATAATTCAAAAAGCGCCGTTATTTTTTCTGCGGCTCTCTTGCAAACTTTTCACATCGAAAAATGCAGTTTTTTTTTTGCGTCAACTGAATAGACACACGTATTGAAACTAGTTGTAAAAGTTATTGGAAGGAAGTAAAACAAGTTTTTTTTGAAAAAGAATTTTGTTGGGCTATTCTAGTAGTGGGAAGTGCCACTTTTTTTAATTTAAGCTTCAAAAATTTTAACCGGCATGGCATCGCAAAGTTTCTCTATGTAATCCAGTTAAATTTCGATCCAGGCAAATTTCTTGGCTGAAATTTCGGATTTTCTGGCTTTAGACTGATAGCCAGGATCATAAACTATTTGTAATAAACATCCATAAAAATTTTCAATAAGGTTTTGGTGGGCTGAGTATGATTTTCATTGAAGCACTTCGATATTTTGCTCCTCTTTCAAGTCTCACTATGCATGCCTTGTGGATGAGGGGGTCTGTCCTGCTAGAAAGTCCCGTTTATGGTTCCAAAAATATCCAAAAATTAAGGAAAACCTCTTTCCAATATTTTGTATGAGTTATTGCAGTCATTTTTGAGCTTTGAAACTCAAACTCAAAAGTGCCAAAGTAGCCAATATCTCAACATCACCTTTTCTACAATGATTCATATGATTTGGTAAAAATTGGGGTCTTTCGGATGAAAAACAAATTAGTTTTGAAAGCCCCTATGGGATAAAAACTTTTTTAGCGCCTCACCATATTCGAGAAGGCGATGTTATGGTATGGGGAGAAATCAGCCACTTTCGCACTTTTGAGTTTGTTTTTCAAAGCTCAAAAATGACTGCAATAACTCATACAAAATATTGGAAAGAGGTTTTCCTTAATTTTTGGATATTTTTGGAACCATTACCGGGACTTTCCAGCAGGACAAACTCCCCCATCGACAAGGCATGCATAGTGAAAGACTTGAAAGAGGAGCAAAATATCGAAGTGCTTCAATGAAAACCATACTCAGCCTACCAAAACCTTATTGAAATTTTTTATGGATGTTTATTACAAATAGTTGATGATCCTGGCTATCAGTCTAAAGCCAGAAAATTCGAAATTTCAGCCATGAAATTTGCCTGGATCGAAATTTAACTGGATTACATAGAGAAACTTTGCGATGCCATGCCGGTTAAGATTTTTCAAGCTTTAATTAAAAAAAGTGGCACTTCCCACTACTAGAATAGCCCAACAAAATTCTTTTTCAAAAAAAACTTGTTTTACTTCCTTCCATTAACTTTTTCAACTAGTTTCAATACGTGTGTCTATTCAGTTGACGCAAACAAAAAAACTGCATTTTTCGATGTGAAAAGTTTGCAAGAGAGCCGCAGAAAAAATAACGGCGCTTTTTGAATTATTCTTTCTGATTTATGTTCCCAACATTATAAACAAACAATAAGCATCATCAAATGATACATTAGTGCACAATGTTTGGAAAAAATGAACAAAGTTCCTTTGAAAATGTGTGTGTCTATTCAGTTGAAGCGGAGTGTATGTATACAAAAATATGTATGTAGGTATACAAATAAAAAAATATATAAAACAAAGTCCACAAAAACAAAAATAATACATTTTCAACTACGTATTTGTTTTTTTTTTTTGTCATCTTCCATAACAGATACTTACATTGGGTTTGTTCGTTGTTCCCTGTCCCAGGGCGCACTGGGGAATGTCATTCAAATGTCAAAAAACTGGGGGCTGCTCGGGTTTTGATTTCACATCGAACACCTCAGTGCTACTTTTTTATTATAAAAATGTTAAGTTGCTAAAGTACTATTTTGTGCAGCTTCAAAATCATTATGCAGGCACTAGATTTCCAAATATTTTTCTAAGCACCCATTCCGTTTATTAATATATAAATTAATAAATAGTAACAAAATAGTATACAAAACATATCACATTTACCATTTATTTCGCCATAAAAATTTGCAAAGTTAATTCTTTTCTTTTGACATTCAACTCTTACCAACAGCTGATTTCAATTTCGCAGCTCTGATTTCTTTCCCCGAGAAAAAACCTGGGGTGCGTGAGAGCGAATTCAGTGCTCGCCCCGAACACACATCGAACACAGTGCAAATAAACTGGCGTGAAAAAAGTTTCACATAAAACACATGAGAGCGGGCTCAGGGCGACCCAGTGCGCCCCAGTGCTGACATCGAACAAACCTATTATGTTCATAGTTTGTAGATAAAGATCATAATAATTTTCAGATCGATTTTTTTTTGTTCATTGTTATTATTGTTCTGTATCATAAAAAAGTTGTGAAAAGACGTCAACTTAAATCGTTATCTCAAAATTTCTGAGGTGATTGGTATTATGTATTTGTTTAGCAAAAAATAAAACCTAAATACATACATATGTATTTTTAATTCACCGATAAGAATGAAAAACAACAGGATTTTTCGTATTTACTCTTAAAGATTTAGGTATGTGCTTTAGAATTTGTACTATTCAAACATCAAAATAATATGTATAAGCCTTCATAGGTCATATGTCGAACAATTTTAAATTCAAGATTTTGTTGCAAATCGGTTTAAATATCAAAAAGGAACCGGTTTGCAATATCGTATATACAAAGGAAGTTAAACAATACAAATTGCGAATGACTTAAGTCCTCACTTTGTCACTGCTGAGTCCAAGTGAGTAAGCCGAACGAAACGCCAATTTGTAGGACTAAAAACCATAAAAAAGCTTTCGATTCAATAATTTAATAAGTCCAATCCTTAATGCTAGGTCTTCTACTGATTTATTTCAGTACCTAGTAAATAGAATTTGTATTATAAATAAAATGCACGACTGGATCGCACGTACTTGCTCTTATGTTCAAGTTGAGTGGGGCTTAAGAACTTTAAAAAATATTCAAGTAATTATAGAAAAAGTATAAAAACATTTAAATCGTTCTTTTAATTGTATAAAAAGCATGATAAATAACTTAGAGCTCAAAAAAAAGTATGCCATTTGATTACTTGAAAAAATATGAATATATGCAATAAAAAAATTTAAAATCGTTGGAGCCGTTTTCTTAAAAATTAATTTTTTATATATAAAATTTTTTTAACATTTTTCAAAAAAAAATTTGGTATGTCAATTTTGAGTATATATTAATATACATTTAAAACTGAAATTTCAAAACAATTCATCAACCCGTTTTTGAAATATTGAATTTTCAAAAAAAAATTTTGAATCTTTTTTTAAAAATCCAAAATTTATTTTTTCAAAAATTTTGGTATGCAGTATTATTTATATTCCAACAAAGCTTTTGTGCAAAAAATGTCATTGAAATCGGATGAGCGGTTAATGAGAAAATCAAAAATCAAAAAAACCGTTATATGGCAGGTACCGTTAATAAATGTTTTTGGTAATTTTTTTTCTTACTAAAAGGAAAATCATACCTACAATAATACACTGATTTTTTTTATCAAAATCGTTGGAGCCGTTCTTGAGATAAATAAGCTTTTCCTTAACGGTTGTATGGCAAGTACCGTTATTTTTTGAGCTAAAAAAAAAATTTCAATTTCCCCTCTGGAGAGTTACAAAAAAACCTTAAGTCCAAAATTTGAAGAAAATCGCTTCAGTGGTTTAGGCTGTAGGTTGAGGTACGGACAGACAGACAGACAGACAGACAGACAGACAGACAGACAGACAGACAGACAGACAGAATTGTGCCACCCACTTTTTTCGTGTTCTCTATCATCGTGATGTCATGTTTGATTGTTATCTCGAAATTTTTTTTTTGCACGAATCCAAAACTTGCCCTATAGTACCTATATCGCAAGTAAAAAACCTTCTTAAATGGTCATTTTTGCCCCCCAACCAATAACGTTCTGTCATATACCTATCATTGGAAAGGTATTTTTATATAGGTAAGTAAAGTACATACTATATTAGTTCTTATGGGAACCTACTTCAAATCGGAAAGTTATTCGCTTGTTAAAATTATGTTTATGTGCATTTTATTTTCAAGAAACGAGCTTTAACTTATAGACCAAGAGCAGTGAGCAGATTTTGGGATTTGTTGTATAGCCAAAATCGGAGGATGAGGGATTATAGGTACATGTGTCGTGATATCGAATACCAAAGTCTGCCAGGTTTTGTTTTCAGCCTTTGGAAGGGGTGGGGGTTTAAAAACTGCTGGGTCCCCTTTTTTATTTTTAGGGTTATAGCCTGTCATTTTTTTCTATGCATTAACACCACAATCTTGACGGTCTAGGAATTACTTTTTCACACCGTGATTTGAAATGAGCTCCCATAGTAACTATTGAAGTATATAAAAATAGTTTTCCGACGGTATATATTGTCTCGTTATTGGTCTTGCAGACCGTTTTTCAAATTTTCATACTTGGGTATGGGAAAGTAATAGTAATAATATAAATTATTTTTAATTTTCTCTATTTTTTGATATTTTTTAGTATCCATCGATAAACACTTCCTGACAAGTTTTGAAATTTGTTTGATGACCCGTTCAAAAGATATCGAATTTTAAAAAAATCGCTCTTTTTTTGGTTGATTGTTCATAACTTTTTTAATAATGGTCCAAATCGAACAATATTTTTTTGAATTTAAGGTTCCTAAATGAACTTTTCAATAAAAATATTTAAAAATTATTCATGGTGTTTTTATATGTGATTTTTTAATTTTTAATTTTTAGGGCCAGTTTCAAATGTTCCGGTTAAAGTCTCGGATAGGCTATCCGGAACTTATCCGAAAGATAAACTTCAACTTTACGTTTCAAATGTCTCGGATAGTGATATCCGACACATAAAGTTTCGGATAGCCTATCCGACGGTTCAAGTAGCTGTTAAAGCTTTTATCGAGAAGATAGGAAAAATATTAATTTGAAACGTTTGGAAAAAATATATTTTCAGACCATTTTTTCGTTGAAGAGCGTAAAATGCAGTCCAAAGGAGTGTCCTGGATTTATGAATTTATGTTAATTTTGAAGACGAATTTTTATAAATCTGTACCTTGGTTCTAGAAGGGCCATTGTAAATTTTTTTCAATACTGACTTACAGAAGTAGGTACACTATTTGACTCAGCGGAAGATGTTCCAGGACTTTAATAAGGACCAATGGACTCCAATTATCAAAACATATGAGCATTTTTAGACAATACAAAGTTACATTTTCGACTTCCCGAAAACTAACAAATTGGATATTGGCCTTTTTAGAGCCAAGGTAAAAAAAATATCCTATACAAAAAAGGAAGTCACTCAACCAAATTAGAACACTGCTATAGTTCCCTCTTTCCTGCTTGTTTTAAACAAGCATAAACGAATGAATGAGATGTGAAGATTTTTGTAAATTATATTTTTATTGCATTTTATTATTTATTAGATATATATGTACATACATCTTAATTATATTCCAAAATTTTAAACTCTAGTGCATTTTCGGATATGTACTGTGAGCGGTTGCATCATTTGCTGTATAATCACACCGCTTGTGGTGTCTTAATCTCTTCTTTTCGTTCGAATAGGGAATCTGTTTTCAGCACTTGTTGTTTGCAGGCCAAAATCCTAGGTCTAACGTTGAAGATTGGATGTCTGTATGCCTAACTGCTATGAGTTTCATCGTAATAGTTTGAATTTTATCTGTAAATTGATCCGCCGCGGTTCGTACTGAATTTAAATTATTGACATTTTAAATAAAAACGACAAATTATTTTTGTTTTTGACAGCAAATATTTAATTTTCAGTATGTTTTTGATGTTTTATGTTGTTCTCAAACTGTAACTAGCTAGTAAATTGATTCCACCGGTTAGTTTATCCGAGACTTTGACGATGAAACAGGAAATAAATAACAGCAACTTTTATCTGCTGGATAGGGTTATGTGTCGGATATCTATCCGAAACTTTAACCGGAACATTTGAAACTGGCCCTTAATCCTTTTTTTTTAAAGTGAGGGCATATTTTGATTTTTTTTTTTTTTTAATTTTTTTACAAACTTTTATCAATTCAACAACTTTTAAGCCCAGTAAGTTCGTGGGCTCTCCATAATTACTATTTTTTGCAATTTTTGAAAAATGGTTCATCATCATTTGCTATTACTATATAAATAATTTTTGTTTCAATTATGGGGATTTTACGAATCGCACGACGCGAGGCTGCAAAATTATAACGGATACTTACAGAGTGACATAATGCAAGTATTATTACTTCAGAAAGTGGGAGTATATGCCTCCGTTTAAGCAGAATGGGCAATTGTCCAAAAAAGATACATTAAAATTAAAAAGAAAATATTAAAAAAAACACTGGCAATACTTGCAACAAAGTTCTATATAGGGTAATTCCATGAAAAAGTGGACATGAAGATAGAAAAATGGAAAATTTATCTCACCCCCTGTCTATTGTTCGCTAGTTTTAAAATTGGAATTACAAAATATCCTACAAGTAATAAGCATACGGCTAAAAATAAAATAAAATTATAAAAGGCTAAACCCTAAATTTTTAAATTAAAAACGTGAAATAACGTAAGTTACCGACTTTTTGTAACGTGAGTTACCATGTATTTTATTAAATTTGTATAAAATATTTTTAATGATTTAAAATTTGTGTACAGATATAATCAGGTTGATAAATTCTTATATGTAATTCAACAAACCAGTTTACCTTTATTGGTTTGTTTAATTTTTAGAAAATATACATAGTACTGCTACAAAACCCTTGTCCAAATATGGTAACGTGAGTTACCAACATGTTTTAGTATTTTTTACTAAGAAAGAATTTATTTTTCCCAAAAATTTTATTTTTTCCTCGAAGTCGAAATCATTACCATGTATAGAATTTCAATTTTGTTTTATTTATATTTATATAAGTATGGAAATTTTAATGAAAGAGAGCGTGAAACTCTCCCAAATGTAACGTGAGTTACCATGGAATTGCCCTATACCTTTAATAAAAGTCAGATATCCGTTCTCCCATATTTAATAAAAGTCAGACATTCGTTCTCCTATATTATTTTTAATCAAGTGGGTTTTCAAAAAACTCACTTTCCACGTTAAATTTTAAGAAAAAGAAAATTATACTGTGTTCATTAAAAACTGTGAATTATGGTACTTAGTTGGTTTTTATTTCTTACTGCCCCTATGAATTCTTTATCACACTATAAACCGATGGTTTTATGTGTATCAATTTCTGAGAAAATTTTATTAAATAGAGGAGAACGGATATCTGACTTTTATCAAAGGTATAATTATGTATATAAAACTTTGTTGCAAGTGTTGCCAGTGTTTTTTAATATTTACTTTTTAATTTAATGTATCCTTTTTGGACAATTGCCCATTCTGCTTAAACGGAGGCACATACTCCCACTTTCTGAAGTAATAATGCTTGTATTATGTCCCTCTATAAGTATCCGTTATAATTTTGCAGCCTCGCGTCGTGCGATTCGTAAAATCCCCATAATTGAAACAAAATTTATTTATATAGTAATAGCAAATGATGATGAACCATTTTTCAAAAATTGCAAAAAAATATTTAAAAGTTGTTGAATTGATAAAAGTTTGTAAAATATTTTTTTTTCAAAATATGCACTCACTTTAAAAAAAAAGGATTAAAAATTTAAAATTAAAAAATCACATATAAAAACACCATGAATAATTTTTCAATATTTTTTATTGAAAAGTTCATTTAGGAACCTTAAATTAAAAAAAAAAATTGTTCGATTTGGACCGTTATTAAATAAGTTATGAACAATCAACCAAAAAAAGAGCGATTTTTTTTAAATTCGATATCTTTTGAACGAGTCATCAAAAAATTTCAAAATTTGTCAGGAAGTGTTTATCGATGGATACTAAAAAATATCAAAAAATATAGAATACAAAATACAAATTTTTAAAACTGTCCGATTTGGCATGGAATGCCCCATATACATTAGGGTGTCCGTTATTTCCCAAAATCGTTTTTAAATAGCAGACACCCCCCAAATCAAAAGTTTATGCCCAAAAAAAAATATTTGGCCAAAAAAAAAAATTGTCCGATGTCATTTACACGTGGCTCTAAGCCCATACCTTTCCCATACAAATTTGTATGGGATTTTCATACTTAAAATGGTTTATTGACCAATTTGGAATATATAAGATGAGGGGTAATTCCATGAAAAAGTGGACATGAAGATAGAAAAATGGAAAATTTATCTCGCCCCCTGTCTATTGTTTCCTAGTTCTAAAATTAGAATAGCAAAATATCCGTCAAGTAACAAACATACGGTTGAAAATAAAATGAAATTATAAAAGGCGTAGCCCTAAATTTTTTAGTTAGAAACGTGAAATAACGTGAGTTACCGACTTTTTGTAACGTGAGTTACCATGTATTTTATTAAATTTGTATAAAATATTTTCAATAATTTAAAATTTATGTACAGATATAAACAGGCTGGATAACTTCTTATATCTAATTCAACAAGCCAGTTAAGCCTTATTGGTTTGTTTAATTTTTAGAAAATAGGCATTGTACTGCTACAAAACCCGTGTCCGAATATGGTAACGTGAGTTACCAACATGTTTTAGTATTTTTTGATAAGAAAGAATTTATTTTTCCCAAAAATTTAATTTTTTCCTAGCAGTCGAAATCATTACCATGTAAAGCGTTTAAATTTTGTTTTATTTATATTCATATAAATATTGAAATTTTAATTAAAAAGAGCGTAAAACTCTCCCAAATGTAACGTGAGTTACCATGGAATTGCCCTGAGTGGAAGTGATTAATAAAATCTTTCCAAAAGAAAACTTGATTTTTTTGCCATTTTGCGGTATTTCAAAGTCCTTTGTGGAAAGAACTGTACTTCATCAGATAGTACTCATAAAACTCTACAAGATGTCATCATTAGTTAAGATTTTTTTTTAAGTGAACTTGAGCCGTTTTTCCCCTGGAGCCTTCAATTTTAATTATTTCACATAAAACCGTTTGCAAGTATGTATAGGTATGTACTTGGTTTTAAATAACAGACACCCTCCAAATCAAAAGTTTATGCCCAAAAAAAAAAATATTTGGCCAAAAAAAAATTTGTCCGATGTCATTTACACGTGGCTCTAAGCCCATACTTTTCCCATTTAAATTTGTATGGGATTTTTGCTCTTTTCACGTTTTATTTTTTTTCTCTCGAATTACTGGAGCTATTCTAAATTTTTTTGTTGATTATTTTTCTTTAATCATCCCTTTAAAAGTTCTCATTCAAAAAATTTATTAACAAACATTTAAAATTAAATAATAAAACGTTCACTTTTATGATGTTTTTATATGGGAATTCCTATGGTAATAATCGAGCCAAAAAATTCGATTTTTGTTTTTTTTTTTAATTAAGTTTTGAATGAGGTCTTTTAAATGGATGACTAAAGAACAAAAATTAATAAAAAAAATTTAGAATAGCTGCAGTAATTCGAGAGAAAAAAAATAAAACGTGAGAAGAGCGAAAATCCCATACAAATTTATATGGGAAAAGTATGGGCTTAGAGCCACGTGTAAATGACATCGGACAAATTTTTTGTTGGCCAAATATTTTTTTTTTGGGCATAAACTTTTGATTTGGAGGGAGTCTGTTATTTAAAACGATTTTGGGAAATAAAGGACACCCTAATATACATGCATATGTAGTATGTACAAGTACATACCTTACCTATACATACTTGCAAACGGTTTTATGTGAAATAATTAGAATTGAAGACTCCAGGGGAAAAACGGCTCAAGTTCACTTAAAAAAAATCTTTTAAAAAAATCTTAACTAATGATGACATCTTGTAGAGTTTTATGAGTACTATCTGATGAAGTACTGTTCTTTCCACAAAGGACTTTGAAATATAGCAAAATGGCAAAAAAAATCAAGTTTTCTTTTGGCTCATAAACAAAACTATGCTAAAAGATGAAAAAGTTTGTGCCTAGACCTAGCGACATGTCAGCTTAACAATTTAAAAAAAAATACCCGATATTATAAATATTTCTGGTCGTAGTGCTGGCAAAACAAGCTGACTTTCAAGTACGGTCCAATCTAAAATCCAGTAAAAAGCAAAAAACCGTTTTCAATTTGTCGGGTTCTTTCATAAAAATTTTCAAAAAATACGTTCAAAATTTTGGCTCCAACATTGAAGATCCTTTTGACTCATATCACTGTATTAGAATAAATAATTCACGAAATTAAAATCAATTTCTGTTTGTATAGTAAAGGACATTGTGATTGACAAAATAATTTGTTTTTTTTGTTACTTTTCCTTTGAATTTAGCGTTCTAAGTAATAAACTTATTTAATTATTGAACTTCAAAGAAGCAAAACAAAAGGTAACATTAAATAAATAAATAAGTTCAACATAAAAAGAATTAAATAAACATAATAAACTTATATTTTCATTTTTCTCGGAATTATCCCAAGTGGACTTAAGCCGTTATTCCCCTAGACCTTTCCATT
This sequence comes from Dasysyrphus tricinctus, assembly GCA_963921185.1. Lineage (NCBI taxonomy): Eukaryota > Metazoa > Arthropoda > Insecta > Diptera > Syrphidae > Dasysyrphus > Dasysyrphus tricinctus. The sequence continues at coordinate 131,460,991 of OY992532.1, read as the reverse complement.
ATATTCCTCCAATAATTTACTATTACATAGCTTCTACATTTATTGTCCGGTTTTATCAACCTTTTGCTCATATTTTTGTTAAAAATTATCTTTCACCAGATCATAGACGTATTTGAAACGATATTTTTTTCTATCTGAATGGAGCAACTAAAAACGAGAATTTTTCAAAAATCTTGCCAAAAATATTTATGTATCTCGAAAAGGCTTATTTTGGAAAAAAATCAGTTAACGTTTTAAGCGAACCAAAATTAATATAGAAAATTTTTGTTTTCTTAGGAACCTACCATGACCCGACATTTGTTAAACCAGTGTAGTCGTCATCCATTGCATGTTGACCTTGCTGCATTTTCCCGGTCAAAAGGTTACCTACGTTGCTTCCTTCTTTTAAGCACTCATGTTGACAAATAACGCAATTATGTATCATAATGCTTTTCCATTTAAACCCACACCGTGCTACTATTATCTCCAAAACAGCGAAATGAGACTAATCGCTATGGTGGCTGTCCTGATATTCGGTCGAATTGAATTCGTTCGAATTGAAAACAGCCAACAAAAAGGAATAGAAAAGGTCGAAAAATTACAGGTTGTGAGTTCGTTCGTTTTGCTAAACATCTATAGTTCATAGACGTTCGGGAAAGCGAATGGATCCGCAATCCGCAATTTGTTTGGCGTTTTCAATTGGAGTATATTTATATTTTCCGTTTTCATTTATTAATTAATTTCTACCAGAGCGAAATGGAATATCTGCACAATAGATAAAATCTTTTCAATTTATCTTGCATTTTTAATGATTCTCAAAATCCTCAAATTAAGTACTTCTTTCAGGTTTGACTATAAGCATGTATTTTTTCAATCCATTTTGGTACACATTTTATTACTTTTAAAATAATTCCAAAATAAGTATTTATTTTGAGCAAAATATTATATTTTATGAAAGTTATTAATTTTTAGTTTTCCGATGTTTTTATAATAATCTCTACATGATGCATTTATTCATAAAGTCATATACAGGGTGTCCCGGACCTGAGTGGAAGTATTTTAGGGTGTGGTTCTAGGGGTTATTCTAAGAAAAAACAAAAGGACCAAAAAAGCCCGAAAAAGGGTTAAATTATAGATAATTCATGATTAAACTCATTTTTTCGGACTATTTTGGTAAAAGTACATTTTGTTTTTTCTTAATTTCTCAAAAAATAAGAAATATTTTTACATTTGGTTTTCGGTAATGGACTAAAAAAATAATGAGGAGTGCATTGAGTATTGAACACAAAAAAGCACTTAATTACGTAAAATTCTGAAAAATATCGACTTGAGAAAAAAAATTACAATGTTTTTTAAAAATTTTGACTTGAAAATTAATTTCTCAAAAACTATTCTCTTAAACAACTTGATTTTAAAACCAAATGCAAGAATGGAGTATTAGCTTTCAAAAAAAATTATAGCTTATTATTAGATGTGTTTTCGTTGATTTTAAATGTTTTTTTTTTTGCATTTAAAGTCAATGTTTCAGAAACTGCCCCCCCCCCCCCTGCCTCAGGGAGGGGAGATACAACTTTCCCCCATACAATTTTTTTCTAGGAATAACCCCAAGAACCACACCCTCAAATACTTCCACTCAGGTCCGGGAAACCCTGTATTTTAATTAGTATTAAAATCCTAATTATTCCGGCTTTTGTGTCATAACTTCGAGGAGACAAAAAATTTGTTTATAAATTTAAATCTAACTAATTTCAATTTTGATTTAAAGTTGAATTTCTTGATTAAAATTAAACGTTCATTTTCGAGATGCTAGAAATATAAAATTTAATACCTATATCTACATATAATCTATCTCAACTAAAGAATATTTTATATTAATGTTTTTTGCGTAATCAAACATTTTTAATTGTAATACCTACTAATACATAACAGGAATTTGTTTAAAGTCAAGTTTAGCTTTCGTAAAAAAATTAAACTTGGAATTTAATCAAACCTTACATTACAATGAAAGAGGAAAAAGTTTGTTCCGAAAGCTTAATTAAACTGCTGCAGGGATTTCCTTCAAAATTGTAGATTAATTGTTGCAATGGATTGTTTAAAATGACTTGAGTTGTCAGCTGTTCAAACGATTACAACAACAAAAACCTATTCCACCGTAATACTCATAAATCTAGGAATGATCATCATTTAACCCTTGAGCCAAATGATGTTCTGTTAAGTACAGAGATTCTTTTTTCAATCGTACTACACGAATGTGGAATCCTCCACCCAGCTCTATTTTTCCTCCCCATTATAATATTATTATAATTTAGAAATTCAAAACAAATGTGCATCGGTACTTCCTTTCAAAACCTTTCTTGTTTTGCACACGTTCGTACTGTGGTAATTTTTTTAAGGGTCGTAATAACCCATTGAGTGCGCGCATATTATACAAAATAATTATAATTTTAGCTTTTCTAAGCAATATAACTATAAGAGTAAGTAAGTGCGACGCAGTTGTGCCTTCCATATTTACTTGCACTGATAATGCATGCTATTGAAATAATACTATCAGTAGGTTTGGAATTAGGACTTTAGAATCTTATAGAAGGTTATGAACATGTGCATTCCAAAATAGACGTATGAAATTCGAAAAATTTACATTATGCATACACACATATAAGGGTGGTACTTATTTTTGAAATGTTTGAATTTCTTTCTTAAAGTAATAAAGGTAATTAAAAATTCTGTGTGCATTTGTATTGACATCGGTTAAACACTTGCCGGCAAGAACTTGAAATTTCCCATACAAAAAGAAGATGAAGATTTCTCGGTCTTTTATTCAAAATTTCGCTTAAAATGTGAAAGTGGATGTATATTAAGTATAAGAAGAAGAAAACCACAAACAATATCTACATTAGACTGTGCCAAAAAAATTGTAATTTTGATTTTTCATGATTGGTCTCAAAATTTCGATAGAGGTAAAATTTGAGCTTTATATATTGATATTTAGAGGTGGCGCATAGTAATTTTCTGTTTCTAATACAAAATGTATGTACAAAAACATGGTGTTGCGTTCTCATGATTATTTCTCAAAAAATATCTAGAATTATATTTCTACGAACCTAGATGTTTTTTTATAACCTTGATCACAAGTTTTAAAAATAAACCCAACTCTAAAGCCCTTTTAAAGATCATTTCAGTTGACCTATCAGTTAAACAGAGATGTCTAAATTCAAAATTAAATTGTGTAACTGGAACTGAAACTGATGGAATTCCCATAGTTATCATTTCAGTTATCAGTTAAACTGATATGTGTATACGTTTCAGTTCCGTTGTCATTTCAATTGCAGTTGGTGGTGAATTAACGTCTTCGGGTTCCTGTTGTTTTGTTTCCATATGTTGAAACGGAGTGATAATATGGTCAATTGCATTGAAATTTATCGCGGGTATCCATGTTTGTGGAACAAAAGTGATCAGTTTAAGGGGCCGGTTATAGCGATCAGTAAAACACATCAGTAAAATGTTGAAACGAAAGGAGTTCGGAATTTTTTCCTGATGGGTGTTTATAGCGAACAGTAAAATTGTGTCAGTAAAATTAATGTCTTCTTCTTCTTTCTATTTTTATTGGATGTCAATGCATCAGTAATTTTTGTTCGTATGTACTGAAACAGTAAAAATTTGAACACAAACAGGCGGAACGAATTGTTTCATTTTGAGTGAAATGACAATCAGTTGATACGTAAAATGAGTTTTCGTCAGTAAAATCAAATAAATGGCTTTTCTCAAAAAATACAATTCCGAATCAAGTTTTTCTTCAAAAAAAATGATTTTATTACATTCGTCATCGATTTGCATATAGTTTTTGTTTGATAAAGCATTTAAACATATTAAATATTGCAAAAGAAAATTTTTACTGATGCATTTTACTGATCGCTATAACTGGCCCCTTAACTCAGAGCTTTACTGATAGCCCAACTGAAACTGAAATGATCGTGTAAATGAGGCTGTCGCCGCTCACGCAAAAAATCTTATTTAAAAAAAATCTAAAAATGATTTTAATGAAGTTTGGTCTTTATAATCCAAGGGCACGATAGTGCCCAGCCATTCGTGGCACTAACCTTTCACGCAATTTTCGACTCTCTCTAACTTCTGTACCAATAAAGTTAGCAACTCACTGACAGATCATCAAAACTATGGAGCACTTCCCGACACCTTGAAATTTCGCACAACGTTAGGTTTTGTAGTGCATACAAAGGAATAAATCGAAAATCATCAATTTTCCATTCAAGGAGCGTGGCATTCACCCACTTTCTCAAAAATTCAAATAAACTTCCGATTGTTGTAAAGCGATGTTAATTGGTGAAGCAATAAAAATTATATGGAACACTTTCGATTGTTGTAGAACAATAAAAATTGATTAGTCGGTAGGGTTTGAAGTGCATACAAGGAAAAAAGTCAAATTTAGAATTTTCCGCTCAGAGGGTGTGGCATCCGCCCAAATTCTGAAAATTGTGACAACTATATGGTGCACTTGCGGTTGTCATAGAATGGTGCGAATCGGTAGAAAGTAGAGCTCTTGAAACCCGGGTACCCGAAGACCCCCCCGGGTACCCGAATACGCGGGTACTCGGGCAGTACCGGGTACCCGGGTACCCGAATTACCCGGGTATTCGAAGTACCAGCGTAGCTGGGAACTCGAGATACCCGGGTACCCGGAAACCCGAAGACCCGAAAACTGTCAATGTGGATAAATTGTAATATGCCTATTCTGCCGTGTTAAGAAGAAAACCGTATCTGTATTTTTGGCATTGAAATAAACGCGTTTTTCTTTTGTGTTTTTTAATGAATTTGTTTCATACTTTAAGAATATGATACTGTAAGCTAATTATTATTTTTTTGATCAAAAACTCATTTGTTTATGTTTGATAGAAGTCTAGTTAAATAACTCTTATGTTAAGACTATCTGCCGTATCTACAAGTAAAGAATTTTCCTTTCGGGATCTACGAATATTTGTATGGTAGTTATGTTTTCTTTTCTTATGAAAAATGCAGATACGTCAATTTAAATTAATTAAAAGTATAGTTTTTTGTACATAATGTACGTCATATTTCGTAAGCAATTTTAGCCACTATAAAAGCACGATAGTGGTTTTATTACTAAACAATAACCAAGTAAGCGTATCAAGGATGCCCAAACCGGCCCTAACTCAAAACAGCCAAAATGCCAGTTACCTTTATTCTTCTTCCTCAGTGTGTGGCTACTGGCTCTTCACTCCTCGAATCATTTTAATATCCTTTTCAAATTTCGTCGATCTTTCACTTTTAAATTTCCTCTTATTATTTGTCCTCGACTTTTTGTATTTTCTATTTTTCTTTAATACCTACCTAATTTATCAATCAAATACAAAACAATTCCAATCACTCACACACTCATAGTCAACCTTTTTCGTGGCGAGTCATGACACCTCGGCTTCTTTGAAACCTTTCACGCTTCCAGAAACCCTACATTACATACGTTTTTAAAACCCAACGAAACTACTCCACCTCGCTCAAAAACGCGTAGGTATCTAGCAAGTTGCTGGATGCCTTTCCAGCACTTGCCGCGTCTTGATGATTGAGTCATCACAATTAAAGTTAAATTTAACAATCAAATTAAAACCAATAAAATCGAGAAAAGTTTCTGCTAGGTTTTAACATTCTTAGATTTTCAAAATTAAAACAACAAAGATGAATAGGTACTGAATTGGGAAAATTTTGTATTGTTTGGGCAAACCAACTTTTTCAATTTCAAATATAATACTTACCCGTCATAGTTAGGCCTTCTGCACACGATACGTCGCGTCATAGACGTGTACAAGATTAGTCATGCAGCGACGACTTCTCTACGCCCAATCTTCTGCACACGAAGCGTATCGTCATCGTCAAATAATATTTTTTGCAAAAATCTATTTGATTTTGCATTTCATGTCATTTGTATTAAAGATATTAATCTTTTTATTTATTAAATTCATCTGACCATTGCATTTGTTTTGCAATTGCTGCCCATGCTTTTTCTTTAAAGTCTCTTCTGGAGTATTCCTGCCATGTATTATTATATTAACACTCACTCTCCACCAATAACAAATTTTTCGATGAATCTGGCATTTTAAACAAATTGTCCATGCACATAATGAAACATTTACGACCGGTGTCATCGAAGACACTGACACTGCTGTACGGCAAGCGATTTGCTGCTTGTGTGCTGTGACGAATATGTGTTGCGTACGCCTCGTGTGCAGTTATTCATTTAAATCAATGTGCGCTGCACACTATCTGCACACAATCTGCATACAAGTGCAGTACGCGTCTATGACGAGACGCGTCGTGTGCAGATGGCCTTAGTCATATTTTTAGCTGTCATCTTCGAGTAAAAATAAACGGGTCTTACTGTAACCACCTTCTATCGTAAGTAAAAATGATGGCAACATTTCTTCTAATTTTTATTTATGATACCTTACTCCTTACCTAATATTCGAGCACAACTCTTGATACCATTTAGTAAATTTAGTATACAATTGATTACTCCAAGTTTATTACATCTACACCAATGCAACCTTACATTGGCATCGGGTATTGCGCTTAAATTTTAAGACATTCAGTTTCTAAAATCCACAAGAGAAGCTGTGCGTTAATGAATATTTGCATCACTTTCAGTTTCATAAAAATGAAGAAAAAAAAATTGAACGTCTGCCAACCTCTATTGGATGTATATGTATTTTTTATAAACAAATAGCTGATGTTAGCGATTACCACAGACATTTTATATTTAATAATGCTAAAAAAAATGTTTAAATGTTCATACATAGCTATGTAGGTACGACTGTGCAAATTAATATATTATTGTACTTGTCATGCTATTATGCATAGGTAATTTGGCATTAGGGATTGCCCATTCAAACCAAATTGATATAGGTATAGGTGCATCCCTAACCTGCCTACCTTTAAATTCTTTATCACTGCGTAAGGTTATTGCAAATAAATAAACACCTAGGTAATAAAATAAAAATATTTCATCTTCAATACATAGGTACCTACCTATTTCTATTTTTTTTTCTTTTTTAAGAATAAATTTGTTAAAAAAAAATTCATCATAGGTAGGTAGGTACATAGGTATCAATCATATCAAAAAATTAATGTTTTAGGAAATATTTGATCCTATAAAACTTTAAAAAAAATATAGGTAGGTAGGTACCTACTACTACTGAAGCCAAAAATATCGCAATAACGGCATTTTAAAAATGGCAGAAATTTTTCGGTTAGAACTTTGTGAATTTAGGGTGTGCAAATGATTTAACCCGCCCTCAAACAAAGTTCCTCCATGGGTAGGTATTTTTTTTTTTAAATGTTTCAAAATAAACTTTTAAGTTTTTAAAACTGAAAACACCTTGCGTATTTTAAAAAACAACAAATTAAAAATAAATACCTACATTATGTAGATTGGCAGGCTTTTCAAAATAAATCAAGCAACTTCAAAATGTACACAGGTAAACTGGTTAATTTTCCATGCGAAAAAAGTTCAAATTCAAACTGGTAAATATCACCCTGTGCCTGAACACATCAACAAAGCTTTTTTGGAGTCTATAGTCCATATTATACAGATATGTATTTATACAGGTATCTTGCACCTCAAATATTATTAATAAATATTTTTAACACTATTAATTAACACCAAATGATTTTTGAAATTCAATTTACAAGCTACTTGCATACATTTGTACCTACAATACTAAATATACAAAAGCTTTTCATACCTACATATGTATATCTTATCCAATAGTACATACATGACATTTATCAATAAATAATGAGCTTTTTTATCTATCAATATCAGTTTAAGTAGATAATAGTTACGTGCACATATTTTTTATTCTTTATGCATTAAGGTACTTATCCCCTTTTTGTGTTTATCTTGTTTCAGCCTTTCAAACAAAACAAAAGGAGAATTTATTGAAGAAAAAAAAAATAGCACCGGTTCCATCACTATAAATACACGCATACCTAAATTCATAGAACTAATTTTCCCACGCTCACAAAACATTAAAACGAAATCTCTTTAATTTAAGAGAGAAGAAAAAAACTAAATTAGAGCACAAAGCACAATGTTCCTAAAAAACTCTGGCCCCACATCAGCGATGGCGAACAATGCTGTGCGCCGCTGGAAAAGCTCATTTCATCTGAAGCAGCAAGAACAGCGGCAAACTCTTGCCATTGCGATTGCCAGTCAAGGAGGAACTTCTAATGTGTGTGGTGTATCATCGGCAAGTTCATCGTTGCCTTCAAAATCGCGTCTGTTAACTGCATCTCCCCTTGCGTCATTTACTTTTCGTTCGAGTTATAGAAGCAATCACACTTTGGCTATCACTCAACTTCCTTCAAATTATACAGGACTTGAAACACAACGCAAAATGTCAACTAAGTGCCTTGCAATCGAAAACATTAACCCAAACTTCATTAGTATGGAATATGCGGTTCGTGGTCCTTTGGTCATTCGGGCTGGAGAAATCGAAAAGGAGCTTGCAGCGGTAAGTACAATTTTGTATACATTTTACATATACATGTTTGTATGTACATAATATAATTTTTTCTAGTTCTGACTTCTGATCGTTAGTGAAAACCAGCCTTTATTTTGAATAATAAATATAAACATAACAGTGCCAGCTGTGTAGATACTGTATTTTGTATTTCCGTTTTTGTTTGCATTTATGGAAGACTGCGTGCCTACCTCTTTTTTCTCGAAAGTAGTTTGGTAGAATTGAACTTAAATTGACACACACAACTGCACACTGGTCTTAATTCTAGCACATGCGCCTTTAATTTGCGAATAGTTAATTTGTTTTGCATAATATTATAGATATAAAGAAGTTGTGTGTAATACAGTGACTCAGGGAAACGCAATTTTTTCTTGATAGAAACTCGTTCCATGAAAACAGAAACAAAAATTTACTTTACTACGTTTAAATTTGATTTAGGTAGGTACCTACCTACCTACTTAGTAACGTAATTTTAATGTGAGAAGCTACCGAAGTTTTATTTGGCAGTAGATAGGTACCTACATAATAATTTGTTAAAAACAAAAAGCACCAGATCCAGATGAATGAAATGTAATTTTGTATTTTTTTTGGAAAATGCAACAAGTTTTGACTACCTAGTGGGAAGTGAAATAAGAAGTGATATGTTACTAGGCACTGTTCTTTGTTATTTTTGTTTAAATAATTAAAATTTAATATGTTACGTTTTATTGCAAATAAATATGGTTATTAATCAATTAAATCTAAAGTTATCCTGTTGAATCTAGGTATAAATAAAAATAAAATAAATTGGGTGGCGCAACAGCTCGTGGAGAACCAGGGCCTAGTGACTTACAACTCACAACCATTCCTGTGTGCGTGTTTGTTGGCAGGAATGGAGGGGACCTACAGTTTTTTGCCGAGTCCGAACGGCTAAATGAGAAGCACTTTTTCATGACAAGTATACTCTTGGAGGATTTGTCAGTTCCTCGCAAGAGGCAGTACCTCGAATAAAACATTCCTGTTTTTTTAAGGTGGCACGGCTGGGAATCTAGGTATAGATACTTAAAAATGTTAGTTAAATTATTGTTTTGAGTTGAAGAAACAGGATTTTAGAAAGAAGTATGTTTGAATTTCTTTTCTTTTTGCTATTACACTTATAGGTATACAATGTAGGTAAATAGGTAGGTACTAGGTACTAGTATTTTTTATTACAATTAAGTTACTCATATAAACCTACATCGAATTTTAGTACCAACTTATTTCAAAAATTGACAGTGTTTATCTGGGTCTCAGCCTTATCAACTTGATTAAGACAAGAACGATATCCGAAAATAGAATAGAGATTCGATATCGATACCTTCCCGTAAGAATGTATTAAGCGACATTTTAAAAATTTTAAATTAAATTTTTAAAATAGGTACCTCTTATTCAATTATTTATTTGGGTATTTTGTTGTAGTAAACAGATTTTTTCGAAGCATTTTGAGTTGAAAAACCCGTTCCAAATCTTTTTATTTTTTTAAATACATAAATAAATAACTAGACCAGAGGTTTTTTTCGATGCCTTTAAAATTTTTGAAATGTCGCTTAATACATTCTTACGGGAAGGTATCGATATTATGTCTGTCGATAATTTACTGAATGACCTTCACTAATAAAGATTTCACCCATCGTAGCTTTTTATAAACTACCTTTTCCTTTTATGATTAATTGACTTTTATTTTGTGCGTTACTTGTACCTTAATAGACAAATGCATAATTTAATTCAAATACAAAATATTTTTAAATTAAATTAAAAAAAAAGAAAAACTAATCTATTTTTTTAAGTTTCTAAATAAAAATACCTACATAGTCCAGCTAAGTTATAAATAAATTATAAACAAAAAACTTGCTAACTATATCAATACAAAAATATATACATTTAAATTTCTACTTACATTATGTGATGAAATTTTTGTTGACACACTGCACACTTTGGAATAGGTATACAAAAAACATCCCCAAAATTCATTCAAACGACAGCTGAGAGGAGTTGCGCAAAACACACCGGCCGGCAGGAATACATGATCGTATATTTTTATTTATGAAAACAAATAAATTTCATTATTAGCAGAACAAGAAACAAACATGTATGTATGTATGTACATAAAATAGTATATGAGTGTGATAGTTAGATAATATTCAACCTGTTCAAAAAAAAAGCAGTTTTTTTCCCCTCGTGCTTACGTCATTTTATGCACTTTCTGTTAAGATATCGAACTTTATGAGTGTATGGGAATAGAGATATTCTTTATCTTTAAAACTCTTGCTTTTCCATAAAAAAAAACGCCCTTGGCCTTGAAAATTGTCATTTGCCTTTATTTGTTAAATCTCTCTACCAAGACCATGGTTACCACGCTGCAGTTGTCTATGAAAATTAAAAGATTTTTCTGAATTTGGTATTTTAAATACTGATTTTAAGCTTATAAAAGCTAAAAAATGGCTTTTTATTGGTATTTTAATGATTTTATAGCAAAAAAAAAAAAAAAACACATACATAGATCCTATGGTTTTAAATTAACTCAAACATACCTATAGACCGAGAGCCCACAGCAGATTTAGGGTGTGAATGATAGCAAAAAAAAGAAGTATAGGCGTCGAAAGCTTCATTAAAGGCTATTAAAAAAATCAAAGTCTTCCAGTTCACAACTGGGGCCTTTGCGAGTAACAGTGCATCGGAAAAAAAATATGAATGCGACTTCGAGGATAATCGTGTTAGCCGAAATTGGTTTTCACTCCTCCCTAGATATAAGCTCCTCGGATCACATATCACGGAATCTGAGACCATTTGAGAGTATAGTTGCCTCTACCAGACCGTTTAAAAAATTCAAAGTGAAAAACGGTTTTTTTAAACAGTCTGGCAGGGCGAATTTAACACTCAAATGATCTCAGATTCCGTGATATGGGATCCGCGGAGCTTATCTAGGGAGGGGTGAAAACCAATTTCGGCTAACACGATTATCCTCGAAGTTGCATTCATATTTTTTTGCACTGTTACTCGCAAAGGCCCCAGTTGTGGACTGCAAGACTTTGATTTTTTGAATAGCCTTTAATGAAGCTTTCGACGCCTATACTTCTTTTTTTGCTATCATTCGCACCCAAAATCTGCTGTGGGCTCTTAGGCCCATTTGCTGATACGGAACATAAATACTTATGTTCCACATAAACCCTTAAGTGATACTTAACGCTTTGCACCAAACGAAAACTCAAACATAAAACCCCTTAATGCTATGTTTCCACCAAAGGTTTAACTCAGTTTAGATTAAATAAATCTTTTTGGTGTTTCCACCGCACAGAAAGATTTAAAAAAGATTAAATCTGACAGCACCTTCAAAAATGCAAATGGCGTTTGAGTTTTTCTCATGAAGTGCGAAAGAGACAGAATGTTTGATACGCGTCAAACAATGAAAAACTGAATCGAGTCTCGAATGAATCGTTCAGCACCATGTTAAAATAGGTTAGTTCGATTTGTAAAACTATTTGTCCTAGGAAGATTTAACAAGATTAATTTCTAATCTCCGAGATTTACGAAATATATTTGTATGGTAAATCTTCAAGATTTAAAGAAGATTTGAGGTAAATCTTATTTAATCTCAGATAAGCGTTAGGTGGAAATGTAGCATAAGTTGAACATAACTTAGGTGGAAGAAAAAGTGCCACATAAGATATTAATGTTTAGCTTTAATTTTCATTTACTGTGGATTTTGGCTTGTTTGCCATGAATTGTGAAGATTTAAATATGATAATGTTATACAAAAATTATGTGGAAGTTGTAAAATTTTTAGAGTAGAAGTTACTAACTTGTCAAATTCTTCTTACAAAAGATTTAGCTAAGAAAATACCAATAGTTAGTTTGAACTTAATAGAATGCATTTAGAATTTCCTATGTATCTATGCACAGCCGATTGTAGTGAAAGTGCCTTCCCAACTATCTCAAGAAAAGTTCTGAGAGCTTCGATTTCGAAAGCAATGGAAATGAATTTATAAAATGGCCTGAAACTGCAATTACCATTTCATAAACCAAACGTGCACATTGCACGTAAGCTATAGTTACGGTGACCATATTTTAGAAAGCTGAATAATGAACAAAAGAAAAAAGAAACAAAATTCAACTCAATCTTCAATCATTTAATAATAAATATATCCTGTGAGGAAAAATGGCTCAACTTAAAATAGAATACAAATATTATAAAGCTCTAATCAATTCGGTCTTTGTTTTAAGCTTAGTACGCTGCTGATGCGAAACGAAAAGTCCCATAGATACACTACTTTTCGTTCTGCAGTACGCTGTCCGATGAGTGAAATTGATAGTTGCAGCAGATTATTTGGAGAAGTCTACACTCTTTTTTCGCACACAATTAATTACCCAGAACATAATTGTGGGCGAAAAAATGAAATTTGTATTTTTTCGTGTTTATTTTTGTTGTTTCTTTCATTACAGCATGGCTGCTTGTAATTTTGTTTGCATTTGCATTTGTTTTAATTTTTTGAATTTGTGCAACTGTCAATGAATATTTTTCCACTTCGTTTTCGTAAGCATTTCGTTGTCTTATTGGAGAACAACTAAAAATTTCGTTTCGCATCAGCATCGTATTAGGCTTTACATACAAACTTGGAATTAAAATAAACTTAAAAACTTAGGTCAAGAATTTGTACTGGTTTTCCAATTCTTTATTAAATACACACTTCCTCCTGAGTAGCATGAGGGAGAGATAAAATAATTTTCAATATTGAATTGCTTTTTTATAAATAATTTCAAATGAAACTTACAAATCTCAATTCTTCAGCGCAGACGCAGACAACACACAGTTCACAGACAGCTGATGTGTTCATGAAATGAATAGTTTTTGACTTGAACATGACAGATGATGTCAAAAGCGATAGAAGGCGGCAAGGAAAAATGAATTTGTACTAGATTTATTATTTCTTCGTTCACTAATTAAGGGCACGTTAGCATCATCAGTTTCTTTCATTAAATTTTTACGTTCCCAATGTGTGCGTTATTGTTTTTTGAACAAAATTAAAGAAATACAGAACAAATAATGAACAACTAATAAAATACAGAACATTCATATGTTTTCGGGTACAAAATAATTAATAATGAACAACATCTTCAAATACAGAACAGTTCATTATTATAATGAACGGATGGTCACCGTAGCTATAGTGCTTACGAATGTTGCCTTAAGTTTACAAACTTGATTTGACTGTTGCATTTCCCATAATATTATGGCACATAATTGGTATGATTTTAATTTCTTTCGAAGCTTACGCATGTGAAAAAGAATTTTTAGTTTATTCTTCAAATGGTATTAGACAAATTCCAGCATCCTCGAATTCGCAAAAATACTTCGATACAATATTATGTATACATGTATAATATCGACACACTTCAAAAGTAAACACTCTCAAAAATAACACTTTTGACGGATATGAGATCAAAATGTATTTAAATTAAGATATTGGAATGTAATAACCGGAATATGTCTCAATTTCTGGATAAATATATTCCAAAATGCGTTTTTGATTCAAAAAATATAGTACATATTTCAATTTCATTTGCTTAAATATTTTTTTTTGTTAACAATTTTTTTAGCTGATGAATTTAGGGACCACAACGGTGACAAGATACACAGACACACTTTAATTGGTGGTTCCATACACCATAATAAATAATTATTCCCGGACATTGTTAAAAACAAAACACGATAAATACGTTTAAACACTAATATAAAACCAAAACTAACATTATTTTGACATTTGCGCAAACTGACTTGAAGTTAGGCAGAATTCAAAAGTGATCCCTTACTATGTTCAACATAAATTTTTTCGTGCAACTTACATAGATTTAAGTATCACATAGAATCTATGTGGAACTTAGCTATGCATTAGATTTATGTTCCGAATCAGCAAATGGGCCTTAGTCTACTAGGTAGGTACTAAAATTTGAATTAAACTAAATTTTTAAAACTTATAATAGGTAGGTAGTATCACAGTACACAAATCTATGGTAGGTATTATATTGCGCACGTTGTCAAAACTGAAATAAAAAATGGCTGTGAACGTGATGACAAAAACACACGTAAAAACAACAACAAATATTGACATTTGAAACAAATTTTGATTGGTATATGCGCAGAACTAAATAAAAATAAAAACCAATGATTGGTATTACCTTTAATATGTGTACTGTGGGTACCTATAATCAAAACAAACAAATGAACGATTAAAAAAACATTATTTTTACATATCATCGTGTCCTGTAACCCCGGCTGGGGCATAGGGCGTCAACAAAACGTATCCATCCTTCACGGTCTGCTGCAAGGTACTTTAGCTGTGGCCACGTCTTTCTCTGGGATTTTGCTTCCGCTAAGATAGTTGATTTCCATGTTGTTCTTGGTCTTCCAACCCGCCGTGCACCTTGAGGATTCCATTCAAATGACTGCTTTGCAAATTCAACATTTGGTTTCCTCAGTGTGAGAGCAATCCATCGCCATTTACGCTTTCTTATGTCGACGTTCAGCTCTTGATTTTCCTGCGCCACAATTCCTCGTTTGATATTATTTGTGGCCAGCGAATCTTTAGGATGTGGTGAAGACAGCGATTCACAAAAGCCTGCAATTTTCTCGAAATGGTAGACTTGACTTTCCAGGTTTCACAAGCATAGGTATAACAGCACGTATTTGACATTGGATTCGAAGAATCTCAACTTATTGGGTAAGGAGATTTGACTGGATTTCCAAATTGAGGACAGAGTACCGAAGGCAGCATGAGCTTTATTTATTCTGCTTTTAACGTCGAGATCCGTACCACCGTTTGCAGAAACAATACTGCCAAGGTAGTTACATAATATGTGGGTAATTGAATTTTGAATCTTGAAACAATAAAATAATTTTCACATCCGTGACCTTTGAGCGTCCATTTTTTCAAAACTTTTTGGCAAGACTAAGACTACTTTCTTCTTTCTGCGCTAAGGTTAGGTACCTATTGAGATTGTTGGTCAGCGACAGCGAAATCAACTATCACCACCGTCGATAGATATGTAGGTACCTATCTCAATTAGTATTGTGAAACTCGAACAGCTAGTGATTGAGTTATTGTGAATGATAAACATAAAATGAAACATACAAAAAAATGCACAATCGACTTTTGTGCATTTAGACAATTTATGGGTTTAGTAAGAAATAACGGAACTCATAGTCAATTTCTTTTATTTCATCGTTTATCTGGTACAACACTTAAGTCAGCACAAACAAAAATAGAGAGGTTTACTGCAGAAACACAGAAGATATGGAAGGAAGAAAAGTAGCTTTGAAATCGTTTATAATTACATACGTGTATGCCACTGTACATACAAAACTCATTTTTATGAAAAAAAATGTTTGCATAATACATATTCATATCTCTTCAGGTAATGTAATGTCATTCTTGTTTTTGAGCTCTAAGCTATTTTACGAGTTTTTTATACAATTTATTAAAAGAACGATTTTCATATTTTGTTCTTGTATTTTTTTCTATAGTTACTTGCATATTTTAAAAAGTTGTTAAGTTCAAAGCAACTGGAACTATAAGAGCAAGTACGTGCGTCCCAGTGGTAACTATTTTGGTTTATTCAAGCTAGCCTTCGTGGATTTGTTTGTTCGGCCCACCACCTATTTGTTTTATTTTGGGTGCATTTTCATTTTTTGTTTATTTTTCTTTCAAAATCAATACATTGCAAATTTTAAAAACAAACAATTTTTTTCTTTTTGCCCATTTATACCGAATGGGAGGTCCCAGATTATTTAGTTGCACAGCGAAATTTTCCAATCGCAGTGTTCCCTCTGATTTTGTGCTTGATTATGTGGTTATATTTCTATTTTTGTTCAAGAAACTTAGACGCACTTTTTCAGTTGTTTTATAAGACCAGTACTCTCCTATTGTGAATGAAAATTTAAAACCGCTTACAAATACACGTGAATTATCATTGATTATTCACGTGAATTTTTGATATTCTTTGAATTTTGAATACTCACTCTGAGTGCAAACATTATCTAAATTGATTTTTATGAACCCATAGTATGCTTACCTATCGCTATATGTAAACTATTGCCAAATCAAGATGCTGTAACGGAACACAATCCTCAGGTGGACAGATAGCACTACTTGTCTAGTGACAAAATAGATCTGGCCAATACTCCGTGAAGAACGTCTTATTTTTTTATATCTGTTAACAGGTTTCACCATCACACCTTTTGGCTCTAGAAAGAAATAGAGGCATTCATGCATTTTATGTACTAAATTATCCAAATTTTAAATTCTTAATATGTATGTTTTTCACGCAATGAGGTTATTTTTCAAATTGCTTGGTTAGAAGAAAGATAGCAAAGCAAAATATACATTATGTATGTTAAGTATTAAATTTTAAGAATATGTACACCTTATATTGGTGTATATTTTTTAATTTGTTGTTCTTTTTTATAGCAATTGAAAATTAACTATGCTCTTTATATGTTATCTTTTATCTATTAATTATTACTTATATAACTTTTTTTATAATACTCTTGCTACGAGAAATAAAAATCTTCTTAAGAACTGCGCTATTAAAACCTTTTCAAAAAATGTTACTAAATCTTATTTGACAAATGAATTTGCCTGTTTAATTTGTTTGCAGCTTAAAAAGTATCCTAACTTTTTAATTTTATCTGTAGTTTTTATAGAGTAGCTATTAAATTACACGACGACTTTTGGGTCGTGACTTTTTCGAAATTAAATAAGCGCGTTGGTGAGATTAAATGTTTTTTCTTGTTCGCACTTATTGAATTTCAAAAAAAAAAGTCATGATTCAAAAGTCGTCGTGTAACAGGGCACTTATTGGTTGAATATTATGTATCCAAACCAATCTAAATCACCAAGTCTTACTATTTCAAGCAAAAGAGAATAAGACAACAGGGTCTACAAAACCAATAACGACTAAACATGTGTCGTTGGAAAGGTATTTAAAATTGATGGCTGATTCGAAATGGCTGTGTAAAAAAGTTAACGAAGATTTATAATGTCAAAGCAAATAATTCTTTTTACTTACAAAATCTTTCATAGTAGATAGTTCAGTTCAAGTCAATGTGGGAAAAAAGTTAATTTCAAATGAGCTGCCATAGAACTATTGCAGCATACAAAAATACCTTTCCTACGTCTCGTTGTTATTGGTTCTTAGACCGCCTTCCATAGATTTTTGCAGATTGTACTCTTTGTAAACTTAAAAGTTGTAAACTCACGAATTTTTAACCTCAAACAATTAACATTTAAACACTTCTCAACTAATAGATACAAAATAGTGTTTTCTTTTGTTAATTGAAAATGAATTGATCTATAAATTACTGTCTTGGAATTTAAAGTAAGTTGTAAAAATGCCATTCTCCACAGGTTTTACGGTATCGACAGTTAATTATTGAATTGATGGCTTAATTCTATAAGAAAAGAGATTCATTTGCAATTGTTTCATTATTGGTGTTATTATGTACACATTTATTCAGATACATTGTGTCATGTTCATATTACTGATGTTTTATTAATGTTATTAAGTTGATCCATTTAATAGAAATAATAAAAGCTTTTCAAAACGAAATTAAATACATAAATATTTCTCAATAAATAAGAATATGTACGTACCATCAAATTAAAATAACTTGATCAATGGAACTTCAAACTGAATTTAAGGTGTTCTTTTTCTATTTTTTTTTTTTTTTTTTTTTTTTTGAATCGACACTTGCGGTTCTGACTGAGTCATTTACCTCCTGCTAAATAATTGATATGTAATTATATTAAAGCCGCATTACTTAATTGCATGTTCATTCAAAGAAAACAAATTAAGTATCTATCTTGTTGCTAATAGAATTTTTTATTTGATGTAATAAAAATTAATAGTAGGTAGATACAATTGCAAAATAACCGCAACAAAAAGTTTTAACTACATAATAATAATTACATACATTTTATTATAATGAACGAACGATTCGTTTATGTCTGACTTTTGTTGTCAATTAGCAATTTCAGATTTTGATCAAAATTAAATTTTCTAACGGGTGAATGGATTACAATAATTTCGGTTTGATTTTTTTTTAAGTGAAATTTCGAGTATGTGGGTCTGGTTACTATGAAATTTGTCAAAGCAATCAAATTTATTCAAGACTGACATTTTTTGTCAAATAGTCCGATTTTAATTGTATTGGTGTTAGTTACTACACGAAGTAAGATCTGCAAAATTGATTCTCATCTTTTGGGGGCTTCCGTTTGTAATAAAAATTAATAATCTTATCCTGAGAATGTCCTGAAAAGCATTCTTCTTATTCTTTTGCCCAAAAGTCCGTTTTTTGGTACTACCTGACAAATTAAGCTATCCTCGCACATAGTACCAAGTCTTATAGTAATCGGTCCAGCCGTTAAGCTTGAAGATCTAGAAGCATTTAAAAACAGTCATAAAACAAAAATGTGGGGTTACCTAATTTTAAATATTCTCAATAATCGTAGTCATATTTCATCAAAATCTTGAGTTCGATTATTTTTACGAATGTGAAATTTGCCATAAAGTGCCAAAAAAAGACTTTCGGGCCAAAACTGCAAAAAATTATAACAAATGGTAAAGTTTGAATGGCTTTTTTTACATGCCATATTAAAGTCTTGAGCTTCTAATTTGTTTTATTTTTGCATATTTTGGGCTTATTCTTGCTCCAAAAAAAGTTATGCGCAATTTGTTCAAAAATTTAGAAATAAATAAATACCTAGTTAAATGGTAAAATTCGACTTAGTTTCCCAGTTATACCTAACATATTGAAAAGTGGCCGGTGTGACCATTCTCTCAGAAACGCATGAGTGAATTTAGTAGCATTTTTGGTTTTAAGCGTGTTTATGGGCCAAACAAAAATATTCAATCATAAAAACTTTTGCACGTAATTGTTCCTTTATACCTCTCATTTTCCGGTCTATTCAATAGGCTATCAGAGCTTTATTTAGGTATTGCTATTGTTTTTGGCAATTTTTCTTATTTTTTGCTCTATTTCCCATTTGATTATTTTAATTTTGTATTTTGGACATTATTTCATTTAATAAAAGATAGAAAGTGAAATAAGGAAAAATTACCCAAAATGAGAAAAAAGATTACAACAATTTATTTAGTATTTTGTGGGCGTTATTTCCAAATTGATTTGGGTGCAATATCCCAACAACCAAGGATAAATTAAAATCTTGCGATCGGTTCTGACGAAAAACTATTTTTCTTTTGTGTTCATTCATTCAAAGTATTCATACATATTTATGGACCTAAGTTTGAAAACTCGGTACAGCCATTTAAACTGCAACTGCTAATTCATTTTCATATTAATATTATTTTAGACTAAATGTAGATAAATTATTTTTCAAGCTTAAAGTTTCATATCAAAAGTAAATAACTAACCACGATTCTTTATAAAGTAAATTACTCTATATCTGTTATTGACATTGTAAAGGTGATTTATGAAAAGGACGTCATTTGCTAATAAACCATATTGTTTGCCGATCAAATTTCCTTTAAAGTACCTTCTTGCCATCCTGAAAATAAAAACTCAAGTGGATTGACGTCAGAAAAGCCCACATAAAATCAAGTATAGCTCATTTGTGTCACATTCATGAGCAGCATGAGTGTTTTGGCTATTGATTTTGCAATGATTCTATGTGACTAGTCTTGTAAAAATAAATTCGAAGGATGTACATACATACTAAGAACACGGATGGTGACAGTTTAATCGTGCTGCTATCCATCTCCAGGAAGAAACGATTCCTTGAAATATAAATACATTACCTCCAATGTATTATTTCAACAAACATTAATTTCTTTCCATAAGTTCAATAAAAGCAATCAGTAAGGGTATGCACTTAATGCGATAATGCCATCGCAGTTTAAAATTAATCGATATGTTTTAGTTACGGAACTCCGTTGCTCCGCCTAGGGTATGTTTATTCGCATGGCAAGTGCCTTGTCAGCAATTTTTTTTGGAAAACAGTTCCTTGGGTGAACCGTGTACCGAATGAACGGTGGTAAAAGTCCTAAATGAATTTTGAAAACAAAATATTCCGGAATTTTACCAATGCTATTGAAAAATTCAAAGTTTTACCGGTAATTTCTAGAATTTCAATATTTATATACATAAAGACGTAGGTATAGGTTAGGTATATATGTAGGTTTTTCTTTGTGAAAATTTGTTTTATAGACAATTGTATGGTGTATCACCTGCATACTGAATCAACCATCCTAGGGGTTCTATTTTATTTATGGCTTTAAATTACCACATGTACAAAAACCACATCAGCCTTTTAGTCAAATCTCGATAACACCTCCTCTTAGTAACACAATTAAAATCATAATATCTTAATACCCCTGACGTTTCTGAATGGATGTTGAAACGATAAAGAATGAATATCGTCTCAACCACTTTACTCTTCTTATGTATGTGAAGTAATTTCTGTTATCTATACAAGTTATTTAATCAATTGATATAAAAATGATATCTACTTGTTGAATTGAATTTCACTCAAGTGTCATTTTATTTTTTAAATAAAATGTATGTCGACGCGCACCACCTGCTTTATTTATTTACTCAGTTGTTGAACTATACGATACACTTTCAATCAAACAAACATTCGTTCGTTCCTTTATTTATTTGTTTAAGTTAAAATAAAAGCTCTTTTTTCAATTGAACTCTTATGATTTGTTAGGCACTGAAAGCTTTTAAATATATATGGTAATTGTTTCTAATTGGAAGCAAGCGGATGTTGCAATTTGATAAAAACAAAAGTAAAACTCAGAATGTTTTCCTCATAGTTAAATACGAGAATGCATTATTTTCTCTTATTATCTATCAGCCATATAAATTGATGCAAATAATATTTAATGAACCTAAATATTTAGTTTTTTTATCCGTTATTTCTCAAAATCTTTTCTTGATGTCATTCACCTCCAAAATTAAAAGTGTGTTTAATCAACAAAAGGAGAATGGGCAAAAATGTATGGAATCTGGTCTACCTACTCAACAGAGATGTGTCATACATCAATGAAAAGGTCATTGCAAATACTTCATTTTATTATATGGCCGTTAAGTTGTAAACCATGGGGTTCAAAAGATATTCGGCTTTAAAGCACCAAAAACAATAATAATGCATTTCTTAATTGGTACTTGGATGACCTGCTCAACATTTATGTGTTATATATCGTTGGAAAGGTTATTGCATGTACTACGTTTTTGTATATAGCCGTTAAGCCGTAGACCCCGGGGTTCAAGAGCTACATGGACATGAAAAACCCCAAATATAACAATAATGCAGTTCTTGATTGGCACTTGGTTTACCAACTCAACAGAAATGTGTCATACGTCATTGGAAAGGCCAATGAGAGTACTTCATTTTCTTATATGGCAGCCAAGCTCCAAACCATGGGGTTCAAAAGATATTCGGCTTTGAAGCAGCAAAAACAACTAAAATGCATTCTTAATATGGTAACTGGTTGCACAACTCAACAGTAATGTGTCAGGTATCGTTGAAAAGGTTAACTTATGTGCTTTATTTTTTATATGGGCGCTATACGCTCAACCATGGGACTCAAAAGATATTTGGGAAAAATGCAGAAAAGAGCAATAATGCATTTCTGCATTGGAGCGTGGTTTTCTTACTCAACAGCGATGTGCCATACATTTTTGAAAAGGTAATAATATGTTCTTCAAATATTTGTATGTTTATCAGCTGTAGACCATGGGGTTTAAGAGCTACTTGGACATGAAAAACCCCAAATATAACAATAATGCAGTTCTTGATTGGCACTTGGTCTACCAACTCAACAGAAATGTGTCATACGTCATTGGAAAGGTCAATGAGAGTACTTCATTTTCTTATATGGCAGCCAAGCTCCAAACCATGGGGTTCAAAAAATATTCGGCTTTGAAGCAGCAAAAACAACTAAAATGCATTCTTAATATGGTAACTGGTTGCACAACTCAACAGTAATGTGTCAGGTATCGTTGAAAAGGTTAACTTATGTG
The DNA here is from genome assembly GCA_963921185.1 of Dasysyrphus tricinctus. Lineage (NCBI taxonomy): Eukaryota > Metazoa > Arthropoda > Insecta > Diptera > Syrphidae > Dasysyrphus > Dasysyrphus tricinctus. Next base: position 131,438,404 of record OY992532.1, on the reverse strand, counting down.
CTTTATTTTTTATATGGGCGCTATACGCTCAATCATGGGATTCAAAAGATATTTGGGAAAAATGCACAAAAGAGCAATAATGCATTTCTGCATTGGAGCGTGGTCTTCTTACTCAACAGCGATGTGCCATACTTTTTTGAAAAGGTAATAATAATATGCACGGTCGGTACATGTGCGCATGTTGTATCAATTTTGTGGTATTTATGTTTTGCCCGGCATCAAAATGGATTTACGCCTCCTACAGCTCACCTCAGCAATGTCATATTGGATGACGCTATTATTTAAATATTAAAAAAATAAAAATACATATATGAATACATTTTCTATGAATATCTCTATTACTTATTTTTAAAACTCATCCATTGATACATATATACGCTCAGCTTGAATATGAATATCCTTAAACCCCAATGTCAACAGCTGATAGAAATACAAATGATTGAAGAACATATTATTACCTTTTCAAAAATGTATGGCACATCGCTGTTGAGTAAGAAAACCACGCTCCAATGCAGAAATACATTATTGCTCTTTTCTGCATTTTTCCCAAATATCTTTTGAATCCCATGGTTGAGCGTATAGCGCCTATATAAAAAAATAAAGCACATAAGTTAACCTTTTCAACGATACCTGACACATTACTGTTGAGTTGTGCAACCAGTTACCATATTAAGAATGCATTTTAGTTGTTTTTGCTGCTTCAAAGCCGAATATCTTTTGAACCCCATGGTTTGGAGCTTGGCTGCCATATAAGAAAATGAAGTACTCTCATTGACCTTTCCAATGACGTATGACACATTTCTGTTGAGTTGGTAGACCAAGTGCCAATCAAGAGCTGCATTATTGTTATATTTGGGGTTTTTCATGTCCATGTAGCTCTTGAACCCCGGGGTCTACTGCTTAACGGCTGTATACAAAAACGTAGTACATGCAATAACCTTTCCAACGATGTATAACACATAAATGTTGAGCAGGTCATCCAAGTACCAATTAAGAAATGCATTATTATTGTTTTTGGTGCTTTAAAGCCGAATATCTTTTGAACCCCATGGTTTACAACTTAACGGCCATATAATAAAATGAAGTATTTGCAATGACCTTTTCATTGATGTATGACACATCTCTGTTGAGTAGGTAGACCAATTTGCCCATTCTCCTTTGAAAAAATGTGTTTAATCAACAAAATTTTGTTCGAGGTCATTAAACCGTGCCCCCGAGGTCATACCTACTTATCCCATTCAAATTTGTATGGTATTTTCGCACATTTCAACTCTTTTTTTTAGTTGAGATAAATACCTATGTATATTCTACAGTAAAAGCTCCACTAAGCGGACACTCATCGTCCGCTATTTTTTGTCCGGCTATGGGAATTGTTCGGCTAAAAGAAAAGTTTCCAACGTGCGACCTGCTTCGCATGAAATGATTGATAACAACAGTAGAAGAACATGTACCTACAATGCCAGAATGCGGAATCATACACTTTCAAGTCTCAATATAACGTTAGTTACCAAGAAAAGCAACACCCAAATTTTACAATTAGTGACTCAATAATTGCAACTTTTCAAAAAAGTGTGACTTAACAAACGCAACTATCCTTCCAATTGATTACTTGATCAATATTTTCTTTCTTATTTTCTATGTAAACTTTGATTGCAACTGGGTTGTTATTTTACAGTTACTTCTCAAAATTTTATACAATCGTAAATCATGTGTGTTATATTCTCGTTTTGATTTACCATTGTTCAGCTAATTTTCTAATCCAAGGCTCAACTTTTTTGTGACTCGGTTATTGCTTAGTGCAACAAACTCAACTAACGCAACTGCCTGAATTTTTTATTGATTGCTTTAACCGAGGGCGTTCTCTGTATTTAAAAAATTAAACCGAAACTAGATATGCTGAAAACAGATCCTTCGCTTTTTCGTTGATACACAAATAACCCCTAAATAAAATGATGTGTCTGGAATGCAATTTGTATTAATATAAAAATTTAAAAAAAATAAGGAAATTTTCCGCTTATCAGAGCTGTCCGCAAGTCGAGCTTTCACTGTATTTGCATTCATTAAAAAAAACGATTAAACTTGTAATTACGATAAGGAAGACGAAAACAGTGGATCTCGCAATTCTCTCTGTAGTGCAGGCTTTTTACACATTTATAAAAAAAATTGTTAACAGCAGTTTAACGATTGAAAATGGTGAAAGAGGTTATAAGAAATGTACAAAAAATCTATTTCCCAGCAGCGAAGTTGGAGGGGGGGGGGGGGTGGGGGTGAAGAGAAGGGAAATATCGTATTATTGCGTTTTCCGACTAAAGTTGACCCCAAAATGAAAAGTGTTCAAAAGAAATGTTGTTTTTCTTTTTTTCTAGTAAAAATATGTTAATAAGCCCGCACTACTGTCTGTCTGTTCGGCTACAACCCTAACGGTTAGATTGATTTTATTTGAACGTTGTATATAACGTTTTTGGTCATTCTCCCAACACGTTTTTTTTTTATTTTATTAGAACCAAAAATAATCCTTTTGGTTGCTTGTAAATATTTCTATCAATAAATAATTCCAAAGTTGCAATTAACCGGGGAATACTGTGCATGTGTTTTTTTCCAAATAAAACTTCTTTCGTCTTAAGTGCCTGGAATTTGGATTTTTTTTAATTATGTATGTTTTTGAGTTTCAGGTTTACATAATTATGTATGCTTGTACATGTATATTATGTACATTATGTATCCATTGTACTATATAATTTTCTCATATTACTTTTTCTTTACAGGGAAAGAAAAAGCCATTCACAGAGGTTATTCGTGCCAATATCGGTGATTGCCATGCAATGGGACAAAAACCTATCACTCATCTAAGACAGGTAAGTTTGTTTCATTAATTTATATCCGAACCAAAGGAAATATTTTTCCCTATTCTAGAAGAATGTACATATATAGGTACATTATGAACAAACAATATTCTCAAGCCTCATAAACACAGAGTGAAGTTTTTTTATTTGAGTAATAAAATAAGTAATTTTGTGAAAAAGTCTGGAGTAATTTAGATATTGTTGCTTTACCCCGAGATTAGACGGGCTAGTAGAACTAAAGAGTCCTTAAAAAATAATGCTTAGTTTGAAATGCAAATAAATCAAGTTGTATGTGGGATATGCACTCTTTGTTTGTATTTAATGGAAAGTGTTATGGCACTACCTAGGTATGTAAGTATAGAATATAACATCCTTCAAATATCAGCTGTGGCTTTGCTTGGAAGCACGTATTCGGGAAATCCAATTTTCCTTATGGGAGAAATCTGTCTGAGCTTGTTAGAAGGCATTCGTAATGTTTACTTTGAAGGCATTAATTGCTATCGGTTTGTTCGCATAGACCTGCGATTTGTGCTGGCCCAAAATTAAAAAGTCTAAAGTTGTTAAAAATCGTACCATATCTGTTGTCAGTTCACTTTGCCACCGCACGAAATAACAACGTTCCAAACTGCTCCCGCAGAGCAGCCATCTTCACATGTGCTGATTAACATATAGCGTAGTTCTATTAGAACCTTGCCTTTATGGTAAAAAATTTCAGTTTTTTTGTTTTTCTTAACATTTGGTCTTCATTTATGTTCATTTTAACATTTCAGTAATGTTTCAAATTAATTTCTGAACTATTTTGTTTTTATACAAATTAGAAACTATTATCGTTTTCCATTGGTTGTTCAGAAGGATCCAGAAGTCTTCTGGTTTAGATTCTGAATTGAAATACGGAAGCATTTTCACTCTTTCTAGAAGCAGAACTGTCATTTTGTGGGGTCACTAAGAAAACTTTCTTTTATTTTTTTTATTTTACAAATCTGTTTAATACTAAAGTAACAATTTTCTTATGACCTAATTTAATAAAAAAAAATAGTAATGGATTTAAGTCGTCATTTATAGCGGAAATAAGAAAGTAAAGACCAATGGAAAACGCCATAAACATCGAAGTACACTACTGAAGACTGACAAATACAAACAAAACAAACAACTGTTACAAATCGTGAAAACTCACACTGTGTTATGTTCCAAATAAGATTTAACCTTCATTCAATATCAGATTCTTTTCAGATAATTTCAAAAGTACTTACGTCATTTTTCATTGTGAAAAAGATTTGCATTTTTTCCATGTTTTCATGTTTTATTTAAAAAAAGATGAGATCTTTTTTGTTTGAGGGATTTGATCTGCTAGCATCCATACATACATACAAACATTCTCTTGTCAAACGACAAATCAAAACAAGGAAATTTGTTTGTTTTGTACTATTTGTGCCGGTGCCATATGAGATTTTTATGTGTATGCGTATATGTATGCTATGTTTGCAAACTGAATCTACTCAAAAATATGCCCAGATGTTTCATTGAAGACAGTAATTCTAGGTTTTGAAATCAGATCTCTCAGATTTAAATAAAAACGACATTTTTATAAGAAGGTTTTATAATGCAAATTCTATATACTACTGAAATAAATCAGCCAAATAGAAGATTTAGCATTAAGGCTTGGACTTGTTGACTTGTTATTTAAATCTGTTAGAACATACACTGTAGTTCACTTCAATAAACGCAAAAATAAAATTGTACTAAACGGTGGCCAGCTTTCATGGCCATAACAAACTTATGTGTTGACGGTATAGTCCAGTCAATTTAGACTTTTTTTAAGAAAATATTCTACTAAAGTACCGTACAGAAAACTTAAGTCCAAATTTTCGACCATCAACCCCTTGCAGGGTTGCCACTATATTGATTTAAAGAGTGAATTAGTTTTTAACGAATAATATCCATAATTTTAAGCTTATCGTAAAAATAAAAAGGCATTCCTAACAGAAAGAGAAAGTTCTATAAATTTTAATATACATTTTTTTCAGATTTTGTGTATTTAACGCGTTTTAACCAATTATAAGCAAAAAAAGTGGAGTTCACACTTTTTTAGTCTAAGTTTTTTTTTTCTTTTTGGTCTTCCCATTTTTAATGAAAATTTATCTGTTCCAAACTTTACTGAACTATAATTTTGCACTAGATTTCTCAAGAAGTATTGACGAGTGCAAGTAATTTCACAACTGCCTTTATTCAAATGAACCAAACTTCGTTGCTTACTTTTACGACGCTTTTTGAAATCTTTGGAAAAATCGCGATTCTTGGTACAGTAAAGTGTTTTTTTTTTTTGGAGTGCATTCTCTCCAGAAGTTCTGAAACCGTACTTCACTTAAGAATTTTAATAATATATGCAACTAACGGGACTTTACAGTCGCTTTTATACAAAAAAAATTGCCTTTATTCAAGTGAACCGCAGTGTATGTATACATACAACGTATGTGTGAAATGATTTATGAATAAAAATTCTCAAAGAAAATCAGAAAACAACTTAATCTAGTCAATTGTTGCCATTGTGAAAATAAAGGTATACAGTCACTCAAACTCATAACCGTACAGCAGTTTTAAAGTTTTTTTAACACTAACTCTAATACATAAAACTTGGAACTTGTTTTTTGTTCATAACTAAAGTTGATTTTTTTTTGCTAGGTGTGATGTCTTCAAAGAATATTTCACTAAAGCAGATAGATCATACATACAAGTATACATAATGTCTCCACAATCATTTGAAATTTCAATATCTAGGCAATTCAACTCAAATACAACCGCTACTTCTCAAATTCGTAGAAATAACAAATACAGGCAATCTTTTAAAAAAAGGTAGGGAAGAAGTGTACTTAAGAAAACGTTTCAGACTATTTTTTAAAGCATCTGAAAATGTACTTTTTTCGTTTTGGCAGACTACAAAAATCATCCATACTTGGAGCTATATGTAAACTGTGAAGCATAACTGTTTTTTTAAACTACCATTTTTTAAAGCATCTGAAAATGTCCTTTTTTCGTTTTATTAGACTACAAAAATCATCCATTTTTAGAGCTCTCAAAATCTATAAACTGTGAAGCATGCATAACTGTTTTTTATAAATTAGGTAAAATTCTGCTTTTCATATATATAATAGCGAAGAGTTTATATACATCCATTCCGCCCATTTTCTACTCAAAAATTTTACAATTTTGAACTAAAGTTGTTGTAATTTGCATATGAAAATTTTGCTTAATGTAAAGTATTTCTTTATGTTCACATTAGGGAGCTGAACAAAACACGCCTATATGATGTTTATTCTTTCTTTTTTGTAATACATCACATACATACAATAATATCTCTTCTCAATTTCAAATAAGAGCGCATTAGTTGATGCACTACAGTCGCTTTTTCATACTTTTTTCATGAAAACAAGATTTTCAATTGTATTTATCTCAAGACGACAAACCTTAAAGTATGACGGTTTTATAGAAAATAGGTGATATGTAATTAACAAGGCAGCAGCAGCATAATGATTACTCAGAAGAAATATTACGTTTAAAATCTTATAAGTTTTTTATTTAAAAGAAAACATTCGATTATTAACATATTTACAGATGTTGGCTCTCTGTTGTGACAGTTCTTTGTTTAGTCATCCAGATATCCCACAGGACGTTAAGGACCGCACACAAATTTGTTTGGACGGTTGCCAAGGAAGATCTGTTGGTTCCTATTCTGATTCAGCAGGTATTGAGGTTATTCGGCGGCAAGTTGCTGATTACATTACAGCTCGCGATGGTGTTGAGTGCAATTGGGAACACGTTTACCTTTCTGCTGGTGCCAGTCCTGCAATCAAGAGTGTTCTCTCCATGTTAAAGTAAAATTACATAGTTAAATATTTTGTTCTCTAAGTATTTTTTTGTAATATTACTCCAGCTGCCCGGTTGATGGAAAACCACCAGGTACTTTGATTCCGATTCCTCAGTACCCTCTGTACTCCGCAACTTTGGCTGAATACGGCATTGGACAAGTCGGCTATTATCTAGATGAGGCAACCAATTGGGGATTGGATATCAAAGAACTTCAAAGAGCTGTTGATGAAGGAAGAAAAACACATGCAATTCGTGGTATTGTGATAATAAATCCAGGAAACCCTACTGGTCAAGTACTGACTCGTGAGAACATCGAGGCTATTATTAAGTTCGCACACAAGGAAAAATTGGTGTTGTTAGCCGATGAGGTTTACCAGCACAACATTTACGATAAAAACTCGAAATTCCATTCATTTAAAAAAGTGTTGATGGAAATGGGTGCTCCCTACAATAATTTGGAGTTGGCAAGCTTTATGTCAACTTCCAAGGGATACCTTGGTGAATGTGGAATTCGTGGAGGTTACATGGAACTTATTAATTTCTGTCCACAAGTAAAAGCAGCATTAGTTAAATCAATTACTGCATCACTATGCCCTACAACTCTTGGTCAGATAGCTGTCAGTGCACTAGTAAGCTAAATTCACGTTCTTATATCGTCAAATGTAATTTATTTTATTTATCTATTTTTAACAGGTTAACCCACCGAAAAAAGGCGATGAATCCTACGATTTGTACGTCAAGGAACGTGATGGAGTTTTAGGCGCTTTAGCGGAAAGAGCTGCTCTCGTTCATAAAGCATTCAACAGTTTCGAAGGTTTTAGTTGTAATGTAGTCCAAGGAGCGATGTATGCCTTCCCACAGATCAAGATTCCACCAAAGGCCATTGAGGCTGCAAAAAAGAAGAATATGCCTGCCGATACCTTCTATGCATTCGAATTATTGGAAGAAGCTGGTTTGTTTAACTTCTTTTTTCTATTTGAATTGCCTTTGCTTGTTTTACTTAAAGCGCTGTTAACAAGAATAGTTTTATCATTTTAAGTCTTTGCTGAATTCAAAAACTCTTAACTCTTGCATATTGTAAATTTATTTGATCAATTTTATTCCAGGAATCTGCATTGTTTCTGGAAGTGGATTCAAACAACAGCCTGGTACATATCATTTCCGAACAACAATTCTTCCCCAAACCGAGAAATTGAAAATCATGTTGGAAAAATTCCAAAAATTCCATGCTTCATTTATGGACAAATATAAATAAGAACCCAATAACCCTTTTTTAATACTCTTTAGATAAACGAAATTGTTATATCAGAATAGCTATTTGCAACACATTGTCTAATTAAATGTACGTTCTTATAAAATAAGAAAGAGTGCAGGTCACTAAAATTATAAGTGTTCTGATAAGCACCATAAACAAAATATATTTTTTTTTTTTCGAAATAACCATAATCTGTGTATTGTGATTGTATGTCAAAGATATAGACATAAATCTATGCAATATTAAATAATAAATGTCAACCGAAATTGTTTCGTTTAATTAACCATTCTTGTAAGTATTTATGTAAATTCCAACATTTTATGAAGCACGTACATTTTACATTTTTACATAATTTTAAATTGTGATCACATATTATGTACATTAGAATCGATAAGGGAGTTGTAATGTTTTTTTTTTTCTGAAAAGGCTGTTTTAAATGTATTCTTTTTAATAAAGATTTAAATTTTAAATTATTGCGAATTATATGGTTGGAGAATAATACTAAAAATACATGATTAAAAGTTGTTTATCTGAATGTTTTTTTTTTGATTAGGTCTATAAATATACATTTCAGGAGAAAACTTTACTATAAAGAGTCATGTTTTGGATTTCCGCCAAACTTTAAAGCTTGACAATCTAAAATACGCATTTAATAGACGATCGTTTGTACAAATTTTGAAAAAGAAAATATTTTCACTTTTTTTTTTAACATGCAATTATAAAATCTTTTATTTGTATTCAAAGCATTAGTTTTTTTGAAAACCAAACAAAAATTTAGGCACCTATTATGACTTGTGAACTGCAATTATTGGTGACTTTGAACAAAATCGCAGTTTTTATTTTTGAAAAGTTGAACGTTTGAGTTGAGTCGAACATTTGAATCGGCGAATCTCAAGTCATAATAGGGGCGTTAAAAATTATTCAATCTATAACTATACTTGTTCTTGTTTCATAGTTTTATCACCTATATTTATTTGTTAGTTGACTGTTACAAAAATAAATTAGAAACTGTACAAACCAATGTTTATCAAGTATGGTCCTTACCTAACTATCCGACATCCAGGATACTGGAAACATGTCTGGCGTCTATCGCAACATAATCAATCTTAGTGGGGTTCTTTGTGTGTAAATGGAAATCCACACAAGTGCTAGTCTAGGGAAAAAGTGGACATTTGGGACTGAACCCATTTTTGGAGTATATACAAAATGTTTTGATACCTAGATTTTATATGGAAAAAGTATGCTGAATCCGAAAATCGAGGGTATACTTTTGGCAACCTTGAGCATTTTTAGTTATGACGTCATCAAAAAGGGCTTCTGATAAAAGAGGGAACTACATAGGCGCCCGGAGGGGGAGGTGGGCAAGGGGGGGCAGTTGCCCCCCCCTGGCTTTGGACAATACCACACAACTAAGAAATTTTTCTTTTTTTTCTTTGAATATTATCAAATACTTTGCCTTCTCTCCATGATTTGCCCCCCCCTGGCTCTGGATCATACCAAATGTACCTGAAAATATCCTTAGTTTCGATATTGTTGGAAAATATGGATATTTTCTTTACAGCTTCTTTATTGAGTTCATGGTTTGCCCCCCCTGGCATTACTACATTTTTGCATGCATTTTCTAACTATGAATTAAAACAACTACCTACTTGTCTTTTTTTGTCAGGGTTCATGATTTGCCCCCTCCTGGCTCTGGATCATGCCAAATGTATCTGAAATAATCCTTAGTTTCGATATGTTTGGATATTATAGTTTCCTTATTGAGTTCTTGATTTGTCCCCCCCCCCCTGGCATTACCACGCAACTTGCATTTTTTACTTTGAATTTTAACAAATACCTACTTGCTTTTTTTTGTCTTTGAACTCCAAAAGAAATAAAATGCACGACTAGATCACACCTACTTGCTCTTATGTTCAAGACACTGCGAGTTCAAGAAAATCGTATATAAAACATTGAAATTATGATTGAAAAATGTAGAGAAGCATGAAATACGACATTAAAATTGTTGGCTACAACAACTCTTTTGACAGTTTGAGGTGAAAAAAAAGAATGTCATCTTAATTCTTGATTGAATATGATTGTATGGGAAAAAAAATCTAAAATCGTTGGAGTGGTTTTTTAAATAATTAATTTTGTATACATTATGTATGTATATATAAAATACTTAAAACATTCTTTAGATCAAATCCTGGTATTCAAATCTATTGTACCTACTTTAGATGTTTATGTGTCTGCAAAACCAAAATTTGAAAAAAAAATTGTCAATCGTTTTTGAGATATCAAATTTTCAAAAAAAATTGAAACTTTTTCTAAAAATCCACAAACCTTTTTTTTGCAAATTTTGATATGCAATATTATTTAATCTTATCTGAAATTTGTATATTTTAATACTTTTATTTGATATAATTGAAGTAAAGCAAAATTCAATTGTTTGATACTTTATAAAAAAGAATCTATCAAAAGGAAAAAATAGAACTTCTTCTACCGACTTTTAGAGTGCGTCAGTCGTTATTTTGTTTTTTTATTCAAATCACATACAACGAGCTATCCTATTGGGCGATAGAACGAGCGATCTCATTGGTTGAATAGTTCGGGTTCTTTTTGACAGCTCGACACGATCGCCCAAAATAATAGGACGTTTACATTTTGCATTTTACATGAGTCAATTTTCATGTCACATTAATTATTATGATATTACAACTCGGCCGATCTGACACCAAAATCGACCTCGATCAAATTAATTTTATTATCCTTAAAACTACTAAGATTCTAACAAGTGTTGCCCACATAAAGTTGCGTCGGATCATTCAGTGCACTACCATCTGTCATCCATTTTCTTATACGCGAAGCCTCAATGACGCCATCATAGGGACAAGGTACGGTCCGCGGTACTTCGGTATTAATTTTTTATTGGTACCGACAACCGTGTCTACATTACGTATTACAACGAAATCGCCTTCGGAGTACGTCTTCGCGGGTTTACTTCGTGTTAGAAAGTAGTTCAAACTATACTCTTGTGATTTAATGATAGCGTCCGAGGTAGATGCTCTCATCCCTTCCAAGTCACGTTCCGAAGTTGCAACTTGTTTCTCTTCAAGATATTCTGTCAACTCATCAACTAATTCACCTCTTTGCTCTACACCGAACAGCAGTTTACTTGGCGTCTGTTTTGTAGTGGAGTGTATGGTGTTATTTAAACTATATTCAACACGACTTAACATAACAGACCAGTTAGCGTGGCTTACCGGCTCACTTATTTTACTAAGCATAGACTTAATGACTCTGTTTACACGTTCCACTTGTCCGTTTGCTTGTGGAGACGCGACAGCTACTTTAACGTGAGTTATCTTATGCTCCAACAGGTAAGCATCAAATTCAAGGGATGTTAAACACGAATCTCGGTCTGTTATGACACGTCTTGGACGACTATAATAGCTAAAGTATTTGTCCAGGCAAGCTTTAACTTCTCTAGTACTCGTGGAATTAACTGCGTACAATCGCACATACTTCGTAAATAAGAAGAAGAGTTTTTAAGAAAATAAATAGAAAAATTATTTAGGGCGGTATTCACCGACGGCTCATAACTTAAGAGGCTCACAAACCTATTCACCAAGCAATAATAGTGAATATTTATGAGCGCTCATAAAACTTATGAGTGGTCCTGACCACTCTTAAGTTATGAGCGCTCTCTTCGAAAACTTGTTCGAAATCATTCGAAATAAAATGTCACTTCTCCCAAACTGTCGATATGTCACAATTTTTTTTATTGTTTTTCGTTTGCATTGTTTTTTGAAAAAATTCAATTTTATTTTATTTATTGTTTGATTTTGCTCTGCAAGTTAAAATCAAAATTGTATGAAATTCTCCACGGATGACGTAGTAAGCCATAAGTGTCGTATATTTGTATTCTTGCATAAAGACCCAAAAGCCTGTATCTGGCTTGAAGCTCGTGCGTCCACAGACGATGGCGAGGAAAAGTTGAATTGGTCGCTACATCAAACCCAAACAGTAGAAGACAATTGACATTGTAAAAGTTGGAGTATGATAAGGCTGCAGTGACTTCCAGCGGTAAAACAAAAATCCAGCCTCTGCAGGAATCGATTGAAAGACGATCAAGCCCCGTTGCGTGCTTACCTGTTACACAGTGTTTGGTTATGATACATATACATATTATGGAGATGACCCACTAAATTTCTACCTGGAACAAGCTACAATGACTAAGAATACTAAAGGAGAGACTTAGGGCGGTATTCACCGACGGCTCATAACTTATGAAGCTCATAAACCTATTCACCAAGCAATAATAGTGAATATTTATGAGCGCTCATAAGACTTATGAGTGGTCCTGACCACTCATAAAGTTATGAGCGCCCTCTCCGAAACTAATTCGAAAACCTTCGAAGTAACCCTTCAAGAAAATTCACTGACTCATTTTGTCGGTACTTCTTGGATCCTTGCAAAAATGAGTCTCGCACGCACACAATTGTAATTCCTTTTGTCTTCAGGAATTTTATTTATTGTTTCAATTTTGTAAGTTCTTTTTTTTTAATTCACACGGTGAAGATAATTCTTTTGCCCGTTTGCTGTGAAGATTTGAAAAATAGGATAATAAAATGTGTATATAATGAATCTGCTCCGAATAGAAAATTACAGTAAAGTACAGGATTGTGTGTTCCATGAGTAAAAACCTTACCCAAACTGTTCTTCATTCTGTCACTATGTGTTCCATGATGTTTTTCAGAACAGTTAAGAACAATATTTCCTGCACCTACTTTTATGGTGGAGAAAATGAGTGAGAAATGTCGAAGTACCAGTACCAGTTGATTTGTTTGTCTGGGATAATAATAAGCTAAAATTTATCTCAGAAAAACTTTCTGCTTAAATCTGACAGCTTTGACAGTTCTCACACATTTATACTGTTCTGGGGCCCAATTACGCAAGGGTGACTGATTTTATGTGTACATATTCTATTCACACATAAAACAAGTGTAAATAAATTTGATTGATTGTGCATACCTTATCTGTCAAAAACTTAAAACTCACACTTGCCGAATCGCAAAAATCGATGTGTACACGAAATTCTGTGTACACAGAAAAAACTCACTCTTGTGGAATTGGGCCCCTGATGTAGTTTTTCTTCATTTAAACAGCTAATGTAAACCAACATTTGACGTCTATCTCCCCTTCAAGTGAACGAGTCCATTTTGGATCCACAAACGTAGTAGACAATGTACGAACGAAATAATTAGCGAAACTAAAAAGTAAAGTAAGAACATTTCCCTATACAAAACAAACTAAAACGTGCAATCATATTCACCCCTAGACAAAACTAAGAAAATAAGTGGAAAGAAATTAAAATCACTGTAGTCACAAAGAATTTATTTATGTGCATGCAACACTCATTTTTTCAAAGATCCAAGAAGTACCGACAAAGTGCGGTCATTTTTGAAAACAGTTTGATTTCACAGTTTGGGGGTACATGGGGAAGAGAGAGTTGTTCTCATTTTCGAACTTCGAAAAAGAGCTATGAGTGGTTGGTGAATAGCACAAATATTATTTGAGTTAGGAGCCTCATAAACTTAAGAGCCGTTTATGAGTGCTCAGTGAATACCGCCCTTAATTTGAACCAGCCTGAGTACACACCTCCACCAACAACGTTATAGGTTACCGATCCATTCCGTGTAAATTGAATATTTGGTTTCGAATGAACCACCATTTTTAATCCCTTAGTATAAACTCATTTACTTGGGGGTTTTCAAGCTAAAAGCGACTTGAAGACGCATGAATTCAGATGATTAACACATAAAAATGCATACTTAAAGAAATTGCCCAGCATCATGGCCCAGTTATCGTACCTTTGATACATACGTAGGTACTTACATTTTGTTCTATTTTTTTAACTTTGTTTCAGCTTTGGTCATTACAGACATTATAGACATACAGCTGCTGACGTTGAACTAGAAATTAAAAAAATTGGACTATCATATACAAATGCGTGGAACATCTGAGGTCACTTTATAATCCGTGTTGGTAATCGGTTAGTTGTATCTTGAACACTTTGCACCACTTTATCGACTATTAAAAAATCTTTTCTTATCCCTCGTTTTTAGTGAACAAGTCCCTCACCAGCTAATTCAGATATGTACATACTTCCTCCAACCATACTCGCAAATTATGGGTGCAACGTTCTGGAAAGCTTAGTGCCAACGATATACCTATATATATCTCGCAATAGCTCAAGCTCCGAGCATCATACTCTGAAGTCCGAATAAATACAAACCACAACCATCGGCTACAGCTAGATTATGAGCTTTATTTTTTTAACCAAAAACTAATACGGCAATTTCCCTTTTAAATAAAATAAATTTAATGTTCAAAAAAATTTTTTTATTATTATTAAAAACTCGTAGTAAAGTAAAATATGGTTTGACCCCAAACAAATAATGTGCAAAGACAACAGACTCATAACACAGGAACCTAGGCCATATCCAAAATTTGCCAAAAGTAGACAATTGTAGATTCGATATTTGATATTAGTTTTTACCTAAATGAATCTTCAATCCACCATTTTTATTTTCATACGTACGATACAAACATTTTAGTAGTTGTTTTTAAACAATCTTTTAAACCTAAGAACCTAAGATAGGATTATTATATTTGAAAAGAAAATTCTTTGAATAATTAAAGAAATAAAGCTTTTAACACTGCGTTTCCCGTTTGAATCTTTGTCAAGAAGGTGCATTTTATTTAGAAACCAACAAATTTTTATTCTAACGCATAATAACCACATCATGCTCGTTAACGAATTTTCAAAAAAAAAACTTAAACATAATGCTTTGCATAACTAAAAGGTAATTTTAAGCCATCTCTCATGATAGGATTATAACAACTCATCTTCTGTGGTTTTCTCTTGATTTTCCAACTCTTCCTCCTCTTTCGATGTATCGCAATACTTCTCCTCCTTGACATCATCTGTACGAGCTTCCATCTTGACTGCATTTGCAAGAATTCGCAGATTTTATTTTGAGCTGACTCTAATGCTTCAATTAAGATGCTTCCGACTTTTGGCAATTTCCAATATCTGAGCCAAAAATGATCTTGTCCAAAGCAACACGCCCGTAGTTGATTGGTGCTCTTATCTAGGGATTCTTTACATTTCAAAGAAAATTTTATCATTTTCTCTAGCTTCTTTTGCACGTCATCGGTAGTCATGCGATTATCTTCGTCTTCTTCAATATTAGTCATCTCACTCTCAACGTCACTCAGTTCATCATCAGTGGAGGCATCATCACATCGTGAGTTATTCTTTTGCTGATCAACTGGCTAAGATTAGATGGAACAGTTGCTCCATTTGATAAGTCCATGCTTCTTCTAGTTTCGATTTGACTGGTGTGTCTACACTGCTCTTTGACGGCCTGTCGTAGGTTATTTTATATCCTGGTGTAGGTGGTAAAACTAATACATCCGGCTTGCTGGCCTCTACTATGTCCACAACTGCATCCGAATCGGCTTCCTTAGCTACACTTGTATCAGTCGAAGGAACGATTTAACAATCAGCTAAATCCATTTTCTCTGATTCGTCCTTGTTGCTGCTCTTGTAGTTTGTTTCACCATCTCCAACAACTAAAACTTCCAACACCGCTGCATTAGATTCTTCCTCCTTTCGAGCAAGTTCATCTTGCTGCTGTTGCTGTTGGTGCTCTTCTAGCTGTTGCTGCAGTTGCAATTATTGCTGCAGTTGCTGTAAGATTTTGCAGCTATAGCTGCCATAGCGAGTCTTTCTTATGTGCAATGACTTATATTTGCGGATTTTAATGTCAGTCAGTCAGTCATGTATTTCTCTTTGTTGATTCAAGAGTTCCATCGATTTGTTTGAGTGCAGCTTTATTTATTACTAAGTCAAAGATGGATTCAAGACAAATCGACAACTTCCACGTATCGTTCTCATGCAAAAGTTCTTAATATTGCTGATTCTTGCCAGGTCACGTTCAGACAATCAGAATCCATTTGATGATGGTCTGGTATGCGTTTCTCTTTCTCACGATTATGCCGTATTCGACGAACCTCACCTGTAGATACAAATATATTCGCAAAATTTCAGAAACATTTGGATTGGTGATGTCAGCATTGTGGAGTGATTGACGCCCAGCAGTGTTGTGTGTCGACCGGGACTTGGAGTTCCCGGATCTTCAATGGCACCAACAAGTAAATTTGTCATTAAGAGATTAGTTCTTCTTCGGCTTCTGTTCTCGGGCACAAGGGCATCATGAAGATTCTGTAGTGTTGGCAGAGATTACAAATCTAAAAATAAAACTGTATGAAATAATTAACTCAAACTACTTTCATATTTTCAATTTGTACTTGCCAAAACCAAGAGTTTCGCCGAAATGGTGCAAAAACTCAAAAACAATCAGTAAATCAGCCAGCAGCCATTGCTTGACCTGGTATCGAACAGCCAGCGATTCTCTTCAACTGAGGCAAATTAATTTCATCAGGAATTTCAAATTCCTTTTGTGGTTTCCTTAAAAAAAAACTAAAAGAAATAAATTAAAACATTCTGCCTTTAACATTTGCATAGAACTTTTTTTGAAAGAAGTATTGATTTTAGATTTGATTGTTTGAGATTTTAAATGGGCAAAAATCGATTAAAATTGAGGAATTTAAGAAGGCTGCATTCGCAGTTCTGCTCAAAAAAATTCATTATTACAACACAATATTATAGCGGAAGCCAAGTCAGTACAATAAATTCCTTTAAAAGCCTTCTCATAAACAAAATCTTTGGGCTTACCTTATCTGATTATGTACTTTGAGCGGCTACCCTCTTTTCGCGTAAAATCAGTCTATCCAATACCAATCGATGCTTCTTCCTTTCACCACCTTCATACTTTCATCTATTTTATAGCTGCCTAATGAGTGCCGTTGTCGCGCCGTTCTCGTTCCTATCGTCAATTACAATGAAAACAAAATTTCACAATACACAAATAAGTATATGTACTGTTAAGGGCCCTGGAGACGCTCGAACATGGTGCGAGTGAACATAGTTCGACTTAACTCCGCAGACACTGAAACCAAGCAGAAACCAAACTACTCGAACTTCATTATTCTTACGACTTATATGTCATTAAAAATATTCACTGTCACATTAATTTTATTTTTATTCCGGCTGTTTGACATTTTTCTTTTTATTTTAAATATTGAAACTCGAAATTACACCGATATGTTCGAGTAAACATACGCAACCGGTCCGCAAACAGTCGAATCTTGTAGGACAAACGATTAGCCCCGCCCTCGAACATCGATAAATATCAAACTCCTTTTGATTTTGGTGAGACCAAATTTTTGTTTTGTGACACCAATTAATTGGTACTTGAACCAGCCCGCAGACAAGTAAAATCAACTCGAACATAGTACCCGAACCATGTTCACTCGCACCAGGTTCGAGCGTCTCCAGGGCCCTTTACAAAATTTAATCAAAAATTATACACAAAGACTACTTCTCGTTATAAGATACAAAGGTAATTGCTAGAAAGCAAACAGACAAAGTGTTATTAAGTGACTAAATCAAAACGCAGTAATCATGCACTATTGGTGAAACTTGAAATAAAAGAGTTGTGTATTTAATTTAAAAAGTGTATCAAAATAAATTTGTATATGGAAAACTTTCATTAAATGCTATTCAAAAAATCAAAGTCTTGCAGTCCACAACTGGGGCCTTTGCGAGAAACAGTGCATCAAAAAAAAAAAATGAATGCAACTTCGAGGATAATCGTGTTAGCCGAAATTGGTTTGCACTCTTGCCTGGATAAGCTCCTCGGATCTCATATCACGGAATCTGAGACCATTTCAGTGTATAGTTCGCTCTACCGGACCGTTTAAGAAATTCAAAATTCTAAGTGAAAAACGGTTTTTTTAAACAGTCTGGCAGAGCGAATCAAACGCTCAAATGATCTCAGATTCCGTGGTATGGGATCCGCGGACCTTATCTAGGTAGGGGTGAAAACCAATTTCAGCTAACACGATTATCCTCGAAGTTGCATTCATATTTTTTTTTCGATGCACTGTTTCTCGCAAAGGCCCCAGTTGTGGACTGCAAGACTTTGATTTTTTGAATAGCTTTTAATGAAGCCTTCGACACCTATACTTCTTTTTTTGCTATCACTCACACCCAAAATCTGCTGTGGGCTCTTAGTCTATATGCATTTCATACGATATTTATGTAAATGATTTTGATTTCAGGAAGATAACTTACGTTACAAGGTTGTTTGGGGCAGTTTTTTTATTAAGCAAAGTAGAACCTATTTTTTATAAACGTGGATCTTTATTGAATATTATCGGTTTATGCATGGTAATTGTGCATAGAAGGGCTACGATTATAGACCAAAGTCTGAAGGTCTAAATTTTCGATGACAATTTTAAAATAATAAACGAGTCAACCGCTGCAGCTCGCGGGCGGCGGGAATGGAATGGAAGGGGAGCTACAATTTTACGCCGAGTCCAATGAGCTAAGATGAGGGGCAGTTTTCATTACAAAGGTACTCTTGGAGGATTTGTCACTTGACTTGCAAGGCGATACCGGAAAGAAAAACATTTTTAAACTGGGATTTTGTATGTAGAGTGGGCAAGCCATACAAATGTTGTGCATGCTACATCAATCACAACAATAACAAGCAGAATAAACCTTTTTGACTTACTTACCATGACCTCGAGCTGTAAATGCTGCAACTTGATTTGTGTGTGTCAACGAATTTGTAACATTCTTTATCGGACTGCTGTAGAAAAGATGTTCCTTTGAAAGAAGCTCAAATCACACGAATAGAATTTAAAAGTTTATCCACGCGGACCATGATCAGATTACATTCCTGAGGCATCAGAGAAGAATCGAAAGCAAATGCTATAATGCTATGGCAAAAAGACCAAAATTTCCAGTACTCCAGAATCGATTTATATATCACAAAGGGAGAATCTGTTGCCTGTTGACTGTAAACTACGAGGTGGGAAGAAAGGCTCTTCAAACTAAAAATAAAAAAAAAATAAAGCAGATTCAATTTATTATAAGCACCTGATCTAGAAATATTTGGTAGGCGATCTCAGCCAGAACTCTTACCAAAAGATGACAACAGTTTTTGATCAGATCTTGATTGATATTCTTGCACAATTTAAATTTATTAAAATTTTCACGAGAATATTCTTGAAATCCTTTCTATGAATTGCTTGCGAATTCGGTCTTTTCCTGTTGTGTTCAATCTACCAGGATCTTGTACTGATGATTCTCTGAACTCGATATATTTTTATTAAATTGTTCAACGTTTGATGCGATAAAACTTAAATAAAGAAAATCAAGCACAATTTTTGAAATGAATATGTATAAAAGGAGTACAGTACAAGTTGTGCCATCAGCAGTTAAGTAATCTTGAGCTGTACTGGCACATGCAATCATCAAAGCTGCTGGATTTTGAATCTGTATTTCGTGGAGAAGAATATTTCAATCCTTTGTGATTTTAATGTCACCAGAAACCAACATGCATGGTTCCTTCTGGTTTGTTCTCATCACATCCTGGAATCCCTATGCGGCAAAATGTATGTCTAATGCCTGAGCTGTACGAACAAATTCAGCTTTTGGATTTAATTAACTAATTGCTATTTTTTTAATTGAATGAAGTCCTTATTGATTTAAAATAAATTATTATTAAAAACGAATTGAAAATATATTCACTTTATAAGCTACCTAAGCACAAACTTTTTTTTTTTCATTCTTGTTTTACGTCAATTGTCATTCAAGTTCGAAAACAGTTTGATTTCACAGTTTGGGTGTATCTGATTAACAGAGAGTAGCTCTCATTTTCGAAGTTCAAAAAACACTTGTGAGTGGTTGGTGAATAGCACAAATAATATTTGGGTTATGAGCCTCATAAACTTAAGAGCCATTTATGAGCGCTTGGTGAATACCGCCCTTATAGTCAATACTTCGTAAAGGCATCGATGACTACTAGAATATGTTTACGCTTCGAATTTATAGACGGCAAGGGACCAAAATGATCCAAGTGTATAGTATCGAATGGGACCGGTTCCTTAGGGATACTATACAAATTATGCTCATTTATGCGAGCAGGAGCTGAGCACATTATACAGCGAATACAATTTTGTATAAACTTTTCAACTTTCTCCGTCATTTTTGGGAACCAATAATTTTTCTTCAACTGATCGCATGCTTTCCCAGCGCCTAAGTGACCGATTTTTTCGTGAACTAACCTAATCACATTACCCTCCATCTCGTTTGGAACGAATAGTTGCAATACTCCAGCATTATTTTTCCTAAAAACTAATCCATCTACTAGATCGTAACCTATTACCGCTTCTTTCTCTAACTGTTCTCGCAGCTGTTTTATAGTCTTATCGCGATTTTGCGTAATTTGAATTTGAAAATCTATCTCATCAGAATCTACAGCATGTACTACGCTACAATGACAATCGGAAATTTAAAAATGTTTGCTTATGGCACCACATAAGGATCCTAAAGGATGAGCAGTTCCAGCGGTATGGCAGCGACTCAATGCATCAACGTGACCCATATTTACACCCCCCCGATGCTGGATTGTATAATTATAATTCTCTAACTCTAACGCCCAGCGGCCAATTTTTCTATTAAGTTGTTTTTTTTTTTAGCGTCATTATCAGGGCCCGGATTTCCATGCAAATGCATATTTTTTTTAGACAGCCTTAGAAGGAAATGAATGAGATAGTTTTCCGAATTGAGATATTTGCTTTAAAATGGCATTCAATCGTTAGTGCATATTTTTGCATATTTTGGTATAAATGCATATTTTGGCGTATTGAGCATATTTTAACAATATATGCATATTTTTAGTGCATATTTTAGAAAAAATAAGCTTTAAACACTTCAATTTCATTATTTCACCGAAATTGGCTTTCATGTTCAAGCCATGGGTTTCTAAGTGAGACTATAGTAAAATTACAGGGGTGGAACTCGCTTAAAAACAAATAGATTTAATGGACGAAGCAGTTTCGAAAATTACTGCAGTAGAGTCTCCAATGGGTCAATCTAAACGAGCACTAGAAAATGTTTTTAAGAATCACGAAGGATATATGAAAATGAAAACTATCTCAACCATGTTATCCTTAAATGAGAATTAAGAAGAGTCCTTCGATATTCAATTAACAATACATGAGATTGTATCATTAATACATGCTCCATGCTCCATGTCTGTTGACGTGGAGAGGTCATTTTCCATGTACAAAAGTTTCTTGAGACCAAATCGCCAAGGTTTCAGTTTTGAAAACTTTAGAACAAAAATCATGATTCATGCTAACAAAACCTACTTACGAAACTAGTCTACATAATTATGTTAAGATTTTTTTTTTTTTTTTTGTTAAACCTACCTGAATTCTATGTTGATTTTTGTTAATTTTATTAACTTATTGCTGTGAAAAATGTCTGTGAATTAAAGACTGATTTTTTATTTTATTTAAATGTGTTTTCATTTACTTTTTGAGTATTTTTGCAGCATATTTTGCATTTTTAAAGGCATATTTTGGATTTTTTAGGGCATATTTAGACATTTTAAGTGCATATTATAGGCGCATATTTTGTGTTTTTTAGAGCATGAAAATCCGGGCCCTGGTCATTATCAACGAGTTGCAATCCGTAACGATTTTGAAGGGGATTTTGTCTAAATAGACATCAAAACGTCACGGCTACCCAAATCACCATTTATTTTCGTCCAAACGAACACATCTGAAGAAGGTGGCAGGCATATATCTTCCTTTATGACAGTCCTCAGAGTTGACGTGTTTTCATTGCCATAAACCATAGGAATCTCCACATTTCGGTACTTGAGAACTTGCTTCCCGATATCGAGGATTACTCCATGCTCTTTCATAAAATCGATTCCAATAATGCACTCGTCACATATATCTGCTACCAGAAACAGATGTGAGAACTCCAGTTCTGCCAAACGTATCGTCAGTTGAACCTCCCCGTACACTCTGGCTGCCTCTCCTGTTGCAGTTTTCAGATGGTAGGCGTTGGTGTTATACAGCCATGTCATCTTCACCAAGTCTCTTCGAACAATGAAGGCAGTGGCACCAGTGTCAATCGTAGCCACTTGTTTCTTACCGTTTAATGTTGCCTCCACAGTCAGACTTTTGTTATTTCGTTTAGTCTGCGAGACCTGGACGGTGGTGATTCTAGGGTCATCTATACCCGAAAACATCTCCTGCTCTTCTGAGTTGGTGCTTATGCGTTTCCCGGGTAAAAAACAGGCCGAGTTGGAGTACTTACTGTTGTTGTTGCTGTTTCTGCTTCCGCAATGTTGACATGCAGGTCTTGTAGGTGGCAATCTGCACTGGCGTTGAAGATGTCCGGTCTTGTTACAGTTCCAGCATCGAGCAGGCCCATCTCGCTGGTTCCTTTGGAATGCAGTTCTCTGGCAAGAACACTCAATTTCTAGTTCTCTTACCCGATGAACTCCTTGAGAAGCCTGTTCTGCTGCTTCCATAGTCAGGGCGAACGCTAATGCTTCAGGGAGTGTGCGTTTTCCTGCCGTTCGAATCGATCGCTGAAGGTTGATGTCAGATACAGCACGAACAAAGGCTTCTGTTGCGAATTGGTTAATGATTTCATCTCCTGCAGCTGGATATGCCAGATGCGCCAATCGTTCGATGTCTGCTTGAAGCTGTTGCAGAGTTTTTCCCCTTTTCTGGACTCTTGTATTGAGTTGAACACGGAAGACTTCTTGCATATGGCCATCTCCAAAGCGTTTGTCAATGGCCTGAACAAGAGCGCTGAAGTTGCCATTCTTTTCTGCTGGTATGGTTTGCAGCAGCTCAGCAGCAGTTCCTCTAAGAGCAAGCGTCAGAGCTATATTTTTGTCTTCGTCGTCCCAACCGTTCGTTGCTGCAGCTGCCTCAAACTGCTTCTTGTAGATTGACCAAGAAGTTTGTCCATCGAAGGTTGGTGGATGCATCTCCTTTCTCCTTGGACAGTCACCAGAACTTTCTCGAACCTTCATTTTCCTTACTTTGTCCAATTCCTTAGTAATGGATTCGATTTTATCTTCTACCTTTTCAAATTTTGCTTCAACAGTCGAAAATTGTTTATCGACACGCTCGTCAAGGGCAACAATTCTGTTGTCAAAGGCATCTAATTTACCTTCGAGAAGATTTCGAAGATTTTTTTGTTCTTGGCCTTGTTGTTCTAGAAGATTCTTTTGTTCTTGGCTTTGTTGTTCTAGAAGATTCTTCTGCTCTAGGCTTTGCTGTTTGAAACGTTCGAGAAGATTCTTTTGTTCACTACGTTGTTCTTGGCTTTGCTGTTCTAGAAGATTCTTTTGTTCTTCAAATTTTGCGAGCAGCTGAGACAGCATATTGGTCATGCCCGATGTACTTACTTGTTCTTGCTGTTCTTCCATTTCAATGTCGAATATAAACATGTCCGGGTTTTTTCCACATCTTCTTAAATCTTCTTGCAGACGAATTATAAGATCATTCCTTGTTCCAGCAGTGTCGCTTATTCAGTTCTGCCTTAAGTTCCACCTTTGAGTTTCTATACATAGAGGAATCAAGATGGTTTTAAAACCTTCCTCAAAGGTGGCGCAAGTGTCTTCACTTTCAACTTTATGAGCCTGATTACACGATTCGTTTTTTCGGACGTTACGTGTTTCGTCTTTTTGACACATTGGGTAAGGGGTGTAGAAACGTAGGGGGAACGGAAAGACGAAAGCACGTATGAAAATTTCAAGACTTTTTCTGGTTGAACTTTGACGTTTATGATTTGACAAACGAGTAGAGGCGGGGGATGCTTAAAAAATGTAAATAGTAAGATTTAAAATAGTTTTTCTTAATTAAATAGCTATAAATTTGAACAAGAAGTGATGTAAAAGTATTTTTAACTATTATTACTGCCTATTTTTCAATTAGCCAGTTTATATTTCTTGAGCGCTCAGTAATGTTTCTCCTATCTTTGACAGAGCCGGAGGATAAAATATAAACAGGATTCCTCAAATAGAAGTCAAAACATCTCTCTTTTTCTTTTCTTCTTATGTAATTAACTGCGACAAAATATAATTGAGCAAGCGGATCCAAAAAATTTCAGTCTCAGTTTTTAAGGGGAAATGTGAGGAATTTTTGTGAGGAATCGTGTTTATATTTCAGAGTCCTCTGAGCCCTCTGAGATCTCAGAAATATAAACTGGCCAAATAAATGAACCTCAAATTTTCTGAACGTCAAAATCACGAATGGACTTTTTTCGTTGTGTGTAATCACGAGGGTACGTACCTGTCAAAAAAACGAAAAACGAAACGTCCGAAAAAACGAATCGTGTAATCAGCTCTATGAGTGGAAATAAGAATTTGTTTTCGTTATTCCTTGTTTTCACTCATTTGTTGGAAGGGCGAGAGAAATGTTTGATTTTGAGGAGAATGATGATGAACGTAGTTTGTGCGTTGTTTTTTTTTATATTTTCATGACTGAAAGCAGATACTGCCTGTGAAAAGGGTAATAAAAGGGGACGTGATGCTGCAACTTCTTCGAAGAGTGCTGGTCTTACTCCTAAAAGATCAAACATTATAAGTATTCAGGCTGACGTTAACTGTGTTTCTGATATCAGTCAAGGAGAAGGCTTGGCAGTGGCTGGTGATTCAAGTATCGAGGTTGACCAACCCTCGGTACTTGGTGACTTGCCAGTGCTACAGCCTATAGAATTAGTTTCTGACTTAGATATTATAGATCCCACCCCTCAAATTAGTCTTGTTGTTCCCTGAGCTTTAGAATCGGTTCCTAAACCCAAATCAATATTCATCTCTCGTCTTTTACCGGAAATTGTACCCGAAGATATTTTGCAACATCTCATTGCCTGTAAATCCATACCCAATGTATCATCCATTAAATGTACTAAAATAAGTAAACCTAACAGTTTCGTTTCATCGTTCAAAATTACAGCTCCCTTCTCATTATTCGATTCAATTTTGTATAGCTCTTGGCCTCCTAATACATTGGTAAAAGAATTTACAATCCCTTCTAGGCAAAGAAAGATTGCAAACAACAATAATAATTTAAATGCAAAAAACTTAGTATGTTCTCCCTCTACTACCAAAACGTAAGAGGGCTTCGCAGTAAAACTGCCAAAATCTTTCAAAACTCCCTAGCTTTTCCTTATGATTTATTTGTTTTCACTGAAACATGGCTTAATGACACGATCTTAGACACAGAACTATTTGATCAAGAATTCAAAGTTTACAGGAAAGACCGTCATGTGGATAATACAAATTTAGTAGGAGGTGGTGTCTTAATTGCGATTAGAAATCATTTCAACACAACTCCTATCATATTCCCTTTTAAATTTTTCAATAGAACTTGTATGCATCAAAATATCCATGCATTCAAAAGATTTATTCATTCTAAATGTCTATATCCCCCCCAAAAGTTCAGTTTCAGTATATGTTGAGCTTTCCCTTGCTCTCGACTATATTATTGACGTTGCTGGATTTGATAGTATTATTACTCTCTTAGGCGACTTTAACCTTCCATACATTGACTGGATTCCCTCCGAAGACGAGTCTTACTTTGAAGCATCGTTGACTTCATCTCAACAGGAGCTTCAACTGTTAGACCATATTATATCTACGGACTTACAGCAAATAAGCTGTATTAAAAACTCTTTAAATCGAATACTCGATTTAGTTTTCTCATCTGACGCTTTTAGTACTGTAGTGGTAGAGTCTACTACTGCAATATCAAACATAGATAAATACCATCCTCCTCTTGACATTTTTCTTGACTTGGACGGGCATTTACTAAATAATAGTAATTCACAAGACTGTTCATATTCTTTTGACTTTCGGAAAGCTAACTTTCAGTTGCTTTCTGAGCATTTAAGTGCATCTGGTATTGAAAATATACCAGTTTCAGGCGACATTGACGTTGCAGTTTCATACTTTTATCAAGTATTGACCAACTGTATTAATGACATAGTTCCACACAAAATACCCAAATACTCTAGCTTCTGCCAGCCATGGTATACGAAAGAACTCAAAATTCTTCGTAATAAAAGAAACAGAGCTTGGAAGAACTTCATAAAAAGTATGTCCCTTGAGGACCGAGAATTGTATATTTCCTTGTTTGATGAGTTTAAAAACCTCTCTAATCATTTCCTTAAGCTTGACCCCAAAAGTTTTTGGAATTTCGTTAACTTGAAAAAGAAATCTGATGGCTATCCAGTCAATTTTACTTATCATAATATTATTTTAAATAGTCCTCCGGATATTTGTGATGCGTTTGCTAACAACTTTCGCCAGTCTTTCGTTGATACCCCTGTCGATGTTGATGAGAACTTTTTTCTCTACTTAAAAGACTGCCCACAAACTACCTTCAATAATACCCAATTATAATAGAAAAATTTTTACATTATATATCCTTACTTCATGATGATTACTCGTCTGGACCTGATGGCATCCCACCAATAATCTTGAAGAAATGTAAATCAATATTAGCACCCCCTCTTTTTCACTTGTTTAACCTATCACTTAGCTCCAGTAAATTTCCAAGTATTTGGAAAAAAGCATATATTACACCAGTTTTTAAAAAGGGTAACAGATCTGATATATGCAATTACAGGCCAATCTCCAAGCTATCTTGCATTCCTAAGCTTTTTGAGCAAGTAATGTGCGATAGTTTGACATTCAACTGTAAGAATATAATTTGCAATCAACAACATGGATTCATGCAAAAGCGATCGACGATAACCAATTTACTTGCATTCTTGCACAAGTGCTCAACTGCGTTGGAACATGGTCAAGAAGATTTTTCTAAGGCTTTCGATCAACTTTCACACGATATCATCACGTTTAAGTTAAAGGTGTTTGGCTTCCCTCCTAAACTCATCAATTGGGTTTCTTCTTATCTCCATAATAGATCCTATCAAGTTAGATTTAGGAGCTCTGTCTCCAACCCTTTCTTTGCCAAATCTGGAGTTCCCCAGGGTAGTCATTTGGGCCCACTTCTTTTTATCTTAGCTATCAACGACGTATTCCTCTATATACGTTATAGTGAAATTATAATTTTTGCGGATGATATGAAAATTTTCAAACGCGTCAAATCTGTGAGTGATCGTTTACTTTTGCAAGAAGATATTAACAGTTTTGTTATTTGGTGTAGTAAAAACGGTTTAAATCTCAACCCTATTAAATGCCAGGCGATCATTTTTTCTAAAAAAAAAGTTCCTAGTTCATTTGATTATGAAATATTGCAGCACACATTGCGTCGTGTTGATAGTTTCAAAGACCTAGGGGTTCATTTTACTTTTAATCTTGATTTTACGAAGCATATAAATTTAATAGTCAACAAGGCAAACTCTATGTTAGGGTTTGTTAAACGTTGGTCTAAGGAATTTCAGGATCCTTATGTTACCCTCGCTCTCTACAACAGTCTTGTTCGCCCTCATCTTAAATACGCATCACAGGTATGGACTCCTTTTTACGATGTACATACATAAGAATAGACTAGAAGCAGTACAGCGTAATTTTATACGTTTCGCCTTGAAAGGACTACCGTGGTCCGATCCTTATAATCTTCCTCCTTACGAACACCGGATTAAGCTTCTTCAGATTCAAACTTTGGCACAAAGGAGAATTAATAATGATATTGTATTTATTCATCAACTTTTAACGGGCGTTATTGATGCACCTGATTTATTATCTTGTACTAGCCTTAACTACCGTGGTGGATGTCACAACACTCGTAGTCTAGAACTAATGCATATATCTCAACACCGTACCAATTATGGAATGCATGAGCCTTTTACCCGCATGTGCAACATTCTGAATTTTAACTCTAATTTATTGTTTTTAATTTTATTTTGTAAAGTGTATGTTTTAAGTAGTTTGTTGCTTACTAACTACTAACACTACACTAAGTGATGAGCCTGATAAGCACTTAATTTGTGTTTGGCAATTCTTTGGTCGCAAGATGTTGCTTGTACTAAGCTCTCTTCGGCAAAGATCTGATAGTGTAAAGAAAAAAAGAAAATATCTGCAGCGGGAATAATGACTTTAAACTAATCGGAGTTGGGTATCTAACTTTAATTATTTTGTATTTTAAAAGTAGGTAGGATAGGTTAGGTAGGTATGTAAGTAGGTATGAAGGTATGTAGGTATGTAGGTATGTAGGTATGTAGGTATGTAGGTATGTAGGTATGTAGGTATGTAGATAGATATGAAGGAATACTTTTTTAATGTGGATATGTGATTTTTGTTTTATTTAGGTTTGAAGTTAGTTCATTTCCTTTAAATGTAGTATAAATATTTAAATGCATCCTCAATTTGAACAAAATAAAAAAATGTATGGGTCGCTGGTGCGCGGATAGATAATTTCTCGTAGGTAAATGAATTGCAATTTGCAAATTGTCATTATATGCTAAAAGATTCGTTTAAAAAGCAAGTGCGAACGCATAGTTTTCATGTAGGTAGGTAAGGTATGTATGTTGAGTTGAGCTCACTTGAACTTTTAACTTTGAATTGTAAAAAAGAATTCCATTTTTGGAAATTGGATATACAAAGATATGCATTTATAAAATTAAAATTTAAGTTAATTTTAATTGAATCGTTTATTTTGAAAAGGAGGAGACAGGTCAATTTTGGGAAGTTTTAATACCTATCAAATTTTGAAAAAAGGTTATAGTTCCAGCACCACTCTTTGAAAATAAATAAACCAGAGCTAGTGGCATGGGCGCCCGCAGGATTTTGTCCAGGGGGTAGACACCAACCAAATTTGGAGATATAAAATTTTCGAAAAAAAATATTTTTTTTATATGCAATATTATTAGAATTTTTGTATTAATAATTTAATCCTAGCCCGTTTAGCCAATAATGATAAAATTAAAAATCCAAAATAACGTTCGATAGGAGTTGATAGTTATCCAGCGCAAAATTATTTTATATTTAATAGTATAGACCGTACAAAATGAGATTTTTTTCTTCGGGTTTTTAACATTAATTTGTATTATTTTACCGGTATCGAGATCATCGAAAGTCATTAAATAATTTTTTTTTGGGATACTATTAAGTTTTTTTTTATTTGTGGGGTAGTTTTTTAGAATATGTGAAAAAATTGTATGGCATAGATACGTTACGCTAAAACTAAATTTGGTTCTAACAAAACTAAGTGTAAAATTCAAATTTGTATAGAAGAATCAGCTATGTATTTTTTTGAAGACAAAGAATCAGAATTGAACTCGATTTCGAGAAGATTATTAAACAATTTGGAAATTCTACACATAAAATTTCGAATTTCTTGTTTAAAATGAAAGTTTTATTTATTTCTAAAAATTAAATGCCTATTCTTAAGACTATGGTTTTTCACTACGCCATGACGCGACGATGAGTTTATTGGGCAAGCTCGTCGCCATGGTGGGCGTAGTGAAAACTTTCAATCTTAACAGGTTCTATTGATTGTGTCGTCACACAGAAAATGAGATAGCAAGATACATTGTATAATGTACATAACATGTTCCTGTTTATACATAGAAAAGAGAATGGACCGGTTAAGCTACCTATACAACTATTTATATGTTTGCGTTGTTAAAATTTCTTGTGAAAAAGTAGCTGATACAAAACAATTCAAGGTATCTGAAGTTTACTGAAATTTTCAAGTAAGCTAGATAGCTTTGAAGATAGAATAATAGTCGAACGCAAGGAATGGTTCTTTGATGCACATACTTTTTTATGAAACAACAAGTTGCAAGGTTATCCATTATTTACAGGACACCCTGTATATTCGGCCTGATCCAGAGGCAGAGTGGGGCAAACCCTGAACTCCGCCTAAAATTGAAAAAAAAAATATGTAAATAGCGTGGTATTTTCCAGAGCCAGGGGGAGGCAAGTACCCCCTTGCCCCCCCTCCCCTCCGGGCGCCTATATCTAGTGGATGTTTTTTAAGAAAGTAAAGAATTTAATCAGCCGTTTATTTGCAGTAGTGAATTAAGTATTTGGATGCAGTTTTGGCACAATTTAAAAAAATCAAATGTTTTTGTCCTGAAATTGAATAGGTAATTTGCTTCTTATGTATATAAAGTGTTCCAACAAAAAGTGGAACAAACAACAAATAAAAATCTCTTTCTGTTAATTTTGAGGTTTGTTTGGAGTCACAACCTTTTTTATGACATTTTTTAGGAGTTTAATCTTTAATTTGTTCATTTTATCAAATTATCCATTTTCTGGGTTAAAAAACATAAATAAAATGCATGACTGGTGTCACACAAAAGTGGCTTAGAATTTTAAAAATTGTTTATGGGTGTTTCCATCGTTACGGGTGTGACAGTAGTGATACTCAGATTTTGCAATAATATTCCAAATTAATTAATTTTTTCAAGAAATCTACAAGTAGGGCTGCCAGATTTTTCTCTAAGCTTTGTACAAATAGCTACAATAAACGAAAATACTGTGATTTATTTATTTGGTCCTGTACAAAGTAAATAAAATCGATTACCTACACTAAATACTGGGTGTTTTGCATAAGTTTTGATAAAAAGCAATATTTTTTTTTCTAGAGATACTCAATATATACCTCTCAATTATGTACCTACATTAAAAAAGAGCTTATTTTAATGGATTAATGTCTATTTTAAGAAGTTATTTATTTGACGTTGTGTCAAGCTTTCATGATTTTTTATTTATTGTCAGATATGTTAAGGATTTTTAGTGTACGTTATAAATAGCAAATTGTAAGTATATAAAAATACGGGTGAGTTATCTTTATTCTTTATCTTGGCTTAAATGGCAAGTTAAATTAGAACTCAAACTTCAACAACAAAAAAAAACACTTCATAACACTTCGTTAATTTTTCTATAATACTTTGTCTTCAGGAATGTGTGAAGTTGGCCCCCCTTTTTTTGAATTTGTTATTTTTGAAAGTTGTTCCAGATTGTTTCCGATTTGTTCCGGATTGTTTCAATTTTTTTTTCAAAAACATTTTCAAATTAGGGTCTTAAACTAAAAAAATCGTTTTTGACCTAGCCCCTCGTTCTAGTTGTTCTGAACATTGTTCTTGGACCTCTATGTTCAAAAGAATTGAAATTCTTACTTCAAAATTTTTTCGAGTTAAGAAAAGTGTTGTAAGCATTGTTTCAAAAAATTAAAGTTGGTACCTAAAAGTTAGCAAGTTTTAAACACAAACATAACAACCAAAAGATTTTAAACCCAAAAAAGAAGACGAAAATGAACTTAAAGGGCCCTACCAATAACCAAATTTAGAGACGACTTAAACATTTATAAAAATTGGACCATAGTAGTATATACTCTGTTTAATAAACTAAACATGGCATGTCTTTAATATTTAAGTGGACCCTAAATAAGGAATATAACAAGGCATGTACTCTTAAATATGAAACATAACATGTAAGGCTCATTTTTCATAGTCCATACCATTAGGGCTAATTTAACTTAAATATTTAAGTCGTCCCTTAATTTGGTTATTGGTAGGGCCCAAAGACTCTTCGTTAATATGCGATATAATAAATAAATAAATAAATATTAAAAGAATTATTTAAAAAAAATGCTCCTCCCCCCTCTTCCAACCAATTTTTTTTTAATAAAAATTCAAGCTATATATAGTCAATGCACAGACAAAAGTAATAACCTTAATAGGTATTTAAACGAAATTACTAACCACTCACTCATGATTTTTCTTTTTCTTTCATCCGAATCCGACCAAAGTAATTACTGCATGGTTGTTAGTGTACAACACATAGATGAAAACCCAACCTCGTAATAATTACTACAACACAATCAAAAGAATCAGAAAACTAATACTACGTTTTCATTAGAGCTGAAATTAGCTAATTTCGCAAATCACAGAAAAAGTGTTTTCATTTGTAATTTGGTAATTTCGTTTGACAGCTCATTTCATTTTTGAATTTCAACTGACTGTTAATCGATTTTTGTTGTTGTTTTCTTTTGTCTCCTTCCATTGCGCTTTGACATTTTCATACAAAACCAATTCAGAGCTCTTAAAACTGTGGCAAATTGGTTGTGTTCGTTAGGTTTTGACTTAATTTCCAACCTAATTTCGTGCAAATTAGGTTGAAATTATCTCATTTCGAAATGTGAATTTGTATGGGAAATGAGATGATTTCGTATCGCATTTGGAAATTTTCAACGAAATTACCTCATTTGGCCTAATGAAAACGC
Source organism: Dasysyrphus tricinctus (assembly GCA_963921185.1). Classification (NCBI taxonomy): domain Eukaryota; kingdom Metazoa; phylum Arthropoda; class Insecta; order Diptera; family Syrphidae; genus Dasysyrphus; species Dasysyrphus tricinctus. The sequence continues at coordinate 131,406,244 of OY992532.1, read as the reverse complement.
AGTATAAACAAGAAATCTGAAAACAACCCCCATCTCAAAAAAAAAAACTCAGTTTCTATGTGCAACAGAGGCAGGCGAGGATCCGAGAATATCATCTCTTGTTGTGCTTGTGCTCGTGGTCGTGATGTCGCATTGTACAAGTTTCATCTCAACTCAATTCTCTTTGGCAGCGTTTTTTTTTAAGGTTTTTTTTGCTTGAGAATTTTAGTAGGTAGAGAAATTTTTTTCTTAGTGGCAACCAAATATACTACATTGCATGAGTATCTTTTGTGGCAAAAGTCACCATCAATCTGTTATGAATTGAATTCCTTTCCTTTTTATGCACTCACGCCCTGCCTTGGATATTTGTTGTGTATATCAACTCAAGGAAGATTCACTCAGCGATCGCAGCGACCCAATCGGCAGAGACGTAGAAGATTTCTTCTTGCAATCTTGATTCCTCTATGTATAGAAACTCAATGGTTCCACTAAATTTAAATCATTCAAAGATTTACCCATTGTCTTTTTTTTTCACTTTCCACACAATAAATCTACTGAGTGCACAGATAAAATAAGTTTAATCCCACTTCTGACACCAATGTAATATTTTCTCAGGTTCGTTAATAAAACTTATTTACTTTATTCAAAACGCCCACTTATTTATTTCGCAAAATAAAACACTTTACTTTTCTTACTACAAACAAAACGATTTATTATTCACCACTGAATTAGTTCACAAACTTTACTTTTCACTTTTATTACAACCAACTTTATTCATTCACGATTAAAAACAAACTGTCCCGCTGCCGTTCAAACAAGTGCCTTTTATACTTGTTTTCCAAACTCTGGAAATAAGGAGAACGTTCTGGTCTCTGCTTCCAGAGCTTTCCGTAGGGGAAATTTCCCAATAATTTCCCTTCCAAAAGCTTTTATTTGACAGCTGGTAAATCTGCTATAATCCGGCAGATGGCGCTTCCTTCGTTTGAGAGTTGCTATAATTATAGCTATTAAGGGTATGTTTGCACTGCGACCGTAAGCTTTATTGTGTCCGTTTGTTTGCATTTCGGAGTCGTTATAGTTCAAATATGGAAAGTTATTACAATATGTTAAAAGTCTGTTTTATGGGTTGGGGAAAGGGTGAAATTATTACCATAAGACATGTGACAAAAATGATACCTTCATGAAAGTTGGTAAAAATGTGTAATGAATTATAAAAAATGAGGATTCAAACAGTCTTTAAAAATATTTATGGTAAAAGGGTGTTTTTTTTAGAGGTGAAGGAAAGCATTTAAAAAAAAAATATTGTTTCAAAAAACAAATTCCATTAATTATTATTAATTTATTACACATTTTTATCAACTTTAATGTACCTACCAGGTCTAGTGGTAATAATTCCACCCTTTCCGTAACCCTCCAACAAAAACACCCTTTTAACATAGATGTGCTTACTTAAATTATATGGGGGGACCTATAGTTTTTTGCCGAGTCCGAACGGCAAGATAAGAAGCACTTATTCATGACAAGTATTCCTATTCTTGGAGGATTTGCCAGTTCCTCGCAAGAGTCAGTACCTCGGATAAAACATTACTATTTTTAGGTGGCATGGCTGGGAATCGAACCCACACCTTCGACATGACAGTCCAATGCACTAACCATTATGCAACGAGGTAATACACTAGTAGCTTTACTTATATGTACATAAATGTGTACAAATATGCATATTTTTTTTTTTTTTGTTTTTGCTACAAGGATGAAACTTTGTTTACATAAAGATTTGCAGTCTTCAGAAATAAAAACTAAAGCCTCACACTCCGGTTAAATACAATAGTTCCTTATTTTTTTTTCAACCTTTGGTATGCATTTCATTTCGTTTGATCTTACACCCAATTTGCCCATCATCCTTTAGCTCGTGGCCATCTATGCGTCCAAATGTCATAATAATTTTTGTTAAGGGATCTCGGTAAGGCGATCACAGCGAACCTATCGACCAAATGTCAACCTACAAAATCGTGTTTCATGAGAATACTATAGAGTGGATATACAATGCTTCATCTACATCATAGAGTAGGTATACCTACTCTATGATCTACATTTTGAACAGCTCATTTCTTTAGCGGTTGTATCTTCCCCTCCATTCGTTCTCCTCGCATATAGGACTAACATATCCATCAGTATCAACTCTCTCTTTTCGTTTATAGCCTGAGCGTCGTAATGGGGGACCGGCAGTAGAGTTTTTTTTGTAGCGCATGTATTGTGTCACGCATGACGAGTTCTGAACGAAGTAGCAGGAGCAGCAATTTCGTAGGGTAAAGGTAGAACTAGAATAGGCGGAAGCTGTCGGAAGCTTATGTCAAAACCGACCGAAAAGTAGCTTCCCGAAACGTCAATTTCATAAGTGGCCCATAATACACTTAAGTGGTTGGAAGTGAACAAAAAATAAATAATTGTTTATTCAATGTTTATTTTCTCATTAAGTATACTTATTCACAGCGCAGAGTGATAGCTTTTAATTATTTATTTTGCAAAACCACTAAAATTCTATGTGATATAAATTAATTAAAAGAAAATTGTTTTGACTTCTCTCATTCCTTCATCAAACAGAAAAAAAAAGTTGAAAACTTTGCACCAAGCGCCAAGTTCTTGTTAGTTTGCTTCCACCATTTTGATCTTGCATTCGCCCACTTACGAAAGAGCGGTCGTTGCGCGCTCTCACTTCCGACGGCAAAAGTTAACGAAAAATAAACGAAAAATTCCACTTCGCAATTATGTGCGCGTCATATAAATTTCTTGCTTTCGCTCGGTTTCGTACGACCACTTGAGTTGGCTTCCGACTATTCTAGTTCTACCTTAAGGCTTGGTTCACACGAGATTATACCGCACGTTTTTTATCGCATTCGGTTTTTACCGAACAAAAATCGGGTGTCCACACGATATTTATATTTATTCGTTTAAAACTCGAATAGCTGCAGTTTAATGAAAATGATTGGAAAAGTTTGAATTTGTGAAGTATTTTATTTTTATCCTTTTAAGGGAAAAGGCTAGAAAGTTGAAATTTGGACGGATGATAGAAAATATTGACTTAAATATGAATTTAAAAATAAGAGTCCTAGAATACCGTTGGACGGAGATAACGGCATTATTTGAGCGCTTTCACATATGAACTCATATCTGTTTAGTGCATTGATGAATTTTTTTGTTGTTTTAAATATAACATATAAATAAAATTACGGTTATTTTGATACCATTTATTTTTATTATCCTACGTGGTATATAAGCGACACAATCTTGATTTTAAATTGATCGAAAAATCAAAACAATTGCATTGAAATTACCTGTTTGGATCATTGTCCACGACGATCCACCAGCGAGAAGATCCCGTTATCTACATGGAATTTTTTGTATTAAAATTTGATATGGATGGCTTTAAAAAATTATAGCTCCCGTTCTACTGATTGGATCTTCAAGGTTAAGGTCTTTAAAGAAAGCTGATATAACGGGCTATATTGTGTAAAAAAATCATTGAGGAGGGGCAAAAATGTTCATATTAAAGGGGTGAATAAAAAAAAATCTGCTCTTTTTTCCAATTTTGAGCCAAACAAAATTTCAGGCGTTTTTTCCAAAAAAAAAATCTGGCGTAATCTCCGGGAGTCTTTAACTTGGGATCAAATTAAACTAAGCGTATTTTACATGAAAATTATTTTTTAAGCAAGATAAAGTGCATTGGAATTTTTCTTTGATTTTTTTTATATACAAAATAATATGCACAATTATTTGAGCTACGTACCTATTGTAAGACAATTTTCTCAACAAATTTCGAAATTATAATTCCGTACTTACATTTTTTACCAAAAACCAAAAAAGCTGTTTTTTTATAATTACTTAGGATATCATAAGTACGCACCAAGTTTAATCAAAATCTTTAGACCTCTTTTTGAGAAGAAAAAAAAACTGTAATGGACCCTTTCACAGAAAAGTTTAACCTTATTTACGATTTTTTCTATATCGGCATAACCAACGAACATTTTGTTCTATAAAGCCTCCAGTAATATTGTGACAGCCTAACGCATGGTGTACTACATTGAAAAGGTACAATAAGATGGTCGTTGTATGGTTCTTTTTGAGATTTTATAATTTGGAAGGGCCTAAATCAGCTCCAAATGAAGAAAAAATTCCCAAATTTTTTGAATTTCCTTTTTTTTTGCAAACTGGGTGATTCACGTAAAATCTGCCAAAAAATTCGAGGCATGTACGTTGTAAGTAGATAGGAAAAAAAAAATTAGGAGGGGGTTATATTTCCCGCCGCTTGGTCAGAAAGGGCAATTTTATTTAAAAAAAAATACTTTCAAAGGAAGAAAAATATATGTATTTCAAAACAACGGAAAAACGTTCAGTATTGTTTTGTATCTTTTTGGAAAGTCAGAAGCTTATTCTTATGGTTTATTAAATTAAAAAAATGTATTTTTCAATTACCTCACTAGAAGAAGTACAACCACATGGTTTTAGCATTCGAACACAAATTTATAAGAACATCAAGTACTTAAAGACAAAGTAATATTGATTTGCATATTCAGACGGAAAACAATTTTTGCCAAAATCGTTCATCAAAAAAACTTAATTTGAAAATAAGCCATAAGAACAGACTTCTGGGTTTCTAAAAAGCACAAAATACAAAACTAAAAGTGTTGCCGTTGTATTTAATATATTTTTTCAATTTTAAGATTTTTTTAATAAAATTGTCCCTTCTGTCCAAGCGGAGGGAAATATAGCCCCCTTCTCTATGGGGATCTACTTTCAACCTAACATAACGTGAATTATTTGGCAGAATTTACGTGAATCACCTTGTTTGAAAGAAAAAAAATAGCAATCAAATTAACCCCTACTGCGACTTTAGGAGATAAAAATAAAAATCTGAAAAAAATAGAGAATTTGTATTTCTTCATTTTTTTAACGACAACGCTAATAATAATAGTGCATAGGTAGTTGCTTAACTAACTTTCAAAATATATTTTGTGTTGAATTTAATTTTAATTTTTGAGATAGGGTTTTGATGAGTGTCTTTTGCTTCCGATAACCGACTTTTGTCGAAAGCCAATCATCGACTTCCGATTATAGTCGTTTATCGAAAGCAAACAAAACTATCGTAATAAAAGCCTTAGTTTGTAAATTTTAAAATCACTAAACATATTAAAATGGCGTACCAATTCATCTGTTTTTAATAAAAATTAATTACAAATGGTTTTAAAATTAAAAAGCAAGTAAATCAAAGCGGTAAACTTTTTTATATACAATCAGACCAATACAATCACAAAGGCATAATGGTAAATAGATTATTGAATTTGGATTCCGATGTTATTTTATTTGTATGTATTTGCTAAGTCACAAGGCTAGAAATTATGACTCCTTTTTGGTGTTTCAAGGTATTTACCAACCGGACTAGAGCCAAAAACTATATAGTCTAAAGAGCCGACAGCAAATTTTGGGAGTGGAGGTATAACCAAAATCGGAGTATGAGGGATTATTGGTACATGTATCGTGATATCAAATACCAAAGTGTGGCAGGTTTTGTTTTCAGCCTTTGGGAAGGGTGGGGGGTTATAAAGTGCTAGATCCCCTGATTTATTTTCAGGGTTATAACCTCTTAAATTTATTTTTAAAAAATTGGATATGATTCCCTGTCATTTTCCTGAGCATAAACACCACAATCTTGACGGTCCAATTAATAGAACTCAAGATATAACCATTTTACGTGAACCTTATCATCCCTTTTTTGGAGATTTTCAAAAAAAAAATCAACAAATAAAGTCTCCACAAAAACGCCAAAAAGGTTTGCTTAAAAAGGTAAAATAATGGGTCCTGTTTATCGGATTACCAAGGTAAAAGTCTTGAAACTTAGGGAAAATGACAGAGCATCATATCCATTTTTTTAAAAGTGAATTGAAGTTCTAATGACCCTACCATATATATAGGAAACTACGTGGCTTGTAAACCCCCACCAAAGGCTGAAAACAAAACCTGCCAGACTTTCATATTCCAAATGACGATACATGTACCTATAATCTCTCATACTCCGATTTTGGTTATACCCCCACTCCCAAAATTTGCTGTCTGCTCTTGGTTTAATACTATAGATCAAATTTGAGGCCGTGCGTGCAAAAGTAGTGAAACGCACTTCTTGTCAAAATTGATAGTTTTGGGTGGTATTTTATTAAAATTCATCTAAGCGTTCCAAAAATGTGGCTTTTATCTTTTGCACCCACGATCTTAATTTTACTTTTCCTAGTTCATGGTGTCCACTATTTTTCAAAATAAATTTCCCTGACTTTCCCTGACATTCCCTGACCAATTTCCAAATTTTCCCTGACCAGAATATAAAAAAAATATTTTCTTTTCAAATATTTTTTCAAGATAAGGTTGTTTTTTATATAATTGAAGAGTCCAGGGGCAAAACGGCTTAAGTCCACTTATTGTCAAAAAAACTAAATTAATGATGATATCTTGTGGATTTTTATGAGTACTACTGATGTAGATCTTTCCACAAAGTACCTTAGAAACTCGCAAAATGGCACATTTTCTGAAAAACTTTTTTTTCAAATTTTTTTGTTTTTGCTACAAAAATTGAATATAAAGATATTTAAGAAAAAAAACTTGTGATTAGACCTAGCAACATGTCAGCTAAATAATTAAATAAAAAAAATATCCGATATTTTTAATGTTTCCGGTCGATATCTTTTCAAAACAAATTGAATTTCAAAAACTACTCAATGTCACGCTTGTGAAAATTATTTTATTTTCAAACTAAATGTTTTGAAAATGTAAAGATGTCTCCACCGTCGAAGGTTCTTTTGTTTAATATCAGCGTATCAGGCAACAAAATCAACAAACAGCAAAAAACGTTTTTCTTTATTTTATAACGGGAATATTTCACAAACGTGGCTTGATAGAATTCTGACTTCAGATTCGAATTCAGCACCCCAAAAATCTACAGAAAAGTATATTTTGGTTTCTGTAACAAAAACCTTGTTGGCCAGTGTAGTTGATTACTTTGTGCTAGACAAAAAAATTGTTCACTTTCATTAATTTTTCTTTGAATCCAAGCGTTTTATAGTAATAAACTTACAATTTAATTTCTCTCGGAATCAACCCAAGTGGACTTAAGACGTTTTTCCCTGGACCCTTCAATTGCATAAAGTAGTAGAAAATGTACGGCTCTTTTTTCATGGTCATACAGCTTTATTTAAGTTTTTTCTAGGTCACGTTCGATTTTTGGCACATCATTTGTGGGATGATCGTAAAAAAGTATATCATCTGAAAGGCCACTTAATAGCCATAAAAGCTCAACTATAGATTTAATACCTAATTATTCAGTCATAGATTGTTTTTAATGAATTTTACTGTGAACTTGAAAAAAACTTTACAAATTCATAAAAAAAAACTATGGCTGGCCAATTCCTGGAAAAAGTTAATACGATCCAATGATATTTCGGATGGCAAACATTTTAAGCGAATATCATACAAATGACCAGCCAAATATCGCGTTGACCTTTCGTAACCTTGAGATCATCAAGCCTTGATTACAAGTTTTCTAGGGCTGACAAATGTAATTTAGTTGACTGTTTTGACCAATTACTGACCAATTGGTGCCAAGATTCCAGATCCAAAATGTATTTATTTAAATGAATGGATACAAAAAAGTGACGACTATAGGTACCTATGAACTATTTATTGTAATGACTAAATGCAATGCCTTTTAAATCAAACATAACTCCTTGGGTTAAATAAATGTAATAGTAGTTTATTATATTAGATGTCATCTAAACAAAATGTTCGATCAGGAAAAAGTGAAGGAGTTCAGCGAATTTTTAAGAAAATTGATAACATAAAAATCCCTGACCGCTACCCAAATTCCCTGACTTTCCCTGACCAAAATTTTGTTCCCTGACTATCCCAGACTTTCCCTGACTTTCCAGTTTAGCGGACACCATGTAGTTGTAAATTGTGTAAAAATAAGAAAATAACAACACAAATCAAAACATTAATGCATACTTATAATTTTTCATAAAGAAAATTTATTGACTAACGGTATTTTTTTGCGCTATACAGTTTCTTAAATTATACAAATTTTGTTTGCTTTTTTAAGAAGAAAAAAAAAAAATAAAAACTAAGCAAGATTGAAATAATTATTATATAAAATATGAAATATAATATTGTAAGTATTTATGTAAAGGGTTTTTTTTAATTTCTCATAATTTGACAAAGTTGTTTGCTTTGGAAAGTTGTTTTCCCAAAAAATAAATTTTAAAAATGAAAGAAATTATTAATTATTTTAATTTTCCTGTAGACCAGCACACAACGTACATTAGTTTCTTTTTTATTTTATTTTTTATTTGCCACTCAGATATCATTACATATTTATTTTTTTGTTTTTTTTTACCACATGCTTTTTTAATTTTTAATTTTTATAATAATATATATCCATATCGTGTGTTGTTTATACATCTAGAAGAGGGAACTAGGTGTTACAGGGTTGATGATTAAGACGGGGTACGTTTTTCATTAGTGGACAATTAATAAGGATTGGGTTCCTATGGGGGAAGATGGGAGGGGGAAGGGGAAAAATGCTCTTAATATTTCTTCGTTTCAATGAACATTAAAAAATGCTTAATGCTTCCCATTATCGTTCTCGATTTATCAGCTAAACATGTATATAATATGTATAGAATTTTAAGTTCAATATATAAAAAATTATACATTAATTTATATAAAAGTACTGTTTTTTTTTTTTGCTTTTTTTTTGTTTGTTATTTGTCCTTTATTTTGGATTAAGTTTTTTTATTTTTTTTTTATTTTTTCTGTTTTTTAGTTCACTTGCACGTAAATGATTATTAATTTTTTTTTGATTAATAAATTGCTTTTTTAAAATAATATTCGCTATAAGAGCGTGCAACACCAGTCACTTTTTTTCTGTCTTTTCTCTGAAGAAATATTCATTTCTCTTACAATTGTTGCAAACACTTCGTTGACATTGATTCGATCCTTTGCCGATGCCTCAATGAATGGACATTCCCATTGTTGGGCCAAAGCATTGCCTTCAGCTGTGGAGACCTCTCTTTGGCAGTCTAGATCAAATTTGTTAGCGACTAGGAGAATGGGGGCGGGCTGACTGCCCTTGACACGATTGATGACATTCTTCATGCTGGATATATCCTGGAAGGTCTGGTGATTGGTCAGAGAGTACATCACAATGAAGCCGTGGCCGTTCTTTATGTAGAGATCCCGCATAGAAGCGAATTGCTCTGTGCCTGCGGTGTCAAGAATCTCGAGGACGCATGGTGAGTTATCAACTTCAATTTCCTTACGGTAAAAATCTTCGATGGTGGGGTCGTACTTCTCGATGAAGCAGCCCGACACAAATTGCACTGTGAGGGCGGATTTGCCCACACCCCCAGACCCCAAGACGACAACTTTGAATTCGCGCATTATTGCTTTTTTTAAATTATTTTCTTTAGTTTGTTGTTTTTGTTGTTGTTGGGCAAATGTGGTGGTGGTGGGTTGATGAAGTGGAGAGTGGCGGCGACAGAGTGGTAGTTCTTTGTGATTTTTTTTCTTTATGCGTTGTTGTTGTTGTTGTGTTCAATGCGATATTGTACTACACCCTCGTACTTGGACGGGGATTCGGAGACGGAAACGGCAGAGGGAGGAGGAATGAAACGACAACGACAAAAACGAGCCTGAAAGTCGTCGATAGTTGGGCAGAGTTTGAGAGGTGCGAAAGTGCAACAGAAGAAAAAAAGATCATGAAATCGAGAGTATACACTTAGATTGGAACAAAAGCGACGATTTTTCTTTTCTTTGTTGGTGCACCGATTAGATTGATAATTTAGGAAATAGAATTCGCCATTAAGAAGAAATTAGTGTAATTTATTTTCTTCTTTTTGTGGAGTAATTAGCAATCACACGAGCCAATGCCTAGTCACTTTGGTCAACACACCCGCACATAATCCACATAGTATAGCTTCGATAAGACAGCTTTAAAGTCGAAATTGTATGCCACTTAATTGGGTATTTCCATAATTGAGTTCATTATTTTGATTTTGATGCAATTGTTGCGTTTGTTGAATGCAAAATTAAGACTTTTTATGAACAATAATGAGAAAAATTAATTTGTGTTTTCTTTTATTTTTTTAATGGAAAGGAAGAATGCAGTCCGAGTGATACACATTAGTGCGTTCAGCTGAGCACCTAATGACTAACACGAAAATGGCAGCAGTCAGTAGACATTTTAAATTAATGAAAAGTGATGCCAGTACACATAAATAGAGATGTAAGGATTTATTAAGGTATAGATCACACTTTTCCGGAGCCCAATTTATAACTCGATTCTACATACAATACAAAATGTCCAAATTCACAAAATCTCAACTCGCTCGTTTGTAAAGCAAGTAAAAAGTCAGAAGAACTAACATTTACTCAAACTTTCATAAATCTTACCACCTATGATAAGCATCAAAAACAACTTTCGAATAGATTCGAAAAAGAATAAAGTAGGCTCTCCCAAATCAACGCGAAACATTCGCCAACGACGCGAAATCATTCACAATAATAGAAAATGTGAAAGATACACAATGCTTAGGTTAGGTTAGGTTAAGGTGGCTGCCAGGAAAACTACTGACACACTTAGGCCAGAATAGGCCCATTGTGATACCACATAAAGACTGCGAGATGACCCTCGCTAATTAAACCAATTGGAGCTTTTAATAAAGCGATGGAGACTGTGAATGTCGATTTTATTTAAATCACTGGGATCGTCAAAGAAAAAATTTCCTAAGTATATTTTACGTCTTTGAGAAAGAGCAGGGCATGAACAAAAAAGGTGTGGGTAGTTTCTTCCTCCTCCTCGTCCATGCAGCTTCTGCAGAAGTCATTTGAAAGAACGCCTAGTCTATTGGCGTGTTTGCCTATGAGGCAGTGTCCAGTTATGACATCAATTGTGGAGCTAATATGCAATCTACTAAGAGATAACAAACATTTCGATCGCTTCGGATCCAGTGTTGGCCAGATCCGTTTTGTCGCCAGACAAGTAGTGATACCTGTCCATCTGCTGTTTGTCATCAACATGGAATCTTGCTTAAGCATAAGTTTACAAGTAGCGATTGGTATTCCAATATTCACCCTGTCAGGTAATATTGGTGTAGTAGTTCCCTTCCTGGCGAGTTCATCGGTTTTACAGTTTCCTGGAATATCTCTGTGTCCCGGCACCCAGAAAAGGTGAATGTTGAACTGTTCTGCCATCTCCATTAGAGACGATCGACAATTTCGGGCAGTTACGGAGTTTGTAGAAACAGAGCCTAGTGATTTAAGGGCCGCTTGGCTATCTGAGAAGATACGGATATTTAAAGTAGATATTACGTTTTCTTTGAGCCAAGATAAAACTTCTTTTATCACCAGGATTTCCGCTTGGAACACGCTACAATGATCAGGGAGACGGAAAGAGAGACTAATGTTAATGATATTCAGAACTTCAAAACTAATGTGCATCGGTATCTCCTTTCGAATCCTTCCCTATTTTCCTAACGCTCGCACTGTGTTCAATCATTTTAAGGGTAGTCACAACCCCTTTAGTGCGCGTATATTATAAAAAAAAAAAAAAAAAAAAATGAATTGCTTCATCTCTCAAGAATTCCTCATCATCCCAAGTGGATCTTGTTGGAATTGTGACTTGGAAATTTTTGCCAAAAATCGGCTGAGGGATGGTGTAGTCGGAGTGTTTAGGGATTGATTCGAATTTGTTCAGAATGATAGTATGGCCAATGGAGTTATTGGACCATTGAGAGATGGCTCTGAGACGAATAGCTGTGCTGTGCACACAATGCTTAGCAACTTTTTTGTAAGGAATTTAATGTTAAATTCCTTACAACAAAAAAATCGAATCTGTTTAGAAAAAAATCGATTTGTTTAGAAGAAAAGATCAATTTTTCTAAACAAATCAAATCTTTCGTTTTTAGCAAGATTTACACAGACTTTCACACACACTAGTAAGATTTGACATTTCTCTGGAGTTGAAAGTTTTGTTCTGCGGTGTTTTACAAATACTCAAAAGTGTTTCTCGTTCGTTTAAATAAATTAAAAACAAATATATCTCTTAAAAGTTTTTAATTCATCAAATGGCAGTGCATAATTAATAAGAAGTGATAAAAATATCAATGAACTTCGATTTCAAGTGTCCAAAGTCGATTGATGTTATGAAGCGCGCGCTCGCCGACGTGTTCCTCATTTGATGTGTTTTTTGATGGATTTTGGATTTTTTTTTAACTTAAATGGACGCACAACAATTTTTGTCTATTTCTGCTACTATTCCCGGAAATATATTTGTTTTTAATCGTATTAAATGACGCGTAAGTCGGAATGCACTTTTGAGTATTTGTATGCCCATTAATTTGTTTACTTTTTGCCTCAAAATTTATGTCAATGGCCAACACACACAATCACATAAAAAAATTGATTTTTTTTACAAATTCTTTTCAACACAAAAAAGAAATCGATCTCCAATTGTTGAAAGGAATTCGACATAACATAAAAATATTAATGTTAAATTCCTTACAACAAAAAAATCGAATCTGTTTAGAAAAAAATCGATTTGTTTAGAAGAAAAGATCAATTTTTCTAAACAAATCAAATCTTTCGTTTTTAGCAAGATTTACACAGACTTTCACACACACTAGTAAGATTTGACATTTCTCTGGAGTTGAAAGTTTTGTTCTGCGGTGTTTTACAAATACTCAAAAGTGTTTCTCGTTCGTTTAAATAAACTAAAAACAAATATATCTCTTAAAAGTTTTTAGTTCAACAAATGGCAGTGCATAATTAATAAGAAGTGATAAAAATATCAATGAACTTCGATTTCAAGTGTTCAAGTCGATTGATGTTATGAAGCGCGCGCTCGCCGACGTGTTCCTCATTTGATGTGTTTTTTGATGGATTTTGGATTTTTTTTTTAACTTTAATGGACGCACAACAGTTTTTGTCTATTTCTGCTACTATTCCCGGAAATATATTTGTTTTTAATCGTATTAAATGACGCGTAAGTCGGAATGCACTTTTGAGTATTTGTATGCCCATTAATTTGTTTACTTTTTGCCTCAAAATTTATGTCAATGGCCAACACACACAATCACATAAAAAAATTGATTTTTTTTACAAATTCTTTTCAACCCAAAAAAGAAATCGATCTCCAATTGTTGAAAGGAATTCGACATAATAAGGGTATTCATACAACAGCGTAAAGTCGTCGTAAACATTGTAAACTTTTAAACTTCGTAATTCTGTCACAATTTGTATGGAAAATTTGACAGATTTACGAAGTTTAAAACTTTACGATGTTTACGACGAGTTTACGCTGTTGAATGAATACCCTTAATATATTCCCTTATTCTTTACAGTTTTATTCATTCAACTATACATAACAGCAAGAATGTAAGTACGTGCAATGCAAATCAATCGTGAGTTTTATAAGATGAGGTAAATCAAACTTTTTGTGAAGATTTTACCTTTTCAAGGAAGCATTTTGGGTAACCATGCTGGAATTGTATTAAAACTCAGTTATATGGTATATATTCGGTGTATTAACGAATCCTTATAATGATTTAAATATGATTAAATTTAAATTCACTTAACTGAATGTGAAAAACTCATTTTATCTTCATCCTTATGAATCATATTTGTCTCATTTCAATGTTACAAAAATGAATCATGAATTGTTCAGTAAACTGACTATATAAGCGTCCTATTTACATTCACATAAGTGAAGAATTACATTATCATTAATGAACCATAAAAATGATTCGAATTCGAAGTAATGCTACCCAGGAAATTTGATCCAGGCCGGTTTATAAATGAATTCAAATGTGAAGCTTTATTTCACTTCTGTGAGTTATTTATAAATTATTTCTGTAGGGAAATGTTTGCTGGGTAGGCATATATGTATCTTTTGATAGGTATTTTAACTTAAGTTTGTAAATTAAATTCGAGGGTAGGAGAGCAGTTAGCGACCAAATTGTGGGGTTGTTTTGTTTTTTTTTTTTACTATATGTTTTCGGTGGTGCTGAGTCCGAATCTGAGGTAAGCCACTGAAATGAATACAAAACAAATATTTTTTTGCGGGTCTTATACTTGTGGCACGAAAACTATATTTGTCACCTGTAACGAACGCCACCGTCTGAAATGTAATTCACATATGTACATCAGCCACCACTCTTTCTACTACCCATATGACCTAAGGTAAACAGGACCCTTAGGCCTGTTGGGGCAGACTGAGGGGTTTCGGAACAGTTGCAACTTAGGCATGACCTGTCATCCCTCTACCTCAACGGTTTGTGTGGGTTTTTGTTGCAAGTCCCAGACTCGAGTTACTTTTTGTTTTATTTTTACCATGCATTAAAATTCTGAATACTATCTACATTATAACCTTTTCGCTAGGCCCGAATTTTGCTTCCCAGTCACCCATTATATAAAACAGACAGAAAAGAAAATACCTCCTAAGGATATCTGATGAGAGATAATAAGATGTAGAATCTCTCTCTAAGCTCACCCTACCCTGACTACCAACGGGTCAGGAATTTTCAAATCTTCTTTTAAGTTTTAACTATCAGAGTACAGAAATTTGTTTTTTTTTTTTTAGTTAATGCTAGCAACACAATTAGCACTCGTTGGGTGTTTTTTTTTTTGAGAACCCAAAAATCCATGTTTTTCTGACAGCTCTTGGGGACTGTATATGAGATCGTCCTCATATTGAAAGCTCCATCAGAACTTGTTTTGATATGCGAAAAGATGAAAAAAAGATTGACTCTATGTCATGTGTACAACGGTTTATCTTTGAATTTGCTTTTAGATTTTTGGTTTCCTATGTCTATGGGAGTCATGCAGATGTAAAGGTATATGTTTATATACAGCTATACTTTCGTTTTGTTTCGAAGAGAAACAATAAATTTGATTTTCAATTCTGCTGTGTAATACAAACAAGAAAGGAACGTTGTTAATTTTCATTTATTTCTAAACCGAAATCGTATAGAAGCGTAGGTATATTTCTGTTTTTTCCTCGTTGAAAATAGTAATATTTGAATAGTTAGGTATATTTTGTTCTTCCAAAACATAATTTTGACTAAAAAAGGAACAATAAGTTATACTGTGTTTTTTTTAACTTTTAGGTAGGTAGATACAAATTTTCTTAAAATAAAAGAAAGAGATTAGGCATGGAAAATTTTAATTTTTAATTGATAGGTACCTATTTACCAAAACATTAGGCTATAAACAAAAACTAAAACCATTGCAAAAGAAAAAAATATTCAAAAAAATCAAAAAACTAATTTTTCGCAAAAAAAAAAAGAAATTTGAAATCAAAAATAACAAAAAAAAATAATTTCCAAAAAATATCAAAAAATTATTTTGCGACGGAAAATTAGATTTTACTTCATAAAATGCTTAAAGATTGCGAAAAAAAAGAAATCTTAAGTCAAAAATAATTTCCAAAAAATATCAAAAAATTATTTTGCGACGGAAAATTAGATTTTACTTCATAAAATGCTTAAAGATTGCGAAAAAAAAGAAATCTTAGTCAAAAATTTCATAGGTTAAAAAATTATTTTTCAAAAAAAAAAACTATTTACTCGACAAAAAACAGTCTTAAATGTTAACAGTTGAAAAAAAAAAAAATTGCTATGAAAGGGAACTAATTAATATAAACTAATTAATATAATATAAAGTTTAAATAATATAAAAGAATAAAGAACACTTATTATTTATGAATGTCTTAATTTTATTTTTTATTATGCCAATCAATAGCGAGCAAGCGACCGTTCACAACCAATGTTTCTTTATGAATGCCGCTCGTTAACATCTCTCGTAGTGTCATCTCTTTCTTCTTATAGTTCGGCCATTCTGACCCCTTCGTCGCCCTCGTCGAAATCGATATCCAGGTCTATCCAGCGCTTCATCCGGTCTGCCGACCAGATTCCAGAATACGGTTTTTGACTTCGTGGAGCAAATGGCATATCAGCAACCTGGTATCGATCGTGTGGGAGGACCGCTGTTATAATGTACGGTCCGCGATAACGTGATTCCAACTTCCTTGATGTACCTGTCGCAGGGACGCCATCGTTCAATGACATTACCAATTCTCCCACACTGTATATTTTTGCTCTGCGATGTTTCGCATCGTGATTTTGTTTTTGCGTACTTTGTGTTTTTAATATTTGATCAGCTCCTTCCGTTCTAATCTCGTCAATTGTTTTTATTTTTTGGTTTAGTTCTACTCCTTGACTTAAAACATCCTTATATGGATCTCGTGGTGTATATCCCATTAACATTTGATGGGCCGTTTTCCCAGTTGCAGCATTCTTCGTATTATTAATGCCCCACTGGACCATTTTCACCTTCTGGTCCCATTTATTTTCTTCTTCCACAGTTGTTAGAAGGGCATGCATAATTGTTCGGTTGTATCGCTCAACCTGTCCGTTAGCACGAGGAGTCTTCGTTGCGTTCAAGACGTGCGTTATAACATGACTGCTGATGAAATCCTCAAAGATCTTGGCGGTGAAGGCAGTCCCTCTGTCGGATATAAGACGTCGCGGTGAACCAAATATGAAGAATAATTCTGTTAGGAAGTTGATGGTTGGTTTCGCTTGGGTGTTTTGGACAGCCTTAAGACACGCGAACTTCGTGAAGGCGTCAACTGCTACTAATAGGTGAGTATTGCCTTTAGTTGATTTAACAAAAGGGCCCAAATGATCGATATGTACGGTGTCAAATGGGATTTTTATTTTCTCAATCAAATGTAATTCCCCTCTTGGTTGGACCTCTCTTTTGTTGTACGCGCATTCTACGCATGCTCTTAAGTATTTCTTCACAAATTGAGCCATTCTTGGAAACCAATACCTTGCCTTGAGATGATTTAATGTCTTATTTTCAGAAAAATGCCCAACGAGATCATGGCTATTTCTCAACACTCTGTTTCGTACCCCTTTCGGTACGAAGAGCCTCAATTCGCCATCGACTAAGCGATATACTCGTCCATGTTGGAGTACATAATCGTTATGTATTTGCTTTTCATTTTCAGTTGCCGGACATTTTTGCAGAACTAGAACAATATTTTTTATTTCTTCATCTTGAAGTTGCAATGAATAGAGCCAATCGTTTTCATTAACTGTGACTTTGAGAACAGCCATGTCGACAACTGCAGGTTCTTTAGGTTCTTCAACCGGATGACGCGAAAGGGAATCAACATGGGCCATCCTTTTTCCTGGACGATGTATGACCTCGTAATCAAATTCTTGCATACGCAACCACCATCGGGCAATTCTTGAAATTAGCTCTTTCTTTTTTGTTGCAGTTTTCAAAGCTTCGCAGTCTGTCACCAGGATGAAATGTTTTCCCAAGAGGTATTGCCTGAACCTATCTGTTGATTCTACCACTGCCAGCGTTTCCAGCTCGTAACTGTGGTACATAGATTCCTCTTTTGAAGTCTTCCGACTGAAGTAAGCCACTGGGCGTGTGGTTTTATCTTCTTTTTGTAGCAAAACTCCAGCTATCCCCTTGGAACTGGCATCAGTATGTAACTCATGTTCTGCGTTTGGGTTGTATAGTGCTAATAGAGGCTGACTTGTCAACGCGTTCTTCAATTTCTCAAACGACTTCTGCTCTTCTTCACCCCAAACAAATGGTGAATCTTGTTTTGTTAAATTAGTTAAAGGTGATGCTATCAGGGAGTAATCTTTAATGAACTTACGAAAGAAACTCGTAAGACCAATGAATTGCCGAACCTCGTGTTCGTTCTTCGGCTTCTCGAATTTGGTCACAGCATCTGTCTTAGCACTTCCTGGTTGTATAGTTCCATTTCGAACGATATGCCCCAAGAACTCAATTTCTGTTTGGAAGAAACTACATTTCTTTAAGTTCAAAGTTAGATTCGCTTCCTTCAGAATTAATAAGAACTTTTCCAGTTTCTGCATCCCATCTTCAACAGTTTTCGTGGGAATCACGATGTCGTCCATGTAACATACAATGGTGTCTGGTCTCATCTTCTGTGTGACATTATTCATCAGTTTCTGAAATACCGCTGGCGCATTCACTAGTCCAAATGGCATTGTTACGAATTCAAACAATCCGTCAGGAGTAATAAATGATGTAAGGTGAGTATGTTCTTTTTTTATAGGGATTTGGTAGTATCCGGATGCCAAATCGAGAACAGTGTAATATTTGAATCCCACTAAGTTGTTAAGTTGTTCCTCCATCAACGGAATCGGAAACTTGATTTTTTGAGTAACATTATTAAGACTCCGAAAGTCAACACACATTCTGTCCTCTCCGTTCTTTTTCTTCACCAAGACAACTGGCGATGCGTAATCTGAATGGGATTCTTGTACTATGCCGTTTGCAATAAGTTCATTTACTATGGAAGTTAGAGTTTGTCTTTTGGCGTACGGAACTTTGTATGGTTGGTGGACAATCGGTTGCGGTTTCGTGACTATAATTTCCATTTCAGTCAAATGAGTACGACCCAATTCGTTTTGGTTCATCGCAAAACATATACGATATTTGTTAAGTAAGGTTAACAAGGTACTCACATGACAATGTTCACTTGCATGTATATTGTTAGCTGTAATCTCGTTTCGACTTCTCATATTGACCTTTTCAGTAACGACATCTGACCCCAGTGATGTTTCTTCTTCAACGACTGTTCTTCGTACCATCAAGTTGCTTCCTTGTTTTTGAAGTTCGCATGCAGGGTTGTTCAAAACGTCTTTGCCGATCAGTACAGGTTCATCGAGGCATTCATTCCCCACAACAATGGCACATACCGTAAATGTTGAATGATCTATTTGAATTGAGCATGTGATCTCACCTATGGCTTTGTATTGTCCACCGCCAAACCCATGAAGCGATGTATTGCAGTTTCTCATCTCAGTATCTATATTGTTCACGACTGTTTCGGTCACCATAGTGCATTCACTTCCCGAGTCTAACAATGCGATATACTTTATGCTGTTAATAGTTACGATTTTGTGGTAACAGTCTTTTGGTGACTCATCGTGTATCACGTTCACTCGATATTTTTTCTCTTGGGTCTTGTCTTCTTTATCTTTATTCGGTTGGCGTACACTATTCTCATGATCACGACTGTTTTTCCATTGCCTTTTTCTAGTTTGGGTACATTGTCTCGCATAGTGACCAGTTTGGTTACAATTATAGCACGTGACTGCATTCAATTTCCCTTGCAATGTTCTTTGTGGTTGCCAATTTGTGCGCGCATTTGTTACCTGTCTTTGTGAATTGCTAGGTTTTATGGTGTTGGTTGTCTCAAGTCGTAAATTTCCTCGAATGCTGTCAAGCCACTTTACCTTCTCGATTAATTCTGTGACATCTCTGAAGCTTCCTGCTGCCAGATTAGAACTCATCTGAGCATCATTGAGACCTGTCAGGATATATTGTATAATGGTCTTGTCAGACAGTTGGATTCTTTTTCCCAGCATGTTCATTTCAAAACAGTAACTTTCCATTGACTCAGTAGGCTTTCTTATTTTTTTTATCAGCTGCTGATGTATATCGACTTCACTATTTTCATGGGGAAAATTAATTCTCAACCCAGATGCCAGTTGTTCCCAAGTTGCAGTTGTTTCCTGGGAACTATCCCACCAGAAGCGAGCAGGGCCATGCATCTTAGAGGCAGCGGCCATTAGGAGTGCCCTTTCGTCCCATTCATAGATTTTCATAAGAGCTTCTACCCGTTTTATCCAACATTCCGCTGTAACTGAGGTAATGTCCCCCGGTGAAAATATTGGTAAAACATCCGAAATCTCTTTAATACTGCAATTAATCCTCCTAGATGCTTGCCTATTCTCCAACCTCCTGATTCCTTCCTCCAACTCCCGCTCTTTTCTTATCATGGTACGCTCAAGTTCAATAAGATCTTTTTCCCTTCGAATTATTTCCCATTCTCTGGCTCTAAGGGAATCATTATCTACTGTAATGACATCTGATGAAGCCAATGATGGCTGGTGGTTCTCAGGTGTTTGGGTTACAATTCCTGAGTTCGGGACTGGATCTAATTCTGAAGAAATATTCTGATCTTGACTCGGTGATTCTTGACGTATTATTTGGACATCTCTTTGTTTCTTGTCGAACTGAACAAGTCTGTTGAAGAGAATCCTCTTTGTGCCTTGAATAGACAGATTTCTATTCTTCAGCTCAATTTTGAGCTGCTCAATTGTCATATTTTCCATCGTATATCTTTAATTAACCAAAGAAAAAAAAATTGTTAGATGTTTATTTATTCCCATTAATAATCTTTTTTTTTTATCTATCCATCGATAGGTACATAATAGGTCTGTTTCTTTACTTCTAGGATAAAGTTTGGGAAAATGTTCGGGAAAAAGTTTGGGCTTGAACTTTTTGATGTTGTTATTGTAATGTTTAACCAGAAATGAAAATTAAAGAAACGCATTTGGGATGTTTCTGGTCTGTTTCGGGGTAAATTATCCATTAGCCTTCATTGTTTGTATGCTCAACGTATACAAAATTATGCAATTTCAATTTTATTAACATGCATTTATCATTTAGGGCTCTATTAAAATAACCGGGAGAAACATTTATTATTATATTAGTCTCTATTGGGTCATTTTCTTTTAATTTAATTAAATTAAACCATTTTATGTACAGTACTTCAAACATTTAATTTCAAATTGTTGATCAGCTGTTTGCTTGTTTGACAAGCAAGAAAGTGCAGTAGCTAAAATGTTCGGGTAGATTCTTGCTGGAGGGGAAATGACAAAAAGTCAAAAGGTCTGGCATTTTCGTGCAAGAAAAAAGTAAAGAAACACATTTTGGGTAGGTTTGGGATACTTTGGGATCCCGCGGGCGAGTAAAGAAACAGACCTAATGTTTCAAGTTAAAACCTAAAATTATAACTCTTGTTCCTTTTGAACTGATAATATATCACACTGTATCCAAGTGCATAAAACAAACAAACAACAAATTATAAAACAAATAATTTCAATAACCTTTTTCTTTTTTGTTTATCTAACCCAGAGCACACAAAACACTCCTAGAGAGCATGTCTTCTTCCACAGCAAAGATCGTTACAATAATTTGTTCTTTTCGTCTCTTCTATTTACTTATAATTTTTTTTTTTTAATCACGCAGTATTTGTCTCACGCAGCATATGTCTCATTCAAACTTTAAAACTTCAAGAAAACCACAAAAAGCTTCATACATAAGAAGGACAACAATAATATACCTTTTCGTGTACCGAAAATGTATAATCCCTCTTCCAATAACTATGTTCTTTTCGTCTGTTCTATTTACTTATATATATTTTTTTTTCATCGTGCAGTATTTGTCTCATTCAAACTTTCAAACTTCAAGAAAACCACAAAAAGCTTTATAGATAAGAAGGACAGCAATAATATACTTTTTCGTGTACCGAAAATGTATAATCCCTCTTTTCTTCTTCTTTTTCTTTTCCTTCTTTTTTTTTATTTTTTACGAGAGAGACAACAAGAAATAATATTTCTTATATACTACCGACTGCATGATCACGCCGCTTGTGATAGAGACAACAAAAGTACATTTCCGTATACCGAAAATACTTTACCGTTACTTTAATATGGTTGGCATATTCTTTGTAACATTTATGGAATTTTATGCCGCTTGAAATGACTGAACAATCCGAAAAACTCGATAAGACATTTATTATTTTGTTTACCAAAATCACAAATGTACTGATGTTGAAGATCTGATACGAAATCACCACAAAACATGAACAGAAATTACTACTATTACTTATACGATACTGTGGGCTCTGAGTTAATTTCTTCTTTATAATTCTTTTTCTTATATATATACATACGTTTTCAGCATGAAACTGTTTTCACTTAACTTTCTTTGGATTCTATCCCACTTCTGAATCTATAAAGTTTAAATAATATAAAAGAATAAAGAACACTTATTATTTATGAATGTCTTAATTTTATTTTTTATTATGCCAATCAATAGCGAGCAAGCGACCGTTCACAACCAATGTTTCTTTATGAATGCCGCTCGTTAACATCTCTCGTAGTGTCATCTCTTTCTTCTTATAATAATATAATTAAATAAATATAATTTGCTTTCCATAAACGACTTTTCTCGAAATTCGATAATTGTTTTTGGTTTCCCCAGGACTATCTTCATTGTGAAATTTTAATGTCATTTTTGAAACATTTAATCGAAAGGTTAAATAAAGACTGTGGAAGACTGTTATCTTTATCAAAAGAAGTTAATAGAAAAATGAAACTCAATTAGAAGATTGAAATCGTTCATGAAATTCATTGTGTAATTTATTTATCATTAAATTCATTTTAATTAATATATAATTATGTATTTATAAATAGGAAAACGCACTACAAATAAAGATTTTTTAACTGTACAGTAGTTCTTAATAACACTTATGCAATATTATCAAAAAATAATAATAATAATACAGAGCTGCGTCAGTACGAATGAAGAAAAGAAAAATTGTTTGAACTTAAGACGAATAAATGTAAACAAAATGTAAATATGTATAATGAATACACTTTCTTTTACATAAATTAGTAAGAATAATTGTTAAAAATATTCTATCTTGAATGTGGTTAGTTGATTAAGATCTAAAAATTACGTTCAAGCTTTTTATTTTTAATTATTTGTCACTAATTTTAATATTGATTTATTTTTAAATGAGTTGTATTCTTTTTGTTCAATAAATATTTGTTTATCTATTTTTATTTTCACTACTTTAATGCTTTTTTCTAATTCAACTGTCTTTCAAAATGTTTACTTAAATAGGTAATTGTTTTCATATTTTTTTTTGTTTTTACAACCAAACCCTTTTGACCATCAAAACAAAGGGGAAACCTAAAAAAAATAACCCACGAGGATGAATAGGTGTTTCCTCGTAAGAATGCATCGCACGGCAGTTGCATTAGCAATAATTACTTAACTTATTTAACTTAAAATTTACAGAGACGAGGACGACAAGAGGATGGTGGTGGTGGAGAATTGAGCGAAAAGTGCTTGTCTGTGTAGCTTAATCACTCGTCTTCAAGCGTTTCACAGGTCCATCGCTGCCTTGAGAGTTCGAATCTTCTGAGAAAGGCATACTGGAGACAAACTCAGTGGCACCTTGCGAATCACTCACCATTGAGAAACCTGTAAAATAAGCACAATTGGTTAGATCACAATTTTCTTTTCATTCCTTCGAACTTAAGGGAGATTCCCTATCGATTTGACTTTTGGGTCTACGGTCGGGACTCACAAGTGTTAGAATCTTCGGCAGTGAGGCCTCCGGTATAGCTCGGGGTTATTTGGGGAGGTGTACTCTTTTGAGATGTGTTCTCCTTGTCTTTGGAACTTGAATGGTGCGAGTGGTGGTGGACTTTCTTCTTTTCGCTATTCGATATCGGCACCCATTTATAGATTTTCATTGTCGTATCACCGATGGTAACCCATTTCTTTTCCCTATAAAGTTAAAATTGTATACCATTTCATCATCAAACAGCTGAGAACGTGAAGTTTTTTTATTTCTTTTTGTTTTTTTTTTCTTACCAATGTCGAACCTTATCGACGGCTTGCATTACACGCTTGATGTCGTCTTTGGCACGACTTCGTGTCTCAGCGCGTACACTACGGGACATTGTGGCGGTAGCAATTTTAATAGATTTTCAATCAACTACTGAGAATCGGGTGAGTATTTGATGATTTTTTTAATTTTATAATCAATGCTTTTCACTCTGGTTATGAAAAATGTGAATTTTTCTTTCGAATGCACCACCTTACCTAGCGATGAATGTGTGTGAGAAAAATGTAAACATGAAATTTTTTAACAAATCAAATATGGCGAAGCGAGCTTCGATTGTGACACAGGCGGAACGGGTGAGATTGAAAAATTGGTAATAGCTTAACGAAGGGTGTTTTTTCCAAACACTATTTTAACGATTACGCGATGATTGCATGAGTGATGTAGATGTAGCGAAAACATAAGATCCACATACTTTTATTACTACGTTTACATGTGGTGTCGAAGCGACCTTGAAGCTCTCTTTAGGGGGGTTTACATGAAACAACATCTTGAAACACATTGTTGACTACCACCGATGTTTGATAATTTAAACGCAAGAACAATCAAGTTGTCAACCTAAGTTGTTTGGTTTTCAAAATATTTTGAAAACTTATTCCGATTCCATCAAGCAATGCTGTCAACAATGTTGATCCGTGTGAACCCTCCATTTGTGTGTAATTAAAGTGCCTCTACACCTTCCCACAAAGTATTAACACATGTCAGAATAAATTGGGAAAGATTTTCATACGACTGCCAAATTTGTGTGATGAAAATGATTTTCATATTTTGCTTCCACACTTGCATCAAAACAAATCAGTTTCACCATAACCTCAAACGCCCAAGTGGGATAGAATGTGTGATGGTTTTAGAACTAAATATTTTCAGGTATAAGCACCATGTCATATCGTGAAGGATGCGATGTCAAGTTGTGTGTGATGAAATTTAATATTTTGCTTCCACACTATTATACATGACTTTCTTCACACTTTTTTGACATGTATTAATACTCAATGGGATAGCATTGTATATATTATTATAGTACTATCATGGAACAGAAAAAAAAGTTTCGTACTCGGCTCGTTTTCGTTGACATTTTTGGCGCTGTTAACCACGGCGAATTGCTGATGTCAGGGGGTTAAGACAGAGAAGATTATATTTTTTTATTCTGACAACAATAAGGGGGATAAGGGAGATGGGTGCGTCAGCTGTTAGTGTCATGGCAACGACAGAATGAGGTAGCGAAAATAAGTAAAATGTTCATACACGTATACGAAATTATGCAATGGTGTTGGTTTCTTTTATGAATTAATGAACACGTACATAGGTATATCTATAGATAGGTAAAGGTACTATTATTTTCTTGCAAAAATTGAAATTCGAATTAAAATTTCCAATTTTTGTTTCAAAATGAATTTTAAAGTGTGTATCAATATAAGGTGCGTTTTATTGGTATTTATAGCTAGCGCAGCAATGCAAGCAACAATAAAACACTATACTCACTTTTATATTCACTTTGTATTTTTTCTGAAGGTTGGCAGACATGTCACTTAGGGCCAGTTTGTTCACAGTGGGTTAAATCTGCAATTAGATTATCACTGATTCTGTTAAACCCATAGTTATGAATCTGTGATAATCAGAAAGTGTTTGTTCACTCAATTTTCAGTTTGATTAATAAATCATAGTTTTTCCAATAATCTTTCCATTTTCCAGTCTATCTGTCAATAAATTGTCAGACGTATTCCGTCATTAACTTATTTCAGTGTGAGTGAGCTGTCGAAAAAAACATTTTTTGTGCTAAAAAACAGGGAAAATCAGTGCTTGAAATATAATTTTGTGTTCAATTTAAGATTATTTGCTGTTAAATTACTATAAATAGCTACCCACGTGAAATTTGTTTTTATTTTAATGCGGCTGATTGATTTTTTTTCCAAATGTGTAGTTGAAGTGTGTAGGTAGTGCTGGCATTTTGTGAAACCTAGTGATGGGATTTTTTCCCAGTTGTAGTTTTTCTATGCATATGTTATATTAGGCCTTGCAAAAATGCACTTTATTTTTGGATAGTAAATAAAATAACTACAACTTGTAGTAAAATCTGTACAAATTGTTTATTTTTTTTCTTGCAAGATGGACGATGCTTGGTTTCTCTTCATTCACGTTCCTTGTTCGAAGGAATTGGATAGATTTTGTTTCTCTTTTTTATTCCTACGCTTAGCCAATAACCAATGATGAACAAACGAAATTCCAGAAAATCTTTGATTAAATCGTGCTAATCAGACAGAATCGGCGAATTAGTGATTTCTTCAATTAAGTGCTCAAATCATGGATTCTCTGTTTAAAATGTTGCTGAACAAACGCATTCAATGATAACCAACTGGAATAACCATTGATTTAAGTTGACAAGGTGTGAACAAACTGGCCCTTAATGTCAAAACTATTCGCCATTAAAAATTCAAACAAATCTTTACATAAAATCAAAGGCTACCAACCTTCAAGTAATGAATATTTGTTTATAACTTAGTTCAGCGCCGCCTTAGTTTCAACTTTACGAAACTTTATCTCAACTTTTATATTCACTTTTATACTGCCTTATTTATCGACACTTTTGGGGTTGTTGTTGTTTACCGAGGGAAATTTTACTGTGCTAGCTATAGTTTTTTCCAATAAAACACGCCTATAGATATTGATTAACTCACTTATTTTAAATTAAAATATTTAAAGGGCTAAAAAGGGGGTAAAACTAAGTGAAGGTCGAAAATCTATTTTCTAAACGGTAGAAGATAAAAAGTTGATTTTTTCACCTTTGATAGAAAATAAAATTCTAAGAAGGTTGTTAGACCAACATTTAATTCTAAGAAATCCCGTTTAGAAGATATTAATTTTTGAAAAATGTAAATGTTAAAAAAGCTGTCTGACAAATGTCTTGCTGTTGACTAGTGGAAGGTAGGATATACATAAAATTTATACCCGCCGAAAGCTGACAGAAAAAAAACTATCTATGTTTAAAGAATTTTTGATAAAGATAACTTTTCATGCTTGATGATTTTCTTAAAAACAATGCTTTTGTGGGTGAGTTTTTAGAGGTTTTTAATTTTTAGCTTTTTGAGGGGTTAAAAGAAAAACTTGAAATTTTATTGAGTGATAGCTATTGTATATTTTAGTATCTGGTAAAAATTTCAATTTTCTAAAATACCGCTAAGTGGAGATATTTGAAAATTTACGCTAGTTTCAAGCTCCATACGTTTCGATTTTCACTTTTCAAAAGTTGATGAAAAAATTCAAAATTATGAAAAAAAATCTAGTACACATTTGTACCTCCAACCATCTTCTAAAATAATGTTTGACAATGTTACAGGATTAGTTCAACCAGAATGACACTATGTAGGTTTAATTGACTTTCACGAAATCATTTTTAATAAAAATTTAATAAAATTGTTTCACTAATAAATCTTCATCTTCAAAAGTTCTTAACGGAGCTTTACGATTGAGGTCTTTAAATGTGCGCTTTGAGATAGCCAACAAATTTGTAACAAAAAATTACCAACAGTAGACAATAATTTCGAAGTAACAATTACTTACATGGGTATACTTGCCATACAATTTTTATATCTGTTCAACTAAATCTTTTTATTTCTCAAAAACGGCTACTACGATTATGATGAAATTTTTTCTATATGCTAAAATTAGTTTGATCTACTACTAAAATAATATTACAAAAAAATATACTTAATAAGGTAAAATTTTGAAAAAAAAATTGTTTTAAGAAAATTATTTCTTTTTTTTCAAATTATAAGTTTGAAAATAATTTTTTTTCTTAAATATTGACAAAAACAATTTTATTTTAAAAGATTATTAAAGAATGGATTTCTGGCTTTCAGAAAAGCTATTGCATGGTATTATAAGTGTTGCCGTTATTTTTTAATAATTTATTTTCTATTATAAGTCAACTTTTTCGAAAATTAACCCTCTCGCGTAAACGGGGGCAAATGGACCCTCCAACCAAACTAATATTTTTCTTGTCTAGGCCCAACCTACACGCTCTTGGTTTTATCATACCTTTTAAAGAAAAATTCAATGAAATAAGTAATTTAAGGAAATAAAAAAAAATTAACTCTATAAATATTATTATCGACCACTATTATGTATCTATGATTCATAAATATTCATAATTAACCTATTTAATTTTAAAGAAAATACCTCCCTACACAATTGAAAAACATTCCTCCCTATTAATTTCATTAAAACATTTTTTTTTAGTGGCACTGTGGTTATAGATATATTCTTCATAAATTTCTATTCACTCATACAACCAAACAAAAAAAATCCAATATAATCTTAATTTTCAAACAATACAACCATATTACGGAAAATTGATAAAGAAAAACGCACAAAATTGATGTTTTTCTTGTCTCCCTTGGACTCCAACAAATTTTGTATGCGTTGTTCTCTATCTTCTGTTAGTCTCTAAGCCTTAATATTCATTCCTATTTCCTAATTTATCTGCTCATTCTCCCCGCTTCAATTCGCCACAGCCATAGTTCGTACTCGCCTCGCCCAGGTGTCAGGCCGAGCGTTCCTCTTCATGATAGTACTATAATAATATTGTAATAACATTCCATATTTGAACAATAAGGCCTGGTTCACACGAGATTGTACCGCACGATTTTTTGCAGTATAAATCCGTGCGAATGAGCAGTGGCGTATATATTTTGCATAGAGCCTTTCACACGTCGTTTGTACGGCAAGAAAACGTACTCAGCTAAGTACGTTTATCGAAAACTCAATGGACTTATTAAAAAAAACGAATGAACTGCGACGTATCGTCTCCCAGTGGCGTATAGTTTTATATAGTCTCGTTCACACGGTTTAAATCCACGTTGGGTATTTGTTCGTTGGCATCGAATGAGCTTCAGTGGAGAGAAAAGCCCATGTACACAAAAAAAATTAATCGACCGATATGGTTGATTTAAAAAAAATATAACTCCGGTGATACTGATTGGATCTTGTAGGTTAAGGTCTTAAAATAAAGAAGAACAATGAGGCAATAAATGTGCGTTTTTAGTTTTTCAAAATTATAAAAATTTTTATCAACATTTGAATTTAGAAAAAAATTAATGGAATCGAATTGGGCTTTATTCACCCATTTAGTATAAAATTGTTTGCCACTCCTCAATGACTTTTTTACATAATATAGCCCGTTATGTCAGCTTTCTTTAAAGACATTAACCTTGAAGATCCAATCAGCAGTTAAAGGTCTTAAATAAAAAAGAGGAATGAGGCAATAAATATGCGTTTTTAGTTTTTCAAAATTATAAAAATTTTCATCAACATTTGAATTTAGAATAAAATAAAAGGAAATGAATTGGGCTTTATTCACCCTTTTAGTATGAACATTTTTGCTCCTCCTCAATGATTTTTTTTATAAAATATAGCCCGTTATATCAGCTTTCTTTAAAGACCTTAACCTTGAAGATCCAATCAATAGAACGGGAGCATAATTTTTTAAAGCCATCCATATCAAATTTTAATAAAAAAAACTCCATGTAGATAACGGGATCTTCTCGCTGGTGGATGGTCGTGGACAATGGTCCAATCAGGTAACATTGTATATACAGGGTGTCCTGTAAATAATGGATAACCTTGCAACTGGTTATAGCAGGCCTTATGACCTTTCCAGAAAAAAATATAATAAAAATATTTTCCCAGTGGTTACTTTGTTATGATGTTTTTTCCAAAAAGTGTTAACAAGTACTACTTTCCTCAAATACATCAACGCTACGACCATGGATGAACAGTTTTTAATATTTTTTAATTTTTTTAATTTTCTAGAATAACTGTTGTAATAGATAGGTGGTAAAATTTAAAAGTAGTTATTGCCTTTTTTTTATTATAATTTTTAAAAAAATTTTTTTCAGTACAAAAATTTATTTTCGAAAAAGTTTGACCACCTTTAATAAATTAAAATTGTATGAGAACATGAGTGGCCAATTGCTTAAAAAAGTTGTCTATTTAATGCACTTTCCAAGATGGTATAACACATGCTTGTGTATTAACGAAATAACCAAGAAAATTTGTCAATCACCTAATAAAGCTGCTTTTAACATTTTGGCAAAATGTCTATCAAAATGTTACAATAACCTCCAAATTTGGGTTGGACAAAGATTTTCTCTTTTGATGTGTAAGAGGGTTCATTGCAAGTATAAAACTCAATTTTAGGTGTTGAAAGCCCCCCCATTTGGCCACCATATTGAAAAACGTGTTCTAAAAAGTTTTCCGTGGCAACTTCAATTTTATTACTTTTAGAAAAAAAACTTAGGTACAAATTTGTAGCAAATTCAACTCTCTTCAATTTGTGTTAACATACTTTTTACCCTAAAGTTATAAGTATAAAAGTTATTGTCAAAATTTAAATATTGAAAAAAATTCATATGTTTTTGATTATAACTTTTTTATTTATAACTTTAGGGTAAAGAGTGTGTTAACATAAATTGAAGAGAATTGAATTTACTACAAATTTGTACCAAAGTTTTTTTTTCTAAGACTAATAAAATTTTAGTTGCCACGGAAAACTTTTTATAAATCGTTTTTCAATATGGTGGCCCAATGGTGGGACTTTCAACACCTAAAATTGAGTTTTATACTTGCAATGAACCCTCTTACACATCAAAAGAGAAAATCTTTGTCCAACCCAAATTTGGAGGTTATTGTAACATTTTGATAGACATTTTGCGAAAATGTTATGTTAAAATTGAGTTTTATACTTGCAATGAACCCTCTTACACATCAAAAGAGAAAATCTTTGTCCAACCCAAATTTGGAGGTTATTGTAACATTTTGATAGACATTTTGCCAAAATGTTAAAAGCAGCTTCATTAGATGATTGACAAATTTTCTTGGTTATTTCGTTAATACACAAGCATGTGTTATACCATTTTGAAAAGTGCATTAAATAGACAACTTTTTTAAGCAATTGGCCACTCATGTTCTCATACAATTTTAATTTATTAAAGGTGGTCAAACTTTTTCGAAAATAAATTTTTGTACTGAAAAAAATATTTAAAAAAAATTATAATTAAAGAAATGCAATAACTACTGTTAAATTTTACCACCCATCTATTACAACAGTTATTCTAGAATAATACAAAAATATAAAAATAGTAAAAATTGTTCATTCATGGTCGTAGCGTTCACGTATTCGAGGAAAGTAGTACTTGTTAACAACTTTTGGAAAAAACATTATAACATAGTAACCACAGGGAAAATATTTTTTTTATATTTTTTTCTGGAAAGGTCATAAGGCCTGCTACAACCAGTTGCAAGGTTATCCATTATTTACAGGACACCCTGTATATTATTATAGTACTCTTATGGAACAACCTTTTCAGCTTCTGGTTCGCCTCGTACTGGCACTGGCACCATTGTATATAAAAACTATAGTAGTATCATGAAAACGAACGATTGGGGCGACATCTAGATTATACGAAGAGAACTTCCTCTTGCGGGGTACTGGGGAGTGTTGAATAGGTAAGAATATTCATATGAAGAAGGATAAAGCGATAATTCGAGAAGGGGAACACTGTATACTAAGTTTGAAAGAGTTCGAGGGAGAGAAACATAAAACAATTTTACTGTGAATATGAAGATACATATGTATGTATTGAGGAAAAAGAAATAAATTTAAAGAAAAATTTTTTTTGTCTCGAGTATTTTGTTTTTTTGTCGTTTGTTTTGATTACTTTTATTTTCATTCTATACAGTATATCTCGGTTATAAGAAACGCACTTTTCAGAAGAAAACTTATAATATAAACATTTTTTATAACACAAATTTTCAATTTCCCTGTAAAGTTGGATGTACCTTTATAAAAATTCCTTAAAGCAATTAATATAATGTTTTTGATAAAACAATGATCAAATGGTTTTTAAAGATAACAGAAGAAAATGCAAGAGCTAGAAACATATTTATTTGTTTTATACAAATTTAATATTTCTTTTTTCTAAGAAAAAAACTTTTCTATAAGAAACTCTTTTGTAATATCCGTATTTTTGATTAGAAAATTGTTTTTTTTTTTTTGTATCCGTGGTTAGGATATTAGGAAAATTCGGTAAAAAGAAACAAAGTTTGTGGCATTTCGGTGTATCTTATAGGCGTTATGTACTGTATTTTATAAATGCACGCATAGGTACACTGCGCATTTAATTATGTATGTATGTTTGTATGTAGGTAGCTAATGAGAAAAGAACAAATTTGAATTTTGTGTCCCTTCATCTTCATGAACTTCTATGGATGTTGTTGTTGTATGTTGGTTGTATGTTCGTTGATGAATTCGTTTTATTTTGTTTATATTTCTGCATTTGCATTCATTTGCTCTTCGAAACTTTTTATGAATTTTGTTTTTATGTTTTTTTTGTAGGTATTTGATTTTGTTCAAGAGGAAGGGGTTATATCGCTTTTGGCTTTGTCAGACATATACATATGCATACCTATAGATAAGTTTAATTTTTATGGGATATTATTATATTTTTATTTTCATTATGTTTTTCTTGACCTTGACCTATTATAGGTTTGCTGAGGAAGAAGTGTTAGGATGGCTGTTCTGCTATACCTACCTATGTACATTAGGTTTTAGAAAGAAGAAGTAATTTTAATTCTGGGATATTTTCCAAAAAGTGGTCAAGAAAACGACTCAATTTTGCGTCGATATGTGGTCACAGCATTGTATATCCAATCTATAGTATTCTCATGAAACACGATTTTGTAGGTAGACATTTGGTCGATAGGTTCGCTGTGATCGCCTTACCGAGATCCCTTAACAAAAATTAGTATGACATTTGGACGCATAGATGGCCACGAGCTTTTTTTCTTCATGAGAATACTATAGAATTTATATACAATGGTCACAGTTACTTATAATGATTTGTTTTGCTTTTGTAATCTGGTGATAAGAAAATAGAGTAAAAAACTGCTCCTTAAAATTTTAAGAAATAATTTTGTAAGTACCTACCTACCTTAAATCTTCATGAAAGCCCCCGAAAAATCGATCGATTTTCTAGCTATTTCGATTATTTTTTCTAAATGGAATGCTCGCATTTTAAATTTATTTAAACTTGTTTTCTTTACATTATATAGCGTAGGTACTTTAATTGATATTCAGTCGATGCAATTGATAAAAGAAAGTCAAAATATAACATTATAATCAATTTTGACCACATTCGACCCAAATTGTAATGGTTTTCTTGACCACTTTTCGAATTGTGGATTTTTTACATAAGAATGGCTGCGGGGTCCCGAAATTTAATTTTAGAAAATGTCCCAGTAAAATTATCTACTCCTTTCTAAACCTTTACAAGATCTAGCCCATTTGAAGTAAAAAAAAAAAAAAAATCCACATTACTCGGAACAGCCAATCGAAAGCTTTTGGAGTAGTAGAAGTTAAAATGGAGTGGAAAAGGAGTACTCCGAACATCCAATCGAAAACGACATAAGACGCAATATTTTTGTGACTTTCCTAATGTACATAATGTATCTACGTATGTAAAATGTAAGTATGTATGTATGTAAATAGAAACGCGAAACTATTCTCTTCGATATAAGTTTGCAATTCGTATTTAATATAAAATTGGGATTTAAATACCTATGTAATCGGTTTTGAAATCCATAAAGGTGGCGCTTATTACTTTAACTTTTACTCGTTAAATGTGTAAAATTAATGGAAAATCTTTAAAATTTTGTACATGTGTACATAGGTACCTACATACTACATACAACATACTACATACTATATAATATATTAAGTGACATAAGGGTATGTAGGTACACAAACAAAATATTTCAATTTAGTGCGGTAAATCGTCGGCTTAGAGTGAAAAGCGGCTAACTACACATTTTTTCATCATTTATACCACTTCAGAGTTCAGACATTGATAAAAAAATACAAAAACATATCAAATCTTTTCAATTTCATTGAATCTAGCAATAACGAGCTCAGAAAAATACTTAATGTAATTTTGGTTTTATTCAAATAATGCGAACACTTTTTTTTAAATATTTGTTGGTAAAAAATGCAAACTAGGAGTTACCTTCTTTTCACTCTATGCCGACGAAATACATATTGTTCAAAAGAATTAAAAATAAACTAACAACGTTGCGGATTATTTATTTGATTTTTTCACAAAAATTGAAAATTTTCAAATCAAATGCCTCAGCAAAAAAAAAATAATAGCATACGATAGTACATACATACATCTCTTTACAGACATACACCTACATGTATCCATCTCTATTCGAAATAAACAAATCAATTCGTAAATTCAAAACAAAATATGCGATGTATGTGTGTATGTATAATGCTCAACAGAAATAGGCCATGGCAAATATTTTTCCATTTTCTCTCTTATTCTATTTATTATTAAATGACAGAAACAGCTGACTCACTTATCTCCTTTACTCCCATTTTTATAGTGTATATCAAAACAATATTCTCCTCTCATTCTTACTACTTGTTCTTTATTCCTTATGATACTCCTATCCTACCATTCGTAGTCAAAATTTTTTGGCTATCTTAGCGCCACAACGCATACTACGCGTACTACAAAAAGCTATTCCATAGTAGTACTATAGTTTTTATATACAATGCTGGCACTTTAAATAGTCGCAAATCAACGTTGGAGACTGGGGAAAATAAGGGTTCATAAGAAATGAAGAACTAGTAGTAAGACAGAGAGGATTATATTTTTTTTGTTCTGGCATTAAGAAAAGGAGTAAGGGAGATAATTGCGTCAGCTGTTTGTGTCATGGCAACCAGATGAATAAGTGGAAGAAATGGCAAAAATGTTTATGGACATAAACAACGGTTTGTTATTTTTTTAATTTGCGAATAGAATTTTTGTTTGCTATGCTGTATGGGAGTCATTGTGATGTATAGGTATAGGTATGTTTATATATAGCTATACTTTCGTTTTATTTGGAAGCAAAACAATTTGATTTTCAATTTAGCTGGGAAATAGAATTAAGAAAGCGACGTTGTTCAGTTTCATTATTTTTAAACGGAAATCCTGCAGAAGCCTAGCTACATTTCTGTATGTTTTTTTCTTGTTGAAAATAATATTGAATAGTTAGGTAGGTAGGTATATTTTATTTTTCAAAAACATGAGTTTGAAATACCTACTAAATGTTATTTTTACTGTTGGATGAAGATGTAGATACAAATTTTATAAAAATAAAAAAAAAAAGAGATTAGGTACGTGGGTATGGAAAAATTATGTTCTTTTAATTGGTAGGTAGGTAGGTATGTATACCTATTAACCAAATTGGAATGTAGGTAGGTATGAAAAAAAAAGAAAAAACTATTTTTCGATAAAAAATTAGTTTTCTACTCAACAAATTTTTTAATAATTGCGAAAAAAAATAGAAATTTGTTGTGCAAAATTAAATTTACATTGGTTAACCCAAAAAATTTACATGCCATAAAATCAAAAACTATTTTTCGACGAAAAATTAGTTTTTTAATTAAAAAAAAAAAAATTGATAGGTGCCTATCCAAAATTAAATTTTCATGGTTAACCCAAAAAAATTATTTGTCAAAACAATCAAAAACCTATTTTTTAGTGAAAAACTAGTTTTTACTCAACAAAGTTAAAGTAAAATTAGTTTTTACTCAGGAAAAATAGAAAAAACTATTTTTTTTAGAAAAAAATAGAAATTTGGTAGGTATGTAAAATTAAATTTTCATTGGTAAACCCAAACAATTCTTTGTTAAAAAAAAAAAACAAAAAACAATTTTTTGACGAAAAATTTTTTACTCAACAATTTTTTTTTAAATTGAGAAAAAATTAGAAATTTGGTATATAAAATTAAATTTTAACGGGTTAACCCAAAAAAAAATGTAAATGCCAAAAATTCAAAAAACTATTTTTCGTCGAAAAATTAGGGTTTTACTCAACAAAATCCTAAAAAATTGCCAAAAAAATAGAAACTTGATATGCAAAACTAAATTTGCATGGTTAACTCAAAAAAAATCATGTGTCAAAAAAAATTTTTTTGAAGAAAAATTAGTTTTTACTCAACAAAGTTTTTAAAAATTGAAAAAAAATGCAATTCGATATGCAAAATTAAATTTTCGTGTTTTACGCAAAAAAATTATTTGTCAAAAAAAATCAAAAACCTATTTTTTGATGAAAAATTAGTTTTTAACTCAACAACATTTTAAAAAATTGACAAAAAAATAGAAATTCGATTTGCAAAAATTAAATTTTCATTGGTTAACCTAAAAAAAATTATATGCCAAAAAATCAACAACTTATTTTTCGACGAAAATTTAGTTTTTAACTCAGCCAAATTTTTAAAAAGTGAGAACAAAATTGAAATTCGATATGCAAAAATTAGATTTTCATTGGTTAACCCAAAAAAATGTATATGCTGAAAAATCAAAAAACTATTTTTCGTCAAAAAAATAGGTTTTTACTTAACAATTTATTTAAAAATTTAGAAAGAAATAGAAATTTGATATGCAAAAATTAAATTTCTATTGGTTTACTCAAAAAAATTTATATGCCAAAAAATCAAAAACTTGTTTTTAGACGAGAAATTAGTTTTTGACTCGACAAAATTTTTAAAAATTGAGAAAAAAATAGAAATTGGATATGCAAAATAATATTTTCATGGTTGACCCAAAAAAATTATTTGTCAAAAAAAGCAAAAAAACAATTTTTTGTCAAAAAAATTATACCTATGCCAAAAAATTTAAAAACTATTTTTCGACGAAAAATTTGTTTTTTAATCAAAAAAAAATTTTTAAATTGAGTAAAAATAAAAATTTTATACCTATCCAAAGTTAAATTTTCTCTGGCTAACCCAAAAAAATTATTTGTCAAAAAAATCAAAAAACTATTTTTTGACAAAAAATTAGTTCTAAACAAAGTTATTAAAAATTGAGAAAAAATTGAAATTTGATATGCAAACTTTCATTGGTTAACCCAAAAAAATTTATATGCCATGAAATAAATGAAACTACATATTTTTCGACGAAAAATTAAATTACTCTATAAAATTTCTAAAAACCAAAAAAGGAGAAATTTGATATGAAAAAGAACTTTCTTCAAAAAAAATAGTTTTTATAAGGTTGAGCTGATTTCAATTAGTATTTTGTTTTGATAAAAATTATTATCATTTCAAAAACCAAATAACTTAAGATTTCAATTTTTTGATTTTGTCAGTTTTTTTTTATACAAATACATAGCTCCTTAAAAAAATATTTTTATTGAAGAATGTGAAGCTTACCATTAAGTACCTGTAAATAATATTGTTCCTGTATTCTTTTCCACATCACCCAGTGGGGCAGAATACTAAATGCGTTTTTTTTTATGAGGTTTCCCCAGTAGGCCTATTCCTCATTATCTACAACTATTTAACACATTATGAAATGAAAAAAAAATATCAATTGTAATACAAATATTGCACATGCATTATTTAAATAAATAAATAAATAAATAAAAAAGGTTAAAATATATTATTACTATATACATATTAAGAAATATTTAAAACTTAAATAGCTTAGATTTTAGAATAATTGTGAAAAAAAATGGACATAGTGACATTTATGGTAATGAAATGGCAGATGTACTGGCCAAAAACGGTTCATCGCTTGAACCGAGCCAATCTGTACCCTGGGTACTTAAGCCACTGGAACAGGAAAAAAATAGAATTCATCAAAGCTTCCTCAAGGTCGCTAACGACAGATTTTCAGGAATTGACACGTGTCGGGTTTCGAGGAATCTTTGGCCAGATATTTCCAAAGAAAAAACAAGGTATTTACTTAAGCTAAGCAGACCTCAACTGTCTCTCTTGGTTGGAATCCTAACGGGTCACAACTCAATGGGAACCCACATGGCCAGAATGGGCATCAGCTCATCTGATCTTTGTAGAGGGTGTCAGGACGAAGAGGTGGAGGAGGGCTCATCCCACTTCCTCTGTGAATGCCCCAGCCTAGCCAGAACTAGAAAATCAGCCCTCGGAGAATATTTTTTCGATGAACTGGGCGACGTCTCATTTTTGCCACTTAAAAGCATCCTAAAATTCATTCAGAATTCAGGATGGTTCAGGGAGGCACCCCCTTCCTATAACTCCCACTAACTCCCTCCCCTTACCCTTCATTTACCTACATCTTACATATCCTGGGGAGCGCAATGGATCCATTGAGATCCGAGTGAGGTGATGTGGGCCACCACATCACCACCCCTTCTAACCTAACCTAACCTATACCGACAGTTTTTTCGAAACCGATCGAAGGAACTGTCAGTTTCCCAAACTCTGAAGTTGTCGTGTCAGTCTCGTAAGCTCTCAGTTTTATAAGCAAAGTTTGTTGCCTTTCCTTGCTTATGTCATCCTCGTTGATTAAAAACTGAGAGCAAGCATCACAATTCAACTTCTTCCTTAATTTTGCGGCTGCAAAGCCCATATAGTATACACCTGCTCCTTTCTCCAGTGTGTAAGAAGACGAGTCCTGTAATTTTTCATCTACTTTTTCCACGTTGAGGTTATCACCAATATCGTCCTGCATCAATTCCTCATATATAAATTCATTTTGGAGCGACTCAATTTCTGTCGCTTCCTGATAGTCAACTCCCTGCAGAAGTGGTTTTGCTCCAACGTCCTCATATCTTGAATGTTCCGCTGAAGCCATATGCTGGAAAATAATCTGCTTTAAGTTCCTAATAAATCTCCACGCAGATGGATTCTTTTCATATGAACCTCTATTACAGCGCACCATTGAAAATAAATTTTCGGCAACGTCTGTATTTAGATGTGAGAGCAGAAAATAACTCAGCTCTTCACTTTTATGATGTTCCCACATCTGCTCTATCCCAAGAAGTGTTTGCATCAATCCCTTAAAGCAGGGTGGGATTTTGATGACACTGCTGGATTTCCACGTTGAAATCCAGTTCCTTGCACTTTTTATTGCATTGAGTGTTTCTGTAGAGTCCGACAGGGCTTGTTTGTTAGGGTTCCTCGAGTATAGCTGCCCTGTGTTGAGGTTATCAAGGAGATCGTTCATACCTTTGATGAAACGGTCTGTTGAATCTGCAACTTTCTTTTCCTCGTCGATCTTGAAGAAGTTTGTGCTCAATGCATACATAATCCCCGAGTATACATTGGCACTGAAAACTTGCGTGGCTAGCTTCACAGATAATTTTTCAAATGGAGCTGGTCGAATGTGGGCCCTGGTAAGCTTGAAGAAGACTTGAAAGCTCCCTTTTGAATCTTCTTCAAAGAGCTTTTCCAGGATGCGCCAATCAACGATATCATCTCCAATTGATATCCGATGCTTTAGCAAGATGTTCCGCACGCTCTTGAACATATGTGGATAATCATAGAGTAGGAAAACTCTATGATTTTCAATATCCACATATGGGTTTTCTTCCATGAAATTTTTTGGTCCTAGCTTATTATATGCCGAAACGTTGCTGGCTCCTTGGTCGCAGCTTGTTGCAACAATGTTAAGTCCACAACTAATTATTCCTTTAATTATTGTTACTATCATCTGGGAGAGCATTACCGAATCTGGTGATCCTACGTAGTACGCCACGGTTTGTTTCCAATTCCGATTCAAGTCTCTAAGTGTAAATACCATTACCTTAGAGACTATTGTTTTTTCCCCCCCGAATTCTCCAAAGTCAGTATATCCATAGATCAGGTCATCTTTGATGTTGTATTCGATTTCATTCTTGATGACCATTTCATCGAATACGAGCACACATTTTTGATCCATCGGCGTCATTTCCTTCGCTTTGTCTGTCAGCAAATCCTTGATCCTTGAATTAAATCCTGTAGGCAAGCGAATTTTCGAATGCCATCGGTAGATGGTGCTAACGGAAGGCAGCTTGAAACCAGCGCTCAGCATAAAATTGTAACACACTGGGGACTTAAAGAAAAATTTCAAAAATAAATCTTTTTCTTTAGGTACCCAGGGTGTGTTTGGCTTATGAAATAATTGGGCTAAAATAAAAGTCCGCAATTCCTCTGAAAAATCTTCCATATGCATGTCGATGTCTTCTTTTAATCTATATTCGCGGTTTTGCTTCAACTTTTTAGGGGTGCGAAAAATATATCGGGGAATAACGCTCGCTCGATTTACTTTTCGCACCGCTTTAAAGGAACGCAATTTTGGGGACGGAAATTGAGACGGGAATTATGCGAAGACGAAGGCACAGGTGGAAGAGAATAATCCTTTACGTAAGTATGAGAAGAGCTTGCAGCCATGTTTATCAATGGTAAAGATGGACTGCAAGGTACGGGTGAAGGTGGGGGTGGAAGTGGAGGTGCTACGGGAAGTTGTGGCGTAGATCTAGAAACCTGCGAAGGTTGAGACGTAGATTTATAAACCTGGGGAAGTTGAAGCGCAGATTTAGAAATCTGGGGAAGTTGAGACGTAGATTTTGAAACCTGAGGAAGTTGAGGCGCAGAATTAGAAAACTCCAGTGCAGAAGTAACCGTGGAGGTTGGCTGCTTCCGGGTTCTCCATGCATCCATTATTAGAATACATTCTATGTCATTTGACTTCTCGGAGCATTTGCAAATTGATGGGTCAGATATTGGCAGGGAGTATTTGGACAAACATTTCCACGTTGATTTTTGCTGTATGTCCTTAGCATAAAAATGTTTTTCACACATAAAGGATCCCTTGGCTGTATCCTTTATGTGTTGAACATTACCATGTTTAATCCAAACATCAATTCTATGATCTGTTGGCACTTTGAAAAAAGAAACGCAACTTAGATCTCTCTTCTGCTCCCCACACTTTGCGTAGCAACAAATAACCATTTTATTTAATTTAAAAAAGAAAAGAAATGCGAAGTATGCTGGAATAAATTATGAAAGAGATTAAAATGCTGAAATAAATAAAATTAGTATAGTAAATAAATAAATATATTTAAAAGCGAAATTAGTTAATATAGTTTATAGAAATTATAAACAAACCCAAGGGATTAGTTTATAAAATAAAATTTGAAAATCAAAATTAGATGTGGTAATACCCTATTGATTAAAGATTAAAAAAAATTATCTAATGAAAAAAATAAACTCTTTACAAAAAGATGAAACTATGTAAAATATTAAGAAATTTAAATTAAATTCACGTTATTAAAAGTTTGAAAAACTGAACTAAAATTTTAACTATTTTTAATTTTTGTTTAGTTTTAAAGAAAAAGTAAAAAGCAAAACACAAAAAAGCTTAACTCACTGTAAAAATAAAAATTTTCTGTAAAAATTAAAAATCAACTAACATGTGCACTAGCACCCTATGAATTTAAGTAAACAAAAAATAAGCTACACTGAATGTATGTATGTATGTATGTATGTATGTATGTATGTGTGTATGAAGAACAAAAATAACGAACCAAAAAATGACAAAACTATGATAGATTTTTAATATTCCAAAAATTAAACTAATCTTTAAAGAAAACTAAAAACAAATTATAGGTTTTCCAAAAACTTAACCACAGCCAACAATACCAACTTTTCACAACACAGTCACAAAATTATGGCAAAAAATCAAAGAAATTTGATAGTTTTGAAAAAAACTAATCAAATTCACAACTTTATTACATAAAAACAATCTGAACACAATTTAAATTGATCTTTAGAATTGTTTTATAACAAAAAGCAGAATTTAACCACAATCACTCGCACTGTCACTGGAAATGAAATTGAGTTCAAAACAAATATCCCCAATTTCAGTTAAAAAAGTCGTTACAAAAAAAAAAAAAAAAGGCATTATTGCCACATTTGTAAATTTCTAAATATTTCATTTTTTTATTTTACATATGTATATGGCAATTGAAATTGAAATTAGCATAATTTGGTATTGCTGAAATTTTTAATTGCTTCGTAAAGTGTGAGTAGTTTTGAAAAAATCAAATCTCATTTTTAAAAATTTCAAAATTTCACTTTGCATAATTCGCGTGTGAAATTTTCAATTGCTTCGTAATGTACAAAAATAATTTTGAAAAATCAATTTTTTCACGTAAAATTTGTAATTGCTCTTAAAGTGTGAGTAGTTTTGAAAAATCAAATCTCATTTTTAAAAATTTCAAAATTTAACTTCGCATAATTCGCGTGTGAAATTTTCAATTGCTTCGTAAAGTGTTCGAAAGTAGATGTGAAAAATCTAATTTCGTTTTAAAAAATTTCAAAACTTCACTTCGCATAATTCACGTATGAAATTTTCAATCGCTTCTTAGTGTTAAAAAGTAGTTTTGAAAAATCAAATAACATTTTTAAGAATTTAAAAATTTCACTTCGTATAATTCACGTTTGAAATTTTCAATCGCTTCTTAGTGTTCAAAAGTAGTTTTGAAAAATCAAATCTCATTTTTAAAAATTTCAAAATTTCACTTCGCATGATTCGCGTGTGAAATTTTCAACTGCTTCGTTATGTACAAAAGTAATTTTGAAAAATCATTTTTTTTTTCAAAATTTCATCTTGCATAATTCATGTGAAATTTTTAATTGCTTCATAAAGTGTGAGTAGTTTTGAAAAATCAAATCTCATTTTTAAAAATTTCACTTCGCATAATTCGCGTGTGAAATTTTCAATCACTTGTAGCGTGTCACCGAAGTTAAATACTCTGCAAGAAATAAAAGTTGCTAGCAACTTTGTTTCCTCGTGTGAAAGTGGACTAAGGAATTCCACTCGCAAACTTGAAAATCCTTTTTTGGCATCACTTATCTTATTCTTCGATCTCTGAACGAAAGTGCGCAAAAATTTCTTTCGTTCACTGAACGAAGGTGCTAAAATCTTTCGTTCACTGAACGAAACTCAGCAAGTCGATTTCAAACGTAAGCATTGTATATAAATTCTATAGTATTCTCACGAAGAAAAAAAACTCGTGGCCATCTATGCGTCCAAATGTCATACTAACTTTTGTTAAGGGATCTCGGTAAGGCGATCACAGCGAACCTATCGACGAAATGTCTACCTACAAAATCGTGTTTCATGAGAATACTATAGATTGGATATACAATGACGTAAGTTCGTTTAAGTTTTTTTTAATTCCAAGCCCAAACCACCGAATTCCCGCAACTTGGGGACATTATCTTGGTCCTTAAAGACAAATTGTGCCGGACAATAAAGAAAAAATATTAGATTAGATTTAGATTAGATTATCTTTATTAAAAAATAAAAATTAATAATAACATTATACAATTTTTTTTATAAAGATTTTAAGGCATGGCTATAAGCCGTCTGCCGCTTTCTTGATAATTTTACTTTAAGAGATTACAAAAATTTACCAAAAACAATTTTTTGAATGAGTACAATTTTTAAAACTAGTTTTGTTTTTAAAGAAACAATAAAAAGTAAGAAAACTACATTTATGTACAAACAAATTAAGTTAAAAACATTCGTTTTTTTTTTTATTTTGATACAAAATTAAAGGAAACATATTACAAAATTTAATTTGAACTTTAACTATGTTTTGATAGACAAAAAAAAAAGAAAACATTTTGAGAGTAAACAAAAAATTAATATTCCACTTCGGAGAAGTTAAAAGAAATGCATTTTCTCTTATATGAAGATAGAGTTTTAGAATAAAGGAATAGTAACTTATTTAATTTGCGAAAATGGGCTTTTAGTTTAGCTAAAACAAAAATTATCAAAAGTGTGTGTATTACTCACGACAAATTCAAATATGTATTTCGATAGTGGTTTGCGTTAGTTATATACTGTACTAGCGACTTCAATCCACATTCACCATTCAGAACACTCTTGCATTCTTCCAATGTCAGAAAGCTCTTACTGAAATAAAGTCTGCGAATTTCTTGTAAAATGGGACAAACTGCGAGGAAGTGAAGGACGTCTTCATTTTGGTTTAAATTGCACAGAGAACAAACAGGGTTAAGGTCTCTTCGATGTGGCCTGAAATTAAGTTCGAGGATTTCTGTTCTGATTTTAAAGATAAGACTCATATCTGAGACTGAGAGGTCCCTTCTAAAATAATTTTTCACACCCAAATGAAGATTTAAATTTCTATATATAGCCCTAGAAGTTGATCCCCTTGCCTTATCAAGACTCACATGATACATTCGTTCGTCTACCACTGAAATCAGTCATAGAAAATATTTTTCCAATCCATTACATTGTTGGAACTCAAATTCAATGAGACACGATGTTCCAAGGCAAGGTCTTGCCAGTTCTTAAAAGGGGTATAACCACATTGAAGTGAAACTAGTAACATTCGTTTATGTAGGTTGTTATCAGGTCTTTTCATAACTTTGCATAGAAAATCTGCGCAAGCCTTCAAATTTCTTATATAAATTTGCGGTAAACCGGACTCAACATAAATAGCGTAGTTAGGAGTATTCGTCGGTAATCTAAAAATTCTTTTAAAAAAGTACCTTTGAATTGCTTCAATCTCCTCCATCCATTGGTATCCGTATAGACTTCGTTTCCATAGCAGAAACAACTGTTAACTGTAGCATCGAATACTTTAAACTTTGATGTTGGGTCTACATCAGAGCTATTTTTAAAGAATTGAGACCACATTGTGTTTATTGCTGACTTGGCTACAGACAATTTTTCTTTTATATGAGCCTTGATATTCAGATTGCATGAAATAACAAAACCAAGATATTTTAACTCATTTACTACTTCTAAATTGGTACCATCCAAAGTCCAATTCCTTAAAATTCTATCAGAACGGCTTTGAGTTCTAAACACCATTACCTAAGACGTGGATGAGTTTATTTTAAGATCCCATAAATCACAAATAACTTTAAGCTTGTTTATTTGTAGCTGAAGGGTTGTTGGGTTATCAGCGAAAATAACAAGGTCATCCGCGTAAAGCAAAAGTTTTATGAATATATTTCCAAAGGGTACTCCTCCTGGAAAATGACTCTCAATATCGTTGATGTACAGAGCGAACATAAGCGGACTTAAAACACATCCTTGTGGGACACCTGTTTCGGATTTAAATGCATTCGATTGACTTTTACCACTGCATACCACTGCAGACATAT
Source organism: Dasysyrphus tricinctus (assembly GCA_963921185.1). Taxonomy (NCBI): domain Eukaryota; kingdom Metazoa; phylum Arthropoda; class Insecta; order Diptera; family Syrphidae; genus Dasysyrphus; species Dasysyrphus tricinctus. The sequence continues at coordinate 131,361,633 of OY992532.1, read as the reverse complement.
CTAATAAGAGCTGGTGATAAACTCGAATAAATTTAGTTGAGACCCCAATCACTGAGAGTTTATATAAAAGCGATCTTCTATTGATAGTGTCAAATGCCGCTTTAAAATCTACAAACAGAGCAAATAAGGGCTTTTTCTTATCAATGAATCGCCTAGCTATGGTTGTTAGAGCAAAAATTTGATCCACCGTTGAAAGGTTAGCTTGGAAACCAGCTTGAAAACAACTGATTAAGTTATTGCATTGCACCCAACTCGACAACCTGAGATATAAGATTTGAGTAAAAACTTTCCTCAAAGAACTAAGCACTGAAATACCTCTATAACTTTCGGCTAAATTTGGGTTACCCTTTTTAAAAATGGCAGATATCTTTGCCAAGCGAAAACAGCTGGGGAAGGTTTCCTCGGTGAACATTTTATTCAGAAGATCTAGAATATGTTCCAGAAATTCGGCAGTTGAATTCTTGTAAAATTCTATGGGAATGCCATCTGACCCTGGAGCTTTATTGTTTTTCATTTTATTCAGTGCTATGAGCAGCTCAGACATTGTAGATGTGGAGTCTAATTCTGGAACCGAAACGTTGGGAAGTGCAAAACGAATTATATTTTGATATGGATCTGAAAGAAGAAGGTTTTCAAAATAATATGCGAGCTGATCAACACTTATGCTCAGAGCAACTGGTTCACTGCGCCCTCCCAAGACCCTCACATTGCACCAAAATGATTTTGCATCTCTAGAGTTAATGAGATTTTTAGCCAAATTTCTAAAATACAATTGTTTTTTATAGCTGCATAAATCCTTATAAATTTTATTCTGCTGCAAATAGAGATATTTAAAAGAGTCATTATTTGATTCCCTAAAAAGTTTCAAGAATTTGAAAGATTTGTTTCTACTTTTTTTACACTGCCCGTCATACCATTTAGACTTTGACCACGGTGAGGTGAAACGGTGGCTACTTGCAGTTGCAGACTTTCGGACCAGCTCAAACGTGGCGTTTGTTGCATCTTCTACTGAATCAAAGAACTGAAAATTTGTAAACAACATATAATGATTTAAATTTTGCTTATACACTCTGGCTTTATGTTCAACCCATCTAAGTTTGTTATTAATTAAAGCATCCACATTCTTAACAATATCCAGCCAGTCCCCTTTTACCATACAATAATCAAGTATAGAACATCCTTGGGGTGATATAAAAGTGAAGTTTCCCTTAGCATCTCCAACTGTTACTCCATTCAATACAAATAAACCAAAATCTTCAATCATATCTATTAATAATCTTCCGTTTGCGTTCAAATGTTCGTCTAATGAGCCCCTTTCAAAAGAAAAGTATCCATTATTCAGGTTCAAAGTGTTTTGGAAGAAAAAATATTAAAAGTAAGATTTTCTTTGGGTGGATAAATTCCTTATGTGGAGGATCTCACCAAATACCCCACGCCCCGTTGTGCTTCCTTGGTGTCCAGAGGAGGAAGTCGTCTATAACATTTTTCCAACTTGGAATACACATCAGGTACGTAAGACGTAAAGAAAAATTGTAAAATATTGGTCTAAGTGACGTTTATCTCAGCAGCCACGATCGGCAGCCCGTCGAGACTCCGATATCAGCGGCAGCCACGTGCCATAGCAAAGCCCCTTTGCGACTCTTAAGTCTGACAACGGCCACCACGTTAGAAACAGCGGCAGTCGCGTGCCATTGCCGAGCGTCTTTTTTGACTCTTAAGTCTGGCGACAACAATCACCTTTTGTACGACCGCAACACGTGGCAAAAAGCCATACGGAGTAGGCAAAACCCTCCGCCAACAAAAAGTCCCCAAGTTGCTCCATTATTAGAGCCAAACCGAAAACACAACATCCACTGGAATACACCAGTCGAGTAGCCACTGTGAGAGTCCCAACTTCCTCAATTGAGTCGACCGCACATCCTCTTTTTTGTGACTCCTTCGACGACGATGACGTGTCCATGCATCTACTCAGCAGTTCGTAGTGTTCGTTTTGGTGTTTCGTTTAAGTTGTATTCCTTTTTTTTTGCTTCGCGCTTATAGCCCTAAGATAAAAAAACAAAACTAGTAATTAGTTTATTTAATAGATTCCTTATAAAATATATAAATTAAGTGATTTCGCTTTGTAAAAGATAAAATCCGATTTGATTTTTTTCATAATATCTAAATCGCGAGCCGTAGTTGCAAAAAGAAAAAAGATCGTGTTAGGGTGGTAAGAAAAAAAAAGAAAAAAAAAAAAACAAATCTTTTACACCTGAAAAAAAAAGAATATACTTACCGGTTAAAGAAAGAAATAATTACCTAAGCTAAATTTTATATCTCGAAAATAGATAAAACAAGATAAATACCTAATCTAAAATATATAAAAAAAAAGAGAAAACTACTATTAATAAGTAGAAAATCATTCACAATCTAAAAACTAAAACGAAAATTAAAGTGAAACCACCAGCCCTATATGATAAAACATTTCATACATCCTCACATATAGCAACAGCTCTGGACTTCGTGCGCACGGATCTCTGGAAGTGGAATAAAAACTGTAAGTTGAATCTTAAACTTTTTAATTGTATCTTTTATTATATTGTGCTGACGTTTTCACATATTTTGGTTACAAACAAAAACTTTTAATACTTACCCTTTTTATATGTTTAAACCTTTTTGATAAAACCTATTGGTTGGTGATTTTTTTTTTTGATTTTTAAATTTAAATCGCGTATTCAGGTAGCAGATAACTCGATTTTCTTATAATTTGAATTACGTGCGGAAACACATAACTTAATCCTTCATCGGATTTGTTCTTATTTGCTTTAAAATACTGTGTTTTGAAAACTAAAATTATTAAAGAGAAATAATACTAAGTAAACTCCATAATCTTAATATAAGTACTAATATTTAAAGATATACAATATTCCTTACGATTTATAAATACCCTGCGAAATATTTTGGGGTTGAATCAACCTTAGTTAACTTTAACCTTTTTTTTGCAAGTACTTTTAAATGTTTAATATTGAAATATAAACAACAATAATTAGATTATCTTACTCTTGAACTTTACTGAATTTTTAAACGAATTTGAAAGGCACTAAAGGCCCATTCTGATTAAGAATACCACCGAACTTATTTCCCTATGTCAAGCTTGGATAAGCTTTTAACTTTTTTTTTGATGAGGGTATCAGATACACTCAAAAAAATAATTTGATAGTTACAAAAGAATAGTATAAGTTTTTTTCTTCCTATTTGTAGTTTGATACAATAAATTGTATATATTCAGAAAAAAAAAGATTTTAGTTCTTGTTTTTTGGTATGAATTTTAAAACGCGTGATAGTAATGAATAACTGGTAACCATTTACTTTATGGGATACGACGTAGGTAAGAAAAATGAAAGATTGAAATGAGGTGAGATAGAGTCTTACTTTTGGGGTCGTCAACAAAATTCGGCTTTTGACGGCCAAGGAGCCCTGACAATGTAGTCAGTGGTATAGGGTGGGTACTGCCGTGGGTCAATAACATCTGACCCAGACTTCTCTTGTGTTCGTGTTCCCTTTTCCTTTCCTTTTTATCAACAGCTTTGCTGTTTTACATTCCTCAGTTTAGCTTCCGGCAGAACTTCAGCCGAAACCAGTTTGAAATTAGTTGTTTTTGAAAAATCGTTAAAATCACATAGTGATATTTTGTCCCCCTTCTCCTTTTCCCCTAGTTCCCTGAATCGGCATGAACTTATATTTTATTTATGGAAAAAAGGACAGCGGAAAAGAACCCCCCCCATCGACTGAGCTCTAGCTGCACAAAATGCCAGCATGCCGAAAACCTCCGCTGGGTACAAGAAATAGTTGGTTGTGTTCACAAACTTCTATTCCTTTATTATCATCTTACCCTTAGTCCACCATAGAACTTTTACACACTTCTTAGTGTTCAAAAGAAGTTTTGAAAAATCAAATTTCGTTTTAAACATTTCAAAATTTCACTTCGCATAGTTCGCGTGTGAAATTTTCAACTGCTTCTTAAAGTTTTCGAAAATAGTTTTGGAAAATTAAATTTTATTTTTTTTTTAATTTAATTTTGCATAATCCATGTGAACATTTCAACTGATAAGCAATTAAATTTCATTTTGAAAATTTCAAAATTTCACTTCATAGGTAGTTCGCGTGAAGTTTTGAATTGTTTTATAATATGCTTATTAAATAATTTTGAAAACATCAACCTTCGTTTAAAGGATTGCAAGATTTCAAAATACTAACACTGAACACTAAAGTAATTACCTACTAAGTATTGTTAGAAATTGAAAATTCCATACAATAATTTAATGTTGATAGCTATCTTTTATGTGCTTCAGGTAAGTACTTAATTTTTATCAAAATTTAAATCAAATTCGTCGAGCCGTTTTTCAGACTCGCCTACAACAAGAATACCTACCCTTCAAACATTCAAAATATTTCATTTAAAAATATTTAATTTTCTAAGTGGTAACCATGTTAATAACTATATGTCTGTGTTTATATTTCTATGCATTAACATTTTTGCTCTATGCCGAAAAATAAACAAATCGCCTTCAAAGGAAAAAACAATTTTCCTTTGCAACAATATTTATTGTCGTAGTTCCTCAATCTACATAGCAACATATGCCTACATGCCACCCCTTCGAATAGAATAAACATGAACAAAATTGCAGAAAAGTGATTTTTTCTTGTCTCCCTTTGACTCTGACTAATTTTCTATACGTTCTTCTCTATCTTCTGTTATTCTCTTTGACCTAATAATAATCACAATTTCTTTAATTATTAAGTCTACACGAAGTCTCCAACTTCCCCACCGCTGTAGTTCTGGTTCCGCGCTATAGATGTAAGGTCGATCGTTCCTCTTCATGATAGTACTATAATAATATATATACAATGGGTGGCGTCCAGTTAAGCTGGGAGAATATAGAAAAGGATGTTGCCTAGAATGGGGCTCGGAGCCACACCTCTTAATTAGCAGTCAAGCACTACAACCACAGCACCATTGCCACCTTTTTGCATGGATCTGCCACTTTGTTTTGAATTATCTTACCAACAAACACTTGACGTTTCTATATAAACTATCGATAACACAACGACAATCGTAGTTTGGCATTATCGTTTTTATCCGGACAAAAGTTAACTCCAGTTAATTATCTGTGCCTACGTTTTGTAAGTCGAGAACTTCTCGCATCGAGAAAACGTGGAACACAAAATCCCAATGTTTCTCGACCTGGAAAAATAAATTGTGTCTGTATCCCAATGTGGGAAACAACTCTCTTAATTTGTGTTTCCAATGGAATATCTACCAGAAACTATGTTATTGGCAGTTAAAATTCAAACATTTCAAAATATTTGTATTTCAATCAAGTCTTATGTATACAATTTTAAACTTTTCTTTTCGCGGACATTGATCATTTTAACGGTAAGTTCCGAAAAGTTAAAATAAGTTAAAAAGTCTTATGTACCTACATATATGTTAAAGACAGAGGACAAAGGACAATAACCGTCGTAATGCAATAGGTAAATACGTATTTATATAAGCTATAGTATCGCCAAATAGTCGAAATTCGACCTGACTTTATTAATGTCTTAACGGCAAAATAAATATTAAAATTAGATTCTGCCCGAGCGATTAGCTATACCTTTCCATTAAAAAAAATGGACAAATGAACAAAATTACTAGTTTCACTTCACCCCTATTTAGGGTCTGTTATGTACGTATCTACTTTCATTAATTTTTGCTTACAAATGCAAAATATTTACCATTTCTCTACTTTTAATCACTTTAATTTACTTCTCGCATTCGTTTTACCTGTCGAGTAATCTTTGCAGGTAAATCGACAAATTATCTCGACTTTTTGAAGTAAAACTTCTTTTGCGGCATGGGGGTAAAAAATGTTTGTATGGAGCTGTCCGTGACGTGTCAAACCGATCAAAAAAGTGTAACGTTTTTGCTATGGAGATTTGCAATACCGACATATTAACGTAAAAAACCTATTTCTGAACAAAAAAAGATAATTCTTTTAATGCAGAACTAATACTAAATATGGGAACACTTTTAAAAACAACTCTTCATTAAAAAGATCAAAATTTCCAAACGAAAAAAAATCTTAATCAATAAAAACACACCAAAACATATATTTTATTAACATTTTATTGATTAAGATATTAAAACACTTTATTTTTTACACATTTATAAAAATTTTTTCTTAAAATTACACTTCTAACAACACGAATTTACTAAATTATTTGTTCTTATAGAAACAGTTTAACTTACATTTTTCCAGGCTCTCACACTTTTACTCATATTTTTCCAGGTTCTCACAGAAATTTTATTCCGAAAAGTTTCAAGTCGAGAAAATATAGTTAACCAGGCGTATGTGAGAAAACAATTTTAATGCCAATTCATGCCATGCGAGAAATTTCTAGATGCGAGAGTTACAGAACGTAGGCACTGGACTTAGCTAATTCTATATGGATAGTTGTTGCTGTATTTAACATGTAAATTGTTTTGCTTTGTTGTCATTTTTTCATACAATTTTACTTGGCCATACAAAAAAAACACAACTAAAATCTAGATTATGGGTGGTGTGAACAATTCACCGAACCGAATTCGAGATTTCGGTTCGGTGTGAAAATGCAGATTTTGAATGAAGAAAAACGCAAATAATAGAAAATTATTTTTGTTTATGTTTTGTGGACTATTGAATATAATTCAAATTAACCACAAAACATAAACAAAAATAATTTTCTATTATTTGCGTTTTTCTTCATTCTTACCGCCATATTATTCACTCTGGATTTAAATTGGATTTAAGGAAGTTTTTAATCCAACAACTAAATCCAGATTTATTAAATCCGAAAATTTAAATCCATGTCCATATTATTCACTCTGAACATGCCTTAAATCCAATCTCCCGTGAAACTTTTTGAGCCTGATTACACGATTAGTTTTATCGATTGTTTCGTGTTTTGTCTTTTTGACACATTGGGTGAGGGGTGTAGAAATTTAGGGAGAATGAAGTAACGAAAGCACGTATAAATTTTAAGATTTTTCCGGTTGAACTTTGACGTTTATGATTTGACAAACGAGTAGAGGCGGGGGATGCGTAAAAAATTTCAGTAATGAGATTAAAAATTGTTTTTCATAATTAAATGGGTATAAATTTGAACAAGAAGTGATGTAAAAATATTTTAAATTATTACTACTGTCTATTTTCCAATTAATTAACCTCAAATGTTGTGAACGTCAAGACCACGAATGAATTTTTTTCGTTGTGTGTAATCACGAAGGTACGACCTGTCAAAAAGACGAAAGATAAAATGAACGAAAAAACGAATCGTGTAATCAGGCTCTATGTTTACTTTAATTAATTTATTTCACTATGTTGGTAAGATTCTGCGAGCACACAAACAATCAGAAAACTGAAATGTCAAGAAAAAGTGAATTATATGAAATTGTGTTTTAATCTGGATTTAAGTACTTAAACTGACCTCCGGAGGGCAGTTTAAATCCAATTGGATTAATCGATATTGGATTTAAAAAATTGGATTTAAGTTTGGATTAAACGAGTGAATAATATGGGATTGGATTTAATGTTTGGATTTAAAATACTTTCAATCTGGATTTAAGTTTTAATCTGGATTAAACGAGTGAATAATATGGGCGTTATACTAGCCAGACCACGGGCTTTAACATCATATAAACATATATATATATTCTGGGTGTCTGAATTTAAACAAAAAAAAAATGCTTCCGCCTGCATATTTTATTAGTTGTCGGTATCCATCAATTGAAAATAACGCGTCTTAGAAGGGTACAACAGCATCTAACTGATGAGCCCAACTGTTGTACCTGGGCGAAACGCATTTGGACTAAAGGTCGCAAAAGCTTTTAATTTGAATGCAGATTTTGTTCACCCCTCTTTCCTTCTGCCCTTCTCACCATGGAACTGGAACGATTTATAGCAACTCTGTTTGCTCGTGTGAAATGGGGTTATGACCCCTTACTTACTTATGTACTTAAGATGACGCTACAGTCCGGGGTGGACCAGGGCCTCAACTAAAAAGCTTATTCCAGCCCGCTCGGTTTCTAGCTAGCTGTCTCCAGTTTCGCATGCCAAGTTGGTTGAGGTCTTCTTCTACTTGCGTGCGCCACCTTTTACGCTGTCCACCTCTACTGCGCTGTCCCAAGGGGTTGGATTTAAAGGCTTTCCGGGCCGGAGCATTGGTGTCCATTCGCTCTAGGTGACCCAGCCATCTCAGTCGTTGGCTTTTCACTTTTGTGGCTAGGTCAGTGTCACTGTATAGCCCGTACAGTTCGTTGTTGTATCTTCTTCTCCATTCCCCATCTATGCAGACGGGACCAAAAATCACCCGGAGAATTTTCCTCTCAAAACAGCCTAACGCGTTCTCATCCACCATTAACAGTGTCCATGCCCCTGCACCATACATCAGGACCGGGATGATAAGCGTCTTATACAGGGACAGTTAAGTTGCTCGAGAGAGGGCTTTGCTTCTCAATTGCCTTCTTAGCCCAAAGAAATAGTGCCCTACTACACGACGACTTTAGAGTCATGACTTTTTTCGAAATACAATGAGTGCGAATGAGAAAAAACATCTGATCTCACCTTCGCACTCATTTAATTTCGAAAAAAGACATGATTCTAAAGTCGTCGTGTAATAGGGCACATAGCGATTGGCAAGAGTAATTCTTCGTTTGATCTCAGCACTGGTATCGTTCGCTGAGCTTATACCGGATCCTAGGTAGACAAAAGCTGTGTTTTTTTGCATGTCCAAATAAAATTGTGGGAAAAAAAATGACAACAAAGCAAAACTATTTACATGTTAAATACAACAACAACTATAGCTGTGTTTTTTTGCATGTCCAAATAAAATTGTGTGAAAAAACGACAACAAAGCAAAACAATTTACATGTTAATTACAACAACAACTATGTCCATATAGAGTTAGCTAAGTCCAGATAATTAACTGGAGTTAACTTTTGTCCCGATAAAAACGGTATTGCCAGACTTCCATTGTCGTTGTTATCGATAATTCGTATAGAAATGTAAAATGTTTGTTGGTAGTATAGTTCAGAACAAAATGGCAGACCAAGGCAAATGTTGAAATGTCCCGATGTCGTTTTTTTCGCCAAACTCCATATGGACATACAAAAAAACGCAGCTTATGTCCATATAGAGTTAGCTAAGTCCAGATAATTAAGTGGAGTTAACTTTTGTCCCGATAAAAACGGTATTGCCAGACTACCATTGTCGTTTTGCTATCGATAATTTGTATAGAAATGTCAAATGTTTGTTGGTAAGATAGTTTAGAACATAACGGCAGACTAAGGCAAATGTTGAAATGTCCCGATGTCGTTTTTTTCGCCAATCTCCATATGGACATACAAAAAAACGCAGCTTAAGTCTCTAACAACCTCAAACCCCTATTACACGATGTTTCTTTATGTCCGACTCTTTTCGAATTTTTACGAGTACACCCATTGAATTTTGAAAAAGGTCAAACTCAAAGGGCCTTACTAATAACCAAACACTAATGTCGACTATTAGTTAACTTTAAGATCAAAGTTAAGTGTGGAGCTTTAACAAAATGCTACCAATAATCAATTTTAACCTTTTGCTAACAAAATCCTCAGACTTTCCTTTAATCTACTACAATTTCTATCAAACTCCATCAAACATGCTCCAAAAAAAACACACACTACAATAACTCAAGTGAGAACATAGAAGAAGAAATACACAACACACAAATGCATTGACACAGGGTCGGCGTGCAGTTACATGGCTAAATTCTGGGCCGCCCAAAGAAAGCATGAATTCAAAAAAAGAAAAAAATCATTGAGATGCTTTTAGGAAAGTGTATAGAGATTTTAAATCGTTAAAATAGTTAAAAAAAAATAGCTTAAATAAGTGAAATAAAAATAAATACAGTGAATACTTGCAATACTCAATCAAACAAAATATATAAGACAACATGCGGCATTAAATAATGTAAGAACACCTATAATACAGAGTGAACAAATTTTTCATATCACAGTAAGTTTTGTCCCATATTCTACATAAAGTTATGTGAAGTGTTCTTAAGGCAAATACATTATAGTAGAATACTTTCAAACTGACATAAAACTTCTTGACGAAAATACAAAACTGACATGAAAGATAGGGCCAACAGTAGAAAGATCTTTGAGAATATTTTATTCAAAACGTAGAAAATAACTCTGCACTTCAGGTGCTAATAGGATTTGAGTGCCTTGCCATCACCAACAAAAATTAATCCGTCCCTGCTGGACGAGAGTTTCTCATTTGACAGATGAATCTTAACTAAATCACTCGATTGAAGTATATTTTTATTTACAACAAATTAGATTTTTTAAAGCAAAATATCATGAAATATCAATTTAAAAAGTATTCTGCGATAATTTAATAACCTAAAACACATCACTTCACATTACTTTATGTGGAAATATAAGAAGAAACTAACTTGTGAAATGAAACACTTGTACACTCTTTATTATAGGCGTTTTTACAGGATTTAAAGCACTACCGCGTGTTTATTTTACATTTTGTGTAATAAAGTATTACAAGTGCCCATTATACTAATTATATTACACTTTTTTATTTAGTTTAATAAGCTTTTTCAATTGTTTTACCATTTTTAAATCTCAATACACTTGACAACTGCTCGGCAAAATGACAGATGAATTTCAATTTTTGTTTTTTTTTTTGTTTTGTTAAAAGAGTGAAGATAAGTATTGCCGTATTCTTTTTTAACCGCTACTTTTTAGTACTATAGTATGTAAAATGTTCAAAGGGTTTGGACGATTTTGATTTAATTTAATAAACATAGTTCAAACATTATACAAAAACATACATATTTTGAGTAAACTTCATGGCCAAATGCACATATCAGTACATACGAAATTGTTACGAAAACAAATTATTTTCTGTCGGAATTTTTACAGTGATATTTCTCTTCCTGCCAATATGTTTTTTTTAGGGCTCAGAGTACTGTTGTTTTTATCAGACGTTTTATCCTTTTCAATTCCAATAAACTATGAAACGACCGCCTCTTATGAGAAACGTTTTTTTCAAACATTTATTTCTCGGACAAGTAATCCGAAGAATGACTACGTATGTTTTACGTGTATAGGTGTGCTCTCCAACTCCTAAAACATAACTGCAATAAGAAAACCCATTGGAAGATTTTTGGAATACAGAAGGAGAGGAAAAGAACTAATAGGAGTGACCAAAGAAATACGACAGAATTGACAATTATTTTGAAATTTGTCACGTTATGTTTTTGACAAGACGTTTGTGGAAGTATAAATATTCAAATGTATTTAATTAACTTTTTTAATAAATAAAAATATATGAAACGAATTCTGAGAACGCAAAATAAAACAAACATTTACCTACCTAATCTCTTATAAATATACGCATACAAATATGTAAGTTCATAAACAAAAAAAATATTGTTATTTTTTCAACAGACAGAACTAAATGCAATGAAATCATCAATATTGACACCTGAAAAAAAAATCAATCTTACATCGATTTCCGTTCAACACAAAAAATTACTTTTTAGATATACCTACTTAACAAGGAATATATGTAAATATATAAAACGGAATAATCAAATCAACTACATACGTATTGAACGTAAGATCCAGACGTACTAAATATTTATGAAAAATTAAATAATCTGTTCCTGTTGCAACACATAAACATAGGTACAAACAATAATTGAACTACGTCTGTAAAACAAAAATCTGAAGATTGAAACCAACCCAAAAATACCTCTACCTATTGAAATCAACTTGATAACTTGGGAATAGATTTAAGTATTAAATACAAATTTAAATACCATAAAACAGCACTAAGGCAACACTTTCTACTTAGTGTTCGACTTTAAACATGGATTTCCATGTATTAAATTTTGACATATTGCTAACGACTAAACTGGAGATTAAACTCGTTATTGGTATGCGGATTTTCTAAAATCTGAAGATTTTCTTTTAAGCTTAACACTAAATTTGATTATTAGTAAGGCCCAAAGAATCATCGTGTAATAGCGGACTATGATAATTAATAGCCATCCCTGAACAACATAGGTTCCACTATCCACTCACTGTCAGCCATATTTGAACCACATCTTTCGTTAAAAAGACTCACCTCCATCAAAAGAGAAAAATGACAACAAACTCAACGATTGAATAAAGAAAACCAGAAAAGTCAGACTCGAGCACAGGTGAAAAAGAAAAAGTGTCGTCTCGGGAACATGGAAGTGCGTGAGAAAATTTGATTAAAAAAAAGAAATTACCAAATTAATATTAAAAAGGTTAGAAAAAAGTTATATTAACATTACCACCCAGCGTGTAGTTAAACATCTCCATTAATAATTACCACATAATAAAATCAATTCCTCTTCCATCCAACCTATTCCCCAAATTAAACGAACGACGAATCCAACAACAAACCAGCAAGAAAGAAAAATTCCATCCCAACTAGAAGAGGAGAAAATTCCAAACTTTTGATCGCTTCCATTTTCCGCCGCTTACAGAAAAATAAAAAGAAAATCGAACCACCCATTTGATCATTAATAAAAATCGAATTAAATTCTCTCCGAAAAATATTGCGTGCAATAAAAATTCTATGCCTTTTTTCGTGCAAAAAAAAAAAAAAATAAAAAGAGCCCCTTCGCCCTTCTGTCTTCAGCAAAAAAGTGTGTTTTCTGAAAAAATCGTTATCAGAAAAGGAGGTTCCCTTTTCCACACGAAACGAGGCAAAATATAAGTAGTTTTAAAATAAAATTAATTTAATAGTCGGGCGCAGTAGTGGATTATCTTTGAAGAAAAAAAAAAAAGAGTGCAGAATAAATAGAAAAGAAAAAGTGTTCAGCAGCGTGTGTATATATAATTATTTTATACACCTGTCTATATTCTCTCGTTTTTCGCGAACAAGAAAAGGAGTAGGTGATAATAAAATGAAAAAATGTCCATCAATGGATGAGTGAGATATTGCCTAATCCCGAAGGACACATAAAACCCCCTTCGCCCTCTGTGTGCAAAAGAATCCAAAAAGGAAACGAAGGAAAAAGTGAAAGCAAACACTTCCTCCAGCAAACAGCACCGCTTCAGAACAAGACCGCAGAGACTTCCTGAATCATTCTGTTTATTTCTTTCAATTTTATTTCTAACTTAATTTTAACTTGAAAAACCCAAAGGATAATTAGCAATAAGAGCTGAAAGGAGAGATGCCGAAATGCGATGTCAAAACTCGATATATTCCTGCGACATTTGCCTGGATCCTGCTCCTGTCGACAACCTTCCTGTTTTTCTTTTATCCGTAAGTATATGGTTGAGAGATAGATATATTTATTTTTTCTTTCGATTTCAGTGTAAACGTTTTTATGTTGGAATGCTTTAGAAAGAAAATTGTGTCTTTCCAATTCCTGTTCTCATTTTTTCTTTCTCAGTCTCAGTCGTCTCAATCATCATCGTCTTCGCATAAAAAATGCTTTTCCAAGAAAACCTCGTAAATTACAACAATCAACTGCTTATCGACTGAAATGGATAAAGACTTTGATGATGGATACAAAATGAGTTGTTTTCTGAGTATGGTCTTTTGTCGTTGGTTGTTCTCGTTCAATAATAAACGAGGAGGATCAAAAAACATATCCAAATATCTACTCTGGCCAGAAATTCTTTGTTGATTTACCTAGTGTCTGTTGCCCAAAATGTTCTTGTTATATGTATATATGTACATATACATATACCTGAGGCCATGTGTGCAAAAAGGGTGTAAGCCATTTTTTGTCATTTTTGATATTTTTGTCCTGTATTTTTACATTTATGCATCAAAAATCATCAAAGCGAAAATTTTTATTTCTAAAATATCTAAGCTTTCCAAAAATGTGACTTATACTTCTTGATTCTCAGTTAAAATAGTATTTAAGATCGATTAAAAATGACAAATATGATAAAAAAAGTGGGTAACACCACTTTTGCACGCACAGCTTCATATATTATTTAATGTATTGGTTTTGAATTAACTGAAGTCAAATGTTCCTCACATGTTAATATTTTAACTCTTTGATCTGGAACAAAACAGGTGGAAGTTTAATATCAGGATAATTTGTATAAAGTAATTTTTCTGGATAGCCATGTGGAGCATTTTTAAAATCCTTATAGGTACCTACCTTTTATTTACCTACCACCTATATCATATCGTTTGACATTTTGCATGGCCAGGCCCACAACAAATTTAAAATTTATTTTTGAAAATAAAAACTACCTACCAAATCACTGGATATTCTTCTAATTAAGTATTTGTATTTGTTAGTGCAGGCTTATTAACATATTTTTAATCGAAAAAATGAAAATTAGTTAACAGCAGTTTAACGATTGAATATGGTGAAGAGGGTTACAAGGAATGTAAAAAATTCTATTTCCCAGAAGCGGAGTTGGAGGGGTGGTTTGGGTGGTGAAAAAGAGGGGGGAAATTGTATTAATGCGTTTTCCGACTAAAGTTGACCCCAAAATGAAAAGTGTTCAATAGAAATGTTGTAGATCATGCAAAAATCTACAACTTTCACATACTTCACTTTTTAACGTAACCTCAAAATTTCCGAGATATGGGCGAAAACCGTATTTTTTTTGGTTTTTGTTTTTTATTTTTCATTTTTCCAAAAAGAGTTGAATTTAAATGCAACTTTGTGAAAATATATCTTTCTGTGTCCTTAATTAGGACAATTTTTTTCAAGCATAACCATTGATCAGTTTTTGAGATATGTAGGTACCTACCTATTCAATTTTGTTTGAAAAAAAATGCTTTTTTTCAAATGAAAAATGTACTTCAGAAAATCATCGTACCGAGTTCATTTGAAGGTCATTAGTTTTGACTTTACATTTATTTTTATATAAAATAATGAAAACATATAGGTAGTAACCACGTACAAAAATGCGAAAAAAGCAAACAATCATTTTGCATCAAGTAATTTTTTAATAATAGTTGATAAATTATTAAAAATTTCTGGAAAATGCAAAAACTAAGCACACCATGGAGTTCTACGGAAAAAATACATAAAATAGTGTTTTACTATTTGACCCGATGTTGTGGACACCAACCACCTGGAACAAAAGGCAGGTAGCACTACAGCATTCGCTTATCTCAGGTGCTCAGTGCACTGCACAAATAGCCCTTCACCCAACCAATGGACAATAAGGTCATGATCTTCAGTTCTTTTTTTTATTTTTTTTATATATTTGGTTAGGCCTTCCTTGCAGCCGCCGCCGCACCCCCGTGTGAACTATGAATTGACTACTGCGACGGCCAAAACAAAATTTAAATAAAACAATTCTTGTTTTATTACTAGTCGACGAGACGAAGTTTTTTTTTATTAAAATCGTCAACAGTTTTGTTTTGTCATAAATATGATTAAAAGCTATAACTATAAATGTAATTTGCTCGGCTACCGTCGAACGCAAACAAAATTATTCAAGTACCTACGCCACTTTTTTTTAAATTTTTTTGTTTTGTTTTGAGATAAATAATACCAACATAGAGATACTAAAATTTTAGTAAGAAGAATGATGGCCGCCACCAAAAGATTTATTTTTGATAGATTGAAGCATAGATGTCGTGGTATCTAGGAATAAAATCGAAGACGTGCAAATTCGATTTACCCGTTATCGATTTTATATAAGTGCACCGTTTGCGAATTATATAGGATGATTTATGTGGATAAATTTGATTGGCGGCTCAAATCAAATGATTAAGCCGTTGAGCGGATTGAAGGAACAAATAGAATTTGAAATTCTGGCTCCCTTCCCTAAGCATAGTGATAGGAACCGTCGTACGTTAAAGACGGCAAAAACATAGCTTACAATAAAACCTAAAGTTATAACTAAGAAATATAATTTAAACAAGAAAATTATACAAACATACACATACCTATAACAAAAAAAAAACAAAAAATAATTAAGTTTGAATATATTTGTTTAAGTAATAACGAGACAAAATAAATACGAACTACAATTGTTAAAATATACTGTGCTACTATAAGAAAACTAGTAAGTCAATTTGAATTAGTGGTAAATTTAAAATTTAAGAAACCTGATTTATAGAGAACACGAGTATATTCCGTATACCAACCCAAAGTACTATATATACATATAGCAACCTACCTCTATGCATATAGCATATAGTGGAATTATTAAGCTTCAACAATATTAAATTCTGGTGAGTGTTTGGTTGACAAAAAAAAAGGAAAGAAAAGATTACCTTTTATTTCTTGTGTCAATTTTAATTCTTTTTTTATAATTAGTTTAATTATAAAAGAATATAAAAACAAAGTTAAATTATTTCTCGCTAGGATTTCATGCAGTTTGGCGATCACAGACTACCAAACCCAGGAGTCGTGATCGCCCACCCCTCTTTTCCATAAGCCAAGTTAATTATTCAAGGAACGATTAACTGAAGGAGGTGCGAAAATTTGCGACGCTGCTTTGAGTCCTAAAAAAACCTGTTCTTTTTGTATCTTTATTCTTCTTTCGTATTTTACGCCAAAATCAAAAGTTAAGTTTAAAGTTAAGCAAAAAAAAAAGGAGCCATCTTATAGTATCCCTTATATCGTATATATGTATATATACTGCACCATACTTATATATTATATACTTTACGTGACATGTGATATTAAGTATATGGAAAAATTGTTACGAAGAACCCTTAAATTTTGTATTATTATTATTTTTTTTTTGTTGGTGCGATAACATTCTTCATTTTCTAACCCATTTTTTTGTTTGTGGGTTTCTTAATGTTATTTTTTTTTGTTAACTTAAATTCAACACTTTTGTGTAAGGGTATTCGTAGGAATTTTATTTTATATATGTATTCATTTGTTTAAGTGGTGGTTAAATTTGGTTTCCCCTTTGACATACTTATTAATAAAGAAATTAGTTTTAGACAAATCCTATCAGAAATTCTACCCTTTATTGAGCTCGGTTTAGGTAGGAAGTCTGATAGTGCACATAAGTGCATTTTTTGTTTGTATTTTTTTTTGTGATTGGAAAAGGTTTTCTTTCCCGAAATGAGTGAAGGAGGAAGCTAGGTGATACCGCGAAAATCGTTTGTTAAAATAAAATTCCTCAATACTTATTTTTCTTTTAGAAATAAAATTTATCCCGTGGTTATAGCTAATTAGTTATTTATTTTGCTACTAAGATTTTCCTTTTTGTTTAGGGCTACCATCATTATTCTTTTTTGTACTGTTTAAATTGGTAAATTTATTAATTAAAACGTCTAATATATTTTTTTTATGAAGCCCAAAATTAATAAAAATTTGATTTGTAAATCGCACCATCATGGTTGAAATAACGTTTTTCTTTGTCAAGCAAATAGCTTGATGGCTTGTTAAGGCTTTCTTTTTCAGGGGATGCGGAGGGTGACACGATCGGGGAAATGGAACTGAGCTGAAGGAAAAGGTGAGTCCAAGTAAAGGGGCAGTTCAATAATATGGCCACTGAACTTCCATGGTAGGGTGGGTTAGGCCACACGCTGATTAACACCACAGCGCCCTCTAGAGGTAAATGTCCGTCCGATTTTCATTTACTTCAATCTTCTATTGATTTAAATTATTGTTAACAATGGCATGATATGTGTTTTGTAGTAGGGGGGATTGAGTTGCGTGGACAAGTTCCCACACCGTTCCGGCGAGCTCGAGCCGAGCACCAACAAGCATGCCAGTCCACGACACTCAAAGAAATGTCATTCGAATTTTAGAATTCACACCTTCTCATACGTGCTACAAATGGCGCCCGCAACGTGAGTCTTTGTTCCTGTTTACCTTTTCCCAATTTCAGTATTCCCTAATTGTCTTCGTCATCATCTTTGGCAACTCGTATGTCATGATCGGGAAAGTCTCAGACATACCACTTTCATTTGCGACGAGATAACAAGAAGATGATGACGACAACAATTAAACTATGTTTTGTCTTGTCCTTACCTATCCCTTTGTGTTATACATTTTACTTTTCTATCTTTCTATTTATTACTTTTCACTCTTCTGTCTCGTTTTTTCTACAAGGAATTGTGGCCAGTTAGATGACGTAGTGTCACAACTGTTGCACAATTTTCTTCATCCTTTTTATCCTTCGATTTATGTGTTGCCTATCTGACTTCATGTCTTCTGGCAAAAGTCTCAGGCTTGTCTAGAATTGCGGGAGCAGATAGCGCAGCGAGTATGTCCTTTGTTAAAATTATATGTAAATATTTACCACTAGAGGGAATTCTTCAACAATAGTCCGTCCGACAGTCTGAATTCAAGAATTCTACCTTCTCCAACTCAGTTCAACAGTCGTCAATAAAAAGACTCTTTCACCGAAACACTTACCCGAAGCATCCCCGCAGTGATAAATGAACACAAAACAAGAAAATACGAATACGATATACGAATTTTTTGAAAAAAGTGTGTTTTCAAGTTTATTCAAAAAAATCCTATTCTAACATAAAAACATAAACAATTAATAACAATTAATTTAAAAAAGTTGAAATACCTATGTATGTATATAATTATATAAATATAAAATTTGCTTTAGGTATATATACCTATATATACAAAATTACATAACACCTATAATATAGGTACTCTTATATACATAACATGTCTTACATCTAAAGAAATATTCAAAGCATACCCTAATTTCTTAAACTTACAAATACATACATTCTTTCTTTCAACATTAAAAAAAAAAAAAAAAAAAAAAAACAGAAACAAAAAATCCGAAATACTTTCTATTACCATTACTTAAAAATTTTCGATATAAAGTAATAATCATAAAACAACCAAGATGGAAACAGCAGAAATAGATGGAGGCGTAAATAGTACACACTTGATACCAGCTGATATCAAAGCTTATATAAATCTTGCAATTGTTAATGCATTTTCATCTTATGCAGAAGCTTTGACGTCAGATATCTCCGATATTATCAAAAAATCTTTTAAAGATAATTTCTTAGAGTTTTTGGGTGAGATCAATTCTGTAGTTCGTCCTGACCCTGTACAGGAAATTACAATTCATGAAACCCCTTCAAACTTAAACACAATCAAAAAGGATTCTGTTCAAGTACAAAATCACCACCAAAAATATGAACAAGTATCACAACCTGTAGTTCAAAATCTCCAAGAGAAAGTATCAGCTCAGGTATCTCAACCTCTTTATAGTTTAAAACCTGTTAAAAACTTGGAATTCACACAGCGAGCCCATTTACCTCAATACCAACCGGATGTTAAATTCGGTAACGGTTACCATGACGATTTGCCAAATCCATATGACGATTCAAATTCAGGGAAAGGGAGTAGCTTCCCGATTCAAGTCGACCAATTGAGTATACAATTTGATGGTATGCTAGAAAAGATATCCGTTAAGGACTATAGTTTTTGTTTTAAGTTTCTTCATTGGACTGAGATTTTAAAACACTTTCATTCTATGCCCTCAGGATCGGCCCAAGAAGAGTATTGGTATTTTCGAATGTCAAAGTTCAGACCAGAGTGTCCAGTGTTGCCTTATACGAGTACGCGTCAATTCAGAAATTCCAAATCTGACTTTGAAATCATGAGAGATATCTCAAATCGTAGGAAAAGTTCATATGGGACTTTGAACATTTGTTTGTTTTGTTTTAATTTGTGTTACTACAGTTCAATAGGTATTCCTGATACTTATCAAGCTAAAGATATCAAGTAGTGAAATAAAATTCAGTTTCCCATATTATTTTTTTTATGGCGATATCTTGATATTTACGTATTTAATACCTTTTTGTATATTATTCTCGTAAATTTATTTTGTTATACCTACAGGATTATGCATTTAAATTTGTTAAAGTATTTATTTCAAGATTTTTGGTTTCATAGCTATATTTATTCGTATATTTTTCAATTATTTGTTGCCATACTAGTTCATTTTATATTAGTTTATCGATTATTTATTAAATCAGTGAAGTCCTTCCGACTAGTAATTTTTTTTGTTTCAAGTCTTCATTAAAACATTAAATCAAGCCAGCACTGTGATATTTTATTTATTTACATTGGGTTTAGGTTGCAATATTAGGTTAAGTAGCATTGATTAGTCTATTTTTTTTTATTTATACATTTACTATTTATTTGTTGGTTAATTAACTCCCTAATAGTTTAATTTACCTAATTTACCTTTTTTTTGTTAATTTGTTTATTTATTTGTTAAATTAATTATTTACTTATTAATTTATTTGCGATTCATTTAGTTACTAGTTAAACTGTTGCATTTATTCGTTAATTTGCTTAAATATTTATTTGTTAGCTTACATCTTTAATTTACCTATTTGCTTATTTATTTATTCGTTAATTAATTTATTTTTTCGTTCGTTCTTGATTTTTTTTATAACTTATTTACTAATTTACTTATTTGTTAATCCATTTATTCGTTAATTTAGATATATTTATTCGTTAATTGATTGATTTTTTTTAACCTATTTATTTATTAACTGTTAATTTAATTATTCGTTAATTTATTTATTTATTTGTTAATTTATTCAATTTTTTGTTGAGTTATCTATTCATTCGTTCATTTATTTATCTACTCTTGAGTATAACTATTTAAATTGTTTCCTTATGTACCTATGTACCTATTTATATCACTATTTTTTTGTTATTCTTTGTAATACTATTTTCTTATTGCTTAGAATGCCTATTAAATTATGTAATTGGTTATCGATTAATTAGAGTATCAAGTAGTATAGTTCAACAACTTAGTAATTTTATTTGCGAAAGTGTCTTTAGCATGATATGAAAACCTTTGCGAAATCTCATTAATAAACAATACAACTGTAAAGTAAATAATCGCATCATTTTATATATATTCGATTATACGAGACGTATATGACTAAGCAAGAGCCATATATCTTGGTTGTTATAGTAGTCAATCAATAATAAGAAAATTAAAATTAATTCCTAAATAAATAAATAGATATCAGATACAATCTCAATCACCATAGGTACAAAGGATCTCAGCCCGGCTTGTGAGGGTTCTTCCCCACATTATAAAACCCTATTATTCACAATTTAAAACAAGAAATTTCCACCGAATCATTATTTTCTTAACGTAAGGATTTTAACCGATACCCCCTGTACACTTTTCAGTATACCTTCATGATCCATCTTGAACCAAAAAACAGAAACACATAATTATACCGCTTCAACTTGCATTTATTAATATAAATATTTTATTTTAAGTTTTCACACCTCCTAGTTTGTTTATTTTTGTTAAAGCGAAATGCTTAGGATTGAACTCAAGATACTTATGGAATACATATTATACATATCATTTCCTAGTAATGGTGGCGTCCAATTCATTGTTCCCGCTGTAGAAAAATTCTCCATCGTGACCAGTGCTTTGTTGTGGACACCAACCACCTGGAACAAAAGGCAGGTAGCACTACAGCATTCGCTTATCTCAGGTGCTCAGTGCACTGCACAAATAGCCCTTCACCCAACCAATGGACAATAAGGTCATGATCTTCAGTTCTTTTTTTTATTTTTTTTATATATTTGGTTAGGCCTTCCTTGCAGCCGCCGCCGCACCCCCGTGTGAACTATGAATTGACTACTGCGACGGCCAAAACAAAATTTAAATAAAACAATTCTTGTTTTATTACTAGTCGACGAGACGAAGTTTTTTTTTATTAAAATCGTCAACAGTTTTGTTTTGTCATAAATATGATTAAAAGCTATAACTATAAATGTAATTTGCTCGGCTACCGTCGAACGCAAACAAAATTATTCAAGTACCTACGCCACTTTTTTTTAAATTTTTTTGTTTTGTTTTGAGATAAATAATACCAACATAGAGATACTAAAATTTTAGTAAGAAGAATGATGGCCGCCACCAAAAGATTTATTTTTGATAGATTGAAGCATAGATGTCGTGGTATCTAGGAATAAAATCGAAGACGTGCAAATTCGATTTACACGTTATCGATTTTATATAAGTGCACCGTTTGCGAATTATATAGGATGATTTATGTGGATAAATTTGATTGGCGGCTCAAATCAAATGATTAAGCCGTTGAGCGGATTGAAGGAACAAATAGAATTTGAAATTCTGGCTCCCTTCCCTAAGCATAGTGATAGGAACCGTCGTACGTTAAAGACGGCAAAAACATAGCTTACAATAAAACCTAAAGTTATAACTAAGAAATATAATTTAAACAAGAAAATTATACAAACATACACATACCTATAACAAAAAAAAAACAAAAAATAATTAAGTTTGAATATATTTGTTTAAGTAATAACGAGACAAAATAAATACGAACTACAATTGTTAAAATATACTGTGCTACTATAAGAAAACTAGTAAGTCAATTTGAATTAGTGGTAAATTTAAAATTTAAGAAACCTGATTTATAGAGAACACGAGTATATTCCGTATACCAACCCAAAGTACTATATATACATATAGCAACCTACCTCTATGCATATAGCATATAGTGGAATTATTAAGCTTCAACAATATTAAATTCTGGTGAGTGTTTGGTTGACAAAAAAAAAGGAAAGAAAAGATTACCTTTTATTTCTTGTGTCAATTTTAATTCTTTTTTTATAATTAGTTTAATTATAAAAGAATATAAAAACAAAGTTAAATTATTTCTCGCTAGGATTTCATGCAGTTTGGCGATCACAGACTACCAAACCCAGGAGTCGTGATCGCCCACCCCTCTTTTCCATAAGCCAAGTTAATTATTCAAGGAACGATTAACTGAAGGAGGTGCGAAAATTTGCGACGCTGCTTTGAGTCCTAAAAAAACCTGTTCTTTTTGTATCTTTATTCTTCTTTCGTATTTTACGCCAAAATCAAAAGTTAAGTTTAAAGTTAAGCAAAAAAAAAAGGAGCCATCTTATAGTATCCCTTATATCGTATATATGTATATATACTGCACCATACTTATATATTATATACTTTACGTGACATGTGATATTAAGTATATGGAAAAATTGTTACGAAGAACCCTTAAATTTTGTATTATTATTATTTTTTTTTTTGTTGGTGCGATAACATTCTTCATTTTCTAACCCATTTTTTTGTTTGTGGGTTTCTTAATGTTATTTTTTTTTGTTAACTTAAATTCAACACTTTTGTGTAAGGGTATTCGTAGGAATTTTATTTTATATATGTATTCATTTGTTTAAGTGGTGGTTAAATTTGGTTTCCCCTTTGACATACTTATTAATAAAGAAATTAGTTTTAGACAAATCCTATCAGAAATTCTACCCTTTATTGAGCTCGGTTTAGGTAGGAAGTCTGATAGTGCACATAAGTGCATTTTTTGTTTGTATTTTTTTTTGTGATTGGAAAAGGTTTTCTTTCCCGAAATGAGTGAAGGAGGAAGCTAGGTGATACCGCGAAAATCGTTTGTTAAAATAAAATTCCTCAATACTTATTTTTCTTTTAGAAATAAAATTTATCCCGTGGTTATAGCTAATTAGTTATTTATTTTGCTACTAAGATTTTCCTTTTTGTTTAGGGCTACCATCATTATTCTTTTTTGTACTGTTTAAATTGGTAAATTTATTAATTAAAACGTCTAATATATTTTTTTTATGAAGCCCAAAATTAATAAAAATTTGATTTGTAAATCGCACCATCATGGTTGAAATAACGTTTTTCTTTGTCAAGCAAATAGCTTGATGGCTTGTTAAGGCTTTCTTTTTCAGGGGATGCGGAGGGTGACACGATCGGGGAAATGGAACTGAGCTGAAGGAAAAGGTGAGTCCAAGTAAAGGGGCAGTTCAATAATATGGCCACTGAACTTCCATGGTAGGGTGGGTTAGGCCACACGCTGATTAACACCACAGCGCCCTCTAGAGGTAAATGTCCGTCCGATTTTCATTTACTTCAATCTTCTATTGATTTAAATTATTGTTAACAATGGCATGATATGTGTTTTGTAGTAGGGGGGATTGAGTTGCGTGGACAAGTTCCCACACCGTTCCGGCGAGCTCGAGCCGAGCACCAACAAGCATGCCAGTCCACGACACTCAAAGAAATGTCATTCGAATTTTAGAATTCACACCTTCTCATACATGCTACACCGAGACAACAGTTCTGCCGATGCCGCAACGATATTGCTAGAAATATTCATTTCAGTACATACAGTTTAAAATGAAAAACAAAAATAATAGTACAAGAGCCGACACCAAATTTTTAGAGTGGAATCTGAGTATGAAGGTACATGTATTCTGATATCAAATACCAAAGTTTGGCAGGTTTTTTTCTCAGCCTTTGGTGGGGATGGGGGTTCAAAACCAGCTTGGTTTCCTATTCAAATTTAATGGTCAATAACTCTTCAATGCACTTTAAAAAAATATAAAATGATGCTCTGTCATTTTGCCTTAGTCTGTAGACTTTTACCTTGATGATCCAATCAATAGGACCCATGATATTAGCTTTTCAAGCAAACCTTATCGGCTTTTTTTGGAGACTTTACTTTGTTGATTTTTGTTTTGTTTGAAATATTTGAAAAAAGGGGTGATAATGTCCGCATAAAATGGTTATATCTTGAGTTTAATATATCAGACTGTCATAATTGATTAGGTAGGTACCTATTTTATATAAAAGTTAACCTAAAAACAGAATGATCTTTAAATAAACTCGGTACGATGATTTTCTGAAGTAGGTACATTTTTCATTTAAAAAAAAGGATTATTTTCCAAACAAAATTGAATATATCAAAAACTGATCAATTGTTATGCTTGAAAAAAAATAGTCCTAATTAAGGACACAACAAGATATATTTTCACAAAGTTGCATTTAAATTCAACTATTTTTGGAAAAATGAAAAATAAAAAACAAAAACCAGAAAAAAATACGGTTTTTCGCCAATATCTCGGAAATTTTGAGGTTACGTTAAAGAGTGATGTTTGTGAAAGTTGTACATTTTTGCGTGATCTACATTTCTATTGAACACTTTTCATTTTGGGGTCAACTTTAGTCGGAAAACGCAATAATAAAATTTCCCCCCTCTTTTTCACCCCCCAAACCTCCCCTCCAACTCCGCTTCTGGGAAATAGATTTTTTGTACATTCCTTATAATCCCCTTAACCATATTCAATCCTTAAACTGCTGTTTACAATTTTTTTATAAATGTGTAAAAAGTCTGCACTAGTCTCAATGTTTTAAATCTGACTATGTATTTATGTATGTTTATATTTTCTAAAACAAGAGGTTAGAGCAGTGCTTTCCAACGTCAGACCTGCGCCCCACAGGGGGGGGGTCAAATCGATTTTAGGGGGTGGGGGGCAAATTTCCATTCTGATGCATTGCAACCGTTTAAGATTCCTTACCTATTAAATTAATGTGAATGAGAACGGGTCAAAATTCTGGTTTCAAAATTCTGCTTTTCAAAATTCTGTTTTTTGCACGAAAATTGTGTTTTTCAAAATTCTACTTTTTTCAGTTCTGTCTGTTTGAATTCTGCTTTTCAAAATTCGGTTTTTCGGAATTCTGTCTTATAAAATTTTAAGCAATAAAATTCTGCTTATTCTGTTTTTTCTTAATAATGGATAAAAGTAATTTTTCAACTTTACTGTTATACAATTCAGTGCAGTGCAACACTTTCTTGCAATCTGGAAGACACTATGTTTTTGCTCGTCATTTTGTATGTTATTTGATTAAATGGTTTTTGCATCGAAAAAGAATTGTTTTCCGCTTTAAGGTCTATAGCTTAATAATTAAGAGTGGCTTAGGCCAGGGCAAACATTTTTTTTGAATATTATAACGGGTGATTTTTTAAGAGGTTTAGAACTTTAAAAAAAAAAAAAATACAAAAAATTCGAAAAAATGAATGAAATATTTATTTGAATCGATAGTTTGAACCTTGCAATTTAATGTTTAAAGATAATTTCATGCAAATGTTGACCGCGGCTGCGTCTCAGGTAGCCCATCCGCTGAGTCTAATTTTGGCATACTCTTTCACACATATCGGCCGGTATCTCACGAATGAATGCATGGATGTTGGCTTCCAGTGCGTCAATCGAAGCGGGCTTGTCCCTATAGACATTAGCCTTGACATACCCCCACAAAAAATAATCTAATGGTGTCAAATCGCACGATCTAGGCGGCCAATTGACCGGCCCGAAACGTGAAATTAACTGTTCACCAAACTCGCCTCGCAATTGCGCCATTGTTTCGCGTGCTGTGTGGCATGTGGCACCGTCTTGTTGAAACCACATATCATGCAAGTCAAGAACTTCCATTTCGGGCAAAAAAAAGTTTGTTATCATCGCTCGGTAGCGTTCACCATTGACAGTAACGCTGCGATTCGCATCATCTTTGAAGAAATATGGCCCAATAATGCCGCCGGCCCATAAACCGCACCAAACAGTGGCTTTTTCGGGATGCATTGGTAGCTGTTGCAATGCTTCTGGCTGATCTTCACTCCAAATGCGGCAATTATGCTTATTTACGTACCCATTCAACCAAAAATGAGCCTCATCGCTGAACACAATTTTTCGATAAAAAAAACATTTCGAACCGAGCACGAATTTTGATAGTAAAATTCAATAATTTGCAAGCGTTGTTCATTTGTAAGACGATCCATGGTTAAATTGCAAACCAAACTGAAGCTGTTTGACAGTGACACAAGGTACTAAACACACGTCAGCTGTCAAAACCAGTGTTGCCAAAACCAAACCAGCTAAAAAATCACCCTTTACAAAATTATGAACAGAATAGGTAGAAAATTGTTAGAAAATATTGTTTTTGTACGCATGGAACTATAAACTATGCTTAGGTAGGTATAGCTTCAATTATTGTCTTAGATAAAAGAGCAGCCTTAAAACCTAATACAACAGATTTTCTCTATTTTATGATGAGACAAGTATGTGAAAATTGCTTTACAACATTCTGCCAATAATATTTCATACGAATTTTGAAAAAGCTTTGTTGGGGCATAGCCTAAAAAAGGTTGGGAAGCACTGGGTTAGAGCATTCTGTTTACCTGTCATACAAAGTAAAACAAAATTTACCTACTTTTGAGTCACATGAATCTTTCGATAATTGAATTATGTCTGGCTGTTAATTGGATAAAAATTGCGTTAAATTTTATCCCAAGTTTAATTTTTTACACTATGTCAACAAATCAACAATTTTCTGCTGAATCCTAATAGCTAAGATTAAATGAACGCCATTATAACAATTGACTAGTAAGTATCTCCCAGTGGTCAAAATTCGACCTGACTCTAAAATTACATTCTACCAGAGTGGATGGATTGTCACTTCCTTGAAAAAGGCAGTGTCGATGGAAAAAAAAGTTTAGGTAAACCATACTGGATTCGTATCTAGACTTGTCTTACGCCCTAATCATATACAGACATACATAAAGTAAGACAATAAAAATAAATATAAAAATGGGTGTACCTACATCACAAATTTTGTAGTAGGCTGGACACAGCTTATTGTTCTCCAAAGTCTTTATAAGCTACCTATTGAATATACAACACTAAATTACCCTTGTGTTTCTGAGGTCATCTATGGTCATCCTGCCCACTTTGCAATATGTTTGGTATAACTCGGAAACTAAGCTTAATTTTACACTTAATTTTTTTTATTGAATTTCCTATCAAAATGGAAGGTTTAAAAATTTTATAAACAAATTTTAGAAGGAAAAGTTAGGTAACAAAAATCAACCTAAAAAAATAAAAATCAAAGATTTGTAAATTTTTTATTAAATTGTTGCATAACTTTTTTTTAAGCAAACATAGACTTAAGGCTAGCATGGCAAAATAAGGTAGAGAGTAAAGTGTTTAATATAACAAAAGTCAGTTTTATTTCAAATTGACAGAGATATACCTACCCTTTTAAACTTTAGCATTTCTTACAATTTTTCGTAGTTTTGCCCCAAAAGCCTCTTTTTGTATAGTAAAATCATGCTAAATTTTACATTCGTAAAAATATTCACTTGATTTTGATCAAAAATGACACTATGATTATAGAGAATATTTAAAAAGTAAGTAAGTCCGCAAATTTTGTTTTCCAGCTGTTTTTAAATATTAATAAATATAAGAAACAACAAATAGGCTTTCGGGCAAAAGATGCGGAAAATGATAAAGTTTTTATGGCTATATCTCTATCAGTTTTCAATTGTCATATTAATACCTACATAATACATTGAGCCTCTACTTTATTTTGTCTTTACATGCGTACCTATCTTTTTGCTCCGAAAAGGTTATGCGCCATTTATTAAAAAAATAGAAATTTCGATTTTTTTAGGTTGGTTTTTGCTAATTTTTCCTACGATTTTTTTTTATAAACTTTCCATTTCTTAAGAAAATCAAATTTCGAACAAAAAATTTAAGTAAATTGGTTTAGTTTTCGAGTTATTCCAAACAAATTGAAAAGTGGACAGTATGACCATTCTATCAGAAACGCACTGGTGAGTTAAGTAGCATTTTCAACTTTCAGAATTTGTGTACCCCAAACAAACACATGCAATAATAAAAACCATTGAACTTAATTGTTCCTTTATACCCCTCATTTTCCAGTAATACATATTCAATAGCCTAAAAAAAATACAAACAGACATTTTTCGTAGTCTCCATCCCGAGACCTGACCCCCATTTCGCCCGTCTATTTTTTTTAATCTACCTATTTATTTCAATTTCTATTGGTCGGAGAAAAAATGTATCCAGCCAAAAAAAATATTTTGTTGTTATTCGTCCCACTCTCTGTAGTTAATGCCTTAAAAGATAGCAAAACTTCCAAACATCAGTTTATTCATGTTTTAACCTTGCGTGATTTTTGGAAACTTCACACCAAAATCATACGCTCGTCGATCATAATCTCGAAAGAAATACATTCGCAGACCCAAATCGAAATTGTGATTGTATTGCAATAAATGAGCTCAAAGTCTATAAATAATGAAATTCGGTTAATTTTTTACAATTTGATTTTTTATTGCGAAAAATAAGTTTAATATTCACATTTTAGTCGAAAATTATATTTTTTTAATATTTTGACCCATACCACTCCACTTCTCAGAAAAAAATGGTGTTCGTTGATGATAAAATAATTTTATATAAAATTCCCAAAAACTTACGATGCAAGCAAAAAAGCGACATCGAATGTAGGTACATACCTACGTGTACCTATACATTTTGGTTATAAAAGTACTGTTTACTACTTTGAGTACCTACCAAACATATTGCGGCATATTCATAGATGTTGTGTAAGCTGTTGCTAGCAAAAACTGGAGTGTATTATAATTACCTTCGTTCTTATTAAGTACTTTAGATTTACAATTTTAGTTTTACATACCTAGGTATTTAAACATTAAAAAAAATGCATAAATTGTTTTGTATGTACAAATATAATTTAAAACTCATTTAGTTTGAATTTAATTTCACATACAATGCCTTTCTTATCTATCACTCATTTTACTGCAATCAATTTATTTTCATTACCCAAAACGATTTATAATAATAGAATATGAAGAAAATTTGAAAAGAAATTCTTCTGTTTAAGTGGAGTGACTGATTTATGCAAAAAAAAAAACTAAATTTTATGAAAAAAATGTCCTCCTACTATCAAGGAGAAATTGTGAAGTTGATTGAACTATATCATTTTCAAATAGTTCTTACCGTGCATAAAATAGTATAGATGTTTTAAAGAAAGCAGTAATGAATAAAAATATTTTCTTTTGAGAGTAAGAAATATATAAAAAATGCTTTATAAATAAACTTCATTAAAGCATAGCCAGCAAAACTTCTTCATTTTAGGTATTTGTGTATACTCTATTCGTATGTACGTTTGTCTTTGTACTTATGTGCATATGTAAATACAGTCGACTCCCTCTAAGTCGAGGTCCCTCTAAGTCTTACTTTCCTCTAACTCGAATTTTTCACCATATTTTTGCATTCCTCTCATTTTTCCATACAAAAACCATCCTCTAAGTCGAACTCCCTCAAAGTCGAAAATCGCTATAACTCGAATGTATTCATGCGATTCTCGGTCTATTTTCAACCCCTTTAAGTCGAATTTTGGAATATTTTTTTGGTGAAAAAAAAACAATACAAAAAATTCAAACTCTAAAAACTTGTATTCTTATAAATCATCAAGCGCATACACTCGCATGCTCTGACTATTTATTCATCTGTTTGTAACATGGTAGATAATAAACACAAAGTCAACGCTGTTATCAGCAATTTTTTAAATTTTGTTTAAACTTTTAAAGGACTTCATTTCTAGGTTGGTAGGTAATGCTTTCTTATAAGAAAGAAAAAGCTCAAAGATTTTGCATAACTCAGTTTTAAAGATTTTGTCCAAATGCGTCGCCCAGGCAAGACAGTTGGGCTCATCAGTTAGATGCTGTCGTTACCCTTCTAAGACGCAATTTTTTGGTCGATGATTATCAACACTAATAAAACTTGTAGCACAAAAACACTGCAAATTATATTCTTCTAGGGGAATTTGGTAAAATTCATGCACCTAGAAATGAATAGAGAGCCCGTGGTCTGGCTAGGTAGGTAGTGTACGAAGATTTTGCATAACCTTTAATAGTCATGATTTTCTTGTTATATATATTCCCAAAACCAAATATTTATACGTTTGAATGTAGCACCCACAACGATGAAATTACCCAGAATCATTTTATTTTAATTTTATTTATTTTAACATTAAGTAATTATACATTTTAACAAAAAAAAATAATTCTCTCTAACCTCGAGGCCACACGAGCAAGTACTGGCAAGCAAGTTGCAATACATACACATTTGTTTACTAACACAAACAAACCCAAGCAACTTGCTTATCAACTGACATGCAAGTTTTGAAGCCAGTAGTGAAGCAAGTTGAGAAGTAAGTTAAGTGCCTTTCACATGACCTGCGAACTGCGAATGCGAATAAATTTGTTTAGGCAATTCCAAGCGCAAATACCAACAAATTAATGTTTTAACTCTTCCACGAAGTGAATAAACGACCCTATCTACAATTTGAAAAAGAAAACACGAACAAAAATTAGTTTAAATTGTTCAATTTAGCGTTTTTATATATTCTACGCGACCACCGACATATTTCTGCGAACTGCCAAACACTTATTCGCAATCCACAACATCAGGACGCATTCCACAAATCTGCGAATGAAAAATTCGCTCGAATTTAACCTCAAATTTATTTAGCGCCCATTTTACTGGATTATTTATTATGACAATTCGCGTCTTTCGGCGACCACTCATGTAAAAGAAATGTCAAAACTCGCGACCATTCGCAATTCGCAGTTCGCTATTC
This sequence comes from Dasysyrphus tricinctus, assembly GCA_963921185.1. Lineage (NCBI taxonomy): Eukaryota > Metazoa > Arthropoda > Insecta > Diptera > Syrphidae > Dasysyrphus > Dasysyrphus tricinctus. Next base: position 131,330,306 of record OY992532.1, on the reverse strand, counting down.
GCAGCTCATATGAAAGGCACTTTAGGAGACAAGCAAGTGGAATGCAAGTGGAAAGCAAGTGGAATGCAAATTACAAATTTGACAGGCAGTGTATGTAGCCAACTTGCTTGCAAGTACTTGCTCGTGTGGCCTCAGGGTAACTCGAATTTTTCCAAAACTCGCTCTAACTCGAACAAATTTTGATATCCCTTGAAAATTCGACTTAGACGGAGCCGACTGTATGTACATACATACATACCTATATGTTTAGACTTTTCATTTAAGACCATACACATCGATTAGAAGTACTAAGCAATCATAATGTGCGGAAATTATAGACTAGGTGATGAAAACTAAATAAACTAATAAATGCTTATACCTATTTACTTAACTTAATTAACGCCCAAATAGCGGGATATTTGACAATATTTTTATTTTTGTATCTTTTGAAGCGAAACATAGATAGATATGTACATTAGGGTGGTTAACGGTAAAATAATGAGCTTAAATTTTACAGTTGTTTTTATTTATTAAGAAGAAATTAGTGGGGCGCACCAACTTAAATTAAACAGTGACCTTTTTTAGGACCACCCTTATGCATGAACATATTGTATATATTAGGGTGGCCCTTAAATTGGACATTGTCTTGGATAGCCCTCATTTGACTCAAAACATTGAAAAACTATTTCCCTAATTTTTTCAGATTTTATTTCACCCCCCTGGTCTCCCTTTTTTCACTTCAAGGCACAAATAATGGGGTTAGGTTGATTCTTATAACACGCGAACAAAAATCAGAACTTATAGATTCGATTCAGGCGAAAAAAAAAATCGTATCGGAGGGGGGTCTATTTCCCCCCGTTCAGGCGGGAGGGGTTATTTTCTAAAAATTTGACCCAAAATAGAAAAAAAAATATTTAAAAACAACGGGACCACTTACAATGGCATGCTATAGCTTTTTGTAAAGCCATGAATCCAGTCTCTAATATGCTTTTTAAATCAAGTTTTTATTGTAAATAGTTTAAAAAAAAATAATTTTCAAAACTTAAAAATAAAAACAAAAATAATAATTTTTTACGTTTGAAAATTATTTTTTCAGAAACTATTAACAATAAAAACTTAATTTAAAAAACATACTAGAGACTGGATTCATGGCTTTGAACGGGGGGAATTCGACCCCCTTCCGATACGATTTTTTTTTCGTATGAATCTAATCTATAAGTTCTGACTTTTTTTTCGCGTGTTATAAGATTCACCCTAACTCCATTATTTGTAACTTGAAGGGAAAAAAGGGAGACCAGGGGGGTGAAATAAAAATCTAAAAAAATTAGGAAATTTTTTTTTTCTCTATTTAGAATCATTTTATGCCTATCCAAGTTGGAATTTCAAAAAAATCCAATATAAGGACCACCCTAATATATATACACATTGCTAAGTGGTGTGTATTCTTTTTTAAGAATTGTTAGTCCTTAACTAAAAACAAAAAATTACTTAGAAAACATGTTATTAGATCATCATTTATAATAATAAGTTTATCATGAGTGTAGCAAGCAATTATACTATGAGTTTCCTTATCTCATGCTAAAATACCATTATTGCTTATAAAACTACACTGCTGAATAAAAAATACTGCAATATTTTACACTTTTTTCCTCTGATATGTTTCAACCAGTTTGGTTCCAAAAGAAGAAAATTCGGATGAGATGGGAAGGGAGTCGAGCAAGTATTGTTTTTTTAAATAAAAAATTAGTTCAATTAACGGTTTTCAAAAAAAAAAAAATGTTTTAAACTCAAAATCTTGAAAAAAATATGGGTTTAACGTTGAAAAGAAAATGAAAACGTCGAGCCAACAAAAAAAATACTGTACATATCTACATACAGGGTGTCCTGTAAATAATGGATAACCTTGCAACTAGTTATAGCTGGCCTTATGACCTTTCCAGAAGAAAATATAAAAAATTACCCGATTTGCCATTCTAGCATAGTTGAGGTACATTAGAAATAAAGAAAGCATTTATGTATTTTAAAACTTTGACTGAAGCCAATTTTATTGTTTTGGTAGGTATGCATAGTAAATATAAATATTACCAATCGGTATCAATTTTTTTTTTTTATTTTTTTGCTTTAGGTACCTACATCTTCATCTTCTCTAAAATTTTGAACCTAAGGTTTTTTGTTAATTCAATAGAGACGAAATTAATATTTGTAGCTCCAAAATAAAACGGCACCTGGCATTTCCATTTCGAAAAAGGCTATTTTTCCCTAAATATTAGTAGGTAGATATACAAATATTTGTGTGTATACCTAGTCTGCATTTCGACTTAAAAAAAAATAATAAAAACTACAATTAACTGTACTTAATTATTTTCGACTTACTCATTAAGAACATTTTGATGAAATTCGGTAAAGCATTTAACAAGTAAGTGGAAATTATCATTTTATCCAGCTTATTATTACTCATCCTTCATAAGCACAACAGCAAGTTTGAGCGATTTAATCGTCCCTTTTATTTAACATTTATTATTTTTAAATAGCTATTTATTCATTATGGGGGTTCACATGAACCAACATGTTGTCCAACATTCAACACATTCAACAAACAATGCGCCAACAGACTAAAGACAGAAAGTAATAAATAACCACAAAAGCAAATGTGAAATCGGACCCAATATTATCTATCCCCTCACTTTTCCCTGTGTGGTATTTTTTGCGTTTTTTTTCCTAAATCGTTATGCCTATATTCCATATTCGGTATTCATTTTTATATTTTCTTTTCTCCACATGCAAATCTGGGTAGTCTACGAACACTTCTCCTTTTTTTGGTGTTTTATCATCTTCTTCGTATTTTGCTTCGGCAGAGCAGCATGAACAAAATGAAGAAGGTTATCCATTATTTACAGGACACCCTGTATACCTATCTTTTTGTTTACAAAATCTTGAGTTATATTAAGCACTGATTATCTTCTAAAAGGTATAAGAATTATGTATCAGTAGAGCACCCAATCTTCTATTCAAATATTTAGGTATGTCCATGATTTAAATTTTTTTTACAGGATCAATGGTGGCTTAATAAATTCAAAAGCTTATCCAACTTCTTAATCACACTTTTTGCATGAAAAAAACAATGTTGATAAGAGATCTCTAAACGGTAAAATTATGGGCTGATATTTTAAGAGCCTCTAAATTAATTAATTTTAAACACGACTGTAAGGTGATTTTATTGGCTATTTAGCAACTTGTTGCAGATGTATACCTACCTATACATTTTGTTAAATAAAAATAATATACCTACCTATTATATGCACCAGAATCTTGATAGTCCGATTAAAAGTACCCAGGTTATAGGCTTTTAAAATCAACTTACCGACTTTTTTTTAAAGTTATTCACTCTCTCATTCATTGTCATTACCTGTGTTTTTTGGAAAAGCTATCCGTAATACAGTAAAATTTTACACGAATAACGAAATCAATACCCGTGTTTTTTTGGAAAAGCTACCCGTAGTCCAGTAAAATTTTACACGAATAACAAAAACAATATCGGCAGTAGGAATACTGCCAATAAAAGCTAAAGTAGAATCCTGCTGCCGATACAATTTTGACGTTTGTTCGAGTATCGAACTAGACTGAATAAAATTTTTGTGTTTCGTTATTGGTACGATTGATAATTTTTGTATCTCGAACTCCCGAAGGCTATGTTCGTAGAGTAAAGTTGTGTTGAGTTATTTGGCTCTATTTAGATTGATACTTTTGGCTTCGTCATGACGATGGTTTTGTAGTTGAAATCAGTGAGGATAAAATTTTACCCATAAACTCTTCCGCATGGGGCGTAGTGAGCAATCACAGTCTAAATAGGGTCTATCACAGGCGCATGGTTGTTAAATTAGTGCAAATTGTAAAATTTAGCATTTTTATACTATATAGGTGACCATCAAGATATATTCTGCAAACTGTCAAACTTAAATTCGCAATCCACAATATCAGGGGCCCAATTCCGCAAGGGTGAATGATTTTCTGTGTACACATTCTATTCACACCGAAAACAAGTGTCAACAAAGTTGACTGATTGTGCATGCGTTATTTGTCATAAACCTAAAACTCACTCTTGCGGAATCGCAAAAATCGATGTGTACACGAGTTTTTGTGTACAAAACTCACTCTTGCGGAATTGGCCCCAGGACGCATTCCACAAAGCAGCGAATGAAAAATTCGCTCGAATTTAACTTCACATTTTTTAGCACCCATTTTACTGGGTTTATATTTTATGGCAATTCGCATCTATTGGCAATCAAACAAATTACTCGCAGTTCGCTATTCGCAGTTTTTTAACGTAAGTGACAATAAAAAAAAATATTTGATTTCACCTCGCACTCACTTAATTTCGAAAAAAAGTTGACTAAAAAGTCCTCGTGTAATAGGTAGCAGACTAAATAACGACTTTTTTACTTTGACCATAGTCTACCAACAAACCCCTACACCTTTTTTTTCTATTTTAAAGCTGAAAATCAATTTTCGAATCTGAAAATGGGAAACAAAGAAGAAAAGGACACAAACATTCAATTTAAATCATAGATTAGGTATATGAATACCTACATATATAGTTATATTTCATATTTTAGGTCAACATAAGTTAGTTTTTGTTAATAGTTTTGGTTTATTTCTACTTTTAACTTTCATAAAATTCGCATTTTTATGTTGCGACAGCTATTCAGGGGTACCATATTTGAAATACAAAAATATAGGCAGCTGTGGCGTTTAATTGGGAATTTCTCACTGTACTATCTTTATATTTAAAATCCCAAAAAAAACGGGTATTGTCATTGGAAACGATCAAGCAGATAAAGTTTTCGAATAATTTTTCAATTAATTAATTTTTGAGGTTTTTACTTAACAATAGCGTATGATATAAATAGTCTTGAATTATGGAATGCGAAATTTACTGGATGTCGTTCGTTACGTTGAATTTTGATATTTCATACAAATAAACCCACAAGAGTTTGTTGTCACCGACATGTATCCCTCGCCGTTGGCTGTTATGGCATACCGGGTTCGTCTTGGAAGAAGTACAAAACACAAATTTGTACTAAACAGTTTTTATTTGGTTCATCAACGCAACACATGGAACGTATTATGAACGGAGCACTGATTTCGAGAAACCTATTTAAAAGCCTATTTAAATGGGACATTATTATTTGTCATACTTGTCTATAGCTAATAATTTGTCAAACGTTTTATTTTTTTATAAATGTTTAACTTCCAAGCGGTCGAGTCCAGCTATGACTAGAATGAGAGCACAATCATTCGGAAAAGAATTTTTTTTACGCCTGCATTGAAGACTTGATCTCATTGCACAACCCAAATATTACCAACTTGGATATCCCCTAAACTGAACCATATTCTCTGTAAAACCCAAAAGACAGCTAACAAGTGGAATACGATTTTTTTTGTCGAACAAAATTCATGATGGTACAAAGTGGCCGGACGATTGTATAATTGGGTTCGTTTCGATTAAGCACCAATAAATAAAGCTGACTAACATGTCGCAGTGTATATGATTTTAGGTGCAGAAAGTGATCCAATTGAGTGAGTATATTTCTGAATCCACACCTCAACTGATTTAAACTATACTTTATACCATACCACAATCAGAAACCACATCCTTTGAAATTAGTCTAAAGCAGATGCCTGGTTTCATGAGCAGATGGTGATCTCATTGGTGACCTCATGTCGTGTGGAGAAAGCTAACGGATCCCCACTAGGATTTCATATTCAAAAAATGTATCGTATGTGTGTTTGAACCAACCAGCAAGTTGCCTAGCTTGGCATACTGTCGTCGAACTCAAACGATGATCCGCTAGGGAGAATATCCACAAATCATTCATTTCTTATCCATATACAGGTCAAACAAGTTTTGTTATCCGAACGACGGGGCTCTCTAACGCTTATAGGGGCGCCAAGTTAGGTTCCTTGTGGCTTGAATATTTACCTACCTTACTTACCTTCATGCAAATTCAATAATCAATTAAAAAGAAAGTTTTTTTAATCCAAATTGTACGAATAGAAGGCATAACTTGATGATGTAATAAATTAATGCAAAGTGGTTATTGATAACACTTTAACATAAATACTGAATTAATCAAAATTATTATTGTCTTTTTTTTTCTTAGAAAGAAGATTGAATAATAAAAAGTAAAAAATCGCAACTACCGTTGTCACAGTGAGATACCTACAAAAAAAAAAAGTTTCTTTAATTTTCTTACACCAGAGGAAACAAATGCAAAACAAAGAAATGAAAAACGAACAAGAGTAAAGAATAAGCCGTTGGTCGTGTCGTCTGGATCAAGGACAATACTGGCAGAGAAACTCGAAGGCTTAGGTTAAGGTTAGTTGTGTTATAGGAAAACAAAAGCAAATGAAAAACGCGGAACATTTAATTTCATTATTTATAAATTGAGTTTCTAACCTCAACCACCACCACACCACTATCTATGGCACCACCCCCAATTTTGAAATCAATTCCACTCGCGTGGATTTACACTTTTTCAAACTTTTAATTTTTATAACCTAATTTGAAGGACGATCGATAAAAGACGCTCCTTTTGCTTGGCGGAACCTAATTTTCGCTGCGTTGAAAGGTCACATATAAAGCCAAACTCACTGCTACTAGTGAGGGTTATTTTGTTTCATGCATTATTATCTGCTACTGTTTTTCCTCTTTCTACCGTTCGTCGCTGTGGCTAACACAAGTTTACCTACACCTTGTTTAATCATGCGACTTAATAGTGTCATAGGCTTTTCACACCAAATCCCAAAACCGGTTTTCGGTGAAAACATTTTCAAAACTCGAAAACCATTCACACTGAACATTACACGTTTTCGTTTGACATTCCAGTTTTTTTTTAACACAAACCACGCACAATTTTTTTTATTTCTTCCATTTTTTTGAAATAAAAGCGGTGATTTATTATATAAAGAGGATACATAATGAACAATTTGACTTTACGCAAACAATTATCTATCAATTTTAAATAAATTAATTTATTTTGAGATTCGAGTTTTATATTTTTTGATATGACAGAATTTCGTCAGCTGTTTTCAATTTCTTTTGAAAGCATCCCATCAGTTTCTTTTTTGACACTTCAATAGGCACTGAACTTTCTAAAAGGTGTGTTTGTTTTGTTCATCTCTGAATTCCAACATGTTTTCGACTGGTTTTATATAAAACTTGTGTTTTACGAAAACCTGAAGCTACACGAAATGTATGAGAAAACTTGTGTTTTCGTTTAGGTTTTTCTCCAAAACCGATATTTTCGCGAAAACCGCGTTTTGGGCTCGGTGTGAAAAGGCTATCAGCGAGTGTGTGTGTCTGTTTTGGGGGTGCTTTCGTCACTGGGGCAGAAAGCAAGGTTGCGTTGGTATCATCTTTCATTCAATATTATTTCCGCATTGGTTTTCTTTGTTGAAATGTATAATTTTCTAATTGGTTTTCTTGAAAGTGAAAATAACATGGTTCATGAGTGATAGTGGGGGAGAGTTCAGAACTTTCGATGAAATGCTATACCAACCTACTTTGCTCACTCATATTCGTTCAGCGCCCATTTGGGACTGTGTTGTTTATGTGTACAGATACGATTTGGGATTTATTGACCTTTGTCGGGATAGATAGACCCACATGGCAAATTAAGTAATATGACTCGTTTAAACTGAATTTAGATTGGTTGTCAAGTATTGTTGTAATCTATCTATCTATCTTCTATCTTCTATCTTCTATCTTCTATATTAATAAAGCTCTAATCTTGCTTTGTTTGTTTGTTTGTTTGTGAGGGCTAATCTCAGAAACTACATACCTGATTCCAAAACTTTCTTTTGATGGTTGAAAGTTTATAATATGAGGATCGTTTAAGGGTTAAAATTTTGTTAAAACTCCCCAATTTAAATATGAAAAACTTTAAAAATATATTTTTGAAAATTGAATTTATATGAATCTATTTACATTTTGACGGAAAAAAAGAGAACACACTATGATTCGCAGCGAATCCACTATTGAGAGTTTAATAACCGGCATGACTCTTTCTCTTTCTTAAATGACAGGAAAGTGGACGAAACATTTGTGTATCTTTAAAGCGGCGTACACACTGTTGAATTGTGTACATCGGTGAACTTTTTTCTTTTTTTACATGAAATTGGTAGCTTGAAATTTTATACAAATTTGCACAGATTTTAAGTAGATAAATTTAAATTTTCAAGTTTGCTTGAATAATTTCAATAAAAAAATTCACGGCGGGGTAAAAAACAAAAACTAATACCAAAACAATAAATGTTACTGTTAATGAATCTGTGCCGGATTTCACTTAATAGAATTGAAAGAAAAAATCAGTTCAGCGAGATTTCTTTTCAATCTTCATTTTAAATTTAACATGTCTGCATAACTATTCTTTTACAGGGCTGGTCGAAACATCAAGTTGGACGACCGAATTACATAGTGACTCTTTGGCCGTGTTTTTTACAGCATTTTTATCTCCACTTAAAAAAATACTTATTAAAAATACAACAAAAATTTGGTATAATTCTGTATTGTTGTGGTATTTAACATGAAAATTTTGTTTAAGCGAAGATAAAAATACCCTAAAAAACACGGCGTTTGCCTCTGATTCTTTTTGGTTGAATGAATGTAAAAATTAAGGTGATTTATTTGTATAAGGAAAATAATTTTTATGTTTCGTTTGTATTCTACATGTATTGAAAATGCAAAAAAAAAATTTTTAAACAACTCTTCAACCCATGTTTTTTTCACGAGCGAAAATTTGCCGTTATTTCTTCCGTTAAGAGCAAGGTGTACATTTTGACCCGTGGCTCAGTAATTTTAACTCAACGATTTTGGCGGATTAACTGACGTTCAACTATTGTACAACTCGACTTTATCACATACTTATCACATACATATCCACCGAAATCGGAGTTAAAATAGCTGAACCACGGATCAAAATTTGAACCAAGATTGTACAACTGGCTCTAATGGCCAGTTTGTTACAGTTACTTCTAATTTTAATATGAATTTAAAAGTCTTTGATTTAATAGCGGTAATGAAGTAAAATCAGCTGATTAGCGCTTTCGATAATAAACAAATGAAACTATGGATTCATGTAGCAAAGTATTGTTAGATAACGACATTCGATGATTTACCACTTGTAATAATCATTGCTTAAAGATGATAAGCTGTGAACAAACTGACTTTTACTTTCCATTAATGACATTGGTTTTAATATTCGCCAATATTTTCGTCATAAAATAAATGGCAGAGCTGATTGTCATTAAGACGACGTATAAACGCAGTGACACGATTTTGCTAATAATATGCCTGTTTGGTAACGTGAAATATTCACCAAGTTTCCCAAACTTGGGTTTTTCTTCTTTCTCTCCTTTTCTTCTTTCACTTAGTGACAATTCATTTATTCAACATTAGGTGTGTTTTTTTACTTCCCTGAATGGGCTTGGACGAACAAAAAGGCATCGGCGCTTAGATATGCCAACACAGAAACAAAAATGGAGTTTCCATACACATTATCGATAACAAGTATGAAATTCGTGCCGGTAACACAGTTTTTATCTGGACTTATGTTAAGTCCTGAAAATTCTCTGGGAATAGCTAAGCCCAAAGGGGCTTGGTTTGTTGTTGCATTTAACATGTAAATCACCAAGCCCGAAGTCGTTATTTTTGTCCAAGCCCATTCGGGCAAGAAAAAAAACACCTATTGTAGATGAAAGATGTAGGCCTACACAATTCAACATAATGTGGACGCTGCTTTAGGATACACAAATGTTTCGTCCAGTTTTTTATCAACCTATTTAAGAAAGAGAAAGAGTCATGCCGACTCTTTGAATAAAGGAAGCGTTGTATAGTGTACGGTGTACGTGAGTGAGGCAGCAAGATCTCAAAAAATAAAAACAAAAATCGAGGTTCATCTGTCATTTTAAAGGGAAGTGCATTGAGATTTCAAATCAATAAACAAAAACAAGTGAAAAAGTTTATTAAAATAAATAAAAAAGTGAAACAAAATAAGTATAGTGAATACTTGCAGCTACTAAGCCAAATATAAAGCAATTTGTGGTGGTACGTTAAATCCCGTAAAAACGCCTATTATAAGGTGTGTACAAACATTTAATTTCACAAGTGAGTTGTGTCTGATAATTCCACATAAAGTAATGTGAAGTGATGTTTTTAAGGTAAATAAATTATCGTAGAATACTTTTAATGTGGTATTTCATGGCATTTGGCTTTAAAAAAAAAGAAAATTAGCTGGAAATAAAAATGTACTTTAATCCAGGGATTAAGTTGAAATTGAACTGTCAAATGAAAAATTGTACTCCAGGGCGGGTGCGCTTCTGTTGGTGATTGCAAGGCGCTCAAATCCGTTAAGCGCCCGTAGTTCTTTCTGCTGTTGCTCCTATCTATCATGTCGGTTTTGTATCTTTGTCAAGAAGTATTTATATCAGTTTAAAAGTATTCTTCGATAATGTATTTACCTAAAAAATATCACTACCCATATCTTAAATATGAAAAAAAACTTACATGTGAAATGAAAAATATCGCTCCGTATTATACCTAGGCATTTTTACAGGATTTAATGCATCATCGCATGTCGTTTTATATTTTTGTTCGTAAATAAAGTATTGCAAAGTTTTCACTATACATATCTAACTTTTTTTAATCATTTTAATAAGCTTTTTTCACTACTCTATTCAGAGCTCTATTCTGAACTAAAATAGAAAATCGCCTTATATGCCAACTATTAAACTCACAATAGTGGACTCGATACTAATCTTAGAGTTTTTTTTCTTTTTTCGGATAGATACCCTCATCTAAATTAATTTTTTTTTTATTAAAATATCAGTTTTCTTTCACCCCTTTATTTGAAACAATGTTGATCAAATTTTACTACTAAAGCCATCCTTAAATAATAACTAAATAGCTATAACTCCAGCCTATATACTTGGTGGTAACACACACAAGTTGCTATTTTTCATACAATATTATTGAAATAATAACCTGTCTAACACCAAATGGGTTTGAAAATTCAGTTTTGTAGTTTCTTACAGCTGGCCATACACGACAGAGCCAAAGAGACAAGTGGCCCCGGATTTGGATTTTCAGCCAATCTTGAGATCAGCGCTCAGTAACAAACAAACAATAATTATTACATTCAATATAAACCAAACTAAGATTTGTGCCCGAGCGGAGCTGGGCGGGTCGGCTAGTATTTATATAAATATTATAATCGACCTCTTTTTGTGTAGGTTCTGTATGGTGAATAATTAATTGGCCTTGAATTTGTGGCAGATCGTTTAGGTATAATTCAAATTTTTTATTGTGACTACAAAAATTGCTCAATTATTTTATATTTATTAATAATCACGGCATGAGCGTAACTTACCAACTACAATGTCATTTATTTAAGTGAAGAAAAAAACTGACTCAAATGGAATGCATTGTAGGTAATAAGCACGTAACTACCTACATTACATGAAAAATTATTTATTTTTGGGTGTCGACGATTAGACCAAAATATTGTTGCATTATAAGTTGTTCGCAAATGGATTGGTTTGAAAGGTTTACGATTTTACGAGTAATGTGATTTGTTGGGTTTAAATAAAGTACCTACCTCCATACTATTTCAGAAACTATTAACACACACATGTCAAAATGAGAGTGGGATAGAATTCTATGGGACTGTCAAATTTGTACCTATTTAGTAAATTAATTTTCTTATTAGATATTGTTAATGAATAAAAACTAGATAATAACAGTGCAGAACAGGGAATCAGTTCTTTATCTGTGAAACTGAAGTGAAAGAGAAAGTTATCATTTCAGTTTTTATAGATTTTTTGTTCATTTTATCACTTCACAAACAGCTGTCAAAGTGAGTACTAAAAAGTACTGAATTGAAAAATGACGTCTCTCACCCATAGTAAAAGATTATAGTGACGTCACAGAAATACCAAGATGGAATACTTTGTTTCTGTTGAACTTTTCTCTTTTAACACATTTTCACATTGATTGTGATAAAAGAATCATCATACACTATAAATTGGGTGGCGCAACAGCTCATGGAGAACCAGGGCCTAGTGACTTACAACTCTCAACAATTCCTGTGTGCGTGTTATTGGCAGGAATGGAGGGGACCTACAGTTTTTTGCCGAGTCCGAACGGCTAAATGAGCAGCACTTACCTATTCATCATACACTTCCGTTCATTTGAATAGGTACACAATTTTCGAGTGTAATTAACCGTTATAACTCCGAACTAAGTGGAATAAATGAGTTTTTGTAAATGGCATTAGAGAAAGCATACAATCTAGGAGAGAATAAGAAAATACACAATCTCAAACGTACCATCAATTCACATTTTATTATCATTTCTTTAATTTCATGTTGAAATCGTAGCCTTTTTTTCGTTCATTTAAATAGGTACACCGCCTTTATCAACAGTTTTGATTTTAACTAGTTGAAGGTCAGACTTTTTAAGGGTATCCACCTGGAAAAACAATCTAGTTTTTAACGTTGCACCAGAAAGTATTGACCCTAACATGGCTCTAGCAAGGGTAAATATCGATTTTCTCTAGGGCCTTACCAGTTAAACAACCTTTTGCCTCGAGAGACAAAAAAGTTTTCTTCACCGGGACTCGATCCTGTGATCTTCTAATTACCAGTCCAATACACTAACTACTGAGATATTTCGCAGTACAGTTCCGTAATGTTGAAAATGAAAAACTACTTAAATTTTTCTTACTTTTGTTTGATGGGTACTAAATATTTGTTTTTGTAATATATGGGGTATTTGTGATGGGATAACAAAACTTATCCGACAAGTTTTTACTACCGAGGGCCTCACGAGTATTTAACAAGTTTTCCTTGTCTAGATTTCCCCTACAAAAGCATTTCCAGGGCCTTATCCCACAAGTTTCTACTAGCTAAGGTCTCACGAGTATTTGACCAGATTTCCTTGTCTAGATTTTCCCCACTAAAGCCTTTCCAGGCCCTTGATTAGACTTGACAAAAACTTGCAATTTATAAAGGTGGGAGGTATTTATTTTTGTCATACACGGGGTATTTTTAATGGGAACGGATAACTTTGCAGAGCCTTGACTAAACTTTGCAAAATTGTAGGCCATATCAATAATAGCCTTTGAGGTGTTAAAGCATTAGCTGTTTGTTTACCTACCTAAACACGTGTCACACATACGTGTAAAATTTGACGTACATTGACTTGTAAATAGATTTATTTTAATGTCTGTTAGTCGGAGGATAACAGGACTTATCCGACAAGTTTTTATTAGCGAGGGCCTCACGAGTTTTTGACAAGTTTTCCTTGTCTAGATTTCCCCTTCCAAAGCCTTTCCATCATGGCCTTGATTAAAATTGACAAAAACTTTCCATTTTTCCAGGTGGGCTGTTAACAATTGCTCAAAATTACAAGCTAAATATTTCTTGCATGCGCACTTTTTCCCTCGGACCAATGGCATTGAAATAAATCGATGTAAAAAATTTACATCATTTACAATTAAGACCTGTTCGACACGTGTTTAGGTAGGCAGATAAACGGCAAGTGCTTCAACACCTCAATCTATTATTGATATAACGTTGAACTTTACGCAAATGACTTGACTTTTTATGTCGTTGGCTCTCAGTCTATAAGAATGTTCCAAATAATTGCGAAAACACAAACATTTTAAATTCTTCGCATGCATCTTGGAATTAAAATGGAACATAGTAGAAGCATTTTATCAGATTTTGCCTTAGTACCACATCTATTTAATAACCTTAACGGAATGGACATGCGTCATTTTGGCTTGTTTATATTCTTATTTTTTTCTTTTGTGGATTTTTTTTATTTCTTCAATACGATAAATAGGTATGTAGTTATTGTTTTTCAACGTTATTTTATATGCGCGATCATAAAACAACTACGTACCTAGAAGGTACTTCATAAATACATATTCATTAAGTACATCAATATGCACATTTATGTATATTACTTTGTTATAGTTTTCAAAGTGTTTTACATTCAAGTGTTTCTCTGCTTTGAGAATATACATACATATAAAATTACAACAGATATTAATTGAATCATTTTATCATATTGACAATGAAATAAATCCATCCTCGATTTCTTAATCATCGTGAAATTCAATCTAATAAATATAAATCAATTTTATCACACAACCACTAAACAGATAGTGAAACACCTTGTTTCTCACTCTATCCTACCCCATAACTAGCTCATGTCATGACTAATGATACCACTAGTTCTCACTTATAAAGCTGCCACTACCATCTAACAAAATAAACACACATACACTCAATTTTATCATCATAAAACACCAGCCACAAAATGTTGAACATATTTATAGGGCTCTTGACATTGTATCCGATAACAAATCTATTGCAGCGATTTTCAAAAAAAAAAAAAAAAATTCTCGAAATAAAATAAGACTTCAAAAGAAATACTTGCACATATTTATATAATTCTTTAGAAAATAAAATATTCCCTTCAGAGTTCAGATCTTCATTTACAACCACTTACACTAGATCATGTAGTATAGACAATCTCTCAGGGTAATAAGATGAAAATGGCGTAATTTCTGGAAACATTCCAAAAAACAAACAGAACTATTAGGAGCAGACACAAAATTGAAAAAAAAAAATCAATAATGAAACGAATTATCGGAGGAAAATTTTAGCACCTATTAAATGGAAGCACTGACTACAAAATACTTGTCTTAAAAGAGCTGTTAAGAATAGGGTGTATATTGTTGGCAGGCACACAAGGAATACGAGGTAATTTTTGACAAAATGCGCCAGTGTCACTCCAGAGCAAGACGCCTTTAATGCTTAAAAACATGTTTGTCAAAATATGTACCTGCATTATGAATGTCAGCAATCTCAGTCTTGTGAACAGGATTTCTCAGACATTTCACTGTCAAATCACTGAGGAAAAAAAATATTGGATTCTCACTTTTTGACGGAAAAAATTTGCTGAGCCCTCTGAGATCTCATTTGCCCGAACATGCATAATTTTTAATGAAAATTGACAACTGCCACTGTTATAATCGAACGATGAAAGCTTTTTGACAATTCTAACTTGCTTCATATGTCGTAAGAAATCGTCAACATTTTTTGGCAAACTACTAAGGGCTATGTTGACTGATGATTAAGAACAGTACCCTGCCTGAACAACACAATTTAAATTAGACAATATGGTCAGGAAAGTGCCTACGAGAAACGGAATGATTCCAAGACAATTTCACTTGACCAAATGCTCTAATTTCACGGTACCTATGTATTTACTGCTGTAAATTATATGTTGTTTTATTAATGTAATCCAATTCGTGGTCCGCATTTGACATCCCTGTTTCAATCATATACGTCAAACCCAACTGTCATCCGGGAGTGTTTAAACATACATTCTCGGATAGAGTTCGGTTTGTCGTCAGTTCAGATTGTCATTTTGCAATTTATTAGCAATTTTTATATTTCAGAGATCTCAGAGGGCTCCGTATTCTTACAAAAATAGATCACTTTTGGGGTAATAAACTGAAACTGAAATTTTTTGTATTCGCTTGATCATTCATTTTTTGTCTCAGTAAATTACATAAGAAGAAAAGAAGAGAGTTGGTTTGAATTCTATGTGAGAGATCCTGTTTATATTTTATTCTCCTGCTCTGTCAAAGTACGGAGGAAAATTACTGAGTGGTCAAGAAAAAACTGGCTAAATATAGATGTTCATCATTTTTGACAGAAAGTGTTAATATTGCGAAAACTTAAGTACTTCAAAAATAGTGATTTTGTACTAGACTTGGTCTGGAAAAATTGCAAGTTTTTGGAAAGTTTAGTCAAGGCCCTGAAAAGTTCTCCTTAAGGGATATCTAGGCGATGAAAACTCGTCAAATACTCGTTAGTCCCTCGCTAGTTAAAACTTGTTGGGAATGTTTTAGTACGCCCTTTTACTTTACTACCAATCAATGCTTCAGAGAGCAGCCCGGGAGCTCTATGGGAAAACAAAAATAAGGTAGAGCGCCGACCTATCGGAAAAAAGAGCCGGGGATTGTTACAGCAGGGGTGATGTTCGTAAGTTCTACCAAATGGTGAAACTCTACCCAAGGCTACAAGGCCAGAAGGGAAGCTAGTCGAAATAAGAACGGAAATATGGTAGTAGATACACAGTCACTGCTAAGTATCTGGAAGGAACACTTTTCTAGATTGTTAAACGACGAAGATAGCCAACATTCCGCTACCAGACAAAACATTCCATTCAACTTGGACGATGACCAACATTTGCGCCCAGCCTACCTTCTTGATGTGCGGTTAGCGATATCCAACCCAGCTCGCACAAGGTTGCTGGTGCAGATGGACTCCCAGCAGTGGGAGATGACTTGACTCTAACCTTTTCCAAACAGATGAATAAGTCTTCTAAACGTCGCGTATTAAATCTTGTCGGCTATATACTGTGTGTTCGCCTGAAACCTTTTGTCAAAGCTCTATTTGGTCCCTATAAGTATGGTTTTCGGCCAGGCAAGTCAATCGTCGATCAATTATTCACACTCTAACAGATTTTGGAAAAAAAACAGCAATTCCAGATCGATAAACACCATCTCTCTATCGATTTTAAAGTTGCATGTGATAGCGTCGATAGAGACGAATTATAAAGAGCCATGTCTTATCTCTGCATCCCTGCCAAACTCGTCCGGTTGTACAGGATGCAGATGGTAAAATCTCACTGCTCCGTCAAAGTCGGTTAAAACTCCACTAAAACCGTTGGATATTTAGAAAGGTCAAAGGCAGAGCGAAGCGTTATTACGTAACCTATTTAACATCGTTCTTGAAGTAATTTTACGCAAATCGTAAGTCAACACCACTGGTACAATTTATCAAAAGTCCTTTCAACTGCAGATGATGTAGACATTATCGGTAGAACCAAGCGAGCTGTGATTGGTGCATTTGCCAGTATTGAATTGAAGTGATTGGCTGTCAATGAAGACAAGACGAAATATATGCTTTCAACGAGAAAGGAATCTAAACATTATCAAATCAGGCAAAACGTCATG
The DNA here is from genome assembly GCA_963921185.1 of Dasysyrphus tricinctus. NCBI lineage: Eukaryota > Metazoa > Arthropoda > Insecta > Diptera > Syrphidae > Dasysyrphus > Dasysyrphus tricinctus. The sequence goes on along the minus strand of OY992532.1, from coordinate 131,313,231 downwards.
GTGGATAGTTGTATATTCGAAATTGTCAAGGACTTTGTCTAACTGCGATCCACTATTATCTCGAAAAATAAAATCCGTTTTGACATCAAACGAAGAACTACTCTTGCCAACCACTGTTTCTTTGGACTTAGAACCTTAGAAGTAATTTAAGTAGTAAGGTCCTCTCTCATAGAACCAAGAACACTTTATAAATATAAGACCTAAATCAGCCCCGCTGATGTATGGGCAGAAGCATGGACCCTCAAAGAATCTGATGAAAATTAGCTTGAGTGCTTGACGGGAAGATTCTTTGAGTGATTCTTGGTCCTGTGTGTATCGAAAGTGTCTGGAGATGATGATCAACGATGAGCTTTACGGGCTATACAGCAACGTTGACCTGGTCAAAAAGCCCAAAATACAACGACTTAGATGGCAGGAACACTTCGAACGTATGGACAGCAATTTAACAGTCCGACGAATCTTCGAAAACGACCTCAACCAACTGTCCGTGCTTAACTGGAGGCGGCTAGCTAGAGACGGAGCTGGCTGTGTGGAATGGTTAGGGCCGTAGTACCTACTAAGAATCAAATACCATATCGTCGGCTCTGTCAAAGCTTCGTAAGTCCTTAAATGACATTTTAATAAATCAAAAAAACCACTGAGTTCATATATCGATGAGTCGTAACTGTGTCATGGTTCTTTTTTGGCTCTATCAACCAGTTTTAAGACCTTTTCGAATCTGAATAAGTTTGGACAGCAGGGCGACGATATGCAGAATATACAAATGCATTATGTTCTTGTATGTTTATCAAAACTATAAATGCCTTCTTGTAAATGTATATCTTCAAAATGTATTTGAATCCTCTGAACTATTCAAAACGACTACAATTCATCTTACTTAAAAGCTCTTCTAAATATAAACTCGTATAACAATGACATTTAAAAAGGTTAAATCTATTTATTGACTTACATTAAGAAAAATTAATCTGCAATTAAAATGAAGTGTACTCCTTATAGGGGGAGAAACAACAACTCGAGCACTTCAATTCTATCATTTGCATCTACACAGCCTGAAAATAATAAAAATGATTCTAAGTACACTTTGAAACCAAACACAATAAAAACGAATCAATTAATTCAGTCATATAGTCTAAGAACGCAATAAAGCAAAAAAGACACACACATAAGTGCAAAGTAAAAATAAAAGGATAACTCCACTTCACTCCCGCATACAAGTGAAATTGTTTATCCACTATTAATCTACAAGAGTTTAATATAAAACTATCTACATCCCCATCTCCTTATACCTACCATACTTCTCCAATATAGTGTTGTCATTTAAAAAGAAAAAAAAAACATAAGCAACAATAGAATCCCCATCAGGAACACAACAATGGAAAATGGAGCACTGCAGGCAGAAAGTGTAGATATATGTATGTATGTACGCTCCTTTGGACCTGCCCTGCACTAAAAACACACTTTGCCGACAATGCACTTTCGAGCAAAATTAGAAAGTCAGAGTAGGACGACACGCTGACACATCATTATGACAAAGGAAGATATTTAAAAAAATTTCAAAACATTTATAGACTGGGAAATGGCGCTGTAGAATGAGGTTATATTAAAAGAAAATGGTTTGAAAAATTAATTACAAGATACTGTCAATAATTTGTTTGAGCAAAAACTCGCATGCGATATATGTACAGTCTGCCCTTTTTCTTCCGAGAATTACGAATTTCTACGAATTTTAGTACAATTTTTTTATTATGAACTTTGAAAGAAATTTGAGCTAAATTCGAAGAAATTCGTAGTTCTGGAAAGTACACGAAATAATAAGTTGGAAATACCTACTTGAAAAAAGACGGTAAATTGTCATAAATGGTGTGTAAGATTTGTTTAAAAAAAAAATAATTTGTTTGATCTTTTTTGGTGAGATTTACCATTTAACTTCTAGAATAACTCTTATCTGTTGATTTATTTCATAGAATAGTAGAGAGAAAAGATCAACCTTAAACAGTTTCCATAAAAAATAAATCAAAAATGGTGTTTTCACTCCAAGAAAAAGGAAATATAAAAGCTCAAATCGTCATGAAGAGATCAGTGTTGCCGCACCTAAAAATAAAAGTTGCTAGACCAACCTCCGAAAGTCGCTAGATTGGCTTAAATTTTCAAACCAAAAAGTCGTCAGCAACAACTTTTTTTTTTTTTGTTAATTAGTAAGATATCGAAAAATTATGGAATTTATTATAAAAATCAAATTATTAAAAACAGTAAAGTAATTCGGTCGCAGTAGACTTATAGGGGCATATTTTCATTATTCTTAGACTCTTGCTAGGCAAAACTAGACTTTATCTTATTGTAGCTGTGTTCCTTGCCGAATGCCGAGTTTCAAAAAGTTTGAAACCGCCAGATCTAGTGTGAACCCGTTCCCCACGGGAAAAATAGTACTGGCCCGCACTTAATCTGGCGGTCTGAAACTGTTTGAAACTATTTGGGACTAACCAAGGATGAGGTGTTGCAATTCCCATCGTTCTTGGACTAGATGGAACTATTACATTGAACAATTGAAATTGTCCATACTGTTAATAAAACGTGAACTTAACGTCCTAATAAATCAGAAACTTCTGGAATTTGGAATTTAAATCAGAACAAATTGCTCGCTGTCAATTTCTATATAGTTTGCTGTTTGCTAAGTTTTAGTTTCCAATGATTGCAATAGCAACTGTCAAATTATTATTATTCAAATGTCATGGATTTAATTCTACGAGGGCCATAATATGAACCAAAAAGTAATATTTTCATGTCTTAACTCACAAATTCACGCCTGCAAAAGTCGCTAGAAAAGTCGTTAGAAATAATCAAGCGACATCAAAATATTTGTTGTCGCTAACTAAGTGGAAACATCGCTAGAAATAGCAACAAAGTCGCTTAAACGGCAACCCTGAAAGAAATGAGAAATGATTTTCAGGTGACAACGACTCGTTGTCTCGTCGCCATCTTGCTAAAGTCTCGCCGTTTTAATGGTCGGCGACACGTGGTTTTTATTGTCGTGGGCATGTACTCGGTTTGTTTTGGTCTCCCTGTACCCGTTTACACATGGTTTTTACTTTAGTCTCGCTAAGGTTCGACTGTAATAGTCTTCAAAGAAAGCTGCTGACAACGATGCCTCACTGGCACTGAAAACTGTTGACATTGACGCCTGTCTACCGACTGAACATACCCTAAGTGGGGCTGTCATTCAAAGACCTGGTGACTATACTTAAAAGAACCCTTTAAGCAAATTTTTCAAGTAAGACTATAATGAGATGTAACCATAACCTTAACGAGAAAACTCGGTTAAATGCCCATGTCTACAACCCTACGGGATGAACAATGAACACCATGGCCGCAAATGAGAAAACTACTCGTGAGACGAATACATTGGCAACAAACAACAAAACCTCGTGTAAACGCCCTCACAAAGATGGTGCCAAAAAATCGCTATAGTGTAGTGGTCGTTGTCATGGCCGTTGTTATTGTCGTCAATGTAAGTCGGCCACACGGAGCGTCAACTTAATCGAGGTCTTTCTCTACTGCGCCGCTCTGTCCCTCGGAGGTGGTTTAAAACTTTTTCTGGTCTGAAGCCCTGGTACTTATTGTGTTCTGAGTTGGTTGTGGAGCTAGGTGACAAAATCTTCAATTACCTATCTATGGTAAGGTTCTGCTCAAAACGTCGGCGGTTTTGGTTGTCCTCTCTTGTTTGCAGCATATATTTGGTCTTGATTTCATTGAACAATAAATCCATCTTTTTTAATCTACATCATTTCGCACGCAAAGTTGGTTGAGGTCTTCTTTCAATTGCGTGCGCCACCTTTAACGCTATCCACCTCTACTGCGCTGTCCCACGGGGTTGGATTAAACTTGAGAAAAACTTGCCATTTTTCCAGGTGGGATGTGAGCACATTTTTGGACGGACTTTTGAAACATTGTGTCTCTAGAGTTGGTGTGAGATTTTAACACTACTATTTCAAGAAAGATGTTAAAGATGTTTTTTTGAAATCAAGGTCTTTTTCGACCTTGATAGAATGATGATGCGTTCTCAATTTTCATCCTGCACGAACGAATTTTTTGGCAGTTGTAAAAAAAATAAAAACTACTGCCATACGCGGCCTTTTAAACGATTGAAAGAGGAGAAAAAGTATTGCGTGTCGATTTGTAACTCCTAGACTTTTTCTTAAATCTACCATAATTTGAATATTTAAGGCTAAACTGATGTCGTGTTTTATAAGGTTGTTAATGAACGACTTAAGACGTTAACATAATACGACATAACAGATCTTATAGAAAATGTTAAAGAGGCTGATGGGTCTGTTATTAGTGCAGTTCTGAGCTCATCGGACAGACCAATACTGACATTTTATTCATCGAGCATGCTTCTCTCTTAACCATTTTTTTTTTCAGATGAACCAATTCAATACCTAACACTTTAAACAAGACAATAAGGTCATAAGCTTCACCAGCTTTATCAAGGTGCCTGCCCATTTGAGGATAAATATAATGTGAGCAGACTTCTAGCAGTTCTCGAGAGCAAAGTCGCAAATGGACACAGTCTTGAGAGTAGCTCGCCGAGGTTTGACTATTTACTCTCGACATTTAAACTCTTCGAGAGAAACTTGCAAGTGAAGTAGAATAGAGTTTTGATCGTTTTCGGAGATGAACTCTTGAAATTCCAAAACAGTTCGTATATTTTGAGTAGCTGACGAGAGATTACTCTCAAATGAAACCCCTCGAGAATTTACTAGCGAATAAATTCTCAAATGCACACGCATCTTTAGGCTTGAGTTTAGGTACAGCTTAGCAGAAATTTTATTTCAATATCCTCAGCACCGACTGTGATCTTCCTTAGGCCTCGGCTCTTGCCTTGTAACCTTGAGAAGGAATTTACCTTGTAGAACTTTCAACCTTCATTCCTTGATCGTGCGCTTCTATTGATACTGATTTTTCTTTCTGAGAAGTTGGTCTTCCACTTATCAAGCTCGCTATCAGCTCTGGATCTTCTCCCCAGCCCCTCTTGTATGTTAGTGCAGAGGTGGTTTCTTGGCAATGTTTCCACTGCTTCTCAATTCTCTATGGTGGTGGCTTAGGACTTCTGAAGAGGTTATTACGGACTCGATTGTCAAAAGAACCTGGTGATCTCTTGTAATTGTAGCCGCCCGTTGTTGAATTTTCTCGCAGTGTTTCCTTGTTTATCCTTTAGTCAGATATCCGTAGCAGTACCTTGGCTCCAACAAGGTAGTGAACCTTTGAAATTTTGATATTGGAGAGTGCCTTGTGTGGATCGCAGCTCGATCAATGTGATTATTGGTTGATTGATGAGGTTATCTAATAACTGCCTGTGAGCGAAATCGATCAACCTGAGATCGTTATTGGAGGTGATTGGTGTGGGCTATAGTTTCCGACTGTGCCTTCTGTGTCTTGCCCTGCTAGATTGCCGATAAATTTACCTTCGTGAGTTTTTATGTCATAAGCTAGTACATTTCTCATTTGACTTGTCGAGGAGCTCCGAAGTTCGTTGCCCTAATTTTAATTGCTAGATCTTTTAACAGCAAATCCGCCTTTATACGAGGCTTGTTGTTGCTTCGCAATAAAATAGCTCTAGTGGATGAGAGTCCACCCGACGCACGCGCACCGGACGATGCACTATCCCAATCCTTTGTATAATCTTTGAGCTCTGAATATGAAGTAGTTGCGCATATAAAAGCGTTGAAGGAGTAGTTCTGCCTGTCTGGAATGGTAGACGCCACCATTGATTCCATCTGGTCAATTCTCCCGCTGCCACTTCCATACAAGGAGAAGTGCTTTAGATAGGACAATTCTCCCCTCTGGTCTGCTGCCCCTAAAAACCTTCTGTAGGAATTGAAAGTCAGTTGAGGCACTAGGAGAAGTGGGAGCAAGACTTTATAGACAGATGTTCGTTTAAAATAAAGCTTACGAACGTGCGTTGGTGTCTTTTGAATGAACATGACTAAAACGTTTACAATGATATTAAAATTATTTCTTTCTAGCTACATAAATATTTACATTAGCCTACAACCTAGCATGGAGCGATATGTAAAAAATACTAAAATTTCAGATGAACGGGTGGGTTCTATCTACACTTCTACAGGTCTGAAAATCCCATACCGGATTAATAAACATATACGTATGGAGAGGGACACAATTGCTTTGTTGATGTTTTGTATTTAAAAATAATTTAAAAAAACAATAAACATATACATTGAATGAAAAGATTTTATAAAAAAATCATTAAAGCATTTTCATACAAAATAGCTGAGGATTTTGTTTTTAAATTTTTTTCGTTGCCATTAATTCTTTGCTGACGCATTTCAAAAGCAAAAAAGCGCCTGCCACATGGCAAGAATGATTGTTTTCTGAATTGATTTTCTTTCTATTTTTACTCGAATCAGTATTAGTCACATTCACATTGCGCGCGCCACAAAAATACGTGATATGTCAAAAATAGGATTGTTCGTCTCTGTGTAAGGAGAAGACGATGCGACGCATCGATGTTTTGTAGTGTGACGTGCGCCACATCGTTATTTTTGTTAGGCACAAAGTTTGATGCACGATGTTGAAAAACATATTAAAACACGAGAGGGTTGAAGGACCTGTTGGATGTTGAATGTGTTTTTTCTTGTTGTGTGTTGTTTTTGTTTTTTTTTTTTTGGTATCTAATGATTCTTTCTTGGTTACGCCTACTTTGCTATCTTAATCAATTAGTCCAGCCGTACTAATTTTGTAATCATCTAGCGGTTTTATATGGGTTGTGAGTATTCTGCACAGAGCCGTCGCACAGTGGTTCGTTTGTTGAATTTTGGCGACAAAAATTATTTCTCAAGCCAATTCATGACATTTGGTACACTTGATGATTTGGGGTCGGTGAATTCAATTGTATTGCCTTCATAATGGGGGCTTCACAATTAAAATCAGAACATGGTCCAAAACTTCAAAATTGCAAAAAAGCATTGCATAAATCAGGAAGTTATTCAAGTTTATGTTTGAAATGTCTAAAAATATGTGCATGAATTCATACTTTCATATTTGTAGTAGCCTGGGGTCAATCCAGCTGCGTCCGCCTAATCCGACGGCTGTCCTACAACTGACTGATACCGACACGTCTGTTCGGTTTGACAGATATTCCAAGACTGGCTAAGACATATCCGTTCAGTTCAACGGATATCCTAAGACTGACTGAGAAACGTCCGTTCTGTTCGACGGATATTTTTCTAAGACTGAAAGATTGTATACTCTGTCAAGTCTAAATATTTAATCAACAAATCTTTACTGACAGCGACAGGTCACCACAATATTGAAGTATTTCCAATATAGATTTGAAAAAAAATTTAGAAAAATTAGTCCAAAATCTTAAGAGATAAGAAGTAGTTTTAAGGCTGTTCCTTTGATTTTTTTTTATTGGAGATTATTTTTAGCACCTAATCCAACCAAATCTGAAACAAAACTTGAAAAAAATTGATAGTTGTTTTAGGAATTTTGATAAACAAATTTTAGCAGCGCTTCATAGCTTAAAAGCAGTTCGAACTTTACGAAACGTTTCCGAGATGTTTTCAATTTGTTTGGAGTGAATTTTCGCTATTTCAGCACGTTGTACGAGTGTTTATCGATCCATAATTACTTACTTACCTATCCGGCTCCCAATCCATGAAGGGTCGTAGTCTGAGACACGGTAGCCTTCTATCCTTTACGATCTCGAACACGCTGCTTCCAGTCATCTAGACCGAGCGTTTTGGCAACTGCGTTGGCTCGGTCCTAAAACTGGAGGTTCTGTCTTCTACGTTTTCCCGAACTTGGGGGCTGGGTATATATAAGGGGTCTCTTTTTTTTTTTCTTAGTTGTAGTGGGCTTAGAACAAGCCGCCACCTACAATCAGAGGACTTGGACTCTTGGGTGGAGTATTATATCCTCCTCACATACAGGAAACAAATATCCGTCGAAAAATATTTCTTTCGAAAGAGCCCAGTATCAGCTCGATTTATTGCCCAACACTCGTTGTCATAAGGCACGAAAGCAATATAATGTTTTGGAAGAACATGCACTTCGTCTTACGTGTGAGGAGCTTTGAATCCATTTGTTGCACTAAACCAAAGCAGCACCGGTTTGCTAGGGAAGTTCTTCATCGAATCTCAATAAAATGTCGTTTGTAGGTTTAATGTTTACTCAGATATATGAGGTTAGGTTAGGTAAGGTTAGGTTAGAAGGGGTGGCGATGCGATGTGGTGTACCACATCACCTCACTCGGATCTTAATGGATCCATTGCGCTCCCCAGGATACGTGAGATGTAGGTAAAGGAAGGGTAAGGGGAGGGAGCTAGTGGAAGTTGTAGGAATGGGGTGCCTTCTTAAAAAATCCTGAGTTCTGAATGAATTATTTTAGAATGCTTTTTAGTTGCAAAAATGAGAGGTCGCCCAGATCGTCGAAAAAGTACATATTCTCCGAGGGCTGATTTTCTAGTTCTAGCTAGGCTGGGGTATTCACAGAGGAAGTGATATGAGCCCTCCTCCACCTCTTCGTCCTGACACCCTCGACATAGGTCAGATGAACTGATGTCCATTCTGTTCATGTGGGTTCCCATTGAGTTGTAACCCGTTAGGACTCCAACCAATAAAGAGACAGTTGAGGTCTGCTTATTAAGTAAATACTTTGTTTTTTCGGCTCTGGACCTTTGGCACCTCATATGAGTGAAATTTGATAAAAAAAATATCCCTTTTAATTGGTCAGTAATTGGTCAGAAAAGGTCAACTGGTCCCAGAAATTGGTCAGCCCTAGATAACGTTTAATCAAGGCTTAAACTTTCTCAAGGTCGCTCAAGGTCACGCGCGATTTTTGGCACCTCATTTAAGGGAAATTTGCCAAAATTTTATACCATCCAAAAGATTTCTAGATCGTGATAAAAGATCAACTATTTTCAGTAATTGGTCAGCCATAGATTTTTTTCTATGAATTTTTGAAGTTCGTTTCAAGGTCACAAAAAAACTTTTGGCACCTCATTTGGGTCATTTTAAAAAATAAAGTATGCAATTTGAAAGGCCTCTTCACGGTTGTAAGAAGTCAGTTATTTTCAGTAATTGGTCAGCAATAGATTTAATGGAAAGGTCCTGAGTACTATATAAAAGGTCAGCTAGTTTTAGTAATTGGTCTGCCATAGTTTTTTTTTAAATGAATTTTTAAAATATTGTTCAAAGTCACGCGTGATTTTTGGCACCTCATTTATGGGAAATTTACAAATATTTAATACCACCTCACTCGGAATCTATAACTGACCAATTACTGAAACAAGCTGACCTTTTATATAGATCTAGAGATCTTTCAGATAGTACACTTTTTTGGCAAATTTCCCTAAAATGAGGTGCCAAAAATCGTTTTGACCTTAAAACTTTTTTTAAAATTTATTAAATATTCATAAAAAAAAATCTATGGCTGACCAATTACTGAAAACGGCTGACCTTTTACAACCGTGAAGAGGCCTTTCAAATTGCATACTTTATTTTTGAAAATGACCCAAATGAGGTGCCAAAAGTTTTTTTTGTGACCTTGAAACGAACTTCAAAAATTAATAGAAAAAAATCTATGGCTGACCAATTACTGAAAATAGTTGACCTTTTATCACGATCTAGAAATCTTTCGGATGGTATAAAATTTTGGCGAATTTCAATTAAATGAGGTGCCAAAAATCGCACGTGACCTTGAGAAAGTTTAAGCCTTGATTAATAGTCTTCTAGGGCTGACCAATTTCTGGGACCCAGTTGACCTTTTCTGACCAATTATTGACCAATTAGATGGGATATTTTTTTTATCAAATTTCCCTCATATGAGGTGCCAAAGGTCCAGAGCCTGTTTTTTCTCTAAAAATATTTGGCCATAGATTCCTCGAAACCCGACACGTGTCAATTTCTGACCATCTGTCGTTAGCGAACGAGATTGAAAAAATCACATGATTGCGCATCTCCCTGCCCGATAATCCTGTGCATGTTTGGAATAGTTCGGAGGAACTTTTCCCAAGTTGCACAATGCCTCGTTTATTTTCCAATGTCACGCGACACAGCTGGATTAGTTTTCCTGAGGTCCCGAGTTAAGCCATCGCCATATAGAGCTCCTGACGATAAAATGCTATCATATGTGGATTTATGGGAGTCTCGGCTTGAAATTCATTGGTCTTTTCCAGGATCAGAGTGAATATTTGGTCTATGATGGATCTGCCTGGCCGGAAGCCACACTGGTACTAGCCGATTATAGTGTTGTAGAACGGCTTAAGACGTTCAAACAGTATAGACCGAGAGCCCACAGCAGATTTTGGGTGTGATCGATAGCAAAAAAAGAAGTATAGACGTCGAAAGTTTCATTAAAGGCGATTAAAAAAATCAAGGTCTTGCAGTCTACAACTGGGGCCTTTGCGAGTAACAGTGCATCGAACAAAAAATATGAATGCAACTTCGAAGATAATCATTTTAGCCGAAATTGTTTTTCACTACTCCCTAGATAAGCTCCTCGGATCACTTATCACGGAATCTGAGACCATTTGAGTGTATAGTTCACTCTACCGGACCGTTTAAAAAATTCAAAATTCTAAGTGAAAAACGGTTTTTTTAAACAGTCCAGTAGGCCGAATCAAACACTCAATTGATCTCAGATTCCGTGATATGGGATCCGCGGAGCTAATCTAGGGAGGGGTGAAAACCAATTTCGGCTAACACGATTATCCTCGAAGTTGCATTCATAATTTTTTTTCGATGCACTATTTCTCGCAAAGGCCCCAGTTGTGGACTGCAAGACTTTGATTTTTTGAATAGCCTTTAATGAAGCTTTCGACGCCTATACTTCTTTTTTTGCTATCGCTCACACCCAAAATCTGCTTTGGGCTCTTAGTCTAGTACGTTGAAGAGGATTTGTATGCGATGTTTATCAGGGATATGCCTCGATAGTTCTTCCAGTACATATAATCGCCATTTTGAAAATCATCAAGCATGCTTCTTTCCACCCAAACTTGGTTGATGAGTTGATGATTCAACACATCCCCTCTGTGCTTGAAGAGCGCCGCTGGTAAACCATCAGATCCGGTGGCCTTGTTGTTATTAAGCTTCTTAATAGCTAGGTCTACCTCTTCTATACTGGTTGGTGGTACTGGTTCTTCATTGTTTGGAGCTGTGTTCTCTTCTTGTACTATTTCTCGCTCTACCTGATGCTCATTTAGCAGCTGCTGAGAATAGTGCTGGCAGCCAGGTACTTGACATTTTTATAAAACTTCCAGGTGTTGTTTCTATCGTGAGACTCTTCGATCTCCTTGAGCTGATGGCGTACGCCCTCTTCTTTCTACGCAGGGTCTTCTTCTCCTCACTTTGCCTTCCTTGATAATCCTCTCTAAAAAAAAAATGGTTCGCGACAGCTCGTGGATAACCAGGGTGTAGTGAGGAGAAGACCTTCCATTTTTTGCCGAGTCCGAACAGCAAAATGAAAAGTACTTAATAATGACAACAGATACTCTTGGAAGATTTGTCAGTTCCTCGCAAGAGGCAGTACCTCAGAAATAAACATTCTTTGTTTTAAGATGGTAGCAGCTGGGAATCGAACCCAGACCTTCGAAATGACAGTCCAACTCACTAACCATTATACCACGAAGTATCTACTACATACTCGTATTCCTCTCTCGCTGCTCTTGTTTTATGCTGTAGGAATTTTGGCGCTACACACATTCATCATCTTTCCACGGGTTCTTTTTTGGAGGTGGTTGGTAACCTATTGTGATTTGGGCTGCCTCTTTGATGATATCACCATTCTGGAAACACAGGTTGTAAGCTTCTGTGGTTGTTGGCTGGTTAGTGCACAGCGGAGAGCTTCTCGGTCTGTAGGCTCAGGTGACTCCTAATAAGCTTTAGGTGTCAACGTCAATTTTATTCTTTAGGGTTGTTCGCAGTTTCTTATCATTTGATAGTGGAGCTCATAACCTTGTCGCAACGAGGAAATGGTCAGAGTCAACGTCAAGTTCAGCCAGGCGATCATTTATTGGTTAAGAGTAAATAACTTTGCTTCTCAACCGACTCCCCACAGCAAATCCGCATCCTTACATGTACAACCTTTCACCAGATGAGAGCCATGCTGCAATCTTTTTTTTTTCATCAAAATTGATTCCATCTATTGCATCTCTAAGATTGCGCAAGGACAGACAAGTTTTTGAATTGCACCTGGGGTGTGAAGGGTTCTCACGTTTCAAGTACATACTTTCAAGTCATTATCCGTAGACATGGGTCTTCTATGATTATTCGAGGCTCTCCGTGTCTCTGTTGTAACCTAATTTTTGTTTACGTGGGAGCGAGGTTAACCCGGTGAAACAACCCCACAACCTGGAAGGCCAGGTCCTTGTTAAGCAGGCTGCCAAATCCAGTAGCCAACTGCAGGGATATGAGCGCTGCCGTTGGCCCATGGAAATAGTTCATTCCTCACTATCTCTCTTTCAGCATCCTGGAAATAACTGCAAATTCTTACTGATCTCACATCTTGGTATGTTTGAGTAGCTAAGGTCTCTGTGTTCCCGACTGTTGGTAACACTGTTGATTCCAGAGCTGTAAAGTAATTAAGTATATTGGTACTTAAGTACAATTTAAGTACAAATACCTTGTACTTGAAATTTTTAAGTACCAGTACAATTCCTTGGTACTTTTACTTAAAAATTTCAAGTACCAGTACCGGTACTTGTACTGGTACTTTAATACCACAAAAGTACTTGAAATTTTTGTATTGATTACTTTTGTACTTTTGTGAGTTGTACTTAAATACTTTTACAATTCCTTTTTAATTCCATAAGTACTTATAATTCCTTTTATTTCCTTTTTGATATAAAACTAGAATAATTATATGCATGTCTTAACCAAAATCGCCGTGGTCGTCCAATAGTGGTTTTTAGTGATGTGGTCATTGTATTCGTCTCGATCTAGTCGCACAGTGACTGTTTACACGGGGATCTGTTTCGTGGTTTTTTCACTATGGTCTATCCATGACATTTACACGTGGAGGAATTAAGAATGATTTTCCTTCATCTCGATTTGCTCTCGCTAAAGTCTCACCAAAGTTATTTTTTTCAAATAATTTTCGGTCTGGAATCTGGACAGAGGTGGGAATTTTTTTTTTATTATATAGAAAAATAAACTTTTTCGACTTTTTTTTGGAAACATTTAGAAAAAAACAACCACTTTCCTGAACTTTTTTGAAGAAAAAATGAAGTTCATAGAAATTGTGTTTTTCTTCGAAATAAGAATGATTTTTTTTTCTTTTTTTTGAAAACTTTAATTAAAAATTATATTTTTCTCAACTTTATTTTTCTTTTAATTTTTCTTCGAGATATGAATGAATTTATACGAAAAATCGATTTTTATCTTTAAACGCAATTTGCGGCTAAACTAAGCGTCCTAGAGGCATCAAAGTTGACACCTTTAAACTTAATTTGCGACTAAACTAAGCGTCCTAGCAACTTATAAGTCCAGATTCTGTAAATGCTAAAGAAACTTTGCATACACCCAACCTTGCACCCACCCCAAATCCTATGGTGAGCCCAAGCAGGGGTGTTGCATACCTCACTGTAAAAGGCGGTTAAAATCCTGAGAGCTCACGAAGCGGCCAGGCAGTAGCGGATCCAGGATTTGGCTGTGGGGGGGGGCTTGGAGTTCCCTTTGACACATCTTTTTTAAAAAATTCTTAATCACAAACGAATGCCCTACCAACCCAAATTTTCTTTTCTCAGAAAGTAGGCTAGTCGGCAGCTGAATTAGAAAGATTTTGTATAATGCAAAAATATATGTACATAATAGGAAAATTCTACAAAATTTTATCATTGGAAATGGAGCATCTAGAATTATTGAGCTTCAGCTGCTATTTAAAAAAGACACTTTAACCAGTTTCTCCACAAAGACACATCGTAAAAGAAAGTTGTTAGGATATGTTTATAGGAACTTTAAATAAGTAGCTATACCTTTCTTTAATTGGAATATTTTTTGTAGGATTTATAAATACTCATCCTACAGTACTTTGTCCAACTCTAGACAGCCGTTTACCTCCGAAAAGTTATTGACAAACTTTGTAGGTTACTGTTGTCCAAAAATTTTTAACTTGGACAACGGAATTGGTTGTCCAATATTTGATGAACTATACTGTCTGTTTTTGACATTAACGCAAGATCCGTGCGAAAAATATATAGACAACATTGAAACAAAAGGGCGTAACACCAAGGGGGGCAGCTAGATGCGCTTGCCCCCCCCACCCTTATCAGAATATATTTCATATATTATTCAATCTTTATTCTTTTGAAAACATTTAAAGCAAGACTTCTGTAATAAAAACTATTTTTTTAATAAGTTTGCCCCCACCTAATAGAAATCCGGTGTACGCCCGTATCTCACCTATCCAAATCTTAATATTTAATTCTTAAAGAAGAGAATCAAATGCTATGTCCAAAAAGAAAGGTAATTAAGCTCCCTATAAAAAAGACAATTGCAAATTTTGTGTACAAGTAGCTGTTCCAAGAAATTAGCTAAATCATGTTTTTCAATAAAAAAAAAATGAATTTGGATGTTCTGTATCTATTCAATCTAAAATGACTTTAGTCAATGTGGATTGGTATTTCGAACATATAAATTTGTGTTCAACATTCCGATCATTAACTATTTAAAGTGAATTCCATTCATATTTTTTGTCAATTGAAGTCTTACAGTTTGACGAAGATTTGAAAAAAAATTTGAGTTAAAATTAAAAAAAAAAATTTCTGCCCTTCAATTTCTATTTATTTATAGTTATACGAGTACCTACATATTTCGTTCATATTAAAACAAAAATATACTTATATTGCACTTTTTAAAGAAAAAAACATTAACCGTTACAACTGATTTTTACATTTCGAAAACGTTATCGAATTGAATTGAAATTCTTTTTCATTTCATTTAATGAATATTGCTCGCGGGAAGAGCTCTCTAATCTTTCGTTAGAGCACAAAGGAAATCACAAGTTCACAAGAGAAACTAAGATCAAAAATCGCTTTATCTTAAAGCAGTCTTTGAAATCGTCAAAATATCCTTCGCACACGAAAACAATCTGTATAAAGTTTAAAGTTTTTCTGTAAACATAAGTTTCAATTTCTAAAACAATATTTTGAAGTTATCATGGAAACTATCCATATCAAAGATTACTTATAACATCCGTCGAATGAGCTGTGGAGCGAATCAGACTGAATTTGGACATTTTTACTATGAGCCAAATGCCAAAATTGAACCTGACTCATTCGTCGGATTCTGTTATCAGGGTGATTTTTTACACCGGAAGCTGAGTTTTCAAACTATAAAGCCCCAAAAGTTATCTGGGCTCAGCTAAGTCCGAAAAATACCAAGAGGAGTTGAAGAAAAAGGTAACATTGATTTATTTTGTCAAACTTCATTTAATCTTTAAGAAATATCGATACCCAAGGAAATCTAGGTAACAATAATAGCATGAAGGTCAACCTCACTAGTTTCAATATAAGGACTTGGAAAAAAACAAAGCATTTAGGTATGCATACTTACTAGCCCCAAACTTGTTATTTCTTTAGTCCAATTCTCTAGGGGCTTGGAAAAAACAAATCTCACATACAATTTGTTAAGCCCCAACCTCCATTTTTCCCAACAACAGCTTTCATGCTTATTTTTAAGCTCTTGCCTCTTATTTTCGTCGGGTTTCTTTAATGCCTTTGTTAGTCCTATCAGTGTTATAGTTTTCATCCCTTGCAGGCTTAGGAAAACGCTTTGTAAAGGTTTAGCCCCAAGCCTCAACTTTCCGTCTAATACCTTTAGGGCTTGAAATAAATAGAGCCATTTGATTTTTTATAAAATCGCCTTTTTCATCCAATTCTCTTGGGGCCTCGAAAAAACACAGTTGCATATAATATAGTCCAGCCCAACAATTCATTCAATTTCCCTAGGGCTTGGAAAAACACAGCTCACATGTAAATTTTGCAGCCACAATTTTAGTTTTGTTTGTCTAACTCTCTTCTGGATCAGCCGTGGGGGGGCTTCAGCCCCTATAGCCCCCCCTCTGGATCCGCCACTGCGGCCAGGCAAGGCACTGTTACTCAAGAAAACTTGAACTTGGCGCCTGCCAGACGACTTTTAATACCCGAAACGGAGCAACGGGAGCGGCACAGAGGACCCAAAGAGGAGGGTTCAAATCTTGAGAATCCGCGAAGCTGGCCACGTAAGGTAAGCAGGGGGTTGCAGGGGGACAGCATACCCCCCATACATCGGCACCCAAGGTACTGTTGCTCAAGAAAACTTATCATTGGCGCTGAATTGATGCGTATTATACGAAAAATTGACTTTTATCTTAAAACGCAATTTGCGGCTAAACTAAGCTTCCTAGAGGCATCAAAGTTGACACCCTTAAACTTGATTTGCGGCTAAACTAAGCGTCCTAGTGACTTATAAAATGTTTATTCGTGATCTAGGAAGTAAAAAAAAGTTGGTAATAAAAGTATAACTTAAACAAATATTTGGCGCAAAAGCAATTTTTTTTTTAATTCGTAAAAAAAAATTATAAAAAAAGTTGTTTTTTTATGTATTTTCCAAAAAAAGAATTTAAGTTGTTTTTTCAATAAATTTTTCAAAAAAAAAATTTATCCTTTGTCCCAGTTCCAGACCCACATCCAGAACATTTATCCCAGTCCCAGATCCGCTTGCATCACAGACCCAACCCTGTCATACCTACCTACCATCGTCGTCGACGGAGGCAACATCGTCGTCCATCCAGGTCTAGACCAGTCATCCATCCAGATCCAGACGATAGCCGTCCGTCCAGATCCAGATCCAAACCATTATCGCCCGTCCAAATTCCAGACCATAATCGTAAAAAAGCTGGCACTGCGAAACTACAAGACGAAAACAATAACCATGACACTGGAAACCACGTTTGGACTTATGAACCACGTTTTTAGCTTATTTTAACCTCTTTGAAAAATTTTATTTTGAAAAAAAAAACATTGGCGAGACTATAGCGAGACCAAAGCGGGATTACGGCAAAACACCATACCTAGAAAACCACGAAACAGATCCCCATGTAAACGGTCACTGTGAGCAAGACGAATGCAATGACCACGACACTGAAATCCACCTTTTGTCGACCATTGCGATTTTTGTTTAAAACATATATTATTTCCAGACTTTTTTTCGAAAAGTAATTAAAGGGAATTATAAGTACTTTTGGAATTAAAAAGGAATTGAAAAGTATTTAAGTATAAACCATAAGTACAAAAGTAATCAATACAAAAATTTCAAGTACTTTTGTGGAATTAAAGTACCAGTACAAGTACCGGTACTGGTACTTGAAATTTTTAAGTACAAGTACCAAGTAATTGTACTGGTACTTAAAAAATTTCAAGTACAAGGTAATTGTACTTGTACTTGTACTTATGCTTTAAGTACACAGTTCTGGTTGATTCTCTATGTTATTGCCGCCAAACAGCTTTGTCAACAGACATTTGACTGACGGCTAAACATATTTTTAGAACCTGCGAAGCGGTCCACCCAAGGTACTGTTGTCAGTAAGAAAACTGTTGAAAAATGCCAGAATGCATCAAAATAAAGCTTTTCGGACTTCTCTGCTGAAAAATTAAAAGTTTTGCCAGTAAATTCAATATTCAATCAATATTTCGGAGTTTTACAGTAATTTTTATTCTCTAAGTGAATATCATAAATATAGCAAGTTCGTTCGACCTAGCCTTGCATTTTATTTCGTAAAGCAAAGTTAAAATAATTCTCTTGGAGGTTGTTCCTCTGCACTTAGCACATCGTAGGCGTGTGCTACGCGCGCTGCTGTTTTTATAATTTGATTGACCTATTTGGTGTCTGTCAATCGTTCAGAGATACAATTTCTTTTAACCAATTACTCGTCTAAAATGAATTAAAATTTTGAAGAACTATAAAGCAGACAAGCCTTGTTCACTTGCCTTTGTCATTGCCAACGTATGTACATAGTATTTAGTGCAGTTTGAATGTCTATGTCTGACTGGAGATGTTGTTTTGTTGTTGTCAAGTTTTCAAGTGGATATGTGGGTTTAAAATGCATCAAAGCCGGAAGATAATGTTAACGAGAAAGAAACAATTGAAGTGAGTTTACATATATTGATGGTTGTGTTGTGAACTTTTGGGAACACTGCCAATAACATATTCCATTAGAAAATGGATAATGAAGCAATCGAGTTTGTTTGTTTTTTGTAAATTCAATTCGTTTCGTTTGCTTCAAGATTGATTGAATAATTTTCAAGGAAGAAAAATGAGACAACTTCATGTAATTTATAAGCTTTTATCAGATCCGACTTAAATGGAGGTGTTGATTTGAAGTGCATTTCTTAGAATAAAAAAAAAAAAACAAGCTTTTTTTAACTTATTTTCTCGTTGATCAGCCTGCTTCAGTGAATTAATTTTAACTAACCTCAATTAACTTGAATTTTGGTTTGGTGATAAGTTTTCGCATTTACGTACACAATTACACAGTAGTTAAAAAACTTTCATAGTTATGTTTCAAGGACTTTTTTTTATTTTTTCCTCGAAGTTCAAATCAGGACTGTAACTCCTGCATTGTGTTGTATTGTTTCTGTATTAATTTTTGAAGTGATGAAAAAAAAAATAGTTTGTTTTTTAAAGCTTAAAAGAGGAAGTTTATTTTCAATCGACATGACATTGCTATTAATCAAACTATTAAGTACATATATGTATGTACGTCTATTATTTTTTTGTATTGTACTTTTTTTCAGACAAAGTGTCCCTTTAGTAGAATCATAACACTTAAATTGAAAAATTCCAGTCTATAAGGAGGACATATTGCAGCATGTCCTTGTCCAGTTATCGATTTTCTCTCAACAATTTGAACTAAGTATAATGTATACCAAGAATAATGCAGGCATATATATACACAGAATAATTGTCTTTTGTTGTCTGTGCAGTTTTTGTCAGCTATTTATACTAATGTTTTTTTTTTTATTCTATACCTAGAGATTGATGACAGATATAATCATAATAACTTTTGATTTAGATAGTATAGAATAGTACTCGCAGCAGTTATGCATTCGTTACAAAAATTACAAAAAATTGACCTCGAAGTTGTAATCAAATATGACATAATGAATTATGATAATAAAGAAGACTAAACAAAGCAGTGAAACTAGAGATGAAATGTCGGCGCGTGATTCTGTTGAAGTGTTTATTTTTTTATTTTGGTCGATAGGAAAAGAATTTAATTTTATTTAATTTAAACAAAATATATCCTTCCTGTGCTTTTTGCTTTCCAGCCGAGGTTATGCTCGCCGGTTTCGCCAAAGTCGTCCTGAAGAAAACACGAAACTTCAGAGAAAAAAAGGTCTTAAAACCTTATTACAAAATCTTTATTGAAAACAACCCTCATATTATTTATAACACACAAAACATATTCTGTTACTATGGGTTGCAGGTACTGCGGTTAGTTCTGGTACTGGAAACAATTCACTTGCGTTTCTGGAATCTGGTCTTGCTGGCTTGTTTCGGTTACACTGGTTTCTGACAATTCAGTCCTATTCCTGGTGTTTGGTCTCGAGTAATGTAGCTTTTGATGGTTGGGCCTTTAAAACTGGTCCTGTAATTCTAACGTTAGGTTTGGGTATTATGCTTTAAGCGTCTAAAAAAGACCGCAGGCCAAAACGCTCTGGTACATCAGCAGGTACTATGCCCCTGCTCGCCCTCAAAACAGCAGGCTAAAACGCTCTGGTTCATCAGCAGGTACTACGCCCCTGGTGGCAATCAAAACAGCAGGCTAAAACGGTCTGTTAGATCAGCAGGTACCGAAGCCCCTGGTGGCAATTAACTTGGTAGGCGCAAAGCGCTCTACCACATCAGCAGGTACTACGCCCCTAGTGGCAGTCAAAACAGCAGGCTAGAACGCTCTGGTACATCAGCAGGTACTACGCCCCTGGTGGCAATCAAAACAGCAGGCTAGAACGCTCTGGTGGCAATCAAAACAGCAGGCTAGAACGCTCTGGTACATCAGCAGGTACTACGCCCTTGGTGGCACTCAAAACAGCAGGCTAAAACGCTCTGGTACATCAGCAGGTACTACGCCCCTGGTGGCACTCAAAACAGCAGGCTATAACGGTCTGGTAGATCAGCAGGTACCGAAGCCCCTGGTGGCAATTAACTTGGTAGGCGCAAAGCGCTCTACCACATCATCAGGTACTGCGCCCCTGGTGGCACTCAAAACAGCAAGCTAAAACGCTCTGGTACATCAGCAGGTACTTCGCCCCTGGTGGCAATCAAAACAGCAGGCTAGAACGCTCTGGTACGTCAACTGGTACTACGCCCCTAGTGGCACTCAAAACAGCAGGCTAGAGCGCTCTGGTACATCACAAGGTACTACGCCCCTGGTGGCACTCAAAAAAGCAGGCTAGAACGCTTTGGTACATCAGCAGGTACTTCGCCCCTGGTGGCACTCAAAACAGCAGGCTAGAACGATCTGGTACATCAGCAGGTACTACGCCCCTGGTGGCACTCAAAACAGCGAGCTAAAACGCTCTGGTACATCAGCAGATACTACGCCCCTGGTGGCAATCAAAACAGCAGGCTAGAACGCTCTGGTACATCAACAGGTACTACGCCCCTGGTACTCAAAACAGCAGGCTAGAACGCTCTGGTACATCACCAGGTACTACGCCCCTGGTGGCACTCAAAACAGCAGGCTAAACGCTCTGGTACATCACCAGGTACTACGCCCCTGGTGGCACTCAAAACAGCAGGCTAGAACGCTCTGGTAGATCAGCAGGTACAACAGGTACTACGCCCCTGGCACTCAAAACAGCAGGCTAGAACGCTCTGGTACATCACCAGGTACTACGCCCCTGGTGGCACTCAAAACAGCAGGCTAAACGCTCTGGTACATCACCAGGTACTACGCCCCTGGTGGCACTCAAAACAGCAGGCTAGAACGCTCTGGTAGATCAGCAGGTACAACCCCCTTGGTGGCACTCAAAACAGCGAGCTAAAACGCTCTGGTACATCAGCAGGTACTACGCCCCTGGTGGTAATCAAAACAGCAGGCTAGAACGCTCTGGTACATCAACAGGTACTATGCCCCTGGTGGCACTCAAAACAGCAGGCTAGAACGCTCTGGTACATCACCAGGTACTACGCCCCTGGTGGCACTCAAAACAGCAGGCTAGATCGCTCTGGTACATCAGCAGGTACAACGACCCTGGTGGCACTCAAAACAGCAGGCTAAAACGGTCTGGTAGATCAGCAGGTACCGAAGCCCCTGGTGGCAATTAACTTGGTAGGCGCAAAGCGCTCTACCACATCATCAGGTACTGCGCCCCTGGTGGCACTCAGCACCCAAAACAGCAGGCTAAAACGCTCTGGTACATCAGCAGGTACTACGCTCCTGGTGGCACTCAAAACAGCAAGCTAAATCGCTCTGGTAGAACAGCAGGTACCGAAGCACCTGGTGGCAATTAACTTGGTAGGCACAAAGCGCTCTACCACATCAGCAGGTACTACGCCCCTGGTGGCACTCAAAACAGCCAGCTAAAACGCTTTGGTACATCAGCAGGTTCTACGCCCCTGGTGGCAATCAAAACAGCAGGCTAGAGCGCTCTGGTACATCAGCAGGTACTACGCCACTGGTGGCACTCAAAACAGCAGGCTAAAACGCTATGGTAGATCAGTAGGTACCGAAGCTCCTGGTGGCAATTAAATTGGTAGGCGCAAAGTGCTCTACCACATCAGCAGGTACTACGCCCCTGGTGGCACTCGAAACAGCCAGCTAAAACGCTTTGGTACATCAGCAGTTACTACGCCCCTGGTGGCAATCAAAACAGAAGGCTCGAACGTTCTGGTACATCAGCAGGTACTACGCCCCTGGTGGCATTTAAAACAGCAGGCTAGAACGCTCTGGTACATCACCAGGTACTTACTACGCCCCTGGTGGAACTCAAAACAGCAGGCTAGAACGCTCTGGTACATCAGCAGGTACTATGCCCCTGGTGGCACTCAAAACAGCAGGCTAGAACGCTTTGGTACATCAGCAGGTACTTCGCCCCTGGTGGCACTCAAAACAGCAGGCTAGAATGATCTGGTACATCAACAGGTACTACGCCCCTGTTGGCACTCAAAACAGCAGGCTAGAACGCTCTGGTACATCAGCAGGTACAACGCCGCTGGTGGCACTCAAAACGGCAGGCTAAAACGCTCTGATACATCAGCAGGTACCGAAGCCCCTGGTGGCAATTAGGACGTTTAACTTTGAACTAAGACCCCTTACCACTGGTGGGGGGAAGCCTTAGTAAGAAATAGCTGGGCAATCTCTCCTACCTAAACTTTCAACGAAACCCCTAACCACTGGTGGGGGAAGCCTCGAGAAAGTGATAAAGCTATATGACCAGATCGTCTGGAATTGTCTTCGACCGGAAGTAATATGATTAATTAAACCAATTTTACTATTATTGTCGTCTGACTTATCGTATGACCAAAGAGGTGCTTTTCGTTCATCCAAGCAGATCCTCATGTTACTTTTTCGTTTTTGAAAATGTCAAATCAACGTCAATTTGTTTGTCATTTTTTGACATAAATATTGCTATCGTCTAATTTGCAATCGTCCAAATTGTAATTTTTGTCTCTAACTTGAACAAAATATGTTTTTCTGATAGTTTTTGATGTAATGAATTCGAATTTGTCACGTTTTTGAGATATAGTCCTTTCAATTTGTGCTCAAAAAGGCTCGTTGTGAACAAATTGTGGGGTAGTTTTGATTTTCTCCCTGCATTCTGTTTTCGGGGGTGCTGAATTCGTCAATCCGAATCTGAGGTTTGCCAACAAAATTTCGTGACGCAACATGGAAAAAACGCAAAAAATGATGCAAAAATGCCTTTTTTGGGAGATTTTCACTAATGGCTCGAAAACTACCAATCATTCGATAATTACATCAAAGTACCATTGAAAGTATACACGATTTCCAATAAATCTCTATTCAAGGTTTTTTTCTGCGACAACGCATTGTCGCTACCAAACCCAACCCAAACCCAAATTGACGTTTTTTTTATAGTTTTCTAAAATCTACTCGAAAGCGCTAACAAATTACTTTGTTTGACAAAATTTTAATTTTTGTTTGTACACTCAGAGAAAAAAGCAGATATAATCAACCAATCAATTATACCTGATTTTCAGTTTGTTATTTACCAACTCGGTAGATCAGGTTAACTGTTTAACCAGATACCTGATTTTAATGTCGTGTTAAATGAACGATGCTTGCAGGTAAAATCTGCTCGACACCATGTTAATTAACATTGCCACAAAATAGAAACCCCGTAAATTTTACCTGCAAATATAGTTAATTTAACACGACTCAATATTCAATGTCTTTTAAATTCAACATGAAAATCTGGTTAATTTAACATGAAAGTCTATAGTTAATTTAACAAGTTTCAATGTATCTAAGTCATGAATATATACGTCTAAGATACGTCTCTTACGCTGCCTATCGCTCAACTCGTTAAGCATTTTTCTGAAAGTACATATAGAAATTTACTCGGCATATACATATTTATTTAAATTTAAAAATAATTTGTGATACTTACTTCAGTTTTGAACTGGAAACCTTTAACACACGGATATTACACTCATCCACTGGGCCAATTCACTACACAAAAAACTGGTGCCAAATATCAGTACCTAAGTTGAAACTCATTGGATCGCTGCTGTGTGTGTTTTAACACTATTATCATGTTAAAATGAACTGGCAGAGTGCTTCTTTAACAGGAGGCTTGGTTAAATTCAAATCGTTTTACTTAAATAAATGGTCTGTGTGTGTGCGTTTCAACACTGGTGTCACGTTAAAATTAACTAGCAGAGTGCTTTTTTAACATGAGGCCATGTAAAATACAGCAGGTAACAATTGTACAAATAACCACATTAAACGTTAATTTAATCTGACATGTGGTAAAACTGAAATTCATAACATACAGTGCTAAAAAAACACAACCTCGGTTAAAATTCTTCTTAAAATTTCTAATTTACAAGAATCTAGAGATAAAATAGCAGATCATCTTCTTAAATCTACCTGAATATGGTAAGAAGGTCCGCCAGGTTGATTTTACACTGAATGTAAGGTTACTAAAATCAGGTAATATCTGTAACTTTATATGGTGCCGTGACATAAGGCCAAGTGACATAAGGCCAAATTTAAAATTTTGGCCTTCAGTCACTTTCCAAAAGCGACTTAATGCCAAGTTTTAAGATTTGGCCTTATGTCGCTTTTACAAAGTGACATAAAGGCCAAATTTGTCTGTGTCTTAAGGCCAAACGTAAAATGTTTTGTAAAAAAACACAGTAATTTTTGGAAAAGAAACTTTGCATACACCCAACCTCGCACCCACCCCAAATCCTATAGTGAGCCCAAGCAGGGGGGTTGCAGGGGGGCAGCATGCCCCCCCGATACATACCTCACTGTGTATTGCGAATTTTTAAATTTCACAAACCTTATAAAACCTCTCCTTTATTTGGTTTGTGAAATAAAAAAATTTTCAAATAAACAGTGAGGTATGGATGGGGGGGCATGCTGCCCCCCTGCAACCCCCTGCTTGGGCTCATGATAGGATTTGGGGTGGGTGCAAATTTGGGTGTATGCCAAATTGGCCTTATGTCACTTTGTAAAAGCGACACGAGGCCAACTCTTAAAATTTGGCTTTATGTCACTTTTGTTAAGTGACATAAGGCCAAATATTTAAATTTGGCCTTGTGTCACTTGGCCTTATGTCACGGCACCACTTTATATGAGATTGTGCACCTCGTGAATTTAACAAGGCCCAGGTTAATTATTTACCTGACGTTTTTCTCTGAGTAACATGAACCAAAATTATACTTTTCTGATGGTATTTGATGCGCTAAGTTCGAATCTGGCCTTAGAATTGATCTAGCACGTCACGTTTTTGAGATATTCGAATCCAAAGATTAAAAAAATGCATTCTGTATGCAAATTTGCGGGGTTATATTTTTTCTCGAGGTAATTTTTTTCGTAAAAAATGTTTATAATCATTCTAAAGTATGAACATTTTACTTCAAAATTCTTTTTGAATCTTTCAAATACCTCCATTCGTCTTCGAGATATCGTTAGTTTTCTTCTTACTACCTAATTCGAAAAATCCAGTCAATTTATGCTCAGGAGGGTTCTTTAGTGAGCAAATTGAAGGATTTCGCAAAGACGTATGGAGGTATTTGAAAGATTCAAAAAGAATTTTGAAGTAAAATGTTCATACTTTAGAATGACCATAAACATTTTTTCGAAAACAATTACCTCGCGAAAAAAATAAACCCCAAATTTGTATAAGAAATTCATTTTTTTTAAATCTTTGGATTCGAATATCTCAAAAACGTGACGTGCTAGATAAATTCCAAGGCCAGATTCGAGCTCAGCGTATCAAAGACCATCAGAAAAGTACATTTAGCTCATGTGACAGACAAGAGCCTTTTTGAGCACAAATTGACTGGACTTATGAAAAATGTATTGAAAAAACAACTATGTTTTCCATTTAATTCTAACCTTGACAGTCCTTCAAACTGTGTCCAAACTTTAATTGTTTTTGATATTTTAGTCAACATGGAAAACCTTTTGTTCTCTCTTGTAACCCTAAATTGTCAGCCATCAATTTTTGTCTACACTTATTTCAGAGGCGTGCGCAAGGGTTGGGGCAAAGAGGATCACTTGTCCCCGTAATTACAATGTATTTCATACATTCATATACAGGGTGTCCCGCACCTGAATGGAATATCTTAGGGTGTGGTTCCTGAGTATATTCTTAGAAAAAAATTGTATAGGGGGAAAGTTGTATCTCCCCTCCCTGAGGCAGGAGGGGGCAGTTTCTGAAAAATTGACTTAAAATGCCAAAAAAAAAACATTAAAAATCAACGAAAACACATCTAATAATGTGCTTTATTTTTTTTTGAAAGCCAATACTCCATTCTTGCATTTGGTTTTCAAATCAAGTTGCTTAAGCGAAAAGTTTTTCAGAAATTTAATTTCAAAGTCAAATTTGTTTAAAAAAATTGTGATTTTTTTTTCTTAAGTCCATATTTTTCAAAATTTTACGTAATAAAGTGCAATTTTGTGTTCAATATTCGTTGCCCTCATTATTTTGTAATCCATTACCGAAAACTAAGTGAAAAAATCTTTCTTAGTTTTTGAGAAATTAAGAAAAAACAAAAGGTACTTTTCCCAAAAAAGTCCGAAAATATTAATTTATTCATGAATTATCCATAATTTAACCCTTTCTCCGGGCTTTTTTGGTAAAAGTACCTTTCATTTTTTCTTAATTTCTCAAAAACTAAGATAGATTTTTACATTTGGTTTTCGGCAATGCACTAAAAATACACGAGGGCAATGAATATTGAAAACAAAAATAGCACTTAATTACGTAAAATTTTGAAAAATATCGACTTAAGAAAAAAAAATCACAATTTTTTTAAACAAAGGAGAATAGGACAAAATGGTCTACAAGACCAATAACAACGAGACATATGTCGTCGGAAAGGTATTTTTAGGTACTACAATAGTTACTATGGGGGCTTACTTCAAATCACTATGTGAAAAAAGTTATTCGCTAAATAGGATTGTGCTCTGGTGCATTCTAGTAGGAATAAAGTATATTTAGTATGAGGAAAATTTATGAAAACCGGTCTAACCAATTACGACAATATATATGTCATTGGAAAGGTATTTCCATTGCCTACAATATCTTTCATATTAGTTCAGTTCAAATCACTGTGTGAAAAAAGTTATTCGTAAACTAATGAAATATTGTGGTTCATTTTAGTGGCAAAAAAAATGTTTTTTTTAGTATGGGCGAAAAGTTTGATGGCAAGGTCAACCAATAACAACGGGACGTATTTCGTTGGAAAGGAAATTTTATGTACTACAAAAGTCAATACGGCAGCTTAGCTCAAATCACTGTGTGAAAAAAGTTATTCGCAAAAATGTTACCCATGCTCCATACGTTTTATCTGTGCTAAAATTCCCTAAAACGGCGAATAACTATTTCCACATAGTGATTTTAAATAAGTTGTTATGGTAACTATTATTGTTCATAAAAATACCTTTTCAACGACATGCATCTTATTAGTACTGGTAAGACCAGTTTGTATACATTTTCTCCACACTTAATGGTACCAAAACAAAACGTTGGTTAACGAATAACTTTTTTCACACAGTGATTGAAATGAGCCGCCATAGTGACTATTGTAGCGCATACAAATACCTTTCCAACGACATACGTCTTGTTGTTATTGGTTCCTAGACCACCTTCCATACATTTTTGCCGATTGTCCTTTGACTTTGAAATTTAATTTCTCAAAAACTATTTGTTTAAACAACTAAATTTAAAAACTAAATGCAAGAATGGAGTATAAGCGTTCAAAAAAACTATAGCACATTATTAGATGTGTTTTCATTGATTTTTAATGTTTTTTTTTGCATTTTAGGTCAATTTTTCAGAAACTGCCTCAGGGAGGGGAGATAAAACTTTCCCCCTATACAATTTTTTTCTTAGAATATACCCAGGAACCCAACCCTAAAATACTTCCACTCATGTGCGGGACACCCTGTATTTAATAATACAATTTTTTATTTAATCATCTAAATTTCTGTACCAAAACTGTTGTTTCAATGAGTTTGCCCCCTTATCAAAATCCTGCGTACCTACTTGACTTTTTGACTTTACTACACAAATGACATATTATTCAGAGTTAACGTTAATTTTAGGACCCCTAAAATATTAAAAAGAAAACTTGCAAACAATTTAAAACTTTTTATTCGCATAAATTCATTAATTTTCTAATGAATTCAGATTGACATCCTTATTTTTCAAATCAAATTTTCTACTATTTTTAAAGAACAAATTCCATGGGCTTAAACATTTTTCTCTTATAACATCCATGTCTAACAATTTTTTCTTAAAATATAACCAATAATCATGCCGTAAAATATTATTGACCAATTACCGGACACCCTCAATGTAGTTAGACTAATACTAAAGCTACTTGTAAGTACATTGGTACATATGTACATACATACCTATGTAATTAATAACAATAAATTTTCTTTAAATAAACAAAACAATTAAAAGTACATGCTTCACTTTCTTTAACCTCTTATGACTCAAATCCACTACGCAGTGTTGTCCACCTCATTGTTGTATTTATAAACTTAGCAGAATAAAATTGTTCGAGTGTATTTTGTTCGTTTGATTTGCGATTTGATTTCTATTACGTATAATTAATTTTAAATGTAAAAATGGACTCTTTTTTGAAAAAATAGAAATTTATGAGATTTTTTCAGTCTTGTGAAACAAAACAATGTGAAAATCGATAAAAAATGTTTAAATCAAACTTGTTTAACTGAACCTTATGACAGCAAATGAAGTTATAAATATCCATTAATGCGTGAACTTGAATAGATTTCGCAACTAAATTACTTCCCAATTCGGAGATGTTGAATTATCATAAATTATCGAGATATAATAAAAAAAAATTTGCAAATAAATTTCAAAACTGATTTACTGTCGTTCTTTTATTTTATTTGACAGTAAAATTAAATACTGACAGCTTGAACCATGATTTAGCGACTATATGGAAACCAAATAAATAAACACAAAGGCGATCTTATTTGCTTTTCCAATTCATGTCATTTTTTATTATCATTTCATTATATTTATATTTTATTTATAATAGAGTTGGAAACTGAACTAAAGGCTTGCTTTCATACGAGTGTAGGTACATGTACATATGTACGTAAAAATTAATACAAATTCGATTTGAACTCGATGAATCTCTCATATGCATCCACATCCCAGCAGTATTCTGAACCTTCAGTTCAAAGTGCATATGAAATCGATATTTTAACTAGCTAAAGCCTAGTTTACAGTTCCCGTGCGCAAAAAAAAATCTATGCAAATATTCTCGCATGTCAAAAATAATTGAGGTGAAATGTAAAATTAATTCTTTGCATGATTGGTTTACAGTTTCATGCAAAAAAAAAAAACAATGCTGTCATGGAATGTCATGCAAAACAATGGACCGGCAATTGATTTGCATGCGAAAAAGAGTGTGGTGAATAAAATATATTTTTTTTTGATGGTCGGTTTATACTTCCGAAAAAAAAAATATATTCACCTCAAGGCATTATTTGTATGCAAATGGTTTTCGCATCCAAAAATAATTATTTTCCATTTTTAGGCCTATAGCTTGTCAATTAAGGGTAAATTAATGACTCAATGGGTGGTTTAGGCCAAAGCAAACGTTTTTCGCCTTGAATATTATTCAACTTGGTGCGCAGAATAGGTGGAAAATCATTTTGAAAATTTTGATTTTTTTTTCGCATCGGAACTGTAAACTATGCTTAAAACAACTGCTTTGACAGTTCGAGGTGAAAAAAAATCCATCTTATTCTTGATTGAATATGATTGTATAGAAAAATCAACTAGTTTTCAAAATATTCTATTTTCAAAAAAAAAAAAATATTTTGAAAATTTTTTTAAAAATGCAAAAATAATTGTTTTGAAAATTTTGTTACAGCAAACTATTTATATTTTTTAGAAGCTTCTTTATTAAAAAAAAATACTAAAATCAGAAAAATATAGTTTGAAGAAAATTGATATTTTAAAAAATGGTTCCTTGGGAGGTGCCATTAATAACCATTTTTTGAAAAAGAATTTCCTAAAAGAAATTTTTTGAATATTTTTAAGAAAAGTTGTGGAGCCGTTTTTGAGAAGAATAAGAATTTGAAAAATTGTATGGCAGGTACCGTTATTTTTAGATTTAAAAAAAATGAAAAAACCTGTGGGCAGAATCACCAAAAACCACTATGTACCAAGTTTTAAGAAAATCGATAGCAAGCCGTTTAGACTGTAGCCCAACAGACAGACAGACAGATGGAAAGACAGACCAACTTTTTTTGTATAGTGTTTATTACAAACAATATCATATTTCTCAAAATAACTCTTTTATATCTTTATTGGGAAGCATGGCATTTGTATTTATAATTCGTTTACTTTCCAATAAAGGTGTGACTATTTTTATTTAATGGTTAAAATTTATATCTTAAGTTAAAAAAATTAAAAAAAATTCATGGGTAATATAGGGCCTATATGGGTTGATTCCGTCCCAACTGTGGTTCTTTGTGTCCAGCGCTTTTTTTGCTATTTAATGTCAAATTTTCGTATATATTTTTGGTTTGAATTGTGTAAATGGCTATTTACTACAATCTACATTGATATCATGACCGAATTTGCTACTTCTTCCACATGACGATCCGAATTCCGCTACCATGCAGATTGCACCATTCAACCTGGACGACGCACAGTGGGGCACCTTGTATGGGAGAGTGGAAAAAATACCCTAAAACCTTAACCACAAAACAGATTTTGATGAAATTTTCAGGCATGATAGCTATTAAGACGAAAAACCAATACAATAAATTTCCGCCCACTGCCACGCCTACTTACCAAAAAAAGTAATTTTTCGTTAAAATTGTTACAAATTTGGATGTTAACTAAACCTTGAACAACTATATTTTTGGAAATTGGACTAGCAAAGTTCTTACAACGCCCATTTTGTGGGCGTTTTTCAATTTTTTTGTATGGAACCAGTCTTACTTCGATAAAATCTGAACTACATACATTATTCATTTCCATTAAATTCTGAGACATAACAAAGAACAGTATAAGGAATTATTACAGAAAATTTCCAGTCACTGACATAACCAACCTTGGGGAGTTCTCGCTCTTTGAATCCTTTTGTGCATTGCTTTCTGAAGAGAAAGTTAGAAAATTAATGAAAATAGAATAAGTGTCTTGCTGAAATCACAGCATTCTTCATAGTCATTAACTATTCCACTATGTCTAGTACACGATACCTCAGCGTCAACATTATTTTTACTTACCAGTTTCACTTGGAATGCACCCTTCAACCAATTACGGAACTTATGACAAGGAATATCACGGTACCTATCGCGAATTGAATTTCAATAAAAAAATGTTTGGTAATCACTAAAAATATATTGAAGCTTTTTTTTGCTTAAATGTCTCTTCTTTTCTAAAATTGAATCCACTAAAACTGAATAAGCTATCGAAATAACACCCGATAGCGTTACTATGTGGAGTAACTAACAAACGCTGAATGAAATTGACAGTTAAGTTGACCTTTGAAATAGTTATTATCAAGTTATTAAGGGTTATTAAGGGTTAACGGTATTTATTATTTTATTTATTTACATACATGTGTATATCGTAATTTTAACTACCAATCACTGTAAAATTTAATTTTGACAGTGAGTTTTAATGGAGAAATATTACTGATTATCATATTACATATTATTATATAGTTGAATAAAAACTACGATGTGACATCGTAACTTTTTAAATTGTTCTTATATAAAACCCTTCATTATTATTTTGACGTTAAATCGTTAAAAATGGATTCTAAATATGTAGTAAAATATAAAACAAAATATTTCATATTTACCAATATTTTAGGACCCCTAGCTTAAGATATCAATATCTTAACTTTTACTTTAATTTTTTAGTTTTAGTGTATGACTTTCCCGCACTTCAAATTGCCCTGAAAATTGAATCCGGACGGTTCCGGATGCGTTCTTTGCTGGAAATTGTTCCTTACACTCTACACTATCCGTCAAAAGCAACGGGACCTTGGCGGCAAATGGCGCTAGTACTTAAAACTTTATGAGACTAAAAATAATCGCTAATTTCGGGTGTTTTCTCTTCAAATATTTCTTATATAATTTTTTCCGCTCAATAAAAGTATTAGTATTACTTATTGGTATATCTTAATCCCATTAATAGAAGAATCATCAAAAAGATTTAAGACTTTACTGTAAACGGATCGTTCGAAAACCACCCCTAATTTTATCTATTTCTCCTCATTTTCAACTTTGGATGATAAACTCCGGGCTTACATATATTTTATCTGCAAACGGTTATCATTTCTTGATTTAACAACTATTTTACTATAAGAAACGAATAATGAAACATAAAAATTGATACTTTTGAAAATTGAATTTTGTCCACGTTTTCCCCACTGTGCGACGCACAGTGGGATGAGAAGCGATTCTAGCGCGCCAAAAGAATTCTTGGGGTAATTATATGGAATAAATACCTAATTTTGATAAGCTTATGTAGTTTTGAGGTCGTTGCAGCCGTTTTTTATATTTTTCCAGGGTGGTGTCAAAAATTAGGGACAAGAAAGTGACAAAAAGAAAATTCTATCAGTGTTCAAAAAAAAGGGTGTCCCTTAATGCAGGATTATTTGAGAAATGATTCTTCGGCGGTTCTAAGAAAATCGTATGAGGTGGGGGGTATGTTTCCCCCTGTTTCTAAAAAAATTACTTGAAATAGACAAACAAATATTAAAAAACAACAGCAACAGTTTGAATGTCATGCTATAGCTGTTTTTAAACAAAAAAAGAATCATATATTTAAAATTCATACTACCTACCTACTTTTGCAATATATGGAAGTAATTTAACAAAAAAAAAGTTTACCCAAAGGCAAAATTGTATTTCGAATGACGCGAGCTCCATGGAATAAAACTTGATGTACACTCGAAGGAAGGTAATACCATGGATACCGAGATACAAATCTTTAAAATGGCAACACTTACTTACACTTACGTATTCTTTCACACTTTAACAGGATTCATAGTTTTTTTTTTAATAATCGATAATCCGGTGGATAAAATTTAATTATTTAATAAATATGTATTATTTTTAAGCAAATTTGAGTGTTCATCAAATAAAACAACCCAAAAAACGCAGAAAACACTCGCGACAACTTATTATAACGGAATACATTACAAACTTTGAGTCACCAGAGAGAGCAGTTTGACTTTCTTGGCTAACGTTATCTTTCATTTAAAGTTAAATAAAATTGTTAGTTGGTGGTAGTTGGTAGCGATTTTTATAGGAGTGTAAGTATACATATTGGACTAGCTTTTGGAAGTATGTATAGGCAAGAGGTTCCATGACGTTCCGGATTTTTGGCAGACTATACAACAAAAAAAAATGATATAAAAATTGTTTAAACAAAATGATTTAAATAACATACAATCAGTGAATTAATTTTATTGGAATTGATGGTTTATAATATTGACACTATTGGTAAACAAGAAAAAAAAAATCTAGCAGATATCCATCCTTAAATAGGATCAATATCGACATTTTAAAAAAAGCAGTAATTTGACTTCATAACTAAGATTATTCATAACCTTCCAAGAAACGAGGAATAAAAAAAAGTGCATGACGTTTTACAAAAACTGGCTCTCGATTTTTTCACGCCCAGGTATTGACAACATTCCCTGAAAAAATTACGCATTTTGGAGACCATTTTTTATACCACTTTTGGCGCGCTAGAATCACTTCTCATCCCACTGTGCGACGTAGGCCAACAACTCCGTCCACCTGATCTCGACGAAGTAAAGATAGCTATATCTAAACTTAAGTCCAATAAAGCCGCTGGAGCTGATGGCCTTGTGGCTGAGCTATTCAAAGCGGCTGGCGATGAATTGGTAAGCAGTATGCACCAGCTCATCTGTAAAATATGGTCGGAGGAAAGCATGCCGGATGAATGGAACCTCAGCATTATTTGCCCGATCCTCAAGAAAGGCGATCCTCTGGACTGCACCAACTACGGAGGCATCAGTCTTCTTAATATCGCCTACAAGATCTTCTCTGCCGTACTTTGTGAACGCCTGAAGCCATTCGTCAACAACCTGATAGGTCCATATCAGTGTGGCCTTAGGCCTGGGAAGTCCACCATCGACCAAATATTCACACTACGGCAGTGGGAGAAAACCCAGGAGTTTCAAATCGATACCCACCACCTTTTCATCGATTTCAAGGCCGCGTATGACAGCATATATAGAGACGAGCTATATAGAACAAAGTCTAATTTTGGCATTACTCCCAAACTCGTCCGTTTGTGCAGGATGACGATGGAGAATGCACGCTTTTCCATCAAGGTCGGCAAAGACCTCACCGACACCTTTGATATCAAAAATGGTTTTAGGCAAGGCGACGCGCTGTCATGCGACTTCTTCAACATCGTTCTTGAAATAATAGTGCAAAACTCTCACGTCAACACTAGAGGCTCAATCTTTCAATAGTCCGTCCAATTACTCGCTTACGCTGACGACATTGACATAATCGGACGAACAAAGCGTGATGTCAGTAGGGCTTTTGTGAGCATTGAGAAGGAAGCCAAGAAGATGGGTCTAACGGTGAATGAAAGCAAAACAAAATACATGCTGTCAACAAGAAAGGACACCCAACACCCACGTCTAAGACAGAACGTCACTATAGACAGCTATAATTTTGAGGTGGTCAGAGACTTTGTCTACCTAGGATCCGCTATAAACTCAACGAACGATGCCACTGCTTAGATCAAACGAAGAATTAATCTGGCCAATCGCTGTTTTTTTGGGCTAAGAAGGCAATTGAGAAGCAAAGCCCTCTCTCGAGCAACTAAACTGTCCCTGTATTAGACGCTTATCTTCCCGGTCCTGATGTATGGTGCAGATGCATGAACACTGCTAACGGTGGATGAGAACGCATTAGGCTGTTGTGAGAGGAAAATTCTCCGGGTGATTTTTGGTCTCGTCTGCATAGATGGGGAATGGAGAAGAAGACACAACAACGAGCTGTATGGGCTGTACAGCGACACCGACCTAGCCACAAAAGTAAAAAGCCAACGACTAAGATGGCAGGGTCACCTAGAGCGAATGGACACCAATGTTCCGGCCCGGAAAGTCTTTTGAATCCAACCCCGTGAGACAACGCAGTAGAGGTGGACAGCGTAAAAGGTGGCGCACGCAAGTGGAAGAGATCCTCAACCAACATGGCGTGCGAAACTGGAGAAAGCTAGCTGGCTGGAAGAAGTTTGTTGGTTGAGGCCCTGGTCCACTGTAGCGCCACCTTAAGTAAGTAAGTAAGTAAGTTCGTATATATATTTTTGGTTTAATTGTGTAAATGGCTATTTACTACAATCTACATTCGATATCCTGACCGAATTTGCTAGGTACTTCTTCCACATGGCTTGGAAAAGTATAGTCAAAATGTCAGTACCGTGGCATGTTCGTTCCTTGTTTTTCCGATTAAATCTACTTTTTTTTTTTAATGAAATACTTCATTGAATAGAAATGTTGTCCTTAGAAAAAACAAAATTATGCAAAAATTAAGTCAAAATACTTATTGCTGAATAAAATAATCATGAAGGAATGTTGTCCGAGGATTTATTTTTATTTTTGAATTCAAAAGATTTCTAGCTGAACTTTGTTTTAGTTTCAAGACGTTTGTATGGTGGTTTTCTATAAGAGGCACTATTTATGTATCGATAACAACAGCCGTTTTATTTTTTTTACGTTGTTGTTCTCTAAGAATGATATGTTTTCATTCGAAGAAAGTGTGTCACAAAATAATTTGTCAGTACCGTTGCAGTATTTTTTAAGCATGTTATAACATGTTTTTGGTTGATTATCAGAATTTTTATTCCTTTTAACCACATAATGTTAAAATTGTCCTGGAAATTATTTTTCTCATTAGCATACAGAAGTTAGGTCACATAAACTGTTTAAATGTCAGTACCGTGGATGCGAGTACCGTGGATGTCAGTACCGTGGCACCGTTAACTTTAATTAAATTATTTTTTGCAATAATATTTACTTTCTACCAATTTTCTTTATTAAAACGGTAGTTATAACTCGAAAAAAAAACCAAACAAAAAATATTCCGTACAATAAAAACTAAGTAATAACCCAGCACAATGAAAAGGGTTGCCATTCTGAAGAATAGACTACAAAAACGAAAAAGTTATACATATTAAAAGAAAATAAGTGAAGTAGAAATGTCAAGAGGTCAAAACATAACAGTTAATCTAGAATCTTAACAAAAATATGGTCATTATCGTCTATTCCAGTCTTAGTACCTACATTTCAAAATATTTTTTGTTCTTTAAAAGTTGTAGCAAAATGCTTTTGCAGATTTGATACTCTGACTAAATGAAGCCACAAAAACGAAACAAAAATTGTTTCTAATAAGGTTTAAATTTTGAAATGTTTTAAAAAAAGAATCACAGTTGGCAGTGTGAACTAAAAGATGATAAAGTTCAAACCACATAATTTTATAAAAAAAACACATTTTTTTTTTTTTTTACATAGGCACATGTAATTCGAAAACGAAGCAAAATTTCGAGATAACGCTGAAAACCTTTTGTAGAGAATTAAACTTACCATGGAATTGCATTATTCAATAGCCTATTGCTTGCGATATATGTATGAAAATATATTGTGTAGGTATGTACTATCTGTATACCAAGCATTCGTAAAAATTCGAATAAGAAATTTTCCTAGAACTTGTTATTACGATGATGGAAAGACGGAAAAAAAAGTTAGCCTCACAATTCTGTCTGTCTGTTTGTCTGACCGTTTAGCTTCAGCCTAAACGCCTGAATGGATTATTTTCAAAGTTGGTACATAGTGTTTTTTGGTCATTCCCCCACACGATTTAAAATTTTTTTTTAGAAGGAAGCAAAAAACGGTAACTGCCATCCCTTTTTTTTTAGCAATTTTACATAATCGTATTTTTCTCAAAAACGGCTCCAAAACTTATCTTTAAAAAAAATCATTAAATTACTTTTAGCAAAGGCTACCTTCAAGGGGGAACCTATTTTTCAAAGCATGGTTATTAATGTGGTACCTTCCAAAGAACCATTTTTTTATTTTCTATTTCCTTCAAAGTTGTATGATTGATTTCAATAATTTTTTTTATAGAGAATCTTCTAAAAATTATGAAACATATTTCGAAAACGATTGTTTTCAAACTCGGTAATAAAGAGTTTTTTTAACACAAAATATTTTAAGAATTTTTTTTTTTACAATTTTGACTGCACATTTCTAATCAATAGATTCCCTGAAAAATGTCTAGAACATGGCTAAATGCGTTATGCCAAACTTGACCTAGCTGCAATTTAAGTTAATTGTTTTCTATTTTATGCAAATATTTTATTAAATTGCCCTTCCCGTCCAAGCGGGGGGACATATTACCCCTCTCCGGCATGATTTTTTTCTTGTCTAGTTCTCAGCTACTTGCTTTGAATTTTTTTGGCAGATCTTACGTGAATTTTCTAGTATACTAAAAAAAAGGGGAAATTCAATTTACCCCTACAGCGACTATAGGGGATGAAAATAACAATCTGAAAAAATTAGAGAATTTTTTTTTCTTCCGGGATGACATTTTTTTAACGACCACCCTAATGTATACATACATCTAGTGCCCCGTTAAAAACTAGATTGTTTTTCCAGGTGGGACACGAACAGCCATTATTGAAAAATCAATTTAAATAGTTAAAATATATAAATAATAATTGTCGACATTTACAAATGATCGGAAAATAAAACATAAATCAAATGACGTGGAGTGTATTTGTGGACCTATAAATATTATACTCGATTCACCAGTTGATTCTGATTGCTGAAAGACCAGAGCATGTACGCGGGGTTTGGTTGCATTAGTAATCCCAATCACACCAAATGAGATAATCCGCTTTTCATACCTCAATCTGACACATGTGACATTGCTACTTCAGTGATTTCTTATCAAGCCGGAGCAGTTATCGTCGCTGTCGTCGCCGTCGTCCAATGAAACAAAATATACATTCAAATTAATGTTGATAGCTTGGCATTATGCAATGCAGAAAATGATGTTTCTTTGATGGGTGGTGGTTCTCATTTCTCAAGGCCGTTTACATACATAAATATGTATGCATGAATGGATGGTTGTATGTATGTATATATCATACATCCAGACAGCAAATGTTTAGATAGCGATGTGGAACAGCGTGACACCCAATTTGATGAGACCGACGACACAGTATGGGGCTGAGTTGTCTGTAAGTGGTGATGTTATGTCATGTACCTCTACATATAGCTTGAAAGCGTTATGGAAGTCGAATATACATTATGTAGATGCAGATGTTAGGGAGATAAATGAGTTTGAGTTTGGGTGTCTTGAGTGTGGAGTTCTTAATTCAATCGCTTTAAATTATCGAGTTGAAGGAGTATAACGTGCACGAGCACATTCATACTCTTAAGTGGAAGCAACAGGTGGCTGGTAGATTTGGCTTCAATCAACTGCAAGACACAAACTAAAGCGTTCGTGGTCTTGATAGAAAGTGCTCTATCAAACCAAAGTATGTGGTGGAAAAATTTAAATTATATGAGACTGGTAATGGTAATACGTAGGTACCTATACATAAGATGAACTTGATTGGAATGTATAGAGGAATTTTCTTACTGTATAATGGGGATGAGGTTTGCTAAATATAAATGAGCAGATTCAATGGAATTGAGATGTGCTGAGCGTTTAATTGATTAATTTATTTGAACATTAAAATCAACTAAAGTACCTATCACTTGAGCCATGTTGAGTTTCGACAAAGTACTGTGCTTTTTGGTGTCTACTTGAGATCATACAATGGCATTTGAAGTATATATGTATAATAGAAAAGATTTAAAATTTGATTGTACCTATAATACATTTCTGTAATCGTGTTTGGTTTGTACATGATAACTTCAAAAATTTATTTGCGTCTTCACGTCCACTTTTACGTCGAGCTAGATCCAAAACGCGTTAATCAATTTTATTCAAAGTGAGAACATAATGTTTATAAATATTTCAGAAAATCGATTCACGCGGTTGGAAGCTTGAATTGATTTTTGGAGTTATCATGACGCTTGTACCAAACACCACAGATTTATACGAAAATATGATGCTAAAATGTAAATAAAAAAAAAGACATAAAATTAGTAATTACTGTAGCTCCCCAAAAAGATATGTATTTGTCCTCAAGGAAGTATATATCCTATAAAAGCAGTAGCTACCTATTACTTAAAATAAAATAATTGTACCAGATAATTTGTTAATTTTAAAATGTGTGTGCTGGCTATGTTCATCAATTGCCTTTTAAACGACTCCTTCATTTGACCTTATGTAGGTTATTAGGGTCAAACTTTTCATCAACTATCCAAAAAACCAGGAAGATGCCTCGCATATGTTGGTAGATTTATTACGCTGGACACCAGCTATGCCACTCCAAGTGAAGTAGACTCATTTGGAGATCCTAATGAAGCTGCATCCCAGAAAATATCATCGTCATAATCTATCTCTTTATTATCAAAACGTAGTTGGTTTAAGGACCAAACTTAATCAGGTATTCTTAGCTTTTTCCGCTGAACTATATGACATTATTGTATTAAATGAAACTTGGTTAACGAAAGATTTTTTATCTTCTCAGATTTGTTCTTCATCCTCTTATTCATTATTTAGAAAAGATAGATGTTCTCAGATAACTGGATTGGAAAGAGGTGGTGGTGTTCTGATTGCGGTTCGATCAGGCTTACCTTGTAGGCTTATTGAGCTCGTATCTGACTCCATTGCCAGTAACTCCAATTTTGAAATCGATCAATTAATCGTTAAAGTAACATTGAATGATAAGAGTGTACTCTATGTTATAATAAGCAGTTATATTCCACCTAGAAGTTCTGTAGATTAATATAGTGTGCATTTAAAAAATTGCCTAGCTATAATTGATAATCTGTCTTCTTCAGAGCATGTATTGTATGCTGGTGATTTTAATGTAGGTGACATAAAATGGACTTTTGATCCGGATGAAAAATTGTTAATGACTTTTTATATTACAAATAAGATTGAAGCACTGGTGGCTGATTTTTTCTGATGATTTTTTGTCCAGAGTAATTCCTTTTGTAATGATTTAGATTGTATATTAGATCTTATTTTTGTAGAAAAATAATTTAACGTATCTGTTGAAAAATCTCAGTTTCCAATGTTTCAGAACTCTATTCATCACTGCGCCTTAGATGCCGATCTCACGTTCTATAGTAAAATAAAGCCTATAAAAGGTACAAATCTTTTACTTAAACTTTGAACGCGAGTTTGATTTCCTTAATCGATTTCTGTACCAAAACTATATTTTAACAACTGAGTCAAAGATTAAAACTGATAGTGCTCACTTCTGGAAATTTATTAATTCAAAGCGAAAATCTACTTAGATACATCAACAAGCGATATCTCAGTCATCTGTAGTTTGTTCGCTAGGTACTTCAAATCAGTTTACACTCATGAACAGCCTTCTTATAGTATAAATGCTTTGCCTGAAAGATTCAACTTGGGATTTCTTCGGGTTAATGAATCCAAAATCTTGAAAGCATTGGTGGAAATCGATCCATCGAAGTCAGCTGGACCTGATGGATTTTCACCATTGTTTTTAAAAAAAGCTGCTATCTCTTTAGCTAAACCATTATCCGTTTTATTTAATCTTTCACTCGATACTGGTCATTTTTTGAAGGAATGGAAAGTTTCATGCTTAACCCTTATCTTTAAAGCTGGATTAAAACAAGATATTGTAAACTCCAGACCGATTTGCAAGATTTCAACTATACCAAAGATTTTTCAAAAAATAATTTGCGAAAAAATGTACTTTGTCGTAAGGGAACATACATATCTATCTTCCAACATGGGTTTGTATCTGATAGATCAACTGCTACGAATTTTTCCATTTTCGTCAACCACGTAGTATCAGGTTTTGAGAATAATCTTCAAACGGATATTATTTTCACGGATATTGCGAAAGCATTTGACAGAGTTAGCCACAAGATTTTACTTCAGAAACTGCGGCTTTTCTAGGTACCTTCATTCAAATTTGCTTTCTTGGATTGAATCTTACCTATCGGATCGGGTCCAAATTGTTAAAATTGACAGTTATTTTTCTGAGTCTATTCATGTACCATCTGAAGTTCCTCAGGGTAGCCACATAGGACCATTGTTATTTCTTTTATTTACCGGAGATATTTAATCACTCACAATGTCTTCTGTACGCCGATGACTTAAAGCTTTACAGAAAAATTAACTCAATTCAAGACTGCTTACTTCTTCAAGGTGATCTTTTAAGGCTTTCGCGTTGGTGTGTGTGGAATTATTTGCACTTAAATGTTGCTAAATGTCAAGCACTTACCTGTTTAATTAAACATAACCTTATTTTTCACACCTATAGGTTTTCTGATTTTCCTTTAGAAAGAGTGTCATAAAAGAAAGATCTAGGCGTTATTATTGATCAAAAGTTAACTTTAAATCCTCATATGGATCTAATTATCAACAAAGCTAACTCGATGTTGGGCTTGTTAAAAGAAATGCCCGTGAGTTTTCTGACATCTTTACATTAAAAACCCTGTATTTTTCATTAGTAAGGTCTATTCTGGAGTACTGTTCCGTAATCTAGAACCCTTTTTATATAACAGCCGCTGAAAGAATTGAGAGGGTGCAACAAAACTTTACAAAGTACCTATGTTATCTTTAAACTTAACTGGGAATGGTACGGTGAATTTCCCTGTTACAAAGCTAGGTGTTTGGTGTTTGGTATTAACACTCTTTCACTCCGCCGGAAATATTTGTCTATTATGTTTATTCGTGACATACTTTCTTTTCGAATAAAGTGTTCATTTTGATTAGAAAGATTGGGCACAAGAAACACTCGGGGTAACATCTTATTCCATCTAAATTTTCATCGGACTAATTATGGTTCCAATGAACCGATTTCACGTTGCATCAAGGAAGCAAACTCTGTCTGTTCGCATATTGATATATTGTATACATAACTCTTCAAGGGAAACCTTTAAGATTAATTTGTTATATATTTTAGCTAATAATTTTTAATATCAACTACCTATTTATTTTCCATGTATTATTTACAAAAAACTAAGTAATAAATATACATAGTATTTGAATATTGTTATCATAGTCTATAGGAGTTATTCTGTTTGACCAAAGTAAATAAGTAAACAATTACTCAGTGCTACGCCCCCACAAACAAAGCGACCGAGGAAGGCAAAACCACGTTCTACACTCATCTTAACTCGGCTAACAGGAGTGTTCTGAGAACCAACATCATATATGTCATGGGAGACCTCAATGTCCAATGTCCGGATCAGACAATTGCGGCTTAGAACGCGTTATGGGAAAAAATGGCTTTTGAAACGCGAATCGTCTGGCTAGGTGGGACTGTATTTAAGCATAATACGTGCAATAAAATCATCCGGATGGTCAAACTGAATACCAAATTGACCATATTCTGATTCAGCAGCGATGGAAGAAGTCAATGTGTGATGTTCGAAGTATAAGAAATGCGGATGTATGAAGCGATCACCATTTGGTTCTGATGAGTCTCAAACTACGAACTGCTGCCGTACAAAGACAAGTGCAGGATGCAGCAAGGATTTGCTAACCATCCAGAAAAGCTCGTGAAATTATCTGCCGTCGCATTGTTGAACAAACCAGTTATATGCTAACTGTTTGGTTATGAGTGATCTTAAGAATTTAAAAACCCACATGGACTAATCTAGTGGCTTTGAATAAATTATGGTTTCCCTTTGGAGACTCAGAAATGGCTTGGCCAGTAGACATACTCTTGCTCGAACAATCATTGCTGGCATTGGTGGAACAGCTATGTACTTAACAAGGTTTGTCTAGGACTTGTTCTTCCTATTTCCAAGATAGGATGTGAAGCCACTTTGGATTACAAAGTAACTGTCATCATACAAATTACATAAAACAACAACTATACTTACAGAACTACTGATGGTTGCTTTTGCTAATAATTCGGAAGACATAATCAATTGAAGTATCTTCGGAAGATTCCATCACCGATGGTAAAATACGCCGATGACCAAACCATGGCCATGGAAATAATTTGCCTATTCCACGTTGAGAACATAGTGGTAGTTATCCATGTGGCAAGAGACCAGATTCCAAGCAACTAAGAAATGCCTGCATATGACCACCTACGGGAAAATGAATTGGAGGTCGCTGTACTCCATCTTGGCCTACAAGAATTATCGTACCACCAGTATCTTCAACTCGATTCTGGTGGCAATTAACCTAGACAATATTATCGACATTTATATTAAGTGAATAAGGACCTTTTGTCAGTACCTTGTGATTCGTTGTAGCCATTCGTTAAAAATTGAACATTTTGATGGTAACTTATTCAGGCATTGGTTCATCTATTTCTTTCTGAAAGAAAAAATTTACAGATTTCACTCCTTGAGTAACGATGGGGACATTGAAAATGACTTGCTAATGCTAGATAAATCCTTAATCTTTATAATTTATACAATCTTTTTTCTCTTTTAAATTTTATCTTTACCAATTTATACATACATATCAATTTAGTTCATCTTTTTTATGAAGACCAATCCAAACATTATATTGAACTAAGAAAACTAAAAATTTGTTAAACAAACTTTATTCGCACTTCCATCTTTACTTGCGCTTAGTTACACCAAATTGTTTTTTTTTCTTCAGCTTTAAAAATAATTAAGGAAGGATAATTTTTAAGCCGTTAATCCAACAAAAATCGGAACTCTTAATTGCTTAATACCTACATACATTTAATTTTCCCTCCGTTTTATTTTCAACCAAATTTTGATTCTTCCCTAAGCGCAAAATGATAATAGCATATGTATAACTACTTTTTTTTCCTATTTCGTCCTGTATTCGTTTTTCGTTTTCCAAAATCACGTTTTTTGTAACACTAAATAAAATTATATTTTCCAAAAAACAAATATTTAATGTTGGTAGTTGTTAACTCTCCCCAAAATTTGTCTTCTCTTATTCCCACTGTAGTTTTTTTTATTTTGTTTCATTTTCAAATATAAAAAAGAGGTGTTTTCTTTTTGTTATTTTATTGACCCACATAAATTATTTTCCCGCTTGTCTTCTAATCTTATATTTTTCATTTACTTCGTGCGGTACCTTACTTTTTTCTTTTTGATTTAGCTTTGTGGTAGCACCAAACAAAAATTAAAAATTTCTACACCTATTGCTTGTTTATTTCAGTCTGTATTTGAATAGATTTTTCCTTACTCGTGTAACTGTTTAATTGTGGTAGGCAACGCTAACTTATATTTGATTTTCCCTCAAATATATGCCTACAAACGAATTTTCAACGCTGCTGTTTGGTACGTGTCAGAAAAATTCTATTTTTCTTATGCCCTTTGTAGTTTTTTTTTTTAATTTTGGGGTTTATTACGAGTCTTTTCGAAAAAATTCGGCAAGACAAAAGTCAACCAAAAATTCTTGATGGACTTAAAATTTCTATCAAATAGGAAAATATTTACTAATACAAATTAGCAATAACGATAAATCGACTTTTAGTCTAATCAACCAGTCTGTTTTGAAGACACTCTTGCAATACGGTCCTTTATTGCATTTTCAAAAAGAGGCTGGTTGTGACCCACACTAGTAACTTCCAATTTGTGGTGCCCGGAAGCTAGAGGTCCAATGTTATTTTTTTGTATTCAACAATTTTTGGTATAGTTTTTGTATTTTTTTTTTTTTTTTGCATTAAAAAAAAAAACAGTTTGTTGAATTATTATACAAAACCTACCGATTGTCAATTATAATCTAGTACATACATAATTATATAGAAGCCCGAAACCAATATGATTATTTGTTCCTAACATATTCGAGACTAAAAACAATTCAACATTTTTTGGTAAGGTTTTTTGTAGTTTTTTTGCTTAAAAAACTGGTTATGGGATATTTTTACAAAT
Organism: Dasysyrphus tricinctus; assembly: GCA_963921185.1. Taxonomy (NCBI): domain Eukaryota; kingdom Metazoa; phylum Arthropoda; class Insecta; order Diptera; family Syrphidae; genus Dasysyrphus; species Dasysyrphus tricinctus. The sequence continues at coordinate 131,268,495 of OY992532.1, read as the reverse complement.
CCTTATTTATAGAAAAAAAATACCCAAAAGCTAATATCATTGTTTGTTCTCAAGATATTTGGGACGAACAAAAATTTTCTACAATTTTGTTAAGTTTCTTGTAGTTTTTTCGATAAAAATAATCATTTGTTGAATATTTTTACAAATTTTATCAATCATTTATTATAAACTCATTTAAAGAATAAAATTAGCCTGAAGTCAATATCATTGTTTGTTCTCAAAATATTTGAGATGAACAAATATTTTCCACAATTTTTGGTGAAGTACCTATCTTGTAGTTCTTTTTCACTAAAAAAAAAACTTTTTGTTGAATTTTTTTATAAATCCTATCAATTATCAATTCTAAGCTAGTGTGTGGACTTAAATTAACCCGATGTCATGTCATTATCTGTTCTCAAGATTTTTGAGGCAAAAACCAATTTTTTAATAATTAGTGTGTAGAATTGCTTGCAGTTTTTCGCTTAAAAAAAACTATTAATTCAATATTTTTTAAAATTTTATCAATTTGTATCTATAAACTAGCGTATAAAATAAAATAACCTCGAAGCCAATATCATTGTTTGTTGTCAAGATATTCGAGCTAAACAACTTTTTTCAACAATTTTCATCTACATTTTTTTATTAAAAAAAAACTATAAGTTGATATACTTCTATATTTTAATCAATTCCTTATTACGTCAATTTGCGTAGAATAAAATTAACCTGAAGTCGATTTGTTCTCGAGATATCTGAGACTAAGGAAATTTGAACTGCTTCTTGAATTTATTGAAAGGTCCTTTCTGCTTGTAATGAAACTACTGTGTATACAATAAAATCCATCCGAAGTCGATATCTTAATTCGTCCTTGAGTTACGGTGAACAAAAAAAGCGAAGGAACGTACGAACACACACAGACATCTCTCTACAAAAATGGAATCCGATTCTAGGGAGCGAAACGTGAAGATATGTTAAAATTTTTATTTTGACAAATCGGACCATTTACAATAACTTCCAATGGGAAGTTAAAAAATTATAACTTTTTATGTTTTAGTTTTGTGATTTTATTGACCTATATTTGTATTCCCACTTGTAGGTATTCTTATTTCATATTTTTCATTTTCTTCGTTAATCCATCTAATCATAGCTAAACAAAACACAAAAGTAAAATAATAAACAAACAAAAAACCCCCAACAAATATCCTAACGAACCTAAACCTACCTGCAAACTAAAATCCCACATGCATTCTATCCTACTTACCTTTCACTTTCACGCACATCGCATTCTATACTATTAATAAAAATATATCGGCAAGCAGCGCAAACGAACCTTCCCACTCCAAGGCATCTTTGCAACTGAAGACTGAACCACTGAACACTGAAATGAACAGTCTTTCATAATAAACTACTAGACAGATATCAGGGATGAAATCGTGTTTCAGCAATGTATCAAAATATAAAAGGAAAGTGTATCGAATTGTACTTTTTGAATTGATTTGATAATATTTTGTCCACATTTGCTGTTGTATGAACGTATGTAATGTTTCTATATCCAATTAATTAAAAAACTTAGCTGTTTATGTTAATTAACATATAAGGTACATACTTACATATGCGAAACTTTTATAACAAAACTGTAGGAATTTGTTGCAATACCCTTCAACTTTGCGAGATTTAAGTTTGATAAATTTAATGTTTTCGATTTTTAATTGCGAGATTGTTGAAACCGGTATTTTGTAGATGCCATTTTCTCGAACAAACTGTATTAATCATTTTTATTTCTTCTGTTATATCGTTGTCAGCCTCGGTTCACAGTATACATTTTGTGAGGCAGATGATTTTCTTTTTAATTTACTTTATCTTTTTCGTTGAATGCAAAAGTGGAGTACTTTAGCAAAGTGGAGTGTATCGAAAAAAGTACAATCTTATCGACTTTTGCAACCCTGGCAGAGATAGAAAGAAATCTTCAATGAACTATGGGACTATATTTTTGTGCTCTGTTTATTTGGGCTGTTTGTCCGCACAATAACTTGCAAATCGACGACGATGAATTTTAGGAATATTGATTAAAGATTTAGTACCACTTTTTAATTAATTGTATTTTCGATTTGTGAAGCTTATATAGAACGTACAGCAACGTATGATATATCAAAATAATTTTCAATTATTCAAGCTGCTAATAAAACAAAAACTAATTGTCTAGGTGCACAGATTAAAGAGTTAGTAGGTGATATGTAAATGAACAGAAATATGTTATTATCTCGGCTTAGGTACGATTAAAAAAATCAAATTTTACATGTTATATGTGAATCTATATAATCTATCTCCGGTATGAATTTGAGATTTTTAAATGCAACCATTTACAAGATAAAAAATAATAACTGCGAAAAATCGATCAACAAAAATTATATAAAATATATAAAATATAAAAAAATACTAGGTATCAAAATTTCCTGAAACGAAACAATTTGTTATTTATTATCTTTCTTAAACTATACAATTTAGTACAATCAGCCTTAACTCTGATGTGTAGCATTTGTGAGCCATCTATTTTAGAACTTTGAACTTACAACCAATAATATCTCACTTTGTAGATTTTTTGGAATTGCAAAATATATGTACAAAATTGTTATATTAAACTTAACCATCGATAAACAAAAAAAAAATATTACTCTGGCACTTCTCATTTGTTTTCTTTTTTTGTTCGACCATTTCACATAAAACCATATTTTAAAAAACGTCATATTGCACCTCTACATTATTTTCCTATCATAAACATTTTCAAAAAATTTCCAACGCTTAGATTTAGTTTTAGAAGCACAATGCACTGCTGAGTGCTGACTGCACTAGCTCTTGCATTTTATAATTATAGTAATATGTATAGTTAAAACTTATATTGTTCATTTTAGAAACACCAACCAAAAATTCAACCGTACCCTCCCTATCCGCCTGCAATCATCTTCTATACATATTTGTTCATTCCAAAATGAATGGTAACACCACCAAAAATTCGATCTTATCCCCCATATACGCCAGCGTTCATCTCATATTACCATTGTTCAATTTATTCATTTTAGTAACACCACCAAAAATTCGATCTTATCCCCCTTATACGCCATCGTTCATCTCATATACACACTTGTTCACTTTATTCATTTTAGTAACACCATAATTTACTCAAAACGACCCTATAAACATTTTCAATGTTAAAATACATAAAAGTAAGATTCGCAAAGAGAAAAAAAGGTCTACAATTCAATAACAATTACAAAAAATTACGTATACGCCCGAGTGTATCTAAAACTCTTCTGCATTTATTCAAAATAAAATGCATGCGTGGATGTTACAAACTTGCTTTTATAGTTAAAGGCTATAATATGACTAAGCAACTTCGAAATTTTGTAAAGGTCATTTAACTCAACCCGACACAGTTAAAGGCCATCAGTTGTACAAATATTTAGCTCGTGTTTCAGCAATTTTAACTCACCAACTTCAGAGAATGGACTGAAGTTCAACGATAGTTCAGGCATCAAATTTAACGACTGTAATGTATACTTGTACCTTGAACCATCGTTGAACCTCAGTAATTCCGCCGAAATCAAACGATAAAAATATTTGAACCACGGATCAAATTTTGAACAACGTTTTTACAACGGGTCCTAAGAGAATATGTATATATGAACCATTGAAAAGCATGAGGCAATTTTCTTTGAAAAAGTCAACTCTTATTTCCGCTGTAGATACGAAAAATTCTATGCAAAAACAAGAAGCAAAAATGTTTTCCGAAACGCCTTAGACATTAAATAAACGAAGTTACATTTTCGAAAAAAATTGATGAGACCAGGGGCTTATTTCATAAAACTACAAGACTAGTAATTATTTGTGAATTATAGTCTGGGAAGCGATCCGACTCGTAGCAACAACCTACAAAAGTCTGTCCGCCCATCAGGAAAGAATAGAGGACAGCCTTAGCTTCCATTCGATATACAATTTATAGAAGTTCCTTATGTGAAAAGGTACCCTTAGTCAAAAAACTCATCAGTCATCACTAATCAGTTTCCAACTTATCAATCTTAGTAAATCTTGAAAAGTGTAAGGCTGGCCATACACACGACCTAGCCACGCGACTAATTTGGTACGGTTGGATTTGAGGTCAAATGAAACGAAAGCTTCAAAATATTCTTTTTTTTTCTTGAATAACCTCAGCATTCAAGAAAAATTTGTTTCCACCGAGCCATTTCTTCAAATCGGGAAATAAGAAATAGTCACAGGGTGCTAGAACCGGAGAATAAGTTGGATGGGGGAGTAACTCGTACCTTGAATCATGCAATTTTACCATCGCGAGTGCCGACTTGTGCGCAGGAGCGTTGTCTTGATGAAAAAGAACTTTTTTCCTCACCAAAAACGGTCTTTTTCCCCTTAAATCAGTGTCGAGTCGCTCCAACCGGTCAGCATAATAAGCACCTACATAAGAAGGTTTTATAATACAAATTCTATATACTACTGAAATAAATCAGCCAAGTAGAAGACGTGATATATGTCACTGATGAGTTCAAGTGAGTAAGCCGAACGAAACGCCAATTTGTAGGACTAAAGGCCATAAAAAGCTATTTTGAATCAATAATTCAACAAGTCCAATCCTTAATGCTAAGTCTTCTACTTGGCTGATTTATTTCAGTAGTATATAGAATTTGTATTATAAAACCTTCTTATGTAGAAACTATGCCTGGCCCCGGGCAAAAAAAAAACTTCCAGCTTAATGATTAGGAATTCTAATCTTGTTGGATATAGTTTACAGTGGATTTTCGTGGAAAAATTCATGTAAGTTGAACTGAACTTCAAACAAATTGCGTCCGACAAAGCCCTCACTATGTCACTGATGAGTTCAAGTGAGTAAGCCGAACGAAACGCCAATTTGTAGGACTAAAGGCCATAAAAAGCTATTTTGAATCAATAATTCAACAAGTCCAATCCTTAATGCTAAGTCTTCTACTTGGCTGATTTATTTCAGTAGTATATAGAATTTGTATTATAAAACCTTCTTATGTAGAAACTATGCCTGGCCCCGGGCAAAAAAAAAACTTCCAGCTTAATGATTAGGAATTCTAATCTTGTTGGATATAGTTTACAGTGGATTTTCGTGGAAAAATTCATGTAAGTTGAACTGAACTTCAAACAAATTGCGTCCGACAAAGCCCTCACTATGTCACTGATGAGTTCAAGTGAGTAAGCCGAACGAAACGCCAATTTGTAGGACTAAAGGCCATAAAAAGCTATTTTGAATCAATAATTCAACAAGTCCAATCCTTAATGCTAAGTCTTCTACTTGGCTGATTTATTTCAGTAGTATATAGAATTTGTATTATAAAACCTTCTTATGTAGAAACTATGCCTGGCCCCGGGCAAAAAAAAAACTTCCAGCTTAATGATTAGGAATTCTAATCTTGTTGGATATAGTTTACAGTGGATTTTCGTTGAAAAATTCATGTAAGTTGAACTGAACTTCAAACAAATTGCGTCTGACAAAGCCCTCACTATGTCACTGATGAGTTCAAGTGAGTAAGCCGAACGAAACGCCAATTTGTAGGACTAAAGGCCATAAAAAGCTATTTTGAATCCATAATAAGCACCGGTAATCGTCTTTCCTTTCAAAAGGTAATCGATATGGATGACACCTTGCGCATCCCAAAAAACTGTCGCTATCACCCTGTTTGCCAATAATCCTGCTTTGCCTTTATTTGGCTTGGATTCAGCTGTAGAAGTCCACTATTTAGGCTGTTCTTTTGTCTCTGGTGTTTGGTGATGAATCCATGTTTCATCCACAATCACAACTCGGCGCAAAAACTCACTTGGGTTCCGGTTGAAGAAAGCCGAACACTCGTTTAAACGGTTTCGTTTATTATCGATTGAGAGCAAACGCGGCCGCCATCTTGCGGAAAGCTTTCTCATATCTAAATATTTGTGCAAAATTGTAATTACCGGGCCGTCTGACAAGCCTGTAGATTCCTCGAGCTCCCTCACTTTCACTCGCCGATCGTCCATTATTAGACCGTGTATTTTATCAACCATGTCCGGTGTGGCAACTTCAATCTGGCGACCAGAGCGTTCTGCGTCATTTGTGCTAGAGTGTCCGCAGCAAAATTGGGTAGACCAATTGTGGATTGTTCCGAAAGATGGGGAAGAGTCCCCATAATCTTTTTGGAGCGTTTGTTTTGTTTCCGTAGTGGATTCTTGCGCAAAAAATAGTATTTTATCAGCACGCGAAACTCGGATTTTCCATTTTTTTATAAACTTTTCGACTGTTTCTGACTAAAACCCGTATAGTCCAATCATATTGTATTTTAACCATGCAAATTGTGGGGTAGTTCTGATTTCTTTGCTCCTTTATGTTTTTGGGGGTGCTGAATCCGAATCTGAGGTTTGCCAACAAAATTTCCTGACGCAACATGAAAAAAAAAATCCAAAAAATGATGCCAAAATGCATTTTTTGGGAGTTTTTCACTAATGGGTCGAAAACTACCAACTATTCGAAAAATACATTGAAGTACCATTGAAAGTATACACAATTTCCAATAAATCTCTATTTAAGGTTTTTTTTTTCTGCGGCAACCCATTTGGACTCAAGCGCTAGTCGAAAATTGACGTATTTTTACTGTTTTCAAAAATCCACTCGAAGGCAAAGAAAGAAATTACTTTGTATGACAAAATTTGAATTTTTGTATGTAACATGAACCAAGATATACTTTTCTGAGGGTCTTTGATGCGTTGAGTTCGAATCTGGCCTTTAATGTAATTTTCGAATAGTTGGTAGTTTTCGAGCCATTAGTGAAAAACTCCAAAAAATGCATTTTTGTATAATTTTTTGGATTTTTTTCCACGTTGCGTCACGAAATTTTGTTGGCAAACCTCAGATTCGGATTCAGCACCCCCGAAAACATAGAGCAAAGAGCCTTTTTGAGCACAAATTAACTGGACTACTATAAAAACAAAACTATTTGATCGATCTAAATAAAAATTTCAGGGCATTCATTTGAAATATCCTTTATGACAACCTGATTTTTGGATTTGAGATTGCAAGGTGATAAGTGTACATTTTCAGGGACTTATTGACCCGCCCTCGTACATACAAGATAAAAACCCTTTTAATTTTTGTTTTGTTTTTTGGCTTTCTTAAGTGAAAGTATCAAATATTTAAAAGCATTTAGCTACAATTTTAAAAAACAAAACAAACACCAAAATTTACTAAAACACGAATAGACGGTACTGACATTTTTTTCTTTTTGTGTTTGAAATTTGTTCTCTCTCTTTTTGACAATATTTTTGTTGATATTCTAGATGACCTGCTATAATTGAACTCTTAAATGTTCTGCTTCGATTTTTTCTTTTAAAAAATATTTTTTTTTAAGTGATTCAGCCAGTCAGTCAGTTGCGGTTTTCGTGATTTTTGAAGTTCTATATCTCAGGAACTACTAATTCTACAGAGATAAAATTAAGTGAGCTGTCTAGCTCAGCAAATACTGTGAATTTGAAGTTTCTGACTTAATTGGTACTGAAGTTAGAAGTTCCTGTAAAAAGGGTTTAGTGCTGCGAATTTGGCTGGGCACTACAATGCCCTTTCATAATCTTTCTAGCCTGCAGAAGTTTGATACGATATGAGCAATTCAATACTAGCTTTATAAAAAAAGAGCCTAACATTACTATGTTTCGTCATGGCAGCCGTCGATCAGTTCGTAAGTGCGTCCACTGTACATTGAACTAGTGCCTAAACGGGTGAATTGATTTGTTTCGAGTCAACAAAGTTCAAATCCAACAAATGTAGTAATATTTTTTGTTTTGAATATTTGCACTAAAAATCGTATTTTCATCATTTTCCTAACAATTTCTGCAGTGTTTAAGATCTACACTTGATATAAATCATTTCACTTAAACTAACTGAAATTCGATAACATACCGTTAACAAATATTTGTTTATATCATGAAATCTAATTCTACAAAAACACGTACATACATACAACAAATGACAAACACAAAAGAAAATATAATTTTTCAAAGAATTGTTTTCAATCTTTTACATGATAGTGGAGGAAGTTATGTGAAGATAAGAAAATTTTTACTAAGCAAAACTACTAGCAAAAATGTTTGCTGAAAGTCATCGGTTAAGAAAAGATAAAAGCAATTATTTAAATCTGAAATTTGACAGTGTCTATCTCACGCACGAACAAAAATCTGATCGCTTTCTATTTCTAACAAAAAATCGATCCAAGGATAAACAATCATTCGCTTTTATTTCAACTAACTAACAAAAAACATTCCGTCCCAAAGAAAACATTTACATTTTTGCTTTTACTGGAATGACAAAAAAAAAACCAAAACGAAATTCATTCCTTCATTAAAATAAAGAATATTTGAATATTCCTAGAATCCGCTTCTGAGTGAGTGTCAACAAAAAGCCTTTGTTTAAATTTATTTCCCTCGATGAGAAATTGCTGTGCATACAGAATCCTTCTTAACTTAAGAGTCATCTCTTCCGTTAAGTCAAAGAAAAAAAGAATTGAAAGTTCTCTTCAAAACAACAACAGCAACAGCAACAAAAAAGGGAAGAAATAACAAGGAACACTTCCAAGGAGCAATTAGGTTTTATAATGAAGAAAAATCCCCAACTCTTTCCTGGTAGGTATCCTTGCCTTGTTTGATGGCATACCTTTACTTTTCTCTGTGTGGTCGTAGGTATACGCGTGTATAGTAGTTTCTCTATATATATACTAGAAGGGTAATAATGCTAAACACACTTAAGTGTTCCACACTGCTCGTTTTGCATAAAAACCCCTTACATATTCTATAGTATTGCACATTAAAGCAGTCGAAAACTAAGGGCAGGGAAACGAACGCGGAGTTGGAGGTAGGCGCACTTAGTGTGTCTATACACTGCTTTGTTGCCGTTATTTGTCCTCGTCTGTACGGATTTCCGGGTCAATTATTCTGATATTCTGTCATATTTTTAGCTGTTGAAGTTCTAATTTTAAGTTATGCTATAGAGATGTTAATTTTAACATAATTTTATGTGAGTCTTCTACTTAATAGGTCTGTTCCTTCACTTTGAATTACTGTGATTTCTTTACATTTCTGGTGAATTTTAGTACAAAGTTCTGTCAAAGTTCATATGAACGAATAATTGACAGATGTATGGACTAAAGAATCAGATCACAGAAACACAGAGTAAGTCCCCTTTCACACGAAGAAAACAAGTGATGGCTGGAGATTTTTTGACGTTTTCTCTTAATTTCCTTAAAAATCTTTCGTACCTTTCACACAAGGAAACAAAATCTGTAGGCAATTTTTGAAATTTTCTTTGAAAGTCTATTGGTTGAACGCACCTTAAACTAGGTGTGTAGAGAAATGTCAAAAAAATCTCTTCAAATTCTTGACCGGGGAGACTTTGTTCAGCCTTTACCTCCCTGCCCTTCTCATCATGGAACTGATAGTTGCTAGCGACTCACTTTGCTCGTGGGAAAGAAAAGGGGACTTAGGGATCAGACCTAATATGATGGATCATTTCAAATGCGATTGGAACGCTTAAATTCGAACGGATTACTAGCCTTTGAACTTGCCTTTGATTATGTTAGCTTTGACGTCTGTCATGAGTTTTTTCATCGTTAACCTAGTTCCATTGCGCAGTCTCGATGGGTTCAAATTGCCTAAGCATTATGACGTCAGAGCCGACTTTGAGTTGCAAAATTTTTGGTACAAGACCGGGCCTATCCAACGAATTCGAAAATTCAACTGTTGCTTTGGCGTTATTTGTAACGGAATCAACCGAATATTGAAATTCAAATCATCGACGTCTTTATTTTGCGTAGCTTTTATCGCGTGTTCACTCATTCGTGGTTCAAATAATTGCGACCAATGTTCGAGGAAACTTTGCTAAAGACTTCTTCCTTCGATGATTTGAATTCACAAAAAAAGTTGCAGTATCAAAACCAGAATTCGGCAATTTCCAATTATTGTCAACTGTTATTTTGGAGAAATGATCGACTGATAGAGTAAAATCACTGCTCCTCCAAAGCATCTCGTATTTTTCTGCAAACTTTTAATTTTTCGATCAAGCACCTTCAATGCTTGCTTGTGTGCCATTGTGCATTCATCCCAGATGATAATTTTGCAAGTTTTCAACACCTGTACCATAGCAGTGTTTCTTAAAATGTTGCATAATAGGTAGTTCGTCATTCAACTGAAGATTCAATTGCAAGTTCAACGCTAAATTAGCCGCCCAACCGCCCTCTAACAATGCCGGTATTCTAGAAGAAGTGAACGCAAGCGCAATGTTGAATCTTGATAGAGTTAAAGCCAAAATTAAGGAAATAAGGGATATTTTTCTAGTTCCGTTCGTCGTCAATCGTCTTATCTAATATCGTACACGTTTTTTTTTGCTTGGAATTTAGCAGTGGGAGATTGTACCAACTGTTTCTGTCACACCGTCCTCATGCACTGTAGTTTTCCATTAAATGAACTGTACATGGAGCGATTGGTTGCTGACATTCCCAATTTAATCAAAAGACTGCTGCACATGAGCAGCGACGTGTCTTCGATCAATATGAATGCTTCTTTGCGGATCTCATAGTTCATTTGAAGTTTGGGATTCGATTTCGTTCTTCGAACTTTGAAAAGTCAGCTATGTCGTAATTGTATTTGTCCCACAAATCGAGTGCGAAAACATGTTGAGGTCATGATGGCGAACAATGTATGAACTGGAGTGTCGCAGGTGCAGAAAGTGTAGGAATGGCGAGTGTTTTGTCTCAATTATTATCGCTGGCAAGCAAATTCTTCCGCTGACAGACTTCTGGAAATGTGGTGCACAGCACTCCATCAATAGCCGACAGGTTTTCGAACGAAGTTGCATGATGTACAATGTAAATTGACTACAATATATCGACACACTACCGTTTTGAATCAATTGCCAATGTGAAAAGATCGAATATGCTACTCAGCTATCAAACAAGTTTCCGAGGGCGTACCGCCATCTGCTGGCAGTCCCATTTTCGTGGGGGACAAAATTTGCCGATTGTCAATTCCGTAGTATTTTTCATTCCTTAGAATATTTGCCTCTTACAAACCTCTAACCGATTTTCTTTCAGAATTTAAATTATAACCATAAAAAAAACATTAATATCGTAGCTGCACTTCAGAAGTTCGGGGTTTTAATGATTTTTGTCTGCTCAATTGACTCAGCTATTGCTCATATTGAATAATATCCTTTATTTAAAGAAATATTTAGACGTTTATTTCTTCCTTCAACTCACCGGTTCAAGTGTAGGAGTTACCATTGAAATGCTTCAGTGAAACCCAGAGAACAGAGCTGGTTGAACTAAGAAAGACTTTAAAGTGACATCAAGGTCTTAACAAAATCCCGTATTCAGAAAAGAAACTTTCAAACTAAGGTATTGTAGATACATAGGTACATAATTCGATTTCCATTGCAAAATGTATATGATTAAGTTAATTTGTACTTACTCACTTACTGAACTCACTCACTTAACCCACTCATTTAACTCACTCACCTAGTCATATTCACTCACTTACTTACTCACTCCCTACATCTTAAATTAAGGGAAAGATGACAAGCGTGATGAAAGAGCTTTTTAAACGTTCGAAAATGGTGCGAGTAAACTATGTAGGTTCGACTAAACCCCGTTCACAGTGAAACCAAGCTGAGGCCAACCAAACTACTCGAACTTGATTATTTTTTACCAATCAGTTAAAGTAGGTACCTAACCAATACAAGTCAATAATGTCATTGAAATAATTTATCCTCTTATGATGGTACATTTTTAAGACACTCGGGAATTTCTTGATTGTGCCTTTGCATACAATTCAAAACTTAAATCCTATTTTCGAGCAAATGCAGTAAACCAGTCTGTAGACTGAGCATTTACAGAGCCCGACGAAAAACTAAAATGTTTTATCATCCAAGATCCAACGTATAAACTCTCCTTATCAATCAATCAAATTAACAAAGTTGTCTTTTTATCAGAAAAATAATTTCTTTCTTTTTCAATTTACAGATGCCAATACTACGTCTACCGACATCCATGGGTTCCAGCTTATCAAGGTGTCATCACGTTTTTTGTTTTAGCAAATTTTACACTAGCGACATTTATGGACCCCGGTGTGATTCCGAAAGGTAATGATGACGACAATTTTGTTTGTCAAACAAAAATTCGCAAATGATGAATAAAATTAATTACGGAAAAGTGATTGATGCAAAAGTAATTTAATTCAGTCCTTTAAATTATTTATATAATGCTTGAAAAATAAATTAGTTTTTGGTAGCTAAGTTATGATGGACATTGTTTGGATGTAAAACAAGCTATATAGGTATGTTCATAAAAATAATAAATAGCTTTTTAAATAAGATGGAGCGCGTGTTGTAGGTTTTGCCGAAAGTGTTTGCTCATTATGGCTCACGGCTATCAATAAGTTTTTTAAAAGGCTAGAGAAAAGCCAATAAAATACATCAATCTTAGGACATACTTTAAAATCGCCAACAAATCGTTTCCATCCTTCACGGTCTGCAGCTAAATATTTTAACTGTGGCCACGTCTTTCTCTCGTCTTTCATCCAACCCGTCGTACACCCTGAGATTTCCATATAAAGGACTGTTTTTCAATTTCATCGTTTGGTTTCCTCAGTGTGTGACCAATCCATTGCCATTTACGCATTCTTATGTCAATGTCCAGCCGCTCTTGACTTCTCCTGCGCCACAATTCTTCATTTGATATAATTTACGGCCAGCGAATTTTTAGAATATGGCATTGACAGCGAATGACAAAAGCCTGACATTTCCTCGAGATGGTAGTCGTGATTTTCCAGGGGTGGAATCGGCTAAGGTGATTTGTGATAGTTGACAGTCACAATAATCAAATTCCGTCTGCGTAAGGTGATTGTCACATGTGATAATCATATTTTTGTGACTTTTTCTTGTGACAGCTATTTTGTTGTCATTTTCATATAGAATCCAAATTGTATTTTGAATTTCTGAGGTTGAAAAAAAGAAAAAACTAATATATTAGTGATGTGAAATATTTTTATCAAATCAAAATATGTAAAATAAAAAACATTTAGGAACCTAAAATGGAAATATGCGACTCTTCAGGATTAACATTAGAAACAAACCCGAGCACCTAATTCTGTCTACACACATATGTACGTACATTATGTACAGTACATATAAGTTCTAAGTTATTTATAAATAATTGACGTTCACAAAAATGTAATCTCATTACAATGGCAATAGGGCGAAGATGGTTTTAGACAATTCGGTTTCATGAAATCGATTTCGAGTCTTTCCATACAAAAACTTCCTTTTTTCCAACAAACCAATAAAATGAACATATTTCTTTTTTAACCGAAGTAGCACACGCCGGGTATCCGCTAGAACATAGGTTCATAAAACATTCGGCTAGTAGCAACACATTTGTATACAAACATTTGTCGGTTCATAGATTTACCAGGTGGAGTTTTATTAACCCGCATTTCTCCTATTTTCCAATTCCAGTTGTGTGTAAATGCAATTTTCTTGGATTTGGTGGATCCCAAATGCAAGTTAGTTCGGAATGGTGACGTGAAATAACGCCAAACGAAATAAAGCCGAAATTAAAAAAATTGGTCTTATTACGTTTTCAAAAACGAAATAAGACCAAATTTTAAATTTGGTTTTATTTCATTAATGAAACCGAAATAAGACCAATTTGGCTTTATTTCGTTTTCAACTTATTTCGTATTTTCAAACAATTCTGCCGAAACTGAAATTTTGTTTCCTGACATAAGGAGAGTATTGAAAAGAAGTGTATTGGTAGAATAAATTCGAAGTTTCCAGATTATTACAATGCAAAAGAAACTTTGCATACACTCACCTCGCACCCATCCCAAATCCTATAGTGAGCCCAAGCAGGGGGGTTGCAGGGGGGCAGCATGCCCCCCCATACATACCTCACTGTTTATTCGCGTATTTTTAAGTTTCACAAACCTAATAAATCCTCTCCTTTATTTGGTTTGTGAAATTTTAAAATTCACGAATAAACAGTGAGGTATGTATGGGGGGGCATGCTGCCCCCCTGCAACCCCCCTGCTTGGGCTCGATATAGGATTTGGAGTGGGTGCGAGGTTGGGTGAATGCAAAATTTCTTTTGCATTTAAAGAATCTGTATTTTATGAAACTTTGAATAATATAGCCGAAATAACGATTCTCAAGAAATATTTGGCCTTAATTCTGTTTTCGCATTGCAATAAAGCCAAAAAACTGCTTGCGATAGATTTGGTTTTATTTCGATTATTTTTTTTGTGTTATTTCCATCGGGCATAAGAAATAACACCAATTTGGCGTTATTTCGTTTTCGAGATGGAAATAAGGCCAAATTCAAAATTTGGCTATATTTCGTTTGGTGTTATTTCACGTCACCTTCGGAATAGGCAGCTAAAATGGGCCAAATTATAATGTGTTGGAAAAATTCTTAATGTTTCAAAATCAAATAAATGAATTTTTGACAGCTCTCAGTACTTGTCTTTCAAAGTGATGCCAATTTTATAATAATTTTTGGTGATCACCTTACACAGACGGAAAATAAACTGTGATCACATTTGATTATCATAAATGTGACAATCACCAATCACCTTAGGCGATTCCACCACAGGTTTCGCAAGCATATAGCAGCACAGATTTGACATTGGATTAGGAGAATCTCAACTTAGTGGAGATTTGAGTGGATTTCTAAATTTGGGACAGAGAACCGAGACTGTGCGAGCTTTATATATTCTACTTTGAACGTCCAGACCTGTACCACCATTTGCTAAAATGAAACGATACTTCCAAGGTAGTTACATTTTTCAACTTCTTCAACTGGCGTCTCCTGTATAAAAATACCCTCATGTGTGGGGCGGCCTGTGAGCATTATTCTTGTCTTTTTGCTATTTATTTTTAGATCTCTCGACTATCCTTTCAGGGAATTCCCCTACCAAGCAACAATCTCCATATACATTCACGGTTAACTCGGTCAAAGACCTTCTCAAAATCCACGGACATAAAGCAAAGCGGGGATTGAAACTCCGCAGACCGCTCAAGAACGATACACAAAGCGTTGATATGGCCGACACACGTCTGCTCACTCCGGAAGCCAGCTTGATGCCTCTTAAGTGTAGACTCGATTCTATACCTTTATTCGCTCGAAAATGATGTTTTTCATTAATTTTGGAAAAACGGACAAAACTGTAATATCTCGCAAATTGTTGCAATTCTTAATGTCACATTTCTTTATTAACTTAACAATCACTCTATCCTTCCATTCGCTGGGATAGATTTCGTTTTCCCACACAGCTTGTATCAACTAGCCGTTCTATCTAAGATTTTCAATACCCCTATAAGATCTACGCATTTCGTTTAGCTGGGGCACTTCAGCACTTTGCCAGTGGAATCCTCATTAAGCAAGGCACAAAAGTGCCATCTGTGTAGCTGACCTCAATAATTTGATGTTAAAAGTGTGCCATCCACATCCACTACAGGATGTTTGTGTGTTGCTTTTTTCCCGACAACTTCTTTGGATATTTGGAACAATCCCTCATACATATCTCCTCTTCATGCATCGTTTTCCGCATTTTCTGCTATACCGTCTAACCTCAACCTCCCGTCACGTCTCACACAGCGATAGACCATCTTAGGCGATACTCGGTTCGCAATTCAGTCTTTCGTTGAGCATCTGCTTCTGCATTTATTTGCGTTTTTAACGATTTGCAAAGCTCGATTTTATCCCAGGTGTCTTGGAATATCCAAGTGTCTCTAACTCTCGTCCGTTTGGGTACAGTTTCGGATCCAGCCTCCACAAAAAACACTTTTTATATCACCCACATCTCATCAATTGCTAAATGTTGAATTCGGTTTAATGGCGAAGCTTTGTCGTTAAGGTTGGTGACATAGTTACGACATATGTTGGGATCACTTAAAGAATTCGTTTTGAACTTCGAACTCCTTGCCGCAGCCTGTGATGGTCGTTGTACAGCTGAGGTTCGTAGCTTGAGACTCATGAGAGCCAAATGGTGGTCGCTTCCCATGTCGGCATTTCTAATACTTCGAACATCGCACATTGACTGCCTCCATCGCTGCTGAATCATATATGGTCAATTTGGTTTTCAGTTTGACCATCCACACAGTCCCACCCAGTGCAAGACAATTAGCGTTACAAAAATCGACCAGCAAATCGCCATTTTCATTCCGTGACCCCATGCCATTTTTGCCCATCACGCGTTCCAGAGAGACAAAAAAAACAATTTTTGGACCGCCGAGTTAAGGTATCGTCAATTCGCCTGCAAACACTGAAAGGCAAACATGTCGTTACAAAATGGCCAACTGTAACGAACCGAGGTGTCGTTGGCAGGTTTCCCAAACTAGATGGGTCTTCATCAAAAGGTGAAGAACAAACAAGCTCTTAGTTCAACTTAGGAGTCCTTAACCTCCTCCGTTATACTACCTTTAGTACAAGAACATGAGGCTATCCCTGGTAGCAGAAAGAACAGGGCGCTGCCAGGCTACGGCAGCAAAGCATGCTAGTTTTGAGCACGACCTCGATCGTCAGAAGGGGAGTGCTTGCTACCGCAGTCACTGGACTGTCGTTCAGACTTAATTCCGGAGTGAAATTCAAGTACATAGAGTTTGGTTCTTAAATTATGATAACCGAATTCGTCCTGAAGTGGGAGTTTGATTCCTATGAGGAGAGGGGGGAGGGTCGAAGTTGTAGTTGACCCTCCGGAGATAGGTATCCCACCATGGCTGCTATGTCCTCCAATATTGCGCAGTAGCCTGAAAGTGTATATATCTTCACCATCGTCAGTTCCTTCAAGTATGTGTTACCTCCATGTCTGACCTTTCTGGTTTAAGCATTATCCATCATCTTGGATTAGTGGTATAACATACCCTCCAACATAACGAAAAAAACTTTTTTGCAATTTCTAGACTAGGAAACCTTAGCCAATGAAGTAGTTTTGAGGGCGGTTTTGAATTCAGGGCGTCAAAGCCCTTCGGAAATGTGTTATTAATTATTGTAAACATTTAATTCCCCATTCACAATTACATATTTTTGGTGAAAATCAGATGTATCTTTAAATATTTCCCCCATAAACTCTCCAAATAAGCCCTTTTAAACCTTTATTTAGAGGAAAAAAAAAACACTCAAATCGGGAACTTTTAGGTTTCAACATCTATCATCGTCCTTGGCAAATGCCCATTGCCCATGCTCATGCATCAATGACATCTCATTATATGTAAACCATTTCCAAAATAAACATTAACTTATGTTCTTTCAGCATCTCCTGATGAAGATCGTGAGGAGGAATTTCGTGCGCCTCTGTATAAAAACGCGGAAATAAATGGAATAACAGTGCGGATGAAATGGTGTGTCACTTGTAAATTTTATCGACCGCCAAGATGTTCACATTGTTCAGTATGCAATCATTGTATAGAAGTGAGTTTGTTTTTTTGTCTTATTATCCTTTTGAGAATATTTAACATTAATTTTGTTTTATTTCAGACTTTCGACCATCATTGTCCATGGGTGAACAATTGTATAGGCCGAAGGAATTATCGTTTTTTCTTTTTCTTCCTTGTATCATTATCGATACATATGCTGAGTATATTCTCATTGTGTTTGTTTTATATTCTGAAGAATATGAAGGAAATAAGGCAAACAGAACCTATTGTAGCGTATCCTTTTAAAAAAAAAAAACTATTAACATTATTCACAAACTCCTTATTACATTTTTCAAATACTACTTATGGCACCTAACTATTAGGTTTTTAAAGAATTTATAGTTTTCAATGTATTTAAAATGAATTGATTAAGCAATTTGCCTATTACATATACTCATATAGATACCCTTTAGTAAGCCTAGAATTTTGTCAAAATATTTGTTTATTAATTGCCCTTTCTAATGGTAATTACTAAAATTCACTAAAATTTAATTTAAAACTAAATTGTCATTCTGAAACCAATCATCTTCTTTATTCCGGGTTTAAACCGGTGAGCAAAACTTAATCAAACATATCCTTTTAGATCTGAACCGTAAGTTATTCACAAAAAAGAACAAAACCTTTGATTACACTAGTTTACAAAATTTTGGGTCATGGTAGGGTCCTTAGAAAAAATATATTTTCTAGACTAATTTTGGGTCACTGAACACGAAAATCAAAATTATTTTTTTTTCCAAAGAAGCGTTTCCGAGATATGCGCAAAAATCATTTTCTCAGCTATTGTTTCAGATATTCCCATAAATCTCGAAAACTGCATAGTTAATTTACATAAAATGTATATTTTCTGAATTATGTGATCTGTCTCCTTCCGACGATGTACTGTTTGTATAAGTCGGACTGAAATTTTATAAGTTACAGGCATTCAAAGTTTCAAAAACGAGTATTTTTGAAAAATTTCTAGTTTTTGGTTGCGCCATATGGATAGAAAAAAAAAATATTTAAAATAATTTTAGGGACTCAACTGAAAAACAATCTTTTTAACAAAGATTTGAGCCAAAGTTTTTCAAAATCGGACGATAAATGTAGAAGTTATTAAATAATTAGTGAAAAAAGGCAATTTAATTTTTTTCAATAAAAGTCATATAAATGTATATAAGGGTGTCTGTTATTTCCCAAAATCATTTTTTAAAATCAGGAACCCCTAAAATCAAAATTTTATGTCCTTAAATAAAGTTTTTGATCACAAAATTTTTGTCTAAGGTGATAAATCGTTGCCTCTTAGGCCATTCTCTTTTCCATACGAAGGAGTATTGAACATACCAAACTCCAAGACCAATAATGACGTGATATATATCGTTGGAAAGGTATTTTTATGAACTACAATAGTTACTAAAAGAGTTCTTTTCAAATCTCTATGTGAAAAAAGTTATTCGCTGGCCAAAATTGTGTTTCAGCGCATTTTGGTGTGAAAAAACTATACTTAACTAGCGAATAACTTTTTTCACGTAGAGATTTGAAATGAACTTCCTTAGTAACTACTGTAGTTCATAAAAATACCTTTCCAACGATACATATCACGCCATTATTGGTCTTGGATTTTGGTGTGTTCAATATGTATGGAAAAGAGAATGGCCTAAGAGGCAACGATTTATCACCTTAGACAAAAATTTTGTGGTCAAAAACTTTATTTAAGGACATAGAATTTTGATTTTAGGGGTTCCTGATTTTAAAAAATGATTTTGGGGAATAACAGACACCCTTATATACATTTATATGACTTTTATTGAAAAAAAAATTAAATTGCCCTTTTTCACTAATTATTTAATAACTTCTACATTTATCGTCCGATTTTGAAAAACTTTGGCTCAAATCTTTGTTAAAAAAATTGTTTTTTACTTGAGTCCTTAAAATTATTTTAAATATTTTTTTTCTATCCATATGGCGCAACCAAAAACTAGAAATTTTTCAAAAATACTCGTTTTTGAAACTTTGAATGCCTGTAACTTATAAAATTTCAGTCCGACTTATACAAACAGTACATCGTCGGAAGGAGACAGATCACATAATTCAGAAAATACACATTTTATGTAAATTAACTATGCAGTTTTCAAGATTTATGGGAATATCTGAAAAAATAGCTGAGAAAATGATTTTTGCGCATATCTCGAAAACGCTTCTTTGGAAAAAAAAAAAAATAATTTTGATTTTCTTGTTCAGTGACCCAAAATTAGTCTAGAAAATATATTTTTTCTAAGGACCCTACCATGACCCAAAATTTTGTAAACTAGTGTTATGAATTTATTTATGATTCAACTTGAATCCTAACACTGATTAAAAATATTTCAGCTATGAATCATTTAATCGATTCATAATTTTTTATTTAAGTAGTGGTGAATAAAATAAACGAGCTATTCACGTTGAGACGGTCATAAAGAAATTTTTTTTACATTTGTATAAAAATTCTTCAAAGAATTGTAATTGATGGTTATGTAATATTTAATACTATGTTGATAATACATTTGTTGTTATCCAAATCCGGTTTTCTTTTGCGGTCTTAAAGAATAAATAAATAATCCCACGCCTCTATGATAGCAACTTCGATTGCAAGTCATATCGGAACTTATACATTAAAATTATTTTAAATAGAAAAAAGTCACAAGGTTTGTAGAGATTTGCAATGGAAAAACGACAGGTTGTTTTAGGATTGGGCCTCGTTGGACCTGTGCTCATTTGAAAATTTCGACGAACATTCCCACCGTCTCAACGTGAATGGCCCGCTGTACTCACATATATATTCATTTCAGTGAACAAATAATGAATTCTTTCTGAATCATTTTCATGAAATGAACGAAGTGAATTGAAAAGTATGAACAAAGTGTTACAAATTGCTTCTTATAAAAGAAAAAATATTCTGTTTCTGAAAAGTTGGCCTTGGCCTAGTAACACAAAACTATACGCTGTCCAACAAAAATTGTCAGTACAGAAAAGATAGGACGCTTGCCACTTCGTGTGGTTGCAATGACCTACGCAAACTTGTTCCTCGTTTAAACTCTCAGAGGGTTTCCGTATTTTGCATCAACCTCTCGCATTTGGAAATTCATAAAATTATCCTCAGAAGAAATAATTAAACTTCGGGTTCCTTGACAAAAGCAACTGAAATTTTACCGCAAGTTTTTGATTCAGCTCGTGATACAGGCGAAACTCTTGAAATAAACTACCCCATAAGCATTGTTCCGCAAATTTCTGCACAGAGTATAGAAACAAAATTTTATTTAGGTTTCAAGTGTATTGATTTCTTATAAGGCAAAAGAAAAGATAGAAATATTGGTTCTTGCCGGTCATATTAGTCAAAATTCTCTTCCGCTTGGCTTGGCTCAGTGAAGTATCGTTATTCGTTACCCAGGATTTGGATTCAAACCGAATCAGAAATGAATTCATAATCGAAGGTTTTGTTCACTTACATTATATGAATCATTAGAGTTTATTTTTGAAGGGAAACATTTCCGAGGTGGTGTTATAGTGCTATGAATGTATCTGTTACTAGTAACTAAACAAATGTTTCAAAAGAAAAATATGAAATCAAACGTTTCTATCAATTGAATTTAAGATATACAAAAGCTTCTCAACCGAAACCCATTGACTTATTTTTGGAGGTATATAATCAAGGAGAGAAAATCGGTGCGCTTGAAAAGCTTTTACTAGCATTTTATGGTGGTCTTGCAGTTTTGTTTAATGCTTTTGCAGAGTATTTATTTATTGCACCTTGCATACTAGCCTATGCCACAAGCAAATAACATTTCCGAACGGCATTGTGAACTAAATAAAACTGGAATTTTTGAACTTTTTTCAAAGTCTTCACTTTTAAAATGTATTCAATGGTTTTGAGCTTTGTTCAAATAATCCACTGTTTTCTGTACTTTTGACCACGAATCATTTTTGTCTCTGCGACAATTCGCTTACTTATTTGGCTCCCAATTAATGAATGGTCGCAGCCTAAGTGACGGCCTTCCATCCTATACAATTTAAGCACGTTAATTCCACTCATATAAACGAAGCCTTCTGACATCGGCGATGGCTTGGTCTTAAAACTTGAGGTTCGTTGTTCTTCGTTCTCTCGATTCAATCTTTTGGTTTTAGCATTATTGTCCATTCACTAGATGTAGCCGAGGTAATTTAGTCGAAATGTTTTGATTTTCTGGACTACATTCACATTTTGATACAGCTCATAGAGTTCGCCGTTTTATCTTCTCCTCCATCGCCCTCTTACACACAGGACCAAATATCCTTTCAAGAATTTTTCTTTCGAAAGAGGCTAGGATCAACTGTCCCTCTCTCCTTTTCGCCCAAAACTCGGTGCAATTAGGCAGGGCTGGCAGTTTAGAGCGGGCAATGTGAATTGTGAAGAGTTTTGTACCCATTTGTTATATGGCATCTCCTTCCATAAACCCTGTGCATGTTTGGAATAGTTCGAAAGAGCTTTTCCCTAGTTGCACTTTGCATCGCGACATAACTGGATAAGTTTTCCAGGTATACCAAGCTCAGCCATCGCCATATAGAGCTCTTAACAATAAATGCTATCATATGCGACTTTGAAGTCGATGAATGACGAGTGACACGAAAGTGTCTGAAATCAAATGTTAAAAGTCCTCGACCCCCCCGGGAGGAAATCTTGGGGATTCCATAATGGGCATGATTGCTTTGCTCTATAAAACCATATTTATTAAAATATGTATATTTGTATTGCTTCAAGTTCAATTTAGAAAGTATTTTAGCTGACAATATATATTTATGTTGTGTATGCAGATATCTTTAAAAAATTAAGTTTAGTGTTAGTTTAAGGGTTTTCAAATTTCTTGCACCACTAAAAAAGATTTTGTACTAAAAATGGTTGTCCCTACTATAGTAAATTATATTTCCCGATTATCGGATGTTGGACGGTTTAAAAACGCTAGCAAAGTTTATAAACAAAAGTTGTATTTTCTCTTTTAGTATTTAACCAATTTTCAACATCAATATGTTGTTGTATATTGATTTTTGTTTAAACCTTGTCCCAGATTTTTATCCTTCGTGTCAAGCAAATATTTTTTTTTAATGTACAATATATTAATTTAAAATTTGATCAATTTAGCCAATTCGAACTGTTTAAGATTTGTTAGCAAAGCCTCCACGCTTTGAGTTAGACGAAAATACTCCAACGGGGAAAACTAGTGGGCTGTATGCAAATCCTTCGTTTCATCTCAACACTAGTCTTCCATTGGTGCAATGCAAAAATGAATTTATATATTTAATTTAAGTGCTTCTGGTGTATAAATACAAGATCATTTCATTTGAATTTTGTTCAGTAATTTGAATTTATACATTCCCATATTTTAGAGTACCTCAATTATTATATTTGAATATCACGACCTCAATTTATTGAAAGGGCCTTAGTACACATCGTTTTTCTGATTATGCTTTCAATGCATGAAGTATTATTTGTAAATAAATTTTAGTTTATTCGTACAAAAGTATTATTTTATATATCTTGCTTTACATTTTTTTAAATTGAATTTCCTTAACTCTAAAAATATAACAGAATTTGCCTTATGGGCATTGTAACAGTGCTGGCAATCCCAATATTTGGTTTAACAGGATTCCATATGGTACTGGTTTCTCGTGGTCGTACTACAAATGAACAGGTGACTGGTAAATTTAAAGGTGGATACAATCCTTTCTCACGTGGTTGTTGGCACAATTGTTGCTACACCCAGTTTGGTCCACAGTATCCGAGGTAAAATATATACATATATATTTTTATAATTGCTGAACATATTTATTTAATTTTATAATTATAAAAATTTCAGCTTGCTTAAGCCTGAAAAATATGCTGCTCGTCGATCGCATAAAGATAACCAAGGCATCAGTACAATAACCAGTGATAGGGAGAATAACACAGCGAGTGGCGGCGGAATGGGTCGCAATAATACAACTAGCCAAAATTCCACAGGGATGCAATCAAATTATTACGACCGGGACAGACATCATACTCAGGTAAAGACTTATACGGACCAGGGCAATGGTTATAATCAACGGTCGGGCAGTTCAACGCTTTATAGTAAGGTGGGTACATTTGTTGTTCTTTTGGAGCTTTTTATTTTCGTTCTTTCCATCTCTCTTTTTCTCTCTATTTATCTATCTATATTTTTGACAATCTATCTCTTTTAATTTAGTGTATTAGTTTTTTTATTAATTTGTATTTACATATCGTCCATTTGTTACCAAGACCGGCATACTCAAAAATTGACGATTTTGAATAACTATGCCATTGGGATAGCGATGTTTCTTCTTTCTTTTTGTAATACATCATGAATCTTATCAATTTCAAATAAGAGCGCATTATTTCTTGCACTTAATTCGTTTTTTCATATATTTATCGTGACAACGAAATTTTCAATCACATTTTTCTCAAAACAACAAATATCGAGCTATGCCGTTCTTGTAAAAAATGAGCGATATGTTTTTTTTTTTTTTTTAAGTTTAATAATTTTAGTTTTTGATTAATTTTTGGATGAAAACGTTTGGGTGTTATGCTAAACATTATGAAATTTATCTCAGTTCGTAGAGTTTAAAGTAAAAATGTAGTTCGTATTTGTTTTAACATCAAATTAACGGTTGGAATGATTACAATTTAAAAAAAAAAATGAAAAAAAAAAATGAAAAAAATGTAAATATTGCAGATATTTTATAGTTGATTCTTAAATTCTAGAGTTTTAAGTAGAGTTATTTAAATTGACTGCTTTTCTTGCTTTTGCGAAGCCATTAGCAAATATGCTAAAAGAATGCGCTTTTGAAGTATACCTACGTTTATTTAAATTAAAATCACAGAATTAGAAATACAGCTTTCAACATACATACATACATTACATTTGTATTTACATTATCAAGTCCTTTAATTTCACTATTTAAAATGTCAAGCGAACAAAATTATTGGAGCATTGCAATTTTGCAATCTTTCGGTAAAATTAAAGTTAATTAAATTAGAATCTCATGGGAGAAACCTAGCCGAAGCCGTCATATGTATATAAGAAGCATACCCTACCTAACATTGATATCATAAGTCATAGGTTAGCAGTCAAGACCGACTTGTGTTAACTTTTTTTTTTTATTTAGTGATAGCTTAAAGTTTGCGGGTTGTATTCGATATCATCAGTGTATTTTGCAAAGCTTTTTGCACCATCTTCTCAATAAAAGTGGCTTGAATGAAAATAATTCCAGTCTACTTATTATTTACCACCTTGCTTATAGTCTGGACTGGAGTTATAGCAATTTCATGCATACGCGAACCGTGCGGGTATTGCCAAACTGTATATCAGCATCGGGTGCTCTATCTACACTCTATCAGAGCAAAAGCTGTTTTTGCTCAGAAAAATGTGTCTTCAGTTAAAGACGCTTCATTGGAATTCAAGTGTCTCCGACTAAATACATACTTATATACTTAGTTACTGTGTGTGAGTTCATCTGAATAATATTCATTCTTGGACAATAGTACTACTTTGGGTGCCTTTATGAGCGGGTTCAAAGAATTTTAACACCCTCAGCTCCTCTCTCCTGCTCACGGAACTCCGTTGTTCCGCTTAGCGTATGTTAAGCGGCATGCGCCTGTCTATGTTTTATTTGGACTACATTACCTTTAGTGTCTCGCTTCGATCTGTAATAGCATATAGTTTGCTAAGGTCTTGACTCGATTCCCAGCCGCTACCGCCTAAAAAATAAACAAAGAATGTTTTTTTTTCCGAGGTACTGCCTCTTGCGAGGAAATGAGTATCTGTTGTCATGAATAAGTCTTCTCATCAAGCCGTTCAGACTCGGCAAAGAATTGTAGGTCCCCTCCATTACTAAGCACAACACGCACACAAAAACGCTTGAGAGTTGTTAGTCACTAGGCCCTAGTTCTCCACGAGCTGTTGCGCTACCAAATGTGTATAAATTTATGTATGTATGTAGAAAGTTACTTCAAATAAATTTTATAAAAATAAGATTTTGTGTAAGGCTATGTACGTTATCGTAGAAAAACGTTCTCACAACAAAACAGTATGGTTTTGCGCTGGAAAATAAATTTCAATGAAGCTAGATGTCTATAAAATATTCGAGCTGAATGTTTTCTAGAACGCAAATTTTATCTATGAACTTCTAGCGGGAATCTATTCGAAAAAGTTGATTCGAGAAAAGCTGATTAGCAGTTCTTAATAGAAAATCGCCTTCAACTCTATTCGAAGTCTTTTTTTGAATAGACTCGCAATAATTTCCCTAATTGTATCCGGCTAAAACGTGACGGTTTTTTGTGATAAGGTTTTTTTCTGAAAACTCTGGCTTATACGATATTTTTCCAAATTTTACCTAAAGTTTAGTTTTGATTTATATAAAAATAGCGTACTCGAATGTTCTTTTTATTTTTTTTTTTTTAATCTCTTAGTGCTATAATATATTTATATTATTTTCAGTATCTACATTTTCTTTTTTTTTAATATTCCTTTATGATTAATTTTTATGAATTTTTATTTACAAAAAAAAAAATATTATTTTCTGTGCTCACACATTATGTCACGTAGATGTGCGCATATGTAAGTTTTCTAAATAAAATTGAAAGTATACGTAAATAATAAAAAAAAAACCCAAATTCAATAAATGTATGTAGTTTTATATTAATGTTGATACATTTTGTTTTATTAACTTTCTGTTATTATTTCTTGTAGAAATCCAAAGTGTTGTAAATTTTAAATGTTTTTTTTTAGTTTTATAATTTTGTTTATAATTAATTAGTTAGGGCGGTATTCAAATTTGAAAAAAATGACCTGCGAGCCAAAAACATAATGATGAAGATATTGTTGTCATAGGCTTATGAAACTATGCACAACATTTTTTCTCGAGGAATCGATGAGTGGTAGGAATACACAACGTAGAATTAGCTCAAAACTCCTCTTTTCGGAGAAAGTGTTCCATTTGGTATGAATAGAATGCTCAAGTACTTCAATTTTCGTGCTTCCTCTTTTTCCCTCTTCAATTTTCTTTCTAAATTTAAATAT
The DNA here is from genome assembly GCA_963921185.1 of Dasysyrphus tricinctus. Classification (NCBI taxonomy): domain Eukaryota; kingdom Metazoa; phylum Arthropoda; class Insecta; order Diptera; family Syrphidae; genus Dasysyrphus; species Dasysyrphus tricinctus. Next base: position 131,241,948 of record OY992532.1, on the reverse strand, counting down.
TGCAAATCATTATTAAATTTTATTTGTTAGTTTTTATTTTCTACGAAAAATTAGAAGGCTTCTTTATATCCATAAAGAAAACTTAATACACTCACAGGCACAATAGTGAGCCACGGTAGTGAGCTGACCTTGGGTCAGCGTAGAAGGGAATGTTCTCTTCATCGGTAGTTAATATAATATCCTCATCTAGCAGTTCCATCGCTTCGAGGTACCGCTGGTTGGGATGTCTTGGCTGGTTTACAATTCCCTCTATTAGCTTGAATTTTTTTTTGCCAACATCTGTTTTATAATCAGATGTGTTTACACAAGAGATTACAACAACACAAATCTATCCAGATAGCGTCCATTGTTATTGATGAAGTTTTTTGACCAAGCTGACATAAGTGTATTGTCTCCTTCTGCTTCGTTTCGAAGAAATTTCATTCTTCGTGATCATGGGATTACTGTCAAAAAAGAATTTATGTTTTAAGCACTTTTAAAATTCTTAGAAGGCGATACTGGCTTATCACTTCGCCCGGACTGTTCACTAACTGGACTTCAGAGGAGTCGAGATCTTTGCAACAGTAAAACATACAGTTGCGGTCAAAATAATAGTAGTACCAATAAAAGCATTGCACAGTTTCAGTTTTGGCGATTTTCTTTTTTGCGTTGATAGTGAAAAACTGTTACACTTTGACTTAATAACAATTTCTCAATGGCCATGTACACATACATTTTTTGTTGCAACGATAAATATACGACAAACAAACAACCGTAATTTCTCAAAGTTGCGAATTCTTCCTGTCAAAATAGAGCAGTGTATCGCTTTATGTGAAGAAATATTATTTTTCCCTCTGGTGGCTAGAATTAAAAATTTTGAAAAAATTGTTTTTTCATTTATCCATCACATCTTCATAGTTTTTACTGAAAAACTCGTCATATTTTTGCTTTCAATGTGAAGAGGCAAACACTGCACACCGGAGCTTTGCACACTAATTAGAAGACTGATTTTGGAAGCCAAAACTTATGAGGAGGTTCGGAGCATAGTTGGATTCTCACCGATAATGATAAGAAATGTCATTCTTTATTTGGTTAAGTCAAAAAACGCCTGGACTGATGCCGCTTATGCCACCACACTTGATAAAACGAGTTGTCAGGCATTTCAAAATCAATTTTTTAACGCCAGCTCCAGCGTCTGAAATTATAGACGCATTTTTTTTGTTAATACCAGCGTTGAAACGGTTCGTAGAAGTTTACGAGAAGTCCACTAAAGGTATCACTGCTGACTAAAAAACATTTAACAAATAGATTTAAATTCGCAAAGGAACACTTTGACTGGCCTTCATCAGAGTGTTGGTATCATACACCGAATTGAAGCTTCATGTACCAGCATGACAATGTGAAGATAGTGCAAGAAGTATGTAATGCGTATGCTGAAGATGAAATGCAACTGAAATGATTCTTTCAGCAAGACTACGATCCAAAGCAAACGAGTAACCTTGCGAAGCAGTGGTTCCAGGCAAATAAAGTTGATATGATAAAGTGGCCCTCACAGTCTTCAAACTTAAATCCCATTGAGAACTTATGGTGCGATGTAAAAAAATATGTTTCTAGTTGCAAACCAACTATGTAACATCGAAGCCTTTTGGGAATCTATACAGCAATCATGGAGCTCAATAAGAGTAGAAAAGTGTGAAACAGTGATGCCAGATGAGATTTCTAGAATCCCACCAAATTCCAAATAAAATCCCACCATATTTGTACTGGTAGGAAAAAAAAACCACCATAACCTTTTCTGCTACAAATATTTCCTAGATATAAAAAAAAGAAGAATGTTGGCTTTGCACTTTTGGTACTTTTTCGTCAGTAATTGGTGAAGAAAGTCAACTTGGCCTAGAAATTAGTCAGCTCTAGAAAACTTCTTATCAAGACTTAAAGTTTTTTAAGGTCACTTACGATTTTTGCCACCGCATTTGTGGAATATTCACAAAAAAAGTATACCGATCCGAAAGATCACTAGATCATCATAATGCTATGTTTCCACCAAAGATTTATCTCAGATTAGATTAAATAAATCTTTTTGGTGTTTCTACTGCACAAAAAGATTTAAAAAAGATTAAATTTGACAGCACCTTCAAAAATGCCAATGGCGTTCCAATTTTTGTTATGAAGTGCGAATGAGACAGAATATTTGATTCGTGTGAAACAATGAAGAACTGAATGCGAGTCTCGAATGAATCGTTCAGCATCATTTAAGAAAAGGTTAGTTCGATTTGTAAAACTATTTGTCCTAGGAAGATTTAACAAGATTAATTTCTAATCTTCAAGATTTACGAAATAAATTTGTATGGTAAATCTCCGAGATTTGAAGGAGATTTGAGGTAAATCTTATTAAATCTCAGATTAGCGTCAGGTGGAAATGTAGCATTCAACTTTTTTCTATAATTGGTCAGCCAACGTTTTTCTTATGAGTTTAATTCATTTCAATATTACAAAAATATGTTGGCATCTCACTTGAAAGGTCATAAAAGGTCAGCTAGTAAGTTTCAGTAATTGGTCAGCCATTGATTTTTATGAATCTTGAGATATTTTTTAATTTTTTCAAGGTCAGTGATTTTTGGTACCTCATTTGTGTGGTATTCACAAAAAAAAATATTTTTTAAAGTTTCTGTTTTTTTGTGCCAAATCATTATTGGTCATAAAATTCGAAGATTGGCAGGTATCTATAGTGAATTGTGGTTTTTTATCCCACCAAAAAAAAGACCATTGAAATATTTTCCCACCATAAATCCCACTGTGAATATTTTCCCACCATTTTTCCCACCAAAGGCATTTTTTCCAACCATTTTGGTTGGAAAAACCACCAATCTGGGAACACTGGTGTGAAAGCCTGTGTATTTCAAAAACTCTTCTATAAATATGAAAATATTGGCTTTGACCTTTATAGACCGAGAGCCCACAGAAGATTTTGGGTGTGAGTGATAGCCAAAAAAGAAGTATAAGCGTCGAAAGCTTCTTTAAAGGCTATTTAAAAAATCAAAGTCTTGCAGTCCACAACTGGGGCCTTTGCGAGAAACAGTGCAACGAAAAAAAATATGAATGCAACTTCGAGGATAATCGTGTTACCCGAAATTGGTTTTCACCCCTCCCTAGATAAGCTCCGCGGATCCCATATCACGGGATCTGAGATCATTCTCATAATCAACATTTATAAAAGAAGAGTTATTACGATAACGACGTGGCAGATACCGTCTAAACGTGGCTTTCAGTGCCATTGTGGTCATTGCGTTAATCTCGCTTTTGTCTCGCCGTACCCATTTACACGGCTATCTGTGTCGTGGTTTTCTCGCTATGGTCTCGGTTTGGGCTCGCCGTGATATTTACACGTGGTTTTTGGCATTTAAAATGTTTTTCCATCATCTCGCTTTGATCTCGCTATAGTCTCGCCAAAACTTTTTTTTTAATTCATTTTATCAAGAAGGTTACAATAAGCTAAAAACGTGGTTAAAAATACCAAACATGGTTTTATGTTTCATGGTCATTGTGTTAATCTCGCTTTTGTCTCGCCGTACCCGTTTACATGGCTATCTATTTCGACGTTTACTTGCGTTGGTCTTGCTTTGGTCTCGACGTGATATTTACACGTGTTTTTTTGTCATTGATAATGTTTTTCATCATCTCGCTTTGGTCTCGCCAAAACTCTTTTTTTTTTTTCAAAATTACTTTTCAAATAGGTTACAATAAGCTAAAACCTTGGCTAAAAATTTCAAAGGTGGTTTTATGTTTCATTTACACGGCTATCTGTATCGTGGATTCTCGCAATAATCTCGCTATAGTGACGCCGTGACATTTAAACGTGGTTTTTGTCATTGTTCACGTCTTATCATCGTCTCGCTGTGGTCTAAATTTTATGATACCAAAGTCCGACTATTATAGCAATTAGAGTTTCATTTTAGCTACATTTTTCAAGCTGCTGACAACAGTGCCTGACTGGGAAAAAGGAAAACTGTTAACAATGACAATTGACACCTTACTGCCTACTGCACATACATGCCCTAAGTGGGTCAACGGAGTTATCGTTATTGTTTCCGTCATTGTCGGTGACGTTGTATTTCGACTTGATTTTAAAGTGCGAGATTTTGACCACAACCATCATAGACGCATGTCAGCTCAAAAACCAAAAAGAGTCAATTACGATCAGCACTTCTACTAAACTTTAACTGAAGAGTGTTAAACAATGAATTACCAAACAATTCTTTTAAAATCCAAGAGCAAAGCTTTTAAAGCAAAATAAAAATCTCCAAATGAGATTTATTTTTTTTCTCTCTGCGATAAATGGTCAGTGGTTAACAGAAACCTAAAAAAATCAAAAGAAAAGTTTCTCACTGAGAGAAACTGAAAAAGTTCTTTTTAAGTTAAATGGTTACTAAGTAACCATTTTAAAAATCTCGGTTGAGTTTTATTTTCGACCTCTCTTATTGCAGAGAGTCCTGGATTTTTTAAAATCAATTATCTCAATTAAAACTTTATTGGAAAGTTAACCAGAAAGTGTAAAGAAAATTTCACTTAATATCAAGTCAAGTGTACTTATGTCAAAATGTATAGCTCGTCAATGCAAAAAGTGAAGTCAATCTTTGATTGAATTCAATTAATAATTTAAATGATTGCATTCAAAAAAGATTGCATTCTTTAACAACCCTAACGATCAAAAACGTTATATAGCATTCGCACATTAAATTAACCAAATCGCAAATAGGTTTAACCTAAACGCAAATAAGTTTCACCCAAGCGCAAATAGATTTAACCCAAACGCAAATAGAAATAACCCAATCGCAATTCGAATTAAACAAAACGCAAATAGAGTTAAACTATTAACAAATTATTTTAACCAAAACGCAAATTGAATAAACCTTAGCTTGATTTATTGTTCCTGGTGTACTTTTTGGGTCTAATGGATTTTGGTACTATCCATAATTGTTAAAAAGCCATTATTAAGGGATTTGCCTTTTATTTTTGGTAAGTTCTTGGAAAAATGCGCAAAACTAGTTGAATTTACAATTGGGGTTTTGTCAAAATGTTATGGTGAACTTTTCCTACTGTTATAAGCCTTCCATTTCTTCTCCACACAGCTGGAACAACAAGTTGAGCCCGGGTTAATTCAATTTGCGTTTTGGTTAAAATGATTTGTTAATAGTTTAACTCTATTTGCGTTTTGTTTAATTGGAATTGCGATTGGGTTAATTCTATTTGCGTTTGGGTTAAATCTATTTGCGCTTGGGTGAAACCTATTTGCGTTTAGGTTAAACCTATTTGCGATTTGGTTAATTTAATGTGCGAATACTATATTGTAGATTCGAAGGTAAAACTCACTAACTAACACCCTAGAAGAAAATGAGATTTAAAAAAAAAATATCGTATATAAAATCTCATTTGTAAGCACATTTACTGAAAACTACCCTCGTTTAATTTATAGTCAACATTTGTTGCCCCACCCAAACGTTTCTAATTTCGAAAAAAAGACACACAAAATAAAATCATCACAATTGGAACTGTTTCTGATCATGGAGGTTTCAAAATGTATGTACATATATCTTCAATAGAATATCTTCGATTTCCATGAGGCTGAGTATGAGTATATTTCCCTTTCTACCTTAATAAATGATGTCCGAAGCCTAGTTCCTTTTGGCAAGTTTGTTTTTGTTTTTTTTTATTGCTAAATAATAATTTTTTTAATTTTTGTTTTGCGAAAACAACCCTTAGTAACAAACCTACATAACTATACACATATCATAGAAATAAAATTTTAATTAATAGAATGCTACTTCCAAATGTAAAATCACACTAAAACTTCCCAATAAGCTTAATTTTTTGTCTTTAAATAATAAAAAAAAAATAACACTTGGTTGAGTGCATGCAGATTTTTCCTTTAAGTTTTGCTTACTGATTCTTCTTTTGTAAATAAATTGGTCATAAACTTGTCCACACTAAAAGAACGCACCGAACCGAAGGTAAACCAATAAAAAATATTTGTTTTATTTACAACAAAAATCTAATCTAATGTTTATTAATATTATTATTTTTTTTTCCAAATAGAGTTTAAGATTATATTTGTTCAATAAATTAATAATATTTATTTTCATATTCATTATCTAAAAATTAAATATTTCTTAACAAATATATCCAACTTTTTTTTTAATAAATGTTCATTGTGTTTTAACAGAAATCTTATTTGTTACATAATATTCTATCTTTCAATTTTATTTATGCCACCTTTCCATAATAATTAAAAATAAATTACAAATGTGAATATTCAAAATTTAAATCGAAATAAGTTTAAATTAATGTTTTTTATTTTTTTTAAAATTACATAAAGTAAATAAATATTTATTAAATAATAAATCAACTTACATCTAAAGTTTATGTGTTATTTCCTTTTTCGGTTTATATATAAAGCATTACTATTTACATATTTATATGTATAAAAAAAGCTTAAACACAAAATAAATACTTCTTAATTATTTAATAATAATTATAAATACGTTTTTTATGTAGTACGTTATAGACAAAAACTATAAGTATATTTAAATTTTGAGCTTAGGATTCTTATATTGAAATAAACCATGAACACTTTTATGCTAAAGAAAATATTTTGAAAATTTGATTATATCCTATTAATGCAGCTTTCACCGGGCCGTGATTGTTCTGATACTGACATGGATCCACCACAAGCATCCCAAAGTCAAGATTGTGAACCAACCCCACCGTTGCAGAGGCATAATTCAAGTAATTTTTATTTGCCCCCCATTGAAAATACAACCATGGTGGTTGGTACAAATGGACCTAGTGGTGTTGGTGGAGGGGGTGGTCCAGAATCTCCGCGGCACATAAGAATGTATCATCCGCGGCATAGTCCTCATTCAAGGCAGAGGTAAGTCAAAAATGTTATAAATTATAATAAGGTTATTCATGCTACCTATGTACATCTTAAAACACTAGATAAGTTTACGATTTGGTTAAGTTTATCATTTGGTTAATGAACTGCCAAACTTTGAATGGGAAATGGTTTACACAATTTGGTTAAAATTACCCAAGGTTTTTGCTGCGGTAAGTGAACTAAATTTATTTGGTTAAACTTATCTAAACGTCATTGTGACTTTTGGAATTAGGCATGTTAAGAAATAATTATGATACATAATGTAAATAATATCTCAGAGAACTAAAAAAAAACTTTGATCGTGTTCAGTTACTATGGCATCGCGATTAGCCGGCGATGAAAGTTATATATTAAAACGTACTTTATACCAAAAACAAATAATTAGGGCGTCTACATTTACTGAGCGATTAGGACAGCTACTTTTTGTAAATTATTTAGGTAGTACTATACCTAAAGGCTCTCCCAAGCCAATGCGAATCATTCTCTGACGACGACGGAACTAAATCACCAACGTGTTGTTTCCATTGACAACAATATGTTTTTATTGTTATTTTCGTCGTCGCTCAACGAATGATTCGCATTAGTTCCTTAATAGTCGGAAGCAGATTCCACAAACCAATAAAAGGTAGCTTTCTGAATAGTAGAAATCAGAATTGAGCTTTAATTCAGTTTATAGCTCACTGAAAATGAGCAAATACATAAAACCATATTGCTTTAGCAATAATGGGCCAATATACAATAGACATAGACACGTTCAATGAACTAGGGAAGGCAAAAGTTTCTAAGTTTTATTTTTGACTAGTTTTCAAATGAATGAAAAGCAAATGGAATGGACCCAAAATTTAACTCAAATTCATTTTTTCATTAATTCGAAAATGAATGAATTCATGTACTTATCACTGAATAAATGAGCCCATATTTAGACAACTGTTGGATTCATCATCGTGTCCTGTAACCCCGGCTGGGGCATAGGGCGCTAACAAAACGTCTCCATCCTTCACGGTCTGCTGCAAGGTACTTTAGCTGTGGCCACGTCTTTCTCTGGGATTCAGCTTCCGCTAAGACAGTTGATTTCCATGTTGTTCTTGGTCTTCCAACCCGCCGTGCACCCTGAGGATTCCATTTAAAGGACTGCTTTGCAATTTCATCGTTTGGTTTCCTCAGTGTGTGACCAATCCAACGCCATTTACGCTTTCTTATGTCGACGTCCAGCCGCTCTTGACTTGTCCTGCGCCACAATTCCTCATTTGATATTATTTGTGGCCAGCGAATCTTTAGGATGTGGCGAAGACAGCGATTCACAAAAGCCTGCATTTTCTTCGAAATAGTAGACGTGACTTTCCAGGTTTCACAAGCATATAACAGCACGGATTTGACATTGGATTCAAAGAATCTCAACTTAGTGCGTAAGGAGATTTGACTTGATTTCCAGATTGGGGACATAGTACCGAAGGCAGCACGAGCTTTATTTATTCTACTTTTAACGTCCAGATCCGTACCACCGTTCGCAGAAACAATACTGCCAAGGTAGTTAAACTGTTCCACTACTTCAACTGGCGTCTCCTGTAGAAAAATACGCTGCTGTGTGGAGCGGCCTGTGAGCATTATTTTTGTCTTTTTGCTGTTTATTCTTAGACCTATTTGTCAACGATTCATTTATTATTATGGCGTCTTGATTGACGCTCGTACATGAAAGATGCCGAACTGTTGGATGACGGTTTTAAATACAGAGATGGCTGAACTAAACTTAGTGATGGGCCGAGCACGCAACTTATCTGGTCGTGGGTACAAAGATTCAGACAAGAAGGCACAATGGTCAATAGACCTATTCCTGGACCATCAACGTCAGCAACAATGTCAGAACATGTGTCTCAAGTTCGAAATTAAATTATTCGAAATCCACGTAAATCGATAAGGAAGATTGCGGCCTCCACAGGAATACAAAAATCAACAGTGCATGTCATTTTCAAAAAGAAATTAAAGCTCCACCCGGTACAAAATTCAAATTGTTCAGTATCTCAATGAAAGTGACTATCCTTTGCGAAAATCCTTTGCAAGAACAATGCTGGAACGTTCGGACAGCATTTACGCTTGGAAACATTTTATTCAGTGACGAAGCAGATTTCTATATTGATGGATATGCTAACAAGCAAAATATGCGATACTGGTGCCCCAACAACCCTAGAGAACCAAAAACGTTTACATTGTTTAAAAACGACAGTTTGGTGTGCCATTTCAGCGAGCGAGCGGGTCGCAAATGTAAAGGTCCGACTGCAAGAGTGCATTGAAAAAAAAGGCCATCATTTGGATGATATCGTTTTAAAAAAATAAAATCCGCATTGTTAGTCTGCATTTAATTGAAATAAAAATAAATTAAAACGATGTAGTTATTTTATATTGAATTTTAAAGTTGAAAATATTCCGCTGGACACCCTTTATTTAGGCAGTGACTAGCTGGAGAACTTCCCAAGAATGTTCTATAAAATCTAATAAATACGACTGAAGGTCTATAGGTTTCAGTGACGGCGAATTTTATTCGCGCGATCAAACGAATAAAGGCTCTCCCAAACCGACGCAAAATTATAGCGAATCATTCGTAGTGACAGTTTTTTTGTTTTGTTGTTTAGCATTGTGTACCTATCATATTTTGTCTTGTTGCGAATGATTCGCTATGATTTCAGGTTGGTTTGGGAGAGCCTTAAGACGATTAAAATTTCGAGTTGCCTTCAAATCTAGCAATGAAAGCTTTTCAAGCGATTTTTGATGTGAAACTTCATACAAAAAATTTTACGTTTTATTGTATGTTATATGTATGCAATATGTTTGTACAAATGTATAATGTATGTATAAACACACAAAGTCTCAAATTAGGTGCTCACTAAAACCAGTAGAACCACAACTGCTTAGTCGGTATTTACATGGCCCGATTTTTTCAGTGCGGTTTTTGTTTTTTGTAAATGGAAGGAAAAGGAGGGAATTTAAAATGTTAAAAGCGACTTAGAACACCATTCATACGATTAATCGCAATCGCAACCTTAAGCTTTTGCAAGCTGTGTACCGAAACCATCAGCTGCGATTTTTACTCGCGCGAGTATGCGATTTAAAGTGATTGATCGCTCAAGCAAGTTTGAGTGAATGGATGGTTTTAGCTTTCAATCGCTGGATGTAACGATCTATAATTTAAAGTTGTTTGAATATACAATGTTGTTCTAAGTAGTTGTTGTTTTTATAGCCTATTGAATAGACCTTTTATAAAGGAACAATTACGTGCAAGAGTTTTTACTATTGAATATCTTTGTTTGGCCCATAAGCATGCTTAAAACCAAAAATGCTACTAAATTCACCCATGCGTTTCTGAGAGAATGGTCACACTGCCCTCTTTTCAGTATTTTTGGTATAACTCGAAAACTAATCCGAGCTTGAAAATTTTACATATCATACTTTTTGTTCAAAATTAAATTTTCTATTGGAATGGATAGTTCAAAAAATTTTAGGAAAAAATTTAAGCAGGAAAAGTTAACAAAAACCAACATAAAAAAAATCGAAAAATCCAAGATTTTTAATTTTTTTTTCTTAATTGCGCATAACTTTTTTAGGAGAAAAGATACGCTCAAGAAGATCATAAACAAAGTAAACTGGAGTCTTAAGGCTTTAATATGACATGTTAAAAAAGCCATATTATTAAAAAATTGACAGAGATATAACCATTCAAACTTTACCATTTCTTATGATTTTCCGCACTTTTTGCCCGAAAGCCTTTTTTTTGGTACTTTATGACAAATTTAACGTCTGAACGCATTTAAAAACAGCCGAAAATCGAAATTGCGAACTTACATCCTTTTTATAAATTCTCTATAGTTCTAATGTCATATTAAATCAAAATTTTTGATTTCGAACATTTTTATGAATGTGAAATTTGCCATATTGTACCGAAAAAGGGACTTTCGGGCCAAAACTGAGAAAAATTATAAGAAATGATAAGGTTTGAATGTGAATATCTCCGTCAATTTTGAACAAATATTAATTTTTCAACATGCCATATTAAGGCCTTTAGTCTCTACTTTGTTTTGTCTACGCATGTCTTGACCCTTTCTTTGCTTCAACAAAAGTTATGCACAATTTATTAAAAAATTTAGATATCCTTGATTTTTTGATTTTTTTTTAGTTGGTTTTTGTTAACTTTTCCTGCTTAAATTTTTTCGTAAAATTTTTTGAACTATCCCTTCCAATAGAAAATTTAATTTTGAACAAAAAGTATTATATGTAAAATTTTTAAATTCGGCTTAGTTTTCGAGTTATACCAAAAATACTGAAAAGTGGCCAGTGTGACCATTCTCTCAGAAACGCATGGGTGAATTTAGTAGCATTTTTGGTTTTAAGCATGCTTATGGGCCAAACAAACATATTCAATAATAAAAACCCTTGCACGTAATTGTTCCTTTATACCTCTCATTTTCCGGTCTATTCAATAGGCTATTAAAGTATTGTACGAAATTAAAATTATAAAAATGTTACCAGATAAAGTTCAAAATTTCAATCAAGCATTCGAAAATAAACCAATTTTTTAGCAAAGACCGGAGTATAGGGAGTTTAAAAACAGCTGTTGTATTCTTACTTACATAACCCTCAACCGAAACAGCAAAGAATCATCAAAATTAATTTTGCTTAAATGTCCCAATACCCCGGATGCGGCCGAGATTTTCAGTCAATGAGATTACAAAATTTGAATAGCATCAAACTGATTTTTTAATCGCAAAACAGGTTTTAATGTGAATGCACGCACAAGCGTCAAAGCAATGCAGCTATGCATAGTACATATTTTGTTACCGATTGGCCTAGGAACGACCTGGTGATATTCTTCTTAAATTCCGATTAAAAAGTAGCTATTTTCATGCACTCACGTGTAGTTATCGTGCACTCACGTGTAGTTATTTGTCGCGCGATTTTATAATCACAACAAATACAACGTGTTGCAGGCTCATTTAATTTCATTTGATCTATTTAATTTTGCGATAAAAAAAAACGCTCAAAAAGTAGAACTGGTTCATTTTTTAGTGGCTTTGATTTTTGAATAAATAGCATACATGTATTATTCCTTGTGGTTGAATAACCGTGTGACTGAAAATCACAAGTGCGTGCAGGGGGTCAATTACTCTCGATCTATGAAACTGTGAAGTGATAAATGTGATAACGCCTTCACGCAAAATGTAATCTCGAAGTATGAAAGAATGAAAACAAATGCCAACATTTTTTCATATGATAATTCGTTTATCAGTCACAATCATTTCACTATGTGAGCCGTCTATTTTGAAAGTGGTCTAAGTCCACTTATTTATTCGAGATATTTAAAGGTTTGTGTTTGGCTTTATTAAATAAAATGCACGACTGGGTCGCACGTACTTGCTCTTATGTTCAAGACACTGCGAGTTTAAGAAAATTGTATATACAAACATGGAAATTATGAGAGAAAATGTAGAGAAGCATGAAATACGACATTTAAATTAGCTAAAACAACTCTTTGACAGTTTGAGGTGAAAAAAAAGTATGCCATCTTAATTCATGATGGAATATGATTGTATGGGAACAAATTTTAAAATCGTTGGTGCGGTTTTTTTTTAAATTAATTTTGTATATATAAAATTCTTAAAACATTTTTAAGAACGAATTTCGGTATGCAGATTTAAACTTTATATTTATGTGTATATAATAACAAAATTTGAAAAAAAATTGTCAACCTGTTTTTGAGATCGAATTTTCAAAAAAAAAGTTTGGAACTTTTTTTAAAAATCCAAACATTTGAGTGACTCTATTGCTACGTCGACCGGTATACTTGGAAACAACGCTTCTACATCAAAAGAGACTATAGATTCATCATCTTGTGTACTTAACTCTTTCACTCTGTCGACGAAATCAAAAGTATTCAAAATACTGGCACTCTCAAATCTACCATACAACTTCATTTCATTGACTAGCCATTTGGACACCTGGTTCACACGAGATTATACCGCACGTTTTTTTTATCGCATTTGGTTTTTACCGAACAAATATCGGGTGTTCACACGATATTTATATTTATTCGTTTAAAACTCGAATAGCTGCAGTATAATGAAAATGAATGGAAAAGTTTGAATTTGTGAAGTATTTTATTTTTATCATTTCAAGGGAAAGGGCTAGAAAGCTGAAATTTGGACGGATGATAGAAATTATTGATTTAAATATGAATTACAAAAATAAGAGTCCTAGAACACCGTTGGACGGAGATAACGGCAATATTTGAGCGCTTTCACATATGAACTCATATCTCCTTAGTGCATTGATGAATTTTCTTGTTGTTTTTAAATATAACATATAAATAAAATTACGGTTATTTTGATACCTCATTCATTATCCTACGTGGTATATAAGCGACACAATCTTGATTTTAAATTGATCGAAAAATCAAAACAATTGCAATAAAATTACCTGTTTGGACCATTGTCCACGACCATCCACCAGCGAGAAGATCCCGTTATCTACATGGAATTTTTTTTTATTAAAATTTGATATGGATGTTTTAAAAAAATTATAGCTCCAGTTCTACTGATTGGATCTTCAAGGTTAAGGTCTTTAAAGAAAGCTGACATAACGGGTTATATTGTGTAAAAAAATCATTGAGGAGGGACAAAAATGTTCATACTAAAGGGGTGAATAAAGCCCAATTCAATTCCATTTATTTTATTCTAAAATCAAATGTTGATGAAAATTTTTATAATTTTGAAAAACTAAAAACGCACATTTATTGCCTCATTCCTCTTCTTTATTTTAAAACCTTAACCTACAAGATCCAACGAGTATCACCGGAGTTAAAATTTTTTTAAGCCAACCATATCGGTCGATACATTTTTTTTGTGTACATCGGCTTTTCTCCACTGAAGCTCATTCGATGCCCAACGAACAAATACCCAACGTGGATTTAAACAGTGTGAACGAGACTATATAAAACTATACGCCACTGGATGACTGGAGGACGATACGTCGCAGTTCATTCGTTTTTTTTTTTATAAGTCCGTTGAGTATTCGATAAACGTACTTAGCTGACAGTGGATGGCGTAGCGAGCACTTTGGTGGCCCCGTATCAAACGTTTTTTAGGGGCCCCCTTTTAACTTACAGGGGTCCAGCCTAAGGTATAAATTTTTTTTACTTGCATCAGCATATTAGATAAATTCAATTTGATATTTTATTTTGTACGGTAAAAGGGACGGAAAACAGTTTTCATTGATATGCATCTCGAAAACCGTTAATTTTTTTAAGATTTGAGTCTTAGCTCATTAAATTATACGAAAAAAAGATTAGAACACTTTTTGTATGAAGACAAATTTTGAGAAAAACGCTCAGTGGTCAGTATTTACCCCAGTGTGGTGCAGTGGTAGTGTAGAAAAGATATCAATAATAATTTTGTAACGTTTGAACACGTTTTCCCAAAATCTGTTGCTCCTCAAAATAGTGTAATAATCTTTCTTGTGTAGAATCCTATGGGCTTACATTTTAACCAGCTAGACTATGGAAAAAGTAACAGTTTTCTAGATTTGTATTTGCAAAAATATTTGTTTTTACATTACGGTCAAGTCCAAAAGCCAAATTTTGAAACTCTATAAATTTTAGACTTCATTACTTGCTTATTATTTAGATAATAAGACTGTCTGAAAGTTTTTTGATACAACGGGTTCTCCTTACCTCTTCCAACCAAAAACTTTGTTTTATAATAAGGAAATGAACCCGATTAATGAGATTTAGATAAGTTTTTCAACTAAACTGGCCATGAAGGTGAATGTAAAGCAAAATGGAGCTCTCCATTGAAATGCAGTTTTATAAGAATAATTTCATAATTTTACCATTTTTTTCGACTCGTTTTTTGAAAACCGGAAAACCCATTATTTTTGACAATTCTTGTGGTTGTCAAGAAAACCTGGGTCAACTCTAGGTAAACTTCAACGAACGAACATATTAAAATTGTGTATCGAATATACATCAATGAAAAATTTCTTACACACTTCAAGAACTCTGTATCCCGGGGCCCCTATATCTCGGGGCCCCGTATCATTGATACGGCTGATACCGCGGTAGCTACGCTTCATACTGTTAGCTCTATGTAAAATATATACGCCACTGCACATCCGCACGGATTTATACTGCAAAAAATCGTGCGGTACAATCTCGTGTGAACCAGGCTTTACGAGTGGTGAATTTTTGTTTGAAACAATTTTTCGCATTTTGTCTCCTGGTTTGTGGATTTTCGGTAAACCATACATCTTTGGTACTTCTGGATTAGAAATCATCAATTCGAACTTGTTAATGTTGAATGGTTCCAAAATGTCCTTGATAATTCCTTTCGCGTCATCAATCATCTTATTGTGCCTGCTTACACGTGAAGAACGAAAGTGTTCAGATGTGAAGAAAATTATTCTGCAGATTTTGTTCTCCTCTTTGTGTTTTTCGTATTTTCATAATGAAAGACACGATTTGATTGGTTGGATTGGATAGGAAAAGCAACACAAAAGAGAACGTCAATTTTCTACACCGAATATTTTCAAATATTTTAAAATATTTCATCCCCTTCCCTCTTCTGCAAGTTCCCCCGCTCACCATCACAAATCGCAGAAAATGCTTCAATTTCTTCACGTGTGATCAGGGACATTCAAGGGTGATTTCTTTAATACGGTAATACCATCTTCAGCGATTGACTTTTTCATTCTCTCTTCATATTCCACCTTGTCCAAAATCACTATATTGTTGCCCTTATCTGCTTTCATGAAGTAAACTTCCTTCTCTTTCAGTTCTCTGATAATTCTCTTATGTTTTTGTTGTTCCGTTGTGGGTTTTGTTGATTTTACCTTTTTAATTACTTTTTTGGCTACTTTTTGAACTTTATCTTTTGTTTCGTTTGATTTGAATTGGATTGCTGATTCAATATCTACAATAGCTTGTCCGATGTAGATAGGATTTGTATTTGGTGTGAAATTTAGTCCCATGTTGTGTAAATCGAGTTCTTCTGCTTCAAATTGGACTGATGATAAATTAAGAACTAGATTATCTACTGGCCTTACTGTAGACTTATTTTCATTCTTTTGGTCTTGAATGTGTTGTTGGTTATATCCATGATTAAATTTTGTTTTGTGATAAAATCATAAAATTCACAATCATTCAAACCTTCTGTTACAGTAGACGCTCAATATAGTGAAGTAGTAAAAACCAGGCCTATTCACTCTTTCGAGATTGTTCACTTTTTCGAGCGGTAGTTTTAAAAGCCTTTCTAATGGTGAATTTGATCCAAAATTCACATTTTATTCTCTGTGAATTTTTTTTACATTTATTTAAGCGTTAAACAAAGTTTTCTTGCAGGTTAAATAAAAAAGCAGAGAAAATTTCTCAGTGTTCTCAACATTTGTATACAAAATATATTGTATGCACAATTTTGTGTGTTCACTATTGTGGATAGTTCACTATTTTGAGATTCACTAAATGGAGCGTCTACTGTATTTCTAATTGAAGTTCATATACATAGCTGTAGCTGGGTTTTATTCAATTGACTATAATGGAATTTTATTTCACTTTGAAGCTATAATTTTTCTGCCATTTCAACTATTTTCTTCGTTCTTGAATTATAGATGTTGCAACGTATTTTGATGAAAGCTGGTATAATTTGTCGTTTTTTACATTGTTTCAAAAAGATTAAGTCGGCTTTTGTCCTGTTTGTTCTGTTGAGTAAACGAGTGAATTGGTTCAGTTTTGTTTGGAATACATGTTTAATGTTGAAACTTTCAAACTTAATATTTAAAAGTAGTGAACCGATTCGTGCATTAAGATGACATTTTTGCTGATTATTTAGGCAAATTGTACAACAAATGGTTCCAAAATATCTCTAACATTCCTACCGTTCTGCTGTCAAGGACCAATTTTCATGAAAAAAACCCGGAAGAACAAAAAAAATAGAATAAGAATGGTAAGAGGGTGATTATGGTACATACCTAATTTAGTAAGTCCATTTTATCTTTATATTTTTTGTATAGGAATGAGTTGAACTTGTTCGCTATTTAACATTTAATCAATTTTAAAATGGAACTTAAACCATTTTCAAAATAAATTTTTTGTCGTTTTATTAACTGAGCATTTTTTGACTCACAAAATCTAAGTGACTTCAAATAAAAACAAGTGGTTTTTTCTTATTAAAATCAGTTTTTTCAGATAACTCAATCAATTATATCGATTTTTTGGAAAATGGATGTTGAGAAATGAATTTTAAGTATATCGTATTTTCAATTCTATTTATTGAATAACAATGAAAAAATAAAAATAATAAAAAGTGAAATTAATAATAAAAAAATTCAAGGAAGAAAAGAAAAATAAATAGTACTAAAATTAAAGTGATTTCTTCGACAGTGTTTTCTCAAAGCGTAAAGGTGCCGTCACACCGTGCAAGTAAAGTACTTGCAGCAAGTAAAATGATTGCTGCAAGTAAAACTTGCCTGGTGTGACGACCCGAAAAGTACTTGCGGCAAGTAATTGCTGCAAGTGATTTACTTGCGAGCAAGTACTTGTGGCAAGTAAAACTTGCCTGGTGTGACGACCCAAAAAAGTACTTGCAAGCAATTAATTGCTGCAAGTGATTTACTTGCTTGCAAGTACTTGCGCAAGCAATACTTGCACGGTGTGACTAGGTCCTGCAAGCGCTTGCAAGGAAGTAAATCACTTGCCGCAAGTACTTGCCACTTGCAGGATTTGCGCAAGCAAGTTTTTTACTTGCGTGCAAGTGAACGTATGTTTTTCGATCAAAATTACAGAAAAATCGTCTCCCTCTGCCTAGAAGTCTCTCAGCAGTATTGTAAAGTACGTGTTTTCAGCACCACGTTCAAAAAAGGGTCATACCAAATTTATTTATCTTCGATCAGCCACATTTTGTTGCTTCAAATGCTGTAGCATAAAACAAGGTCTCGTGGTGTTTTTTAATGGATGTTTTTTGATAATAATAATAATAATAATAATAATAATAATATGAACGACTGGGTCGTACGTAATTGCTCTTATGCTTCAACTTGCTTGGATCTTAAGATCTTTTAAAAATATTTGAATAATTAAAGAAAAATACAACGAAGCATGAGGCTCCTTCTTTCAATTGTAAAAACAACTCGCCGTATTTTGATTGAAATCGGTAGAGCAATTAATGAGAAAGTCGAAGAAAAAAAAATTTATGCAGAAGGTACCGCTGATAACAGTTTTTAGTAAATTTTGTATCAGAAAGTTCAACTCGCTTACAATCAAATCACTTCATGCAACAATCGCATGTTTTTTTACTATAATAATACTCAACAAGAATCAATTGCCTAGATTTTAACAAATCTTCATGTTCAAAAACCATTTCCATGTAAAAAATTCGTCTTCCAAATCTGGATTATCCATTTAAATCTATTTCTGAAGAAACAATAAACCAAATTGAACTGAAAATGGCAAAACCACACCGGTTAACACGTGCAAGTACTTTCAGAAACTAATTTCAGCAAGTAATTTCAGCAATTACTTGCAGCAAGTACTTTCAGCAATTAATTTCAGCAAGCACTTGCTTGCTCGGTGTGACGACCTGAAAAGTACTTGCAGCAAGTTTGTTTTGCAAGCAAGTAAAAAGTAGTTTCAGCAAGCAATTTACTTGCCTGGTGTGACTGCTCTCTGCAAGTACTTGCACGAATATTTCAAATTCAAAATTTTTAAACAATTGCTGCAAGTACTTTACTTGCACGGTGTGACGGCACCTTAAGTGTCTTTCAGCAAATAGCCATCAGTAACAATGGACTTAGACCACTTTCAAAATAAACGGCTCATGTGAATATCTGTGAAAAGAAAAATGATAAACAGAAACAAATTGTACTCATTTGATACACCCAAGTCGCCATCTTTGTCTTTCTATGACGTCACAATCATCTTTTTCTATGAGCAAGTGGTAGTATTTTTCATGTTAGTACTTTTTAGTACTACTTTGACAGCTGTTTTTAATAATGAGTTCGGGAGTCGCCTTGCGCGTGTTTGTGAAGTGATAAAATGATAAAACTCTGTGAAAACTGAAATGATAACTTTGTTTGCATTTCACAGTTTCACAGACCGAGAATTGACCCCTTAGACCAGGAAAATAAAATGCACGACTGAGTCGCACGTACTTGCTCTTATGTTCAAGACACTGCGGGTTTAAGAAAATTGTATATAAAAACATAGAAACTATGAGAGAAAAATGAAGAGAAGCATGAAATACGACATTGAAATTGGCTAAAACAACTCTTTTGACAGTTTGAGGTGGAAAAAAAGAATGCCATCTTAATTCTTGATTGAATATGATTGTATAGGAAAAAAAATTTAAAATCGTTGGAACGGTTTCTTAAAAAATTAATTTTTTATATATAAAATTCTTATAACATTTTTAAGAACAAATTTTGGTATGCAAATCTGAAGTATATATTTATGTGTATATTAAAACAAAATTTGAAAAAAAATTGTCAACCCATTTTTGAGATATCGAATTTTCAAAAAAAATTGAAACATTTTTTAAAAATCCAAAAACTTTTTTTTTGAAAATTTTGATATGCAATATTATTTAATCTTATCTGAAATTTGTATATAAAAAAATCATCTTAGTCCGCTTAGCCAAAAACGAGAAAATTCAAAATAAAAAAATACGTTCCATGACAGGTACTATTAATAATTGCTAAGTGTGAAATTTTATAATTTTTGGTAGTAGATCGTACTATTTTTAGTATATTAAAAAAGTTTAATCAAAATCGTAGGAGTCGTTTTTAAGCAAAAAAATATTTTCCTTTGTGGTTTTTTAACTTTTGTATGGCAGGTACCGTTATTTTTTCATAAATGTAAATTTTTTTCTAAAAATATTGTAGAAAATACTTAAAACTCTTAAATATCGAGTTTAAAAAAAATCGATCGTGTCGTTTTCGAAATATTTGATTTTCAAAAAAAAAAATTTGAAACATTTTTTAAAAATCCAAAAAATATTTTTTCAAAAATATTGGTACACAAAACTATTAACATTTCTTGGAAGCTTCTGCATAAAAAAAATAATTGAAATCGGTCATACCATTTTGAAGAAAATCAAAAATTAAAAAAATGGTTCCTTGGGAGGTACCATTAATAACCATTTTTGAAAAATGGTTTTCCACCCAAAGGAAGCCTTCACTAAAATAAATTTACTGAATTTTTTTTAAGAAAAGTTGTCGAGCCGTTTTTGAGAAAAATACGGTTATGTAAAATTGTCAAAAAAAATTGTATGGCAGGTACCGTTATTTTTGGTTCTAAAAAAAAAATGAAAAAAACGTGTGGGCATAATCACCAAAAACCACTATGTACCAAGTTTGAACAAAATCGATCAAGCCGTTTAGGCTGTAGACGAACAGACAGACATACAGACAGACAGACAGAATTGTGCCACCCACTTTTTTGGTGTTCTCTATCATCGTAATATCATATTTGATTGTTATCTCAAAATTTTTTTTTTGCACGAATCCAAAACTTGCCTTATAGTACCTATAATCGCAAGTAAAAAGCACAAATAGGGAACCTTGAAAAAATTAATTCATGAAATATTAAAATCGGAATCGACGCAGAATAGAAACCCCTATAATCCCCACATTGGCTTTTTGTGTAAGATGCATTTGAAGAAGTGCAGACGGGGGAAATTTGGAGGTCTATGAAACTAAAATATTTGTTTTGGTACATCCTAACCATTTGATACATGCATTAAGGCATGGTATAAGAATAACAAGGTATGCTTGACAGCTCAGGCAGTTGACTCGTGACGTCATTGCGAGTGAATGATCTCAATTGTTTGTCATTTATGGCAAAGAAAGTAAACAGAAATTGTTTATATTTTGAAGCAATTTGCTATTAAAACTCAAAGTAAAACAATAGATTATTTATGTTTTGAAGTTATGTTTTGTTGAATTTCAAGCAAAACATTAAATAATTTATTTTTTAAAGCTATGTGTTGGTGAAGACTCGCTATGACGTCACACAAAACAAAATATGGCGACCCTTCATCTCATATACAACATACCTTGTATTTTTATACCATGGCATTAAGGGTAGTTTTTAACGCTGAATCTAATGAAACCGAATTGAAAATGATACAACCACCAAAACAAAAGGTATAGTCCTTTGTTTGTAATAATGACTTTTTTTCAGGTACAACAGGTAAAATATTACCGAAAACCCTTTGAAAATAAAGGTATGTTAATGAAACTTGGTATAAATATTCCCCTCCATGTGTTATACGAACTGAGAATGAATAGAGTGCCTAAAAATATCCATGGTGAACGGGTGTTTTTTAAGGGGAAGGGGCAAGTGTAGAATGTTTACCATAACACCCACGAAAAAACTCTTACACTCATGAAACTCGCCAAAAATATTAAATTTGTCATGGCAACCAAGAATCAATATAGTCCACATAAATATATTTGTTCTGGGGTTTTTTTTTTTTTTTATTAAAGAGAGGATAAATCTGGGAAGAAGTTGGAAGATTTGAACCAAAACTCCGATTTGGCGTAATTGAGGTATATACACAAAGTATGGTATATGATTTGGGGTATTTTTTAACGCTGAATCTAATAAAAGCAAAACTAAAATGATACAAGCACCCTTAACAAAGTTATGGTCCTTTTCAAGCAAAAATCTATTTTTTGAAATCGTATTTGCCGTAGAACAGGTCAAAATGTAACCACAAAAACACTATTAGACCAAAGATATTTGTATGGACTTTTTTGATTCTGGATTGCCATGACAAATTTAATATTTTTGCCGAGTTTCATGAGTATAAGAGTTTTTTTCGTGGGTGTTATGGTAAACACTTTACACTTGCCCCTCCCCCTTAAAAAAACACCTTTTCACCATGGATATTTTAAGGGACTGTCTTGGTTCTAAATTCGTATGATAAATGGAACATTTATTTCAAGTTTCATTAACATACATTTATTTTAAAAGGGTTTTCGGTAATATTTTACCTGTTGTACCTGAAAAAAAAGTCATCATTACATTAAAAGGACTATAACTTTTGTTTTGGTGGTTGTATCATTTTGAATTTATTTTCATTAGATTCAGTGCTAAAAAATACCCTTAAAGCATGTATCATATGGTAAGGTTGTACCAAAACAAATATTTTAGTTTGATAGACCTCCAAGTTCTCCCCGTCTGCACCTCTTCAAATGCATCTACACAAAAAGCCAATGTGGGGGTTTTGGGGGACTTTGGATATGTTATAGAAGTTGCAATTCTGCGTTGATTCCAATTTTAATATTTCATGAATTAATTTTTTCAACCTTGGAACCCATTTTTCCTGGCCTACCCAGGACTATTTTATTTGCGACTTAGATTTTAAAGTCGCATTATTTTATACTGCAAATTTAAGCACAAACATGTAAGTGCATTTGATTTATTTTAACTTTCACCAGAAAAATGAATCAAATTTTGAACTTTTTAAATCATTGTCCCCAACAAAACTATAGGGAAAGATAGAGAGATCAAGCATCAAAACGAGAATCGTTTGATCGATCGATCGCTTAAGTCTTACGTGATCTGGACCCTGGTAACCCAAGATGGCGCTAATAAAAGCTTTGACGCCAGGGATGCCAGTTTTGGCTATATGTCAGAAGTTGAGCTTTGTTTTTTCGAATTAACGAGAAGAAGACAGTAGCCATATTTAATATTGGGCTGGTTTTTGGGACATATTTTGGGAAGTGATTTTGGGCTACAAAAAGAAATTGGGCACAGAGAAAAAGATTAGTGCCAGTGATGCCATTTAAGACTATATAGCAGAATTTGGGCCTTAATTTTTCTAAATGCATGACTAGAATTTGAAGAAATTAGCCCAATTTAAGCTTTAAACCTTTATTATTAACTAAATAATATCACACCTTTATGTTTTGTTCATTATTAAAAAAATTTGTTTAATTTTTATCCTCAGAGGGCTTGAACCACAACGGGTCTATAACCCTGATGCACTTTCGCCTGACCATCCAACGCACCCAGGCAATCCAGCAATAGTGGCAGCACAAAATCGAGCCGTTACCTCAGCCACACCCACAATGCAGCAACGAATCAAAGCACTGGGCGTAGCGACCCCCTTAGCCATGTCTAGTCCAGTCCGAAGGTTAGTATAGAAAATTCCTTAATGTATGTTATATCCTCGTGCTTTTTTTACTTTTATTTTTTATTTTTTCTAATTTCACCTTTCCTTATTTCTTTTTACTGTTTTTTTTTGCGCAGTTAAATAGTTGTACCTAAAATATAATTGTTAATAATGTAAAAAAAAAAAACATTATTTGTATTAAGTTTTACCTTAAACTGTATACATAATATTATATTTTTTATTTGTTTTTTCTTCTTCTGATACAAAAAAAAATAATCATATTTTTGCAACAATTATCACCTTTCTGCAAAAAATGTGAATATGAATAAATATTTTCTTTGTTGCAACGATAAACATTTTTTATTGTTAAACGCGATGGTTGCGAACAGGTGGACATAGCTGGAAGTACCTTCGATTAATATTTACCTTTACCGGTAATTTGATAAACAAAAACAAAAATAAATTTAGAAAATTGCTTAGGTTAAAATTCTTCGATCAAAATTCGTGATTGCTACTGTGTATTTTTATTTTTTTAAATATTTTAATTTTAAGTGCTGTAGTTAAAGTTAAATTGAGTTTTTTTTTTATTAAAACTTGTATCTAACGCCGATATTGTTTCTCTTTATTTATATTATATTATGTTTATTAGTTTGAATGTTTTGAATCTGTGGTCGCAGCCCATACACAGCGCTTATGTACGTGCAAATGAAATAATTTATATCGGATTAATATTATGTTTTAAAACAAAATTGAATAGTCATATAGCTAAATCATATTATATCATACAAAGGAATTTGTGTACATATTTACATTTATTTTTTATACGACTTTATTTCCTTTTAGTGAATGAAGATTGATTGTTCGGCTTATCAGCATAGGTATCTGTTTTTTTTTCCTCAAGTTAAACTGAATTTCTCTTTAGGTGCCAGTTATAGCTATCATTAAAACTCATTATTGATAATTGAATCGGCAGTTTGAAGAAGGGAATGAGCGCCAAAAATTGAAAACCGTTTTAATTAGTAAAAATAAACTGACGAAAATTAAAATTTTTGACGTTAAAGTATATATAAACAAAAATTCAGTATAAGGTGATTTTGTCCCTGGATTTCTTCCCTTCTTCAAACTTTTTACCGATTTCACAGATAAAGTGGTGAAATTTAAATTTGTATAGTCTAAGTAGACATTTAATATCATCGTCACCTACAGGATGTGTTCATTAATAGGATTAAAAAGCATTTTCCTTCAAATCCACGCAGTGGTGCTCCAAAATTGTATAAAGAGCCAGTTTAACATTGGAAACATTGGTATTGAAAAGTATTTTTTGTATTCTGTACATATCCCGCCTGGAAAAATGATAAGTATTTGTCAAGTTTAATCGAGGCCCTAGAAAGGCTTCGGTAGGGGAAATCTAGACAAGTCAAACTTGTCAAATACTCGCGAAGCCCTCGCTATTAAAAACTTGTTGGATAAGTCTTGTTATCCCATCACAAATACCCCATATATGCAGGATTGGAGGATCAAATCCCAGTAAAGACAACTTTTTTATTTGTTTGCTGTCTCTCGAGGCAAAAGGTTGCTTCAATGATGAGGAGAATTTCTAGAGTTACCCTTGCTGGGCTCTTGCTAGTATCTATGTAAAACTTTCTAACCCCTCGCCAAAAACTAGATTGTTTTTTTTTCAGCCAGGATTCTTGAAGAAATTTTTTAACAAACTTATATATAATACTAGCTGATGCCCGCGACTTTGTCCGCGTTTACTTCTTGATAAAATCAAAATATGTAATTATAAAGGTACCATTCTTATTTTCTAGTGCAACTCTTCCACTTGATCAATATATTTTTCCACGGTCCTACCACGATATCTACAAATTAATAATCTATATGAAACAAAAACCTACAAATCTCGAAGAAAAAACAAATAATTCAAAAATTCTTGACAGCTGCATACATATGTATCTCGAATTACAATAATCAAAACCAAAAATGTCGAATGCATTAATATTGAACAACATAACGTGTTCATTGTGTAGACCTTCGGTAAGTTCACGTAGAAGTTTATAGCCTCATCCTTTAGCCAAGTTTTCCCAAACAGAGTAGCGAGCTATACCAACGGTGCCGTGAAATAACGCCGAGCGAAATAAAGCCGAATGTCGAAATTCGGCTTTATTTCGCTTTACTAAAGTGAAATAACGCCGAATTTTATCGTTCGGCCTTTTTTCGCTTTGAAAAGTGAAATAAGGCCGATTCGGTGTTATTTCACTTTTTAAAAGGATTTACATATTTAATGAGTTAAGAAATTTCCAGATCTTTAAATGCAAAAGAAACTTTACATACACCAACCTCGCACCCACCCCAAATCCTATAATGAGCCCAAGCAGGGGGGTTGCAGGGGGGCAGCATGCCCCCCCCAAACATACCTCACTGTTTATTCACGAATTTTAAAATTTCACAAACTTAATAAATCCTCTCCTTTATTTGGTTTGTAAAATTTTAAAATTCGCGAATAAACAGTGAGGTATTTATGCAACCCCCCTGCTTGGGCTCGCTATAAGATTTGGGGTGGGTGCGAGGTTGGGTGTATACAAAGTTTCTTTTGTATTTTTATAGACTCTGGATTAATGAAACTTAGAAATAAAATCGAACTTTGAACTTGTTTGGTTCGGCTTTATTTCTCAGTTAACATTCGGCTTTATTTCACTTTGCCACAGTGAAATAAAGCCGAACGCTAAAATTTGGCGTTATTTCACTTTAGTAAAGTGAAATAAAGCCGAATTTTGTCATTCGGCTTTATTTCGCTCGGCGTTATTTCACGGCACCTATACCAACTTGTTTTTATAATAGAATAGAAGCTTAAATTTAGAGAACTGCGTTGACAATTCCATAGTTATCAGGATTGTTTGTCACCTGGGCATATTTACCCCGACCAACCTTACCTGTTTGGGTCACCAACTCAGCTTGGAAATTTTGACCTCAATCACAGTACCCTTGGTCATGACACCAAGTTGTGTTTTTGAATCTAATGGTGGATAGGTGGAATGTTGCATTCAGTTCAGGAATACTTCAACGTCAGACCGGGCTTGACATTTTGGTATATTAAGATCTCATTTACCAGTCTTTTCCTTCCTCTTCTGTTTGATAATCTTTGGGAGTATTTTTGGCGCTGGATTGGATACAATACAATGATCCAGAAGAAAATGAGGCAAGGATCTATCTTCATTCTTTTTTTCTTGTTTTTTGGCCTTCTTCTATTCATGCGCCTTGATTTTATTTTCAATTTGGATTTTAGTATAAAATGAAATATCTTATCTGGTCCACTAGACCTCCAAAGAAAGAGAGTGCCTATAATGGTTGCCTCATTTACAGGAGTAATTGCTTGGACTTCTGGTTCCACACCACAGTCAAGGAAATCATCTATGGACTCAGATCGATAATTTGCAGCTCTTTTAGTCGCTCTGACATTTTGAAATTTAAATTTCTCAAAACTTAAATTCATATGGTCAAGGCCACGGACTAATAACGTTACATTTTTACTTGTTTTTTGCCTATAACTCGAAAAATAACTATGCAAAGTCAACTTTTTCATAAGCATATGATAGGGACCTGTAAGACTCACACTTCGTGCAAACAAAGTTTTTTGATATCTTTTATAGTTTCCGAAATACGGCCTTTCAAAGTGGCTGATAACGTTACATAATTTCGGAAGTGAAATGTAACGTTATCAGCCACTTTGAAAGTCCGTATTTCGAAAACTATAAAAGATATCAAAAAATGTTGTGTGAACAGAATGTGATGCATACTTAGCCCTATACGCATAAGAAAAATGTCAAGCTTGGAGTAGCTGTTTTTCGAGTTATGAGCGAAAACCTTGTAGAAATGTCACTTTATCAAACCGTGGCTTTGACCATATACAGAACTCACAATGTAGCAAAAACTATTTATTTTTGTAGAGTGAATAATTTCATCATAATATTGCATTTAAGTACCTTTTTGTGCTTGATTTTCTTTTAAATATACCCTATAATGACCACAGAATTAATAAAAACAATTTACAAAAAACCGCAATTCAATATACCCAATAGTTTTTGCGTGATGCGAGGACAACGTGAATAGTGAGTTACGATTTTTTTTATATGATTACACGGTTTGATAAAAATTTTGAGTTATTAAACTTAAACTTACCACCGCATTAGTTTGAAGGAGGGAACAAATCCATCGTACTTTTGTATAATTATTTCACATTTGCATTTACTTTTTTAAACTAAAAGTCATTAGGACCACAATGAAAACAAGATTGCTGAGCATAAATTTTTAATAAAAAAAAAATTATGCAAAATATATTATAATAAGGGAATTCATGCAACGTCGTAAGTTTACAAATTGTGTAAAATGATAAGTTTACGCAAAAGTTAGCATGAACAACCTTTTTATTAATTTGGTTAAATGCTGTGTAATTGAATCAGCTGTTCGTTAAACGTCAAATATATGGGTGCGTTCGGCTTGGGTCGAGGAGTTGGTTTTACAGATAATGCATTATGGTCTGTTTATTTGCATGTGTGTGTACAGATATATATTTGTTTTAATAGATACGTGTAGTAAGTACTCCTGTTAATTCAATTATATTTGTTTTGCATTGAAATAAATACATCAATGCCATTTATTTTGCTGGAATCTCAATACCATTTCAACTCAACTTAACTCAATTGACAAAAAACCTGGAGCTCCCGATCCTGCTTGTTAACGTAGTAATTTTTAAATAGAGAACCTCTCCCGAACAAACGTGAAGTCGGAAACTCGGAAGGAATTAGACTTTCTCAAACTAATGCGAAATATTCGGAACGACAACGAAACTTTTGCCTATCAAAATCAATTACAATAAGAAAGTTTCGTTGTGGTTCCAAATGTTTCGCGTTGGTTTGGGAGAGTCTTAATAGTCGAAAGCTAATGTTAAACCCACGAAAAATTGCTTTCCAAACAGTCAAAAGAAAAAGTGAGGAAAATTCATTCCACTTAAGTAAAATGAATCATCCCTCTCTTTTTTTCGTTCCAACTTCACCAAATGTCAGTTTCACTCCCGTGAGATGAGTACCTTGCAGCAGACCGTGAAGGATGGAGACGTTTTGTTGATGCCCTATGCCCCAGCCGGGGTTACAGGACACGATGATGATGATGAGATGAGTATGATTTTCATGTATTCGCTCATTTTCAACCGAACATTTCAGTGAGCTATTGATAATTATAGTTCTACCTTGAGATACATGACAATAGTCGAATTGTAAGGTAGACTATAATAGTCGCAAGCTCACGGCAGTGGTCGGATGAAAATCGGTGAATACAAACAAGAGCGCCCCCGAGTACACTTCACGGAAGTGAAAGGGAAACTTGTTGAAGTAGGAGCGAAAAAAAGAGAAAGAGTGAATTATGGCTTTGTTCAGATTTTGACAGTTCAGAAAGATACTTTTCATTGGCTAATGACATCTGAATCCTCCAAACCAGTGGGAATCATTCGTTGACCCCAACAAAAACATAAATAAAAACACGTTGTTGTAAATGAAAACAACACGTTTTTGGTGTCGTCAACGAAAGATTCGCATTGGTTTGGGTGAGACTTTATAGTTCTACCTTTAAAAAAGAAACTTTCTTAAGAGCTCTCCCAAACCAACACGAAATTAAAGCGAATCATTCGCAACGATACAAAATATGACAATATTAAAAATCAACAAAAAACTGTCTTTGCGAATGCTTCGCTATAATTTCGCGTTGGTTGGGCAGAGCCTTAATCGTTGAGAAAATGTCGACCTTCTAATTATTGTTTTTTTTTGTATAAACTACGTTTTAATTCACAATTTTTATCACCAACTAATGGCAATGCGATAGTTACAGAACACATTCAGAGCTTATTTAGTCCTCTGAGATATCATTTATATCATGTTTGTAAACATGCCTAATTCTAAAAGTCACAAACACGCCTAATTCAAAAAGTCACAATGACGTTTGGATAAGGTTAACCAAATATTTGGTTAATTTTCCGCAGCAAAATCCATGGATAAGATTAACCAAATT
This sequence comes from Dasysyrphus tricinctus, assembly GCA_963921185.1. Taxonomy (NCBI): domain Eukaryota; kingdom Metazoa; phylum Arthropoda; class Insecta; order Diptera; family Syrphidae; genus Dasysyrphus; species Dasysyrphus tricinctus. The sequence goes on along the minus strand of OY992532.1, from coordinate 131,212,824 downwards.
GTGTAAGCCGTTTCCCATACTAAATTTGACAGTTCGTTTACCAAAAGATAAACTTAACCAAATCGTAAACTTATCTTGTGTTTTACGAAGTTGCATGAATACCCCTAATATTTGTTTAAACTGCCGATTCAATTTTGCTCTTCCATTTTAAACTAACTACTTAAACTTATGTAAGTCAGCCATGACAGAAAATAGCAAAGGTCAACTTTTAGATAACTGAAGGAACTTCATGTTCCTGTTCCAACCAACAGAACTGGTTCTCCTGCTTTACTCTATCTCTTCGGTCCCGATCGAACACAGTCCTACTGAACCGAAGGTGCTCGGCTCCGTCGTGTGCGAGGATGTCTCAACTGTAAAGGAGTCGCCTATCTACTGTTCTACGGCCGACGTGGTGGAACCGCCGCTCTATCCTGGATCAGCCCTCGATTGCCTAAATAGAGGAATGCATCGGGTGGAATAAAGCCGCTTATACGCACACTCTCGTTTTATTCGTTCTTAGGGTAATAAACCCCAAAAATTAAGCTGTTGGTCGAGGACATCGCTCTTGTAATGTGACATCAAATGCGCTTCAGCAAAAAATTATCTATCCTGTTTATGTTGGCGCCATTGTATATAGAACCAGATTGGAATAATAATAATTGTAATCCGACTCTGGTGTTCTGTGTAATATAAGGCAGCATCTAAGACACTGCTTCTCAAACACCCGAATCTTTTCCATTTGAGATGGGGAACGTTGAACCAAACCGGGCACCCGTAGGCAATCATCTTAGAAGGGTACGATAGTCGTCTAACTGAGCCCAACTATCGTACCTGGGCGAAACGCAATATGGAGTTGAGCTCACTTGAACTTTTAACTTTAATTGATTTTTAACTTTTAGTCATCGCAATATTGTGGAATCTTCTCGAAGTCACGCTGCAAAAGGATTGTGATGACCTCGACTTTTGGAGCTGTTCTGTACGCAATTAGATCTTAGGCATACGCAATTGTCTGAGTTAGACTACTTATCAGATCACTGGTGTAAATTCTGAATAGAATTGGCAAGTTGACCGCTCCCTCTGCTGAAGACCATTTTTAATATTAAAGGTTGTGGCAGAAGTCACATTGCCACTTTTGACAACATACTTTCTACCATTGTCATTGAGCATATCATAAAGTCCAATACGCTAACTAATGAGCAATTTCGCAATACAGTTGCGTAATGTTGAAAATGAAAACGCATGTAGTTAAATTTTTTCTTACTATTATATGATGGATATTATATTATTTCTTGTTTTGTTTTTGTCATGTATGGGGTATTTGTGATGAGATAACAAGACTTATCCAACAAGTTTCTACTAACGAGGGCCTCACGAGTATTTGACAAGTTTTCCTTGTCTAGATTTCCCCTACCAAAGCCTTTCAAGGTTTTTATCCCACAAGTATTTACTAGTGAGGGCCTCACGATTATTTGACAAGTTTTCCTTGTCTAAATTTCCCCTACCAAAGCCTTTCAAGGACCTTAATTAAACTAGACAAACTTGCCATTTTTCCAGTTTGGGCCAGTAAAATCTCAGGATTAAAATCCATTTGCACTTCTGGGCTTGTTATGAATAAAAATATTGAATATTTTTAAACCATTTTTAAACCATCCGATGAAGTCATAAATCTCAAGAAAATGGACAAAATTAAAAGAACATGTCCGTTCGTTAAAATCTAGCATTAATATTTCAATTGGGAACTACATTCATACATTTCTAAAGAAAACGTCAGCTTTCCTGAAACTACTCGTTTGGCTTTCTTTTAATAGTTTTATTTTGATAGTTAATAGGACACCGCAAGCAGTGACGTCTTTAGGCATGGGCCCGGTGGGCCAGGCCCAGGGCCCCGCGATTTAGGGGGCCCCCTGAACTGCCCAAGTATACCAACCGATTGTTATTTTTGAAAGTATTTGGCTCTAACAAAATAAGTGATAGAGCATTATTTTTTCATCCTTATCATGAAAACCCACTTAATATTCTTAAAACCTTCTTAATTTTTTCAAAAAAGAGAATATTTTAAGTTATTTTGGTACCAAAATGAAATTCAAGAAAAGTTAAATTTTTAAATAAAATAAACACAAACACAATTAAATAAAACAACATCTAACGCTTTTTTAGGTTAGAAACAAACAAACAAATGAAAAAAATAGTTAATCTTTTAAAAACAAAGTCGATAAATGTGACAGTTATATAATTTTGTATTTTTGGTTGTTTTTAATTCCTTTTTTATGTGAAAACATTGCAATAAAGTCTCAAAAGTATTAATTGAGCTTTCATAATAAGGAAGCAAAACTTATAATGAAAAACTTGTTTTTTTTTTGTTTTTAATAAAATTATATCAAAGCGAATAAAGCTCAAAAATTAAAAAAATGACGTTTGATACGAAAATTCCTACAAAATCGTTATCCACACAAGAACAAATTTCAGATCAGTTTACAAATACTCGTTTGCATAGATCTGTTGTAGTTTGGTAAAGGTAGAGCTAGTTAAAAATAAAAATATCCAAAACATAGCGAAAACGAGAAAATTATAATTTTTAATTTGTACACCCCGAACAAAATCCTTGGACAAATTGTTTGTGTAAACTTCGTTTTCGGAACATTTTAAAACATCATAGGTACTATATCGTCCCCCTTATGCCAGAAACATGAATGTGCAAAAATGAAAATGTTGGGAAATCGTGTTTAAATGTTTATTGCTCTCGTAAACTTAGTAAGTTTGGTTTATGAAAAAAATATTTATTTGTAAATTACTTTCTCATTTATCTTGTTAAGCTGATATATTTTTTATGTTGATACCACTTCCCTTCCCCGACATTTGGCACATTCATCTTTCTGACACAAACAAAAATAAAAAATTATCTCATTCATCTTTAAATAAGAATGACTTTCCTATAAAGAAAAATTAAAAAAAAGCATACTAATTTCAATATACATATGTATATACAAATGTATGTTTATTTAACAATAAATGATAAGCATAATTATTAACTAATCACTTAGTTCTCGTTTTCAGAATCAGAATCGAAAAATCAAAGATTATTATTATTTTTCTAAATAGCGCTTAACTTTAACATAACATACATAAACAAAGTAAAGTAGAGTTTTAAGGCCTTCAAATTACATGTTAAAAAAGACATATTATTTGAAAACTGACAGAGATATAGCCATTCAAACTTTACCATTTCTTATCATTTTTCGCACTTTTTGCCCGAAAACTTAATTTTTGGTACCACATGAGAAATTAAACATTCCTTGCACCTAGAACCAAATCTTATATTAATCGGACCAGCCGTTCAGTCTGAATGTCAGAAAGCATTTAAAAACTGCCGAAAAACAAAAATGCGAACTTACATACTTTTTTAATATTCTCTATAGTCGGAATGTTATATTATATCAAAATCTTGATTTCGAAAAATTTTTACGAATGCAAAACTTGCCATCATATTATACTGTAAAGGAAGCCCTATCCTCGCCTACAAAATCTATGGGGGATATTTTACAAGCTTCCCCAAGCCAAAGACTGAAATGGCCAAAGTGCCGATCTGATCTGAAAATTAAAACAAGGCTATCGTGCCGATCTGAGTTCAGTTTAACTGTGATTTTATTGAATAAATTCTTAGCATATTTATAGAAAAATATTCTTACACACTAAGACTTAAAATATACACTTATAATCTATACATTCACATATTTCGGTGTTGGGCTATTGAAAAGAAAAGTTACTTCGAAGTGTCGGATATATTTGCTGTGTCACCAAATTCACATAAAATATCCATGCCCCTTTGATGACACACAAACACCTTCAATCGAGTTCACTGCATAAGCAGTGCACAGCATAGAGACATTGAACTTTAGAAGAATGCACTTGACCAAAGCAAAAGTAATTTGAAGCGTCAAGTGGCATTGAAGATTTTATGATATATTAATGTTCTATGAAGTGCATGTGGAAAAAATGAATGAAAATGCGAGTGCATTAAAATGGGTTGGCTCTTGCATAGTGTTTTACTTTAGTGGCAATGACCGGGAATAAAAACAAATGGATGGTTGGTAGTGTATACGCCAAAATTGTGAAAAATTATAAGAAATAGTTAAGTTTGAATGGGCATATCTCTCAATTTGTAACAAAATTACTTTTTGAACATGTCTTATTAAAGTCCTTAGTCTCTTCTTTATTTAGTCTTTGTATGGCTTCAAAAAAAGTCATGTACAATTTATTAAAAAAGTTAGAAATCTTTGATTTTTTTATTTTTGGTAGGTACGTTTTTGATTACTTTTCCTGCTTATATTGTATTATAAATTTTTTGAAACTATCCATTTCAATAGAAAATCTAATTTTGCTTGGTTTGCGAGCTATACCAAAAATAATGAAAAGTGCTTATGGGCCAAACAAACATATTCAATAATATAAAACCTTGCACGTTTCTAGTAAACTCAATGGGCTTATACTGCTGTGTGTGAACTTCAAAAGGCTCAGGAGAGTTACGTTCCCCTGTTATAATTTGCGCCCATCCTTCAGGGACGTACACGGGAACATTTTTTGAGTTTTTTTTTCCAAATTTCGAATGAATGAAATCACATTCCATCTCCGTGTCACCAGTTTAAAAATATTTGTGATGAATTGTTTTGATCGTGGGATGATTTTGGCAGAGACATTGCGACAAAAGTTTTGTTTTTTGATCACTAGTGTGAGACACTTCGCCATACACATAACACCGATCGATGCACCGACACCAAAAAATCTCTGAATTTTGATTTTTTGCACACAGGTGTGCACACACCACACAAGTGTGGTGTCTATTGGTCGCTTTAGTAACAATGAGCACGAATGTGAGTTTCTTACATCTGAAGTAACTTTTCTAGCAAATGCAGCTATGCCAAATCCAAGAATGTGGCACATTCATGGTTTTTGCGCTGATAATTCCCATCAGTTGGGAGCCAGAAACATGAATGTGCCACATTCGTGTTTCTGGCTCAACTTGATGAGACTGAAATCTACATTACAATAATTGACATTTTTAAATACTGTGGTTTCCTTGTATGCATGCCATTCTAAGTTTTGGTGTAACATAGAGGTTAATCAACCCACATCATTAACTCAAAATCGGCAAATTTGCACATTCATGGTTCTGGCATGAGGGGGACGATATTATTTTTGTTACGGCACTAGCACAACTGAGAGTAACATGTGCAATGCGCATTGTGCAATGTGAATATGTTGCCAGAAAAATAACTCTTAAATGAGGCAGTGTGAGCCAAAGTCGCCCCACTGCAATTTTATCGAAATTGACCTTATTGTAGGGTTTCCAGAACATCTCTTTTAAAGAGAACATGTTCACTTTTTTGACTCTAATCTTTCCTATTCTTTCTTTTTTCGTCAAATTCTTTTTTTTACTCTTTTTTATCTATGTACTCTTTTTTATCTCTTTTTCTTTTTCCTTAATGACCAAAATATTAATTTAACACACTCTTCATTAATGTACTTTTGTATTGTCCCCTAAAATATAAAATTAAGCATAAATACACTGAAGTAAAAACCTTCCTATTCAGGATCGATGGATGAATTTAGAAAAGAAATAAGTATGGGAAGACTTAGAAAAAAGTATCGTTTACCGAATTTCTAAGAAAGTTTTACTGGACGACTCAAAGTTCTTTGACCATTTTACTATTTAAACAAGTTTCTTTCAAAAGAAAATGAAAATTTTAAAAATAAAATATAAGTTCAAAATTAAGCCAGTTTTTTTAGTTCGTCTACAAATCTTGAGTTTTATTCAGAGCTCTTAAAAATGTGCCTGTTCTTTTTTTGTTTTTCTGCACAAAATATGAACTTTGAACGTATTTTCTCGTCGATGGGTTCGCAATGGACAAAAGAACGAAATCGTTTAAAAGTAGGATTCTCATAGTTGCCTACAATTTAAAATATTTTAGCTGTCAAAAGTTTTATGAAATCTTTTTATATCTTAATCAAATTCGAAGTTCTCAAATATATGACACTTCAGATGAGGTAGAAAATTAATGTCTATTTTACCTACATTTTACTAAAATACTGTGATATTTTGAATTCAATTAAGTGTTTATGTACTTTAATTTTATAAGTTTGAAGCGCAAATAAGTGTTTATAAAATATACTGATTTACATATATCACGTTTTAAGTTTTGAAAAAGATATTCCCTGAACATATTTTAAAAATAAATAAAAAGAAAATTTTGTTTGAACACAAAATCTCGTTACAACAACTGTGTGTTTACATTTCTAAAGAGCACCAGGGTCTAACCTTTTGATACTCCAGAAATAGTTTAATGATAATAGTTAATACATAGCTAAATTTAATAAAAAAATATGGTAAGACTTGGAATATGAAATAGTTTTCAATAAAAACAATTTCAAGAGGCCCCCATAACGTTAAGGGCCCAGGGCCCCCAATTGTCTAAAGACGCCCCTGACCGCAAGACACAAAGTTGCTTTTTAAGAGGCTTCTTACCTTGAAAATTACATTTTAAGGGAAATCTAGAAATTGTCAAATACTCGGGAAGCCCTTTCTAGTTAGAACTTGTTGGGTGAATTTTGATATTCCATCAACAATAACGCATAAGTTTTTTTTATTTATAAAAGTGTTCGTATTATTTGACTAAAACCAAAATTACGTCAAGTATTTTTCTATACTAATTATCGCTAAATTCTGTGAAGTTGAAAATATTTGATGGATTTTTGTATTTTCTACAACTATTTGAAGTGGTCTGACTATAATGATCAAACAAAATGTGGAGTTAGCCGCTTTTCACTCTAAGCCGACGATATGCACCAAGTTTAAAGACTTCATTCACTTTAACACTTTTACCAAATTTTGAGTAAAAGACTGAGAAATCTCTGTCTATGTACATATTTTGTATGGGAAATTTCAAGGGCTTACAGGCACGTGTTAAAATAATAATAATGCGATTAACGGTTACTAGATAGCTGGTGAAGCCCTAGACAATTTCGATAGTAACCCTTGCATGGCCCTTGTTAGCATTAATCAAAAACTCTCTAGTGCCTCGTTAAAAACTAGAATTTTTTTCCAAGTGAGTTATTTATCCATTGACATCTAATGCTATGTTTCCACCAAAGGCTTATCCCAGTTCAAATTTAATAAATCTATTTGGTGTTTCCACCGCACAAAAAGATTTAAAAAAGATTTACTTTGAAAGCACATTTAAAAATGCAAATGGTGTTTCATTTTTTCTTATAAAGAGGAAGTGAGAAAGAATGTTTCATTTGTGAAGAACTGAATTCAGCCATGAATGAATCTTTCAGCGCCATATAAGGAAAGTTGAGTTCGATGTGTAAAAGTATTTGGAAGATTTAACAAGATTAATTTCTAGTCTTCAAGATTTACGAAATAAATTTGTATGGTAAATCTTCGAGATTTGAGGTAAATCTTATTAAATCTCAGATTAGCGTTAGGTGGACATCAAAGTCCTAAGATACAATTGCACATACTTCTTTTCTATCTTTTTCTTTTAATAAAACATAAAAACGACCACAACCTGAATACACTGTACTCATAAATATAAAATTTCTTTTTTGTGTCTCCTCTCTTTTATGGTTATACGGGAGAGAAAAAAATAGTACCTAATTAAGTGTGATTGTGAATAGGCCAATTCGATTTTGAGAAGAGTTTGTGCCAATCTACTAAATTACGAAATCTTTAAATGTATGGGAAATCTAGTTGATTTTGATGAGATTTTGGGCTTTTGGCTCGAAATCTAGATTTTGATTCGGTGTGAAATAGAAATCAGTGAGTGGGACTAAGGAAATGTCATAATGTGAATGTGCCACTGTTTTTGCAAATGGCTCCAAATGTCATTGTGCTTTGATATTTATATTAAATCTGTTCTGTACAGAAAATAACAGAAAGTATCAGGAAAGTACAGCATTACAGTAGTACATTATTTATTTGGAAGATGTTTTGCGAGCAACAATTCAAAATACCGTAAAATTGCATCAATTGGCAAATTGAGATTTATAAGTTGCAGTTAAAACTTCATTATTTTTCTTGACTTTTTTGGCTATCGTTTTTCGAAACACATCTAAAATGTACGGGACTGTCAGATAAAACTTAAATATTATGTCTGCTTAAGTTAGTTTTGATTTATTTAGATTTTAAACTTTATTAATGTTTAGTTTTATTACATAAATTAAATAAAACCGGATAAATAGAACCCATTAAGAAAACATGGTATATAAACTTTTAACAATTAAAAACAAATTTAATATAAATATGCATATAGCAAATATGAATACTAATATCAATTTTTTAACTATCGTAGTCTTCAAACATCAGATTCAAATTCAATTTGTTAATATCCTTGTCGCCTCTCCGTCCTTTTCATCATAATAATCAAAAGCTGGTGAGGTGAGTTTGTGAACTATTAGTGCTTTAGAAAACCGAATTTTGTCGATTTTTTTATTTGTTAACATTGAAAAGCACTGTCTTTGCAAATGGTTTCCATTCACCACTTAAATATAATACAAAAGTTTGAAAAAAAGATTTATTTTGGAGCTGTGGTTGGGCTTATGTGATTCCGATTATAATATTTTTATTTTTATGTTGTTTTTATTTTTTTTTTGTATATTGTATACGTATTACATTTTGTTAATAGGTTTTTTGTCAATGTTTTTATGCTTTAGATTTGTGTTTTGATTTATGCTTTCATGTGTCCGTTTTAATGAAACGTTAGCGTGGTTAGAAAAAGAAAAATACATTATAAATAAAAACATTAGTAGTATCTATGTACTCGTATTTCGAATAATAATCAAATAAAATCGTAAACATTCATCATGGGTATTTTCGTGTCCATTTTAATTAAATCATTACCATGTTTACACATTGAAAATAAATATTTAAAAAACTTATAGTGAGTAGTTGATTTAAAAACTGAATATAACTGAATATTATTTTTATCCAAATTAAGTCGTTAGGCTTTATAACTTAATAAAGCCTAACGACTTAACTTACTAATTTTTTTTCTGTACTATGTTTATCACTACTTAATAAAGCCTAGCCACTTAACTTACTCTTTTAGATTCACTATATTTTCTAGTTATGCAGATGAACTCCAACTTAAAATTGCATTTCTGACTTTTCAATACCTTCTAGTAATTTTTTGGATGGTTTCTATTCTGAAATAATGCCCAAAGGTTCCGTTTTCTCTCTGACTCTCTTTATCAGTTTCATAAATTCTGTCTTTTCTCTCTCTTTCTTCTCTCTTTTTCAATTAACTGTTTTTCTGACGAAAGAACCTTCAGCTTATTATGCATATTTCTTTCAAGATTCACCTAGCTGTTGAAATAATGTAGATCAACGTTATTGTAACAAGCTCAGAAAGCACTGATCCAAACTGGATCGTTTAATAAGAAATCAATATAAGCATGGAAGTTAATACTTAAAACTCAACTTTTCTAGCGTTTTAGCGGAAAATACCCGATTACCATTATCCGGGAACGGTACTTGCATCCAGTTAACCGAAGAGCTTTATATTCTTGTGATTTCCATTACTATTGACTTACCACTATTGCTTAAAATGCAGTGAAATGCATTGGTTTCATAGGACGATAGCCGGGTTTTTTTTTGGAAAAGATATCCATAGTACAGACAAAATTTTACACAAATAACAAAACAACATCGACAGTAGGGTCACTACCGATAAAATTAAAGTAGAATCCAACTGCAGATGGACATTTGAAGTTTATTCCAGTATCGAATAGAATTTTGGTGGTTTCATTCTCAGATGTTGGTGCGATTGGTACATGCTCACGAAGGAGTGAGTGAGATGAATGTATATATATATTTTATTTTGCTGTCGTGAATTAGTTCGGGAAAGAATAAAGGCTAAAATCAAATGAAAAGAAATCTAAGCAAGCCTTGTTTTGTTATAATAAATGTAGGTATGAACTCAATAAATTGAAGCTGTCATTACTCTCAAAATGCGACAAGAAAACTAAAGGAACATTTAAGTTTAAAAAAATCGCACTTAATTAAGACTGCAAAAATCTGGAATTGAATTCACCCTATAAAAACGGATAAAATTTAACCAGACTTTCAAGGCAGTGGACACACGGCTTAAGACTTATTTCCTTTTTTTACATTTTTATTTTGACTCATGATTTTTCGAAATAAAATTATTGCGAACGAGAAAAAATACTTTATCTCACCTACGCATACATTTATGGCCTTTTCGATTGGGGACAGAATAACGTATGTGAAATGAGCAGGGCAACTTTCACCCACCAAAATGGGACCTTGACATGACTTTGCAGTTTTTTTTGCACGATGTGACCTACTTACTTCATATTGAAGTCAAATTTGGGAAATTTTTAAATTGAAGACTTCAAATTTTGAACCTATCCTATCGTTGAAACGCAAGAAAACTGCAAATTTGGAGCCTCTTTGCAAGTTCCTGCATGCTTGGTTCCTGAGATACACGATGTGACTTGCTTACTTCACTGCGAAGTTAGCAGGTCAGTATGAATTTTTTTTTTCAAATTGAGGACTTCAAATTTTGAACCCAGCCTTTGGTTGAAATGCAAAAAAACTGCAAATTTGGAGCCTTACTACAGGTGCTAGCACGCTTGGTTTCTGAGATACACCATGTAACCTGCTAAATTCACTGTGAAGTTAGCAGGTCACTCAATTACACCCTTATTTGGTGAACTGCAAAATCGGGAATAGAAATTCAAAAAAACTGCAAATTCCTGTCAAGGTCCCATTTGCGTGAGTGAAAGTTGCCCTTCCAACTTCACAGGCGTGACAGAATGACAATTCTTGTTCTAAAAAGAAGAGAAAATTTTTCTGGATTTGATTTCAGAATCGAAATGAAAAGCGTTCCACGTGTCGAATCGGTCTTCCAAACTGCCTATCGAAAAGGCCAATAATTTCTAAAAAAAATCAAGACTCAAAAGTCGCCGTGTAAAAGTAGACAAAATGACGACTTTTTACTTTGACAAACCCCTTCACTTTATTGTTTCTCACTATACAATATATAAAACCTCAAAAAAGCACGGTTAATGTTGTGTTATCCACCAGTTTTGAAAAAGGGCATTGAAAAACCTGATTGTGATTTTCTGGGCTCCTATATTGTACGTAGAGTTAATTTGTTATTTTAGTTTATAGGTTTATACTTATAAAACTTTTTAGACTAAGAGCCCACAGCAGGTTTTGGGTGTGAATGATAGAAAAAAAAGAAGTATGGGCATCGAAAGCTTCATTAAAGGCTATTGAAAAAATCGAAGTCTTGCAGTCCGTAACTGAGGCCTTTGCAAGAAACAGTGCATCGAAAAAAATATGAATGCAACTTCGAGGATAATCGTGTAAGCCGAAATTTGTTTTGAAAGAAAAAATGTAGTTTATACGAGTTCCAACCATGCTATAAATCTTATATTCCATCAAAGAAAAATCGCTCTCCGTTTTGATGATAAATCGACAATACTGGTTTCGGTTGTAAAGAATGCGTCGTTGTTTTTACTAACACTTCTTAATGTCAGTGAAAATATTTCGATTGATACACTTCTACCTCTTTGTGGTTTAAGTCCATAGGAAGAAAATTGATTTTTTTAGCTCCAAAAATAACAGTAAGTACTTGCCATAAAACCGTTAAAGAAAATCTTATTTATCTCTCCATTTAAGGATTTTGATAAAACAAAAAGTCAGTGAGCTATTGTAGGCATGGTGTACTTTTTGGTAAAAAAAGTTAGCAAAAACTATTACATATTAATGAAACCTCCCATATACCTTTTTTTATTTTCATTTCGTTTTCAATTCAAATTTGTATACAAAAGTGGATTTTTTGTATTCAATATGTATTTCGAAAACATGTTAATGTATGTATTTTTATGAAAATAGGTTTTAAAATGTAAACTAATGTGTACCTTTAAAATTTTTTTCTATAAAAATGGCACTCAATAAAAAGTCCATTGCCAAATCGTATCCGCATCAAAAGTTAAAGATCAAATGTCAAAAAAATTGGTTCTTCAAATGTTACTTTCAAACGGTGAACGCTATTGAAAAATATTTGGTGCAATACTTGTAGATCATGCAATTTTTTACAGAAAAGGCTAAGTCACTTTTTATACTGCGACTGATCGCTTAGAAGATATTACCATCTAAAAAAATGTCTGCAATTATTAACAAAATCCATTATTCTTAGTCAACTTTTCGAAAAAAATAAAACTACATATGTATGTAGTTCTGGAAAATGGTATTTTTGTACTGACGAAATTAAATAGTATTGAATTCAGGTCAATAGTAAGCCTTTTTCCAACCGTTATCATTAGATCAAAACTGTTAATGAATACCTACATACATGTATTTTAAATTGTCATTCCCATTCGTCGTCTCAATACAACATTCCTTTCAATAACATCAATACATAGTTCAATCAATCAGTTCAGTATTCCATTTTTCACAATAATAAACAAATAATATGCAGCTCAAAATTTTTGACGACATTCTGAATTAAAAAAATAACTTCTTCATTTTATGCCTTAAAACATCTGCATTTTGGTCAAACATTAGTTTGTGTTTTCTGTTCAGAATATAATTAAAATCTGTTTTGCCTGCACTCTATGTTGGCACTAGAATGAATAAAACTCACACTCAAAATATAATTTCTTATCTAATGTTTGTTTTTTCTTTCTTTGCATTAAGGTCTAATCCTGGCACCCCAACACAACCACGCCGGCCTGACTTCATAGCCGTTGGCTTAAATCAACAACAATCGCTACAACCAAACAACAATCAGCAGCAGCAACAACAGTCACAAATTTACTACGAATATGCTCCTGGCCTGCCCACCCAACAGCAGCAGCAACAACAACAACAACAACAACAACAACAACAGCAGCAGCAACAAATGATGATGCACCACAATGGTTTATCACAACAGCAACAACAACGCGGGATGGGAGTTGGAAGTGCCATAGGGGGAATGATGTTAGCCAATAATAGCCAATATGGATCGCCCCAGCGACGTTTTCTATCTGAAGGCGAACTAGTTCGACAAGGTGGAGGCAGCAGTGGTCCCTCCGCCAACGAATTGTCCTACGCTCGAACGAACAACACAGTCGACAATATACGAGAGCTCGCGGGTAGCCCACAACGTGGTGTCTATATGTGGAAAGATACATCGCCAGGCTTTAATAATGGCACCACTGGTGGCAGCGGTAATAGTGCAGGCACTATGCCAAATCACCCAGCCCAATATATGAATATGGCTCAACACCCGTTAAGTCATGTTCTCAATCAAGGCCGCCTACCAATGAACGAGTATCACCAGCAGCAACAACACCAAATGCAATACGACATTCATCACCATCGATCGAATCCGACGAGTCCAACTATTGTTGTTGCCACCTCGCAGCATTTATCACCAAATCCAGTTCAAACATCACAGCCATACGGAATGATGCGATATGGCGGTGGAGGTGGTAGTAATAATTCATCAACGAGCACTGTGGTGGCTCAGTCCTCGTCGACGAATACAATGGTTGGAAGTGCGGGAAGTGGTGGTGGCTATCAACCAGCTCTGAGGGGTGGCGTTCCTGTCTTTCCTCCGAATCCGAATCAGAATCTACAACAAACACAACCCTCGCCGCAGATTAAACGAAAACAAACACCAACGCGGCCAATGTCATTTGTTCGAGCTTTAGAAATGACCGATTCCATGGAGATGCAATCAATGGATCAACAGCAAGCTCGAAATAATGGCAGTGTAGTGAATTCAGGAAATAACATGTCGACCAATAGCTTAGGTCCCTCATCTTCGGTGGCCAATCAACAGAGAGCTACTACACCAACACCAGATCGAGCCAGTGTTTATGATATGAACTATGAGATATCTGTATAACCCATTAAGAAAGTTTCACCCAATCCTGCCTTTGGTCCAGATTCAAAACCTAAAATTATGTCTACCTTTTTTTGAGGTCCTCACTCAAGTAAACAAAACGTTTTAAAGCGTTTGATTTGGAAAGTCGTACAAAAGAGCAGAAATAATTTCAATTGGGGCAACCTGGAACATTTTGTTCTAGTTGTGTCTTTGTTCCAAAACTAAAACAAAGTTTTTATAAATCTGTGTTAATCAATTAACATGATTGATTCAGTTGTTTCGCATTTAATATGCTTTGTCATTCTGCTTATATAATTTTAATACAAATTTCCAGGCAAATTTGATTTGGTGCCATGATATGCTTTTAATTTTTGTCTCATTCCGCACACAGGAGCACACAAATTAATTCGTTCCACTTTCATTTAACAAATTTTTTTTCATGAAATTTAAATAACAATTCTCCAAATCCTTGCTGCGATTCATGTAGTGACTAAGTCAGTTTTGTATTGAAATTTAAAATTTTATGTTAGAAGCCATTAAGATGCTGTTCATTTTAAAAATGTATGCTGTCCCGAAAGGTTAACAAAAGAATCTTCAATGGCGTTTTAAGCGCTTCGACCAAAAAGGCAGGATATTCCCTTGCTGTTCCTTCTCCCCATAGATAAAGTTTTATTTTCTTTTAATTTTATTTTTTTTAATATAAAATCAACTTTTCTACTTCTACTAACATCAATAAACTAAACTAACTTATACCCTCAAGCCCAAAGGAAACAAATAAATAAACAAAAATTAATAATAATACAAAAAAAACAAAAACAAATTATTACTAAAGTTAACCCCAAAACAAAAGAGTTGTAAATTATTTTTTTACATGAATGATTAAACAAAATAATTTTATTTAAACAAAAAAAGTAATAATAAATAATTAAATGTAAATGTGGATTTAAATGCAATGAAAGAAGTAAATTAATTCTTATTATATTAAATATAGTCATTTATATATATCGATTGAATGGTATTACGATGTGGTTAAATACATTTTAAGACAAAAGTAAAAATAAAACAAAAAAAAAGAATTTAAAATAATAAATTAATATTAAATAAAACAAATAACACTGTGTAAAAAGTACATCTATCCATAAAACCATTATCTATATATATATATATATATGTATATATAATTATATATACTATATACAACAACAACTCCATCCCCAAACAGGCTAAGTCAAACCTTAAATTGTTTTATATTATTTAATTTTTAGTTTTTAATGTTTTCTATTTAAATAAAAATTTAATGAAGAAAAAAAAGAAACAAAAAACAAAACAAAACTGAAGTTTAAATTTTAATATAAATAAAAAAATAATGAATTAATCATGAATAAGAGATTATTTATGTATATATGAGTAAATAAAATGTAAATAAATGTATTTATATTTAAATATTGTATAAATGCAGAATAGTTTTTTGTACCAAATTAATCTTTTAAATATTTCTTTCATAACTTTGAACAAGAAGAATGATATAAAAACCTATAATACAGTATTCAAATTAAAAATATGATTTTATATATTTTTAATATATAGAAGTGGAAGTTCAATTTGGTTTTTGGATACTTCTTTGAATTTTTAGAATTCGAAAAAACCTTTAGACACATGACATAGCCACAAAGATATCGCAAGCATACTATATGCACATTGTATACTGTACTGTATATTGTCCAAAGAATGTGCATTAATGTATCATTTGATGATCTTTATTGTTTGTTTATTAGGTTGGGAAAATAAATTTAAAAGAATAATTAAAAAAAGTAGTACTTGGAGGCATAATGGTTAGTGCGTTGGACTGTTATGTCGAAGGCGTGGGCTCGATTCCAAGCCGTGTCACCTAAAAACGAGGTACTGCCTCTTGCGAGGAACTGACAATCTTCCAAGAGCATACATGTGATGAATAAGTGCTTCTCATCTAGCAGTTCGGAATCGGCAAAAACTGTAGGTCCCCTCCATTCGTGCCAACAATACGCACACAAGAATGGGTGAGAGTTGTAAGTCACTAGGCCTTGGTTCTCCACGAGCCACCCAATTTATTTATTTTTTAATTCAAAAAGCACTGCTATTTTTTCTTTGACTCTCTTTCAAAGTCAACATAGGAAAATTCATTTTTTTGCGTCAAATTAATAAACACAAATATTGAAATTGATAATAAAAGTTAATAGAGTAAGATCCCAGGGCCGCCAGACATACGTCATTTTATCATAGCTGAATTTTTTTCTGTGAATGAACCCTATGGTAGGTATTAACGAATGGATGCTACGAACCTTGAACCCGGGTGCGTTTCGGAGGTATTGAGTGCTAAAAGTGCATAAAATGATGGAAAATTACGTTATTTTATCAGAGCTGATTTTTTTTATATGTTTCAAAGAAAGTTATGATAAGCTTATTTTGACACTTGCCAGACACCTGCATGGGGACCCAATGCCAGCCAGACACGTTTAAAGGTGTCAAAAAAGTCGTTATAGTATCAGAGCTGAATTTTATATATGTTCTTTGGGCAACTGTTTCAAGATATTTTCCAACTTGCCAGACACCTACATGGGGACCCAATGCCTGCCAGACACCTTTTAAGGTGTTAAAAAATCATTAAATCGCGTTATAGTATCAAAACTAATTTTTATATTTTTTCTATAGACAACTGTTTTAAGATATTTCCCTGCCAAACACCTGCAACAGTGGAACCTAATATCAGCTGACAGATACAGATTTGAAAGTATCTAAGATATTCCCCAAGCTACCAGACACCTACACCTAAAAGTTATCAAATAATCGTGTTTCATACGGTTCAGTATCGAAGCTATTTTGATCTAACGAACAAATATATGTTCCTTGGATAGTATTATTTAACAATATTTTTAGCCAATAGTGCGAATGTTATCCTTAGGTTCCAAAGCTTCACTGGTGCTTAAATATATCTACCCATCAACATTTTCTAAGCATTTATTGAAAAAATATTTTCTTCTGCTACGAATAACTTGTTGCCTAGCAACAAATAAAGAAATTACTTTGAAAATGCCCAAATTAGTAAATTAAAATAGCCAAATGGGAAATTAAACCCAAAATAGGAAAAACTGCCAAAAACCACTGCAATATAAGGAAATATCGCCCAAATGTGATCGGGCGATTGCAAACATTTTTAAAAAACACCCACGGGTTCAGATTCTTTCAAAGCAAAAGAAACTTTGCATATACCCAACCTCGAGACCACCCCAAATCCTTAAATGAGCCCAAGCCCCGTGGGTGCTTTTAAAAAATGTTTGCAGTCGCCCCGATCACATTTGGGCGATATTTCCATATATTGCAGTGGTTTTTGGCAGTTTTTCCTATTTTGGGTTTAATTTCCCATTTGGCTATTTTAATTTACTAATTTGGGCATTTTCAAAGTAATTTCTTTATTTGTTGCTAGGTAGCAAGTTATTCGTAGCAGAAGAAAATATTTTTTTAATAAATGCTTAGAAAATGTTGATGGGTAGATATATTTAAGCACCAGTGAAGCTTTGGAACCTAAGGATAACATTCGCACTATTGGCTAAAAATATTGTTAAATAATACTATCCAAGGAACATATATTTGTTCGTTAGATCAAAATAGCTTCGATACTGAACCGTATGAAACACGATTATTTGATAACTTTTAGGTGTAGGTGTCTGGTAGCTTGGGGAATATCTTGTGGCGTTTTTCTTTTTTGGCTCTGAGGAAAGCTCTGAGCAGAGGCTGAGCGATCAGAGCAGAGCTCCGAGCAGATTATGATCAGATTCCTCAGATTTAATTATGAAACACACTTGAGCACTGAACTGTCATTTCATGTGTTTTTGGTAAATTTCGTGAAATTTCTTGCAATTTTTTTACAATTGACGGGCGACTGTCCGACGACTTTCCAGGTAATCCATTTTAAATTATGTATCACTAAAAAAATAAGTGAAATTGGCTTCGCTCAGCGTTTCGCTCGATTCGCTCGGTCTTTTTATCCTGAGCTAATTGAGCAAGCTCTGAGCTAGCTCTGATGGAAAAAAGAAACACACTTTTTATGCTCTGATATGTCTGAGCTAAAAAAGAAACATAGAATTTTTGTTTGACAGTTCCGTGATCTGCTCAGAGTTAAAAAAGAAAAACGCCATTGGATACTTTTAAATCTGTATCTGTCAGCTGATATTAGGTTCCACTGTTGCAGGTGTTTGGCAGGGAAATATCTTAAAACAGTTGTCTATATAAAAATTAGTTTTGATACTATAACGCGATTTAATGATTTTTTAACACCTTAAAAGGTGTCTGGCAGGCATTGGGTCCCCATTAGGCCGGATCGAATTTGGTTTTTTTTTTTTTTTTTTAATTTCGCTATGCCTATGGTGCTAAAAGTTGAATTTGGTTTTCCATTAACGATACCAAAAGCTTTCAGCAAAAAAAAAAATGTCCTAAGGTTCCTATTTTGAAAACAAATTGTCCTTTAAATATTTTTTTTTTTTTTTTAGTTTTAATAACAGGAAATTTCTATTTGTTGATAAAAGAATGTAATTACAATGTCTAAAAGTTATTAGTTTACGTTTTGTAGGCAAACAAAATAAATATATTTTTTATTCACATTGAAGTAAATTCACCGAAAATTTTAATTTAGTAACTAATACAATATTATTATATTGATGTAAGAACTGAATTTTCCTTTATTTATATCTATTCAAAACATATGGTTCGGGAGAGGGGCGAAGCAAAACATTTGCAACCTTCAACCTAGAATTATAAATTCATAAAGCAAGGAAATATTTTAACTTCAATTTTTTTGTACCTATAGGTCGACATTAATTTTGGAGGGCATTAACAAAGTTCTTCTTTGTTTCAAATTGTGGCAACAGTTTTCGAGATAAGATTCTAGCTTTTATGAATCCATCTCTTGATTCTTGGCCACATACTAAAGCAGAAGCTTCTGTCACCAACTTAATACATCTTTCCACTGCTTGAGTGTGACAGGGATATTTTGATATTTCTATATTTTCAGGAACATTTGCAACCATTTCCCGCAAGTTTTCATCAGATATTGTTGCGGTTAAAGGAGGTTCGGTGATGGTCACTGTATCCCATTTTATTAGGTCGATGTAATCATCGGCATCGAAATTAATTTTTGGGATATTGAATTGCCGGATATCATTCTTCTTCTTGCTTCTTTTCTCGGATCTTATTTTTAATATCCTCCTTAAACCTAATTCGCGGATATGGCTTCGGCTATCAGCTAACATAGCAAGTAAAATATTTTCAGGATGACAAAAATATGAGTTACGTTGGATTACGGGATAAATTACTGCCTTAAGTTTTTTCGGTAGATATTTTGATGCTTTAATAACACTGGTCAACAAAATTTAATTATTTTTTTGTTACAGAAACCAAAATATACTTTTCCGTAGGTTTTTGGTGTGCTGAACTTGAATCAGAAGTCAGAAAAATTCTATCGGGCTACGTTTTTGAGATATTCCCGTTACAAAATCGAAAAAACCGTTTTTTTGCTGTTTTCAAAGTTGTATTGTAACGTGAAGTAAATTGTTTCAACAAAATTTTCAATGGTTTCTGAAAGAACTAATTTTCTTCTTTTAAAATCAGTTTAAATCTTTCCGATACCTCTTTTCTTCTCGGAGAAATCTTCAGTTAATTGTAGGCCTTCCATTTATGACATAAATACAATGTTAAGGAGAATGGGCAAAAATTTATGGGAAATGGTCCATTTCCCAATACGAACGTGTGATATATCGTTGAAAAGGTTATTTTGAGTACATCATTTCACTATATGGCCGTTAAGCTCTAAACCATGGGGCTCACGAGATATTCAGCTAATGTGGATTGGGAACACATTATTGTTCTTTCGGTGCTTTGAAGCCGAATATCTCGCGAGCCCCATGGTTTAGAGCTTAACGGTTATATAGTGAAATGATGTACTCAAAATAACCTTTTCAACGATATATCACACGTTCGTATTGGGAAATGGACCATTTCCCATAAATTTTTACCCATTCTCCTTTACATTGTATTTATGTCATAAATGGAAGGCCTTCAATTAACTGAAGATTTCTCCGAGAAGAAAAGAGGTATCGGAAAGATTTAAACTGATTTTAAAAGAAAAAAATTAGTTCTTTCAGAAACCATTAAAAATTTTGTTGAAACAATTTACTTCACGTTACAATACAACTTTGAAAACAGCAAAAAGACGGTTTTTTCGATTTTGTAACGGGAATATCTCAAAAACGTAGCCCGATAGAATTTTTCTGACTTCAGATTCGAGTTCAGCACACCCAAAACCTACGGAAAAGTATATTTTTGTTGCTGTAAGAAAAACCTTGTTGACCAGTGTAATTGACAAAATATGGTTGGGTCCGTCTAAACAGGAGGGCTTTGATTTAATTGCAAACCAGGCAAACGCATACACTTTTACTATATAAGTAGCTAGAACCAGTAGCTCTTTTGACGACTATCACATGCTTCAAGTGCTTTTCCAAGAATTCCAGAAAAGCCTTTGGGGTCATTGGTTTTGCCATCAAGATGTGTCATCAAATGACGAAGAGGAAGTTCATTAAAATGAAGTAAACAAATAAACCAATGAACTGGCTTACCAATGGCCGCTTCAAGTTGAGATACGATACCATTTTTAGATCCGGTATTAACAACGGTTCCATCACATCTGATCGCTTTAATTTCTTGCATATCAACACACAAGATGTTATTTATGAAGTCAATTATACTGGAAGATATTGTTTTGGCATTTCCGGAATCTGGGGTGACATGCCCCACATAATGTCCACCTGGCTCAGCAACAAGGACAATATGTTCTTCCGTAGCAATTTTTCGATGTGTTCCCGCACCAATTTTCTCCAAAATCATCGTTTTATCTTTTCTACCGTCAAAATATAAACCTGATATATTTTCACATTGACTTTGAAGATTTTGACGTAATTTTTTTCTATCTCTTCTTATTTTATTTCTGTCAATGACTTTTGAGGAATCTAACTTGGAAACGACACCAATATCTTGCAGAACAGAACTTACAACAATTGATGCAGATCTGTCGGATATTCCTGTTCTGTCGCAGGCTGAAGCTAAATTGGCAAAATGTATTCTAGCTTTCATTTTTTTAGCCGACAGACTTGTGCTAGGTAAAATATTGACATCATTCACGTCGTCTTCATCACTTGAAGCATCAGCGGGGTCATCCTCACTTTCTGCAGAAACTTCGACTTCATTTTTAAGTCTCTTAGAGTTTTTCGCCTCTTCGTGTCTTTTTCGTTTAAGGGCCTCTTGAATTTTTCTTTCGTTTCTTTTTTTAATTTTATTTGTTAACTCCGAATCGACGTTACCAATTAACATACGCCTTAACAGCCTTTGGTCTTGTAGGAAATCGCGTTCCGCTTGGGGCACTTTAGTTACGCAAGGACACTTTAAAAAATCTTTACATTTGCAAGCTGATATGTCAAAAAGTTGATGGCTGTTCGATTTAAATAATTTAAGTTTCTCTATAAACGAATTTTTCTTGGATTTTATATTTTTTTTTATTGATTTATATTGCTCGTTATAGGTTTTTAATTTATGCAAAATCTGCTGATCTGAAACAACGGGCAAGGTAGCTCTTTGCCACACACTTTTTATATCAATCATTAACTTCGCTGATATTTCAAAAACACTTGAATCAAATCCTTTTCTATTTTCCTTTAAGGAATTTCTGATAAATAAAAATGCTTTCATTATATCAGAATAAGTGGGAAGTTGATTGCTTTTTAGCTCGGCGGGTGCTCCAAAAACACTCGGTTTCGCTACGCGTACGCGGCATTTTTACAATTTAAAATAACTATAACCGGCAATTTTACAAATAAGAAAATAAAAACAATTGATGCAGTTAAATCAACGCCTTCTATCGATTATTATTTCAGAAAAACCAAGAGCGACACAACCAACATATAAAAAAACAATAACAGGTGGGCCCATGAGAACTAGATTATAAATTCAAATTATAACGATAATTTTAAATTCATTTAATTCTATTGCTTCAGTCTAAAGAAATATTTTTACTAATAAAGCCCCGAAAATAATTGTCAATTATTAATTGACAGTTGATTAATTTATAAACTATCAATTATCAATTGATGATTGATAATCGTAAAAAGAGTAGAAAAGTATAATATGAGCTTAATAACACTAAATTAATTAATTTTTTTTTTAATTAAATTAAAAAAATCCAAAACTTTGACGTCATATAGGAACCTTGAGATGACGTCACAAATTTACAAAATTTCTTACCCATCCTTCGGGTCCCTAAATTCAACTTTTCCGCATATAGGCGTCAAAGATTTCTAAAAAAAAAAAATCGATCCACCCTAGTCCCCATGTAGGTGTCTGGCAAGTTGGAAAATATCTTGAAACAGTTGCCCAAAGAACATATATAAAATTCAGCTCTGATACTATAACGTAAATTTTACGACTTTTTTGACACCTTTAAACGTGTCTGGCTGGCATTGGGTCCCCATGCAGGTGTCTGGCAAGTGTCAAAATAAGCTTATCATAACTTTCTTTGAAACATATAAAAAAATCAGCTCTGATAAAATAACGTAATTTTCCATCATTTTATGCACTTTTAGCACTCAATACCTCCGAAACGCACCCGGGTTCAAGGTAGCATCCATTCGTTAATACCTACCATAGGGTTCATTCACAGAAAAAAATTCAGCTATGATAAAATGACGTATGTCTGGCGGCCCTGGGATCGTGGTCTATAATGAAAGGAAAAATAACAAGTTTTTCGTAAAATAGTTGTCGCTTTTTTCACTACGCCTGCTTGGTAACGTGAAACTTGCAAAGTTTTCCCAACTTCAGTTTTTTTACTTGCGATATATGTATGTAGGTACTATAGGGCAAGTTTTGGATTCGTGCAAAAAAAAAATTTCGAGATAACAATCAAACATGACATTACGATGATAGAGAACACGAAAAAAGTGGGTGGCACAATTCTGTCTGTCTGTCTGTATGTACCTGAACCTACAGCCTTAACCACTGAAGCGATTTTCTTCAAATTTTGAACTTAAGGTTTTTTGTAACTCTCCAGAGGGGAAATTGAAATTTTTTTTTTAGCTCAAAAAATAACGGTACTTGCCATACAACCGTTAAGGAAAAGCTTATTTATCTCAAGAATGGCTCCAACGATTTTGATAAAAAAAATCAGTGTATTACTGTAGACATGATGTAAATTTCAATAAGAAAAAAAATCACGAAAAACATTTATTAACGGTACCTGCCATATAACGGTTTTTTTTTATTTTTGATTTCCTCATTAACCGCTCATCCGATTTCAATGAAATTTTTTGCACAAAAGCTTTGTTAGAAAATAAATAAAACTGCATACCAAAATTTTAGAAAAAATAAATTTTGGATTTTTAAAAACGAGATTCAAAATTTTTTTTTTCAAAATTCAATATTTCAAAAACGGGTTGATGAATTATTTTGAAATTTCAGTTTTAAATGTATATTAATATATACTCAAAATTGGCATACCAAATTATTTTTTTGAAAAATGTTACAAAAATTTTATATATAAAAAATTAATTTTTAAGAAAACGGCTCCAACGATTTTTAATTTTTTTTTTGCATTTATTCATATTTTTTAAAGTAATCAAATGGCATACTTTTTTTTGAGCTCTAAGTTTTTTATAAGTTAAGTTTCTATAATTACTTGAATATTTTTTAAAGTTATTAAGCCCCACACAACTTGAACATAAGAGCAAGTACGTGCGATCCAGTCGTGCATTTTATTTCTTGTTGTTTCTAACAGCAAATTGTGAAAACTTGCAAGAAATTTCACTTTAACAAAAACACTTATTATATTATAATAACTTCATAAATTCGGTCCGGCATGAAAGCGTAATTTTTTTATGTAATTAAGTTAATTTCCCATTCAGGTTTTTTTTATAGCAGCGATTGCGGATTTTCCGTCCTTAACTGACGGCCCCATGAAAATATCCGAAAATTTTGGAAAATTTCTTTACAAGATTGTTTATAAGTTATAGCAGGCATTTTCGAAATTTAGACTCAAACCCGAAAGTGTTAAATAAGCTTACTGCTCCCCATTTAATAATATCCCTCGACAATGGTCCTTATGAGTTGGAAAAATAGGGGTCTTTTGGATGAGAAAAAAAAATTAATTTTGAAGCCCATGATGGAATAAAAACCTTTTTAGAGTCACATCATATTCGAGAAGATGATGTTATGGAATGGTTAGCAGTTTGCTAACTTATGGCACTTTTGAGTTTGAGTTCAGCACTAACTTATAAAAAATTTGGAAACACATTTTCCAAAACTACAATACTACCAGCCATCTGTTGTTCGATCAAGAGTCTGCAAACAAATATTGAAAAAGCAGTAATTTTTGTTTGTAATGGATGCGATAACTTTGTAACTGTAATATCTGTGATTTGGCCTTATCAGCTATGAGTTATGGTTTATGAGCCTGTTTACTAGGGTGTCCGTTATTTCTCGGAAACATTTTTTAAAAATACCTAAATTTCCTCTAAATATTTATGAACATACATGTCCTAAAAAAATATCTTTGTAGTTTGTCCTCTCCAATTAGCGGGTGGCAATGGTGCAGTGGATGTAGTGCTTGACTGCTAACTTAGAGGTGTGGGTTCGAGCCCCATTCTAGGCAGCATTCTTTTCTATATTCTCCCAGCTTAACTGGACGCATCCCGTGAGATTTAATGAGATAATAAACACCTTGATCTCAATCCACTGTGCCAAATCTTTCCTATCCCCCTACTCTTTCTAACTAGTGCCGTGCAATTCAGGTTGCATTAAAAAGACCTTAGGTCTTACAGGCATATAGTTAAAATTATTTAAAAAAAATTATTATTACTGTGTAGTTACATATATTATATATAAATATATTATATATAAATATAGAATACGTACACCTTTATAACAATTTTTAAATATAAAACCTCACCAATAAGTTTTATAAGCCCGAAGATGGAATTTATTTCCGAAGCTCGTTGCTTAATATTTGTTTAATTTATTTGAAATAATTGTGAATAATGTTTTAAAGATAGTTGAATAAAAAATCGCTTAACCCCAGTTTCACAGTCGAAGTTTAAACCAGTTTTGGTTTAAACTTAAGTTCAGGAGAACAATACAACTCATAGACCAAGAGCCGACAGCAGATTTTGGGAGTGGAGGTATAACCAAAATCGGAGTATGAGGAATTATAGGTAAATGTATCGTGATATCGATACCAACCCACCCCTCCCAAAGGCTGAAAACAAAACCTGCCAGACTTTGGTATTTGACATCACAATACATGTACCTATATCTCATACTCCAATTTTGGGTATACCTCCACTCCCAAAATTTGCTCTTAGACTATCAGTTCAATGTTGAAACGAAGGCTCCGTGAAATAACTCCCCAAAGTGAAAATGAAATAACTCCCCAAATTGGGGCCTTATTTCATTTTGAAATAAGTCCCCAAATTCGAAGATGAAATAAATCCCCAAAAACGAATGAAATAAGTCCCCAAACCAAAAATGAAATGAGTCCCCAAAGATTTGTAATGATTTTTTATTAAACGTAATAAATAAAGTTGTTGAGTAAAAAAAATTGGTTCTTGGAACTTTTCAAGTTGGGCCACAGGGTTGCTTTAGGCAGCTTTTAATAATTTACGTTGAATATTTTGGCAAGGTTAGAGTTTTTTCGTCGAGCGGAATGCGTGCCACTCCGTGCCACCGCGCGCCGCCCGCTACCGCCCCCCTCGGCCGCGCGCAATAATTTTTAAATTCACTTCCCACAAAAAAAACTAACCTTGCCAAAATATTCAACGTAAATTATTTAAAGCTGCCTAAAGCAACCTTGTGGCACAACTTTAGAAGTTCCATCCATTAAATAACGCCTGTTTCCACGATTCCCACGATTTGGGACTTGATTCATTGCATACTTTTGGGGATTGATTTCATTGTGAAATTACACCCCAACTTGAAGATGAATGAAGTCCCCAAAAATCGATTAAATAAATCCCCAATTTTGGGGACTTCTTTCATTTGAAAGAACTTCCCAACTTCATACAAGTTTGGGGGAGTTATTTCATTTTTTTTTTTTTGAGCTATTTCATTGGGGAGTTATTTCACGGAGCCTGACACGAGCTGTGAAGTTGCCCACTAATATTTTATTAAAACTTTCTATAAAATTTTCATTTATTCTATATTTACAGGGTGTCCCGCACCTGAGTGGAAGTATCTTAGGGTGTGGTTCCTGGGTATATTCTAAGAAAAAAATTGTATGGGCGGAAAGTTGTATCTCCCCTCCCTGAGGCAGGGGGGGGGCAGTTTCTGAAAAATTGACTTAAAATGCCAAAAAAACATTAAAAATCAACGAAAACACATCTATATTTCCTTATTTACAATGTGCAGTCTAAGACCGAATGATTTCACGTTGAACTTTAAACAAGTATTTCAAAATGTTTATATCGTAGAATTTTTGAATATCTCTGGCGGTTGCGGTTGTGTCGATGCAATTCTCGCCAATTATCCATTCAAGTTTCTACAAAAAATGTACTAAATGATAAATTCTGTCATTTATTTTATGTTTTTAAGTTTAAGTAGCATACAGAATATACAAACAGCTTACCCGACCTTTGCAACTAGCCTACGGGTGTCCACAATCGGTGCAATCGTACCAGTGGAGTTACCACGGGGTGGGTAAAATAAAAGTGTTCGATATAAAGCTCATATTTGTAAATTGTTCCAAGTAAACATTAAAAAAACTAGAGCTGCAAATATGACACCACTTTATTGTAAATAAACTATAAAAAACCTCCGCATTATACCTAATAGCTGAACTAGCTTGAAACCACTTACCGTTTTGCTTCGTTCTGTTCCTTTAAGATTTGTTTTTGTTGGTACGTATACAGACTGATTTGCATAAGATGCTACAAGAAGCTAACACGTGTTTAATGGAAACACAATCCTCGAGTTCCGATGTTTATCCGCTATGTTATCTAGTTATCCCAAAAATTTCGAGATAACTTGAGTTGTTGTTGCGTCAGCGGTCATCAGCTGTTTTTTAACATGGAATTACAACAACACAAAGCTATCCAGATAACTGAGAACTAACATCGGAACGTGCCCAATTTTATGAAAAATAGAAAAACTGAGTGAGTGCCATCAGTGACTGAATGAACGAGTAACCACTTCAAATGTTGGTATACCAGATTGCTCGAAACGTGAGTGGTAGTGCCAAGCTCACATAATTCAGTCACGTATTCCTCGAAAACTGATGCGAAAATCAACTTTTTTAAGTAGGTAAATACTTTTTGTGCAGTTAGATTTATTTGTTTGCTGAATTTAATTTCCCAAAATTTTGTTTTTACTATTCAATGCTCTTATCAATTCAAAGTCAAACACTGAAGCCTGCTTGACAATGTGAGTTTTAATCGTTTAAAAGATATCAATCGGATCTTGCTGAAAAAAATCATCTTTTGTAAATTTAAAATCCTGAGATATTGTAACATATAATAGCGATAGAGTGTGCAATAATGTGCTATAACAATTTTGAAATATCCTTATTACGATAGTCATTTTACTGAAACGCCAGAAAATTGGTGTTTGAATGAAACTTAAAAGTTAAGCGTTCTTAGAGCCGTGTCGTTTTACTGGCGTTTAAGTTAAACGACTATCGTAATAAGGGTGATTATTTTATTCTTTCATCTGTTTTTTAAACCAAGTTGTTTAAGTGAATAGTTTTTGAGAAAATATACATATGTATTTCAAAGTCAAATTTTCTGATAAAAATGTGAATTTTGTTGTCATGCCGATTTTTTTTTTCAAAATTTTGCGCCTTAAATGCTATTTTTGTTCGTAAAATTCAATGCCTTTATTAATTTTTAATCAAAAAATGAAAGCCGGATGTGAAAAGCTTTCTTATATTTTAAGGAATTGAAAAGAAATAAAGGTACTTTTTTTCATTGCTTGTTTTATGTTTATGAAGCAAAATAATTACCATTCATTATTAAACCCCTTTTTCCGAGTTTTTTTTATGGTAAAAGAAAAGTACCTTTGTTTTTTTTTTTATTTTTTCAATAATGAAGAAAGATTTTTACATTAAGCTATCGATATTTGACTGCAAAAAAAATCTGTCTTACAGTACATAAGCATTATTGAATCAATAAATAAATAAAATAAATAAATTGATAAGAGCATTTGATATCAACAACAAAAATAGCAACTCGCAAAATTTTGAAAAAAAAAAAAAAATACTTGACTTTGGAATATTATTTCTGAAAACCCATTCTTTTAAACAACTTCATTAAAACAAAAGAAAGAAATAGAATATTGACTTTCAAAAATATGATTTGCTCCCCCCAGAACTAAATCCTCGCTACGCCAATGAATCGTGCGTCGGCCGTGTAACCATCACAAACGCTACAATCGTCGCTTACTGTTGGTACAATCGTTTGTAAAGTGTATTGTAATGTTTATTTCCCTACTGTTGAGTATTATCTTAGTTCTCCAACCGATTTTAGTCCGAGCATCAAAATGCACGATCGTTTTCTTCTAAGGTCGTCACCCGAAATAAATAGAGTCAAAATTATATGTTTTAAGGCTAACTTTTATTTTCAAACGTTAGGGCTATTTATACTTAAATCTATCTTACAAATATTTGGGTTCTTCCCCACTCTTATATCTAGCTATTACAATTTTAATTTTTGTAATCAATATGCAATTTCATTATTAACCCACATATGATGGCCCGGGTGACGACAAAGATTCGAATTCCATTTGAATAGAATGAACATTCAATTCTATCCACCCAAATGCAATTCGATACACAATTATGAAGAAGGTGATTCCTTGAAACAATGGTACACTGTGACGTATGCGTATCATTTTGTATTTGTTGTATTAAAATATTGCCTATCAATTTTTTGTTCCTTTAGATACGGTTGTTTGGTAAATTAACGTTACAGCTACTTTCTTGGGATGAACACTCACATTCTGTCAAAAAAAAGTAAGTATACCTGGATCGAAGCAATTAAGATATTAACTCTTTCAGCCACACTTAAATTTTCAACAAAATGTTTGTATTTTGGCCTTAGTAACAGTATACAAAAATAATACTCAGTAACATTAAAAAAAATTTCACACCGATATATTATTCGGGTACCCGAGGACTGGCAGCACTGGCGTATCAAAGCTGATTATCTTTTAAAGTATAAAATTTGAATGTAGTAAAAAATAAAATTAACTTTTAGACTAAAGAAAGTGCATTTGTGCAATAATAATGGGCCTTATCGGGAATCTCCTGGGGAATTTCATTTCCCACGGAAAGTTTCATTCCCAAGAAATATTTCTAGTTATCGTGAACTTCCCTCGGAATAAATTTTTCCCAGGGAAAAAACTACCAACATTAAAAAACTAAATTATTTTCGGAAATCAATTTCGAATTGTGTGCAGTGTTATCATAGGATGTTAATTTAAAAAAAGCTAAATTTAAGTTGAAATTCCCTAAAAATATCTGTACAGCAAACCAATATCCCAAACAAATTACCCCTGTTATCGATATTCGGTCGAATTGAAAACGGAAAACAAAAAAAATACCCCAATTGAAATCGCCAACAAATGGTGGATTTTTGACATCTATTCGATAAAACGAGTTGATACACAATTCGCCATTTTTTACGTTTTCAATTCCGGTAGCTTTTTGTTTGCCGTTTTCAATCCGTACGGTATGTTTTTATTTACTCAGAATTTGGAATAAGCATTTTGCATTTCTTTATTCAACAGAATATTCCGGATAAATCATTTTGTTGTTCTTTAATTCATTGCGGAAAATTTGAAGTGCATTATTTTGTATTCCATGAGAAGAACGAAATATTGGGTGTGTTTATTTCAATTGAACTGGTATTATATTGCATACATTTTTCCCAAATTTTTGACAAATACCATGCTAGGGCCAATAGTTTTTTTTTATTTTAAAACAAAATAATTGAATTTTTCATGTTCTCAACAAGATTTCTCCGTTTGAACGAAGTGTTAAATTTAGCAACTTTGAATATTTTATTTTATTTTAAAATCCGAAGAAGAACAAAGTTCCTCCATCTGAAATCACTGTTTTGACAATAACATTTCTTGTTGTTTGGAATAATTTTTGTTTTGATTGAATCGAATTTTAAATAATATTATAAGTTTTAAAATGCATCGGATAGGATTTCTATTACTAGCGGTGAAGGAGGAAGAAAGAAAAAAAGTGACATCAAGTCAATCAGCAAGTTTCACGTGAACAACATTCCACCCGGAAAATTGAAATTTCGCTTTTCGCCTATGGTGAGTTTCAACCGAAAAATGAAAATTCTTCTTTTTTGTGAGTACTCATTTCGGGCGAAATGTATCGTAAATAAGATCTTAAATTATCACATATTTTTTGAAAGCGAACCAAAGATAAATAAGAAGTACTGGTGCCCTTTGCGCAAGTTTTTTGTTTATTTTAGGGCAAGAGAAGTTCGGGCGAAACTCATAATAGCTTTAAAAATTCCGGGGGGACAAAAATTATTCGGCCGAAATATTTTCCGGGCGAAACTCTTTATAGGGCTGAATGAGACGCGATTTAGGGGATAACTCCAACCCCTTGGAGTTACCACAAGAATTTTTAGTAAAATTTAACAAAGGGCCAAATTAGGTTTTGAATTTTATTTATCAAAAAAGCTTCAATAGCACTTATATTGCTCTGTCTCGCCTAAATTTCTCCACCAAAATAAATGCGGAAAAATTCCAGAGAAATTACAACAAACTTCCCATGGAAATATTGTTTACGATAGCAATAAATTCCGAGGGGAATTTCGAACATCATTCACGATAGGAATTTTT
The DNA here is from genome assembly GCA_963921185.1 of Dasysyrphus tricinctus. Classification (NCBI taxonomy): domain Eukaryota; kingdom Metazoa; phylum Arthropoda; class Insecta; order Diptera; family Syrphidae; genus Dasysyrphus; species Dasysyrphus tricinctus. The sequence goes on along the minus strand of OY992532.1, from coordinate 131,182,021 downwards.
CGAACGTGGGAAATATTTCCAGGGAAATCTTGTTCACGATAGGGCCCATTATGTGTATTGTTAATTTTCACGTTGAAGATACTCGGGTACCCGGTTATTTATTCTCAGGAGCGCTCTGATATATAAACTGAACAAATGATTAAATTGCAAGAAAACACAAGGAAAAACGTGGAATAAAGCATTAAATTTCGGGTAGAAAAAAAAGGACAATGGAGATTAAAATTGAAAGATAAAAAGAAAAAAGTCTCTCGAACAGGATTCCTCAGAAATTTCGATGTCAAATAACTGAGGAAAGAAAATATTGGATTTGTTTGCTTAGTTTTTGACACTGAGCTGTCTGAAATTTCATTTTCCTGAACACGCCTATTATTAATCCAGTTCATATTTCTGAGGGCTCAGAGAGTTTCCCCAGTTTTGCTGTTATATACTAAGAAAGCAAAATTTGGATTAGTCTGCTCAGCAGGTGAGCGCTCTGATAAATAAACTGAACAATAAATTAGATATCGTCAGCTATCTGTCAAAACCTCGTGTCTGTTATGATGAAAATGATAAAATGGAATTCTTAGATCGTAAAATGTGTCAAAACTGGTTGATAGAACCAAAAGGAACCATGACATTTACAAGACATTGATTTTTGAAATCAGTGATTTGTTTTGATCTGAAATACATACATACATATGTAAATTAAAATGGTATTTTAAACTTAAGAAGTTTTGACAGAAAGCCGACGATATAATTTGTTTGGCCCATAAGCATGCTTTAAACCGAAAATGCTACTAAGTTCCCCCATTTCTTAAGCAGAGAATGGTCTTACTGGCAACTTTTCAATATTTGAGGCTTGGCTCGGAATCTAAGCCTTATTTAACAGTTTATATAAAAAAATAAGCAGGACAATTTAAAAAAAAGCAACCTAAAAAAATCGAAAAATCAAATATTTTTAAATTGTTTTCTAGAAATAGTTTTTTGCTCACGTATGACTCCTTCTTTGCTGCTCGTTCTTGTATCTGTCATGTTTTCCAATGAAGGAATTACCAAACGTTTCTGACTCGCGACCTTGTAGTATTATTTCTTCTTGTTGAAAACGATCACGTAATTTTAGGAGACTTTTCTCGGCTGCTGCAACTGATTCCCAAGCAGCATATAAATAGTCAAACCTAGCTGGCAATTAATTTATAATTCTTGACAAAATCCAACTTTATTTCACTTCTTCACCATTTGGTCGATGTTCCTGTGCAAGAACATCTATCTGAAGACATTTTATGCATCTGACTTTGATTCATCAATCATCATACGCATACCTACCTATAGCTGACAAAATTGTTGTTGTAATACAGTTGTTGACTTTTGATTTTTCTGACCATAGAGTTAGTTGTTCCAATCGTCTTATCATTTGTGAAGGAGAATCATTTGCAGAATCCACATTCAGACAATCTGCTTCAGTTGGCCTTGGAGTCTCACCAGAGATTTTTCATTCGCCACAACAAATTCAGTTTGAATCTCCAGGAAACCTAGTTTGACTTTCCATTCCTCTCTCCAGTCTCTTCTAACTTTTCAAGACTTTGTTTGGTATCCATTTCGTTAGGAGGTAAAACTCGCTTTTCAAAAATACTAAATTAATTAATCTTTATTTTAAACTTACTTACTTACTTACTTACTTAAGGTGGCGCTACAGTCCGGGGTGGACCAGGGCCTCAACCAACAAGCTTCTTCCAGCCGGCTCGGTTTCTAGCTAGCTGTCTCCAGTTTCGCACGCCAAGTTGGTTGAGGTCCTCTTCCACTTGCGTGCGCCACCTTTTACGCTGTCCACCTCTACTGCGTTGTCCCACGGGGTTGGATTCAAAGACTTTCCGGGCCGGAGCATTGGTGTCCATTCGCTCTAGATGACCCAGCCATCTCAGTCGTTGGCTTTTCACTTTTGTGGCTAGGTCGGTGTCGCTGTACAGCCCATACAGTTCGTTGTTGTATCTTCTTCTCCATTCCCCATCTATGCAGACGGGACCAAAAATCACCCGGAGAATTTTCCTCTCAAAACAGCCTAACGCGTTCTCATCCACTGTTAGCAGTGTCCATGCCTCTGCACCATACATCAGGACCGGGATGATAAGCGTCTTATACAGGGACAGTTTAGTTGCTCGAGAGAGGGCTTTGCTTCTCAATTGCCTTCTTAGCCCAAAGAAACAGCGATTGGCAAGAGTAATTCTTCGTTTGATCTCAGCGCTGGTGTCGTTCGCTGAGTTTATAGCGGATCCTAGGTAGACAAAGTCTCTGACTACCTCAAAATTATAGCTGTCTATAGTGACGTTCTGTCCGAGACGTCGGTGTTGGGTGTCCTTTCTTGTGGACAGCATATATTTTGTTTTGCTTTCATTCACCGTTAAACCCATCTTCTTGGCTTCCTTCTCAATGCTCACAAAAGCACCACTGACATCACGCTTTGTTCGTCCGATTATGTCAATGTCGTCAGCGTAAGCGAGTAATTGGACGGACTTTTGAAAGATTGTGCCTCTGGTGTTGACGTGAGAGTTTTGCACTATTCTTTCAAGAACGATGTTGAAGAAGTCGCATGACAGCGCGTCGCCTTGCCTAAAACCTTTTTTGACATCAAAGGTGTCGGTGAGGTCTTTGCCGACCTTGATGGAGCAGCGTGCATTCTCCATCGTCATCCTGCACAAACGGACGAGTTTGGCAGGGATGCCAAAACTAGACATTGCTCTATATAGCTCGTCTCTATAGATGCTGTCATACGCGGCCTTGAAATCGATAAAAAGGTGGTGGGTATCGATTTGGAACTCCTGGGTTTTCTCCAAGATCTGCCGTAGTGCGAATATTTGGTCGATGGTGGACTTCCCTGGCCTAAAGCCACACTGATATGGACCTATCAGGTTGTTGACGAATGGCTTCAGGCGTTCACAAAGTACGGCAGAGAAGATCTTGTAGGCGATATTAAGAAGACTGATGCCTCTGTAGTTGGTGCAGTCCAGAGGATCGCCTTTCTTGAGGATCGGGCAAACAATACTGAGGTTCCATTCATCGGGCATGCTTTCTTCCGACCATATTTTACAGATGAGCTGGTGCATACTCCTAACCAATTCATCACCAGCCGCTTTGAATAGCTCAGCCGCAAGGCCATCAGCTCCAGCAGCTTTATTGGACTTAAGTTTAGATATGGCTATCCTCACTTCGTCAAGATCGGGTGGACGGAATTGTTGGCCTACGTCGTCCAGGTTGAATGGTGCAATTTGCATGGTAGCGGAATTCGGTTCGTCATCGCCGTTATACAATTTGCAGAAATGATTTTTCCATATCCTCAGCACCGACTGCGTTTCCACCACGATGTTCCCCTGATCGTCCTTGCAGGCTTCGGTTCGGGGTTTGTAACCTTGGGAGGTTCTTTTTACTTTTTGGTAAAACTTCCGAACTTCATTCCTGCAGTGGCATCCCTCTAATTCCTCGATCGCGCGCTTCTCATGCTCTTTCTTTTTCTTTCTGAGAAGCTTGTGTTCCTCTTTCCTCTTCTGCTCGTAGAGCTCGCGAGCAGCTCTGGTCCTTCTATGCAGCGCCGCTTTGTATGCCTGTTGTTTGGCTGCATGTACTTGCCGGCATTCCTCGTCGAACCAGGGGTTTCGCTGTGGTGGTCGTGCGAAGCCCAGCACGTCAGAGGCGGCATCTCTGATGGCTTCCTGGCAGTTTTTCCACTGGTTCTCGATGTTTGCAGTTGGCGGCAAAGGACTAGTTAAGAGGGCGCGAGAGACTCGATCGGAAAAGGACCTGGCGATTTCTTGCGACTGTAGCCGTCCGACGTTGAACTTCCTGACAGTATTTCCCTGTTTTGGCTTTGGTCTGGATATCCATAGCATTACCTTTGCTACAACGAGGTAGTGGTCCGAGTCAACGTTGGCTCCTCGGAACGTTCGGACATCCTTGATACTGGAGGAGTGCCTTGCGTCGATCGCAATGTGGTCAATTTGGTTGGCGGTTGATTGACCAGGAATTCGCCATGTCCCCTTATGAATATCGAGATGCGGGAACTGCGTACTAGCTACCACAACGTTTCGCCCCGCAGCAAAGTCGATTAGCCTGAGTCCGTTATCGGAGGTGGTGTCGTGCAGGCTGTATCTTCCGATTGTGCCACCAAAGACGTCTTCTCTTCCTAGTTTGGCATTAAAATCACCCAAGACAATTTTAATGTCATAGCTAGGGCATTGCTCATATGTCTTGTCCAGGAGCTCGTAGAACTCGTCCTTGGTGTCGTCATCTTTCTCCTCTGTGGGGGCATGCGCGCATATCAGGCTGATGTTGGCGAATTTAGCCTTGATGCGAATTGTCGTGAGGCGCTCGTTCACATAATTGAAACTCAAGACCTCTTGCCTCAGTCTGCCTCTAACAACAAATCCACATCCAAAAAGACGCTGCCCTTGTGGTCGGTAACAGTCACCGTAGTATACATCGCAGTCTTTCAGTTTTCTTTTGCCCGGCCCATCCCATCGCACTTCTTGGATGGCGGTGATGTCTGCTTTGTAGCAGTCTAGGGCCTCCGCTAAATGTTCGGCTGCACGTGGTCTATAGAGAGACAGAACATTCCACGTGCAGATCCGAAGTTCGTTGTCCTTATTTCGTTTGCTAGGTTCGTCAACAGTAAATCCGTCCGTATCCGAGGCTTGTTGATGCTTCGCAACTAAAATAGCTTTACGTGGCCGGGAAGTCACCCCGACGGCACGACCCCCAACCTGGAGGACCAGACCCTATATATATAACTCCAAGGGCGGGGAGCCGGATTAACCGCTCCTTATAGGCCTGAGCTCCGAATATGTCGTAGTAGCCCGTATAAGGTGTTCACTAAGTAGTTCAGCCTAACTGGAACTGTAGACGCCACCGTTGATTCCATCTTGAGAATTCTTCCGCTGCCGCCTGGATGAAGGAGAAGTGCCTTAGTGGGAACACTCCTCCCCCCCTCTCTCGTTTGCTGCCCCCTAAAACCGTCCACAGGGATTGGAACCCCATCTTCAGTTAAAGGTACTAGGCACCCGATGTTCACCGCGGGGAGGTGAGAGTAGGAGTTGATAGACAGAGGTTCGCTTTGAAACAAAGCTTGTGGACGCTTGTGTCCTCTTGAATGCACATGTCTACCCTTTGAACATCTATTTTAAACTTATCTACCCATAACCTGTTGTATAACCAAGGATTATTTAATTTAAAGCAATCTTTTTAAATAATTTGATATATTTTATTGCATTGCATTGATTTGTATTGCCTCCCCTAAGGGCTACAAGGCTCCCGTTTCCATACTCTGCTTCCTCTTCTCCCCTCTCTTTCGCCTTATCTTTTCTCACCGCATCTAGTTCCTTTATCTACTCTTCCCCCTTCCCAATTCCGTCCATTATTTCCCCCATCCTTTCCCCTATTGATTTCCCTTCATCTCCGCCAGACCTGCATCTTTCTAATAGATGTTCTCACGTCTCTTGTTCACCCTCACATATTCTCCCATCTCCCCATTCTTTCCTCTTCCCCTTTCCAGTTCCATCTTTCTCTCACCTCATTCCCTAGCCTGACTCTTGCAATTTTCCTTGTTCTTTCTGTAGTCTATCCCGCTTTCAAATATAGTGAGATCCCTTCTGTCATTACTTCTTTATACCACCTGTTGTAACCTGATTCTTTTATTCGTTCCCTTCTTTCCTTCTTGTTCTCTCTCCTGCTTTCTCTTTCTACTCCCTCGTATCCGATCACACTGTCTTCTCTTCCCTTCGTTTCTTCTCTTCCTTGTTCCAATCATGACCCTCTTCCTCGTCCATGTCTCTATCTCTCTTTCATCTCCTCTAAACATTCCCTTGCTATTCCTTTTCCATCTGTTAATTTCTTTTCATAATTCCATGCCCTTTTCCCTGTTTTTATTATTATCTTATTTCTTTTTGTTTCGTTTCTCACCATGTATCCTGGAGTTTGTGATTCCTAGCGTCCACTAGCGGTAACTCTCTTGCATCCTTTCCATTTCTTGTCGCCCCCCCCCCCCCCACTCGATCCCCTTACTTCCGCCTCATATCCCCTCACCGTCCACACTAGACTGTCGTAAAGCCACTTCATCATCCCCAAATCATTCTCGAATTTCCTCCTTTCAATTCCCCATGCTTCCTACATGGCTGCTGCTGCCTTTTTTATTCTGTCCTTTATATGTGCTTCCTGCCATCCATTCTTTTTGAACACATGCCCCAGGTATTTAAATTCTTTTACTTCTTCTATCTTCTTTCCCCTCCATCTCCAGCCTACTGTTGTGTTCCTCCCTCCTCCTTTCCTAAACCTCATCACTTTCGTCTTTCCCAGGTTTACTTCCAGTCTTTTCAGAAGTTATGTTCATGTTTCAACCAACTTTAAATGGAAAAAAAGAAAGTTCGTGCTTGAGAAATGTTTCTTTTATCAGTGTTTTTCTTATAAATGTGTTTCTTATAAACACACAATTGAATATTAAAATATACATATGGGAAAGTACACGTTGCTTTTGTTCAAGTTTCTTCTAATCGAAGCGAGGTTTTCTTATAAGCGTGTTGCTTATAAGCGATAAATACTGTAACAAGAGTTTGAGCTACATACAAATCTTAGAAAATAATGCAGTAGAAGCTGCTTACCAGTGGCGTAGCGAACACTTTGGGGGCCCCGTATCGAATATTTTTTAGGGGCCCCCATTTTCCTTGTATCAGCATATTAGATACATAGGTAAGTAATTTGATAACTTATTTTGTACGGTAAAATGGACAAAAAACTGTTTTTATAAATATGTACATACCTCGAAAACCGTTAATTTTTTTCAAAAGATTTAAATCTAAGCTCATGAAATTATACAAAAGAAAGATTATAACACTTTTTTTGTATGAGAAACAAATTTTCAGAGTTGAAAAGATATCAATAATAGTTTTGTAACGTTTGTGCACATTTTTCCCAAAATCTGTTGCTCTGGCGAAATAGTGTAATAATCTTTCTTGTGTAGAATTCTATAAATAACCAGCTAGATTTTTGAAAAAAAATAACAGTTTTCAAGATATGTAATTTCCATAAAATCAAAAGTCAAATTTTGAAACGCTATAACTTTGAGACTTCATTAATAGCTGATTATTTAAATAATAAGACTGTCTGAAAGTTTCTGGTTCTTAAATTATTCGTTGCAAAATGAAACTCCCAAGGGGCACGCTATGTTATTGAGAAGTTGTGGTGACTTCTCAGTAACATAGTGAGGGTTACATTTGGGCAAAAAAACTAGTCACAGGAACATCACTATAACAGAAAAAGCGCAGAAAGAGGTTGTGTTGTGCAACTTAATTCAAGTTACTATGCAGTTGTACGTAACACTTGTGTAATCAATGTAAATCGATTTAAAGCGGTTGCTTTAAACTGAATTGCAACACTTTTGAGAGGTTACAGTCAAGTCATTGCTGTCTTAATTGTAACTGATGAACAAGTTGAAGTGGAGTTTGTCAAGGCTGAACTGAATCCTATCAAAAAGTTATTAAAAAGTTTTTCGTAACTTTATTTTAAGTTGATTGTCATACATACCAAGTTTCATTCAGTTTCAAAATTGTATTTCCTTTTAAAGTATAAAACCAAAAACAAAGTCAAACATTTGAGACGCGATAACTGTTATTTGGCTCTTTTATTAATTAATGAAAACAGATTATATTACATAATTAATTTTCAAGGTTCTAGGTATTTAATTTTCGTAACGCTCGCAGTTGAATCAATTAAATTTCTATGCTACCACCTTCAAAACCTGCGCGCTCAGATAATACATTATATTTAAAGTGTTTTGTTAAATATTCAGTGCCCTTTTATTTTTTTTAAATGATTTTTTTTGTAGAGATTATTAAATATTAACACTAAATTGATATATTTTATCCATTTATAAAGTTAAACATCAAGGTTTCAATATATCAAATTAAAAACAAAGGATTTAAATCTTTTTTTTCTTTTTTGGGATGGCAAACAAATTTTTTTCAGAAAAAAAAATATGGCTGAGAAAATTTTTTTTTATAACCCAATAGCAACTAACTGAGACGCGTAAAAAACTTTTTTGAAACGTTAATGAACAAAGCATACATGGTGCGTTCTGTTTCCCTAGAAATTCTAATTAGTCAAACAAAGAACTTAAAATCTATTTTTAGAATTATTGAAGGAAAGCTTATGTTTGCATCAGAATGTATAGGGTATGACATTGTTAGCACTTGAAAAATTCATAAAATTTACAAATTAAATTCCTCTTAACTATTTTTGTACAAGATCGAGTCATTAAGCAAAATATACCTATCCCTATGTTTCATATTTTATATGATGGGTACATACAAATTCCATTATAAATATTTGACCAAGTCGAGCTATTTACGGATCACAGAATATAAATTATAATCAAAAAATATCTTTGATCAATTTCAAAAATCGAAATCGACAACAGAATATATTAAATTTAAAAAGTATTGCACAAATAAAAATAGTTCCAAATACAAAAAACCAGATTTCGGAATAAATGAACGCTGTAAGTAAAATAAAGTTAGCTTTAAAGAAGAAAGGGAACGCACTCCCTTTGAAAAATACGTGCATCCTCTCAGTTACGGATCAGTAACTACAATAATTATAGTCAAGCAGTTGTCAATTGTCATACCAGAGTTGCATCCAAGCCCTTCAATAACACCGGAAATCGAAAACAATTTTGTGACCGTATGTGTGTGTTTATTGTTACAATTAGGTTTTCTGCCATTTTGATTTCGAGATGCTTGCAAAATCTATTCCTTCATAAATCGGAAATAGTTTTGTAACCGTTTGTATGTACTTTTTGTTGCAATTAGGTTCGTTTTGGCCATTTTGTTTTCAATGTGATTGCGCCACGATAAACAGAAAAAAGTAAAGTTTTTATCTCTTAAAAATAGCTCCTTTGATTATTTAATTTCTAATCATAGTTTCTCTTAAAAATGAAAATAATAATAAAAGATGGTAAAAGATGATTAATACGTCATGACAACATCAAGATATGCCAAATAGGGGGTGTATCTAATGAGCATACTACCTTATTTTTTTGTTTATCGTGGGGCAATCGCAATGAAAATAAAATGGCAAAAACAAACCTAATTGTAACAAGAAGTACATACAAACGGTTACAAAATTGTTTTGGATTTATGAATTTTATATTTCTCTAGAAATCGAATACAATTATGTGATCGGCTGTGTCTATTTCTTGTTATATTCAGGTTTTGTTGCCATTTTGTTTGCGATTTACTTGCGCAAAGATTTATTTAAGTTTTTTTGTGTTTTGCACTTATTTAGGTTTCATTTGGCCAAATTAAGATACAAATGTTTTATTTTTTTTTAAGTTAAAAATATAAAATTTATTTCAAAAATATATATCTCGTATGTGTTGAAAATTTAACAAAATAACCAACAAATCTAATTATTTGTAGAAGCCAAACTTAAAATTATTTTTTACATGTGTAGGTACATTATGTATGTATGTATATTATAATAAACGAATCTGAAGAACAAAGTAAAGTTGCAATGTAGATTCATTTAGGTTTTTTTAAAATATTTATGTTACTTTAAAATCGTAAAGTAGTAGTTGAATGGATTTTTCACTTTGTCACAAAAGTGTTACACATTAGTTTTCTGAATCATAATTAATTAGACACTTTAGAGTAACTTTGAAGTTGCAAAAGTTAAAAGACGCAAAACAGTTTCTCTTCTGTTTTTGAAAAACGAATAATTTTAATTAGGTTACAATGGAGCACACGGATAACTACTCAGTTACTATTAAACCACGCCTGTTAGTTTTAGTCTCACTTCATAAAAGCAGTGACTTAAGTATTACAGAGTTGGAACTCAAATAATTTAAAATAAAATGAGACTATTTAAAAACTTCACACAAACTTCAAGAAAACTAAGATGTTGTGAGAACACTTCGAAGCTACCCTTGTGAAACCAAATATTGGATTTTCTTGTTGCAAAATTCAAATCTGTGCCCCTTGGGAATGAGGTATTAGAAAACAAATTCACCGCTTACACCTTTTTTTGAAAAAAACGGGCTTATATCATCCACCCAAGAATTTAATTTTATAATAAGAAGATAAACCTGAATACAGATTGCATACAAAATTGTATCCATCAATAAATGAAGTTTTGAAAAGTTTTTCAATTTAGCTGGCCAACGAATGTAAAGTTTAATAGAATTTTCCATCGAAATTCAGTTTTATAAGAACTATTTCCTAATGGCTGATTTACAATGCCGCGTTGGGCGTTGCGTTGAAAGATTTGCCTGTCAACGCAAAAGTTCAGGCATAGGAATATCTGTTTAGTGTTTACAATGACGCGTTGAGCATTATGTTACGATTTTGCATCTATTAGTAGGTACACAAACCAACTTAACGTAAGCGGCTGCAACGCGAAAGTAGAGATTATTCAACTTTTGCTTGCGTTTTGACATTTCGATTTCAATTTAGGTATGTGGCCATCTTGTGTTGAAAAAAGTTTGAATTTTTTTGCTCGATTTATCTTGACGCGGCCGTAGCGCTTGTTAAATGTAACGTACGCATCGCGAACGCGAACGCGTCATGGCTGTTTTACAATGACGCGTTCGCGTTCGCGATGCGTACGTTACATTTAATAAGCGCTACGGCCGCATCGAGATAAATCGAGCAAAAAAATTCAAACTTTTTTCAACACAAGATGGCCACATACCAAAATTGAAATCGAATGTCAAAACGCACGCTAAAGTTGAATAATCTCTACTTTTGCGTTGCAGCCGCTTACGTTACGTTGATTTGTGTACCTACTAATGGATGCAAAATCGTAACATAATGCTCAACGCGTCATTGTAAACAATAAACAGAAATTCCTATGCCTGAACTTTTGCGCTGACAGGCAAATCTTTCAACGCAACGCCCAACGCGGCATTGTAAATCAGCCATCATTGTAAATCAGCCATAATTTTACCATTTTTTGTCTAATTATCATGGGCTACTGGGACGTGATCCGATAAGAAAAAAAGTGGTTGCACGTTGCAGTTGTGGTTGTGGTTCCGTCAGTTGGTAGGACTTAGATAGAGATAATTACACAGGAAGGAAAACTTTCGAAAAGACACAAGTTAACAAAATTGGTCATAGGTACATATTAGGTAATATGTAAATAAGGTTTGTTCGTTGAGCCCTGAAGTCAACGCATTTTTTGAAAACCCTTAACTCACACTGACCAGCAAATTCTTTGTTTTTTGACACCTAAGGCCGCCCTGAACTCGCCCTGAAGTAGATCTATGTAGGTTTCTTGCTGGGGCGAGTTGAAGTAAATAATAAATTGTCAAAGTGGCATGAGCTCCAAAGCATTTTTTTTTTGTGGATTCACGTGCTGCAGGAAATTCTCGTTTCTTTAATAGAAGTTGAAGGAATACACATATTTACTTTAATAATAACAAACAGAAATAGAAAATGGAAGCTGTGGTTTCTTTCTATTAATTTTTCAGGAAATACCTATTAGTGTTTTTTGAAAACCAAAAACACAGTTTTTTTTTGACAATTCTTGTGACTGTCAAGAAAACCTGGGTAGCTCTAGGTAAACTTCAAGAAACGAACCTATTAAAATTGTGTATCGAATGCATCTCAATGAAAAATTTCTTACACACGTCAAGTACTCTGAATTTCGGGGCCCCTATACCTCAGAGGCCCCGTATCATTGATACGGCTGATACCGCGGTAGCTACGCTACTGCTGCTTACACTTAATATAAAGTGTAGCTTTTATGATCTCCCAGCACTAACAATATATGATCTTATTTTCGCTAAAACAGAACGATTCACTCTTTCGGAAGCATTCGCTTGGGGAGAGTAAAAGGCAGTTCGTACATGTTTTACTTCGTACTTTTTTAGAAGGTCTATTAATTCTAATGTATTATTTCTAATTCGAATTCGAATTATATTCCTCTCATTCCTGTTCCTCATATTTCCCCTTTCCTATCCTATTCCCATATTAAGACATGATATTTCGTTTTTTGAGTGGGAGGTGCATGGGAAGTGACCGAAATTTCCCCTATCCTTCCAACTAAGCCGAGCTGAAAACAAGCATACCACAGTCCCTTTCCCAGTACCAAAGGAACACCCCTGTGGCACCCAGACTCGTAACAATTCTATCATTAGCATCACGACTTAAAGTAGAACTATAATAGGTGGAAGCTATCAGAAGCTTATGTCAAAACCCACCGAAAAGTAGCTTCCGAAACGTCAGTTTCACAAGTCATCCATAATGCACTTAAGTGGTTGAAAGTAAAACAAAATGTTAAAATATAATTGTTTGTTCAATGTTAATTTTCTTATACTAATTCACAGCACAGAGTGATAGGCTTTTAATTATTCACTTTGCGAAACCACAAAAATTCGATATGATATAAATTAATTTAAAGATTTTACTTCACATTCATCAAACAGAAGAAAAAAGTTGAAAACTATGCACGTATGCACCATACCAATTTTTTTTTAGTTTGCTTCCACTATTTTGATTTTTGCATTCGCTCAGACTAGACGAACAGTACCAAATGGCAATTATGGGCGCAACACATGAATTCCCTGTATTCGCTCGGTTTCGTACGACCACTTAAGTGGCCTTCCGACTATTATAGTTCTACCAGACCTGTGTACTTAAAGCATAAGTACAAGTACCAGTACAATTACCTTGTACTTGAAATTTTTTAAGTACCAGTACAATTCCTTGGTACTTGTACTTAAAAATTTCAAGTACCAGTACCGGTACTTGTACTGGTACTTTAATTCCACAAAAGTACTTGAAATTTTTGTATTGATTACATTTGTACTTTTGAGATGTACTTAAATACTTTTCAATTCCTTTTTAATTCCAAAAGTACTTTAATTCCTTTTAATTACTTTTAATTCCTTTTCGAAAAAAAATACTAGAATTAATATATGTCTTAATAGTACAGGTAAAATAGGATAAATTAAACAAAAAAATTAGTACCATCATGAAACTTGGTGAAAACGTTTCATGTACTATGAGAATGAAAAATCAAAAGAGTCTATAAAATATTTCACATGGAAGGGTGTTTTTTTAGGGGGAGAGGGGGGAAGTTGTGGTGTATCAAACAGAAAAATTAACTTTGATGCAACATATTCATATGACACATGTTTTTAAGGTAATTTTAAATGCTGAATCAAATGAAACCAAAATCAAGTCGATACGGCCTCCGTGAAAAAAGTTATTGTCATTTTTATGTAAGGATGACTATTATATTCAGTATAAAAGGCTTGTTCTCGCCAGCTCATCAGCTCTCTCGTTTCCCTGTACATCACTGACCGGGAACCCAGCAGAGTCTAATGTTATGCTGCATACCAAGAACCCTAAGCTCTTCGCGACAGCAAGCCACAAGCTTCGAATATCAGTTGCAGAAATTGCTTTTATTGCTGGTTGGCTATCAATAAAGAGGGTGATATCAGCTCGTGGTATCGCCATCATTGATATTTGCGTAGCTTCTTTTATCACTGCCAAAACCTTGGCTTGGAAGACACTGCAAAAGTCCGGAAGTCTGAAGGAGCTAGCTAGTCCCAGATTTTCCGAGAAAATTCCTGCACCAACTCCAGTGCCCATCTTCGAACCATCAGTGAAGATAGTTATCGTAGATTCATTACTGAAAGGTTGGTTGTTTTCCCACTCCTTTCTATTAGGAAAAGAGGTAGGGAAGGGTTTTTTGAAGTTTAAATCGGTTGTTGTGTAGTCTGTGCAAACATTATTTCCCACATATCTCTGCAGAATCTTAGTATGACCCGATGTGTTTTGCTTCCAGCATTTAGTCTGACTTAGCCGCAGGGCACTGTATGCTGCAGATTCTTTCACGAATAGATCTAGGGGTCTCATAGGCTATTGATTATGTCCTAAAAATCAGGGCAATAAGGAAGTAAGACGTTCATGGAATTTTATTTTAAATATCATCATAGGGGTCATTGAAGATGAGAAAACTGCGGAGTGCTATTAAATTGGAGGGTGCATTTTTGAGGAGGGGGTGCAAAAGCACCCTTTTTGGTTTTTTGCATATAACTCGAAAACGAAGCAAAATTTTGAGATAATTCTCAAAACCTTTTTTGTAGAGAATAAAGTTTACCGTCGAAATGGATTTTTGAAAAAAAATTTAAAAAATTTTTAGTTAGCTAATTTTTAAAAAAATCATTGCAAAAAAAGTGAAAAATCGCATTTTTTGTTTTTTTTACGTATTTACTTATAACTTTCTTACCAGCAGAGATAGGTATAGGCATTGCTGTATATAAAAGAAAGATAATTAAATTTTCTTTAAAATAAATTTTTAAAAATTTTTAACATGAAAAAAGATAGTTCCAGACAAGTTTTGCGGTTGAAAATCCTTGCCAGACGAGCTCAACTTTTTCAAAGTAGGTATTATAAGAAATAACTTTTTTTTTAATTTCAAATAACTGTCAGACCTTGTTCTACAAAGCCGGGCTTTCAATTGCTAACTAATGTCTCCTTAAATAGAGACAAAACTGTGCCAGACGAGTTTGGCTGTCGAAAATGCATGCCAGACGGCCCTTAAAGTTATAATGTTGGTGATTTTTTTTCCTTTTGTTTTCTAATTTTTTAAATAATTATCAAAACTAACAAATCTACTTTAACAAACCGGGGTATTTGGTAGTTTATGCCTTTCGTTATATGGAAAAAATAGTGCCAGACGAGTTAGGTATTCCAAAATTAAAAAAAAAATTTTCTTTACTGCTTCTACTTAGAAAATGTTTAGCTGGTCTGGCAAGGACCTTCAACCGTAAAACTGGTCTAACACAATTTTTTTTCATGTTCAAGTAGGTATACGCTAACATGTGCTCAAAACCCGGCTTTATAAAAGCAAGTGTGCTGGTTTTGACAATTATTTTAAATTTTGAAAAAATTAGATGGCAACCCTAAAAGTGCGAAAAAATTTGAAACTTGACTTTTATTGTTGACTCTACTGGTCATGACACCCAGTTTGAGTGTATAATCTAACAAGTCCATTAAAATAGCCAAAAATGCCATTTATAAAGCTTTAAAAACTTTACATCAGCCTAGTTTGAACGACTATTTCTCGGTCGATTTTTATTCAAACCATTTTTTTTTAACTTATTTTAAAGAAAATTTAATTATCTTTCTTTTATATAAAGCAATGCCTATACCTATCTCTGCTGGTAAGAAAGTTATAAGCTAATACGTAAAAAAAAACAAAAAATGCGATTTTTCACATTTTTTTGCAATGATTTTTTTTTTAAATTAGCTAACTAAAAATTTTTTTAAATTTTTTTCTAAAATCCATTTCGACGGTAAATTTTATTCTCTACAAAAAAGGTTTTGAGAATAATCTCGAAATTTTGCTTCGTTTACGAGTTATATGCAAAAAACCAAAAAGGGTGCTTTTGCACCCCCCTCTCAAAAATGCACCCTCCAATTTAATAGCACTCCGCGGTTTTCTCATCTTCAATGACCCCTATGATGATTTTTACAATAAAATTCCGTGAACGTCTTACTTCCTTATTATATGACATAATCAATAGCCTATCAAGTTGAGTATCGCTTCCAGTCCCGCTGTGGGAGTGGTTTTCAACGCCCCCGTAATACCTACGCATGCTAATCTTTGAACTTTCGTCAAGGTTTTCAGGTTTGTTGCTTTCTCAGTTGCGTTCCACCAAACTTAATTACCGTAGGTAAGTATCGGTCTAACTACTGCCGTGTACATCCACCTGATAATTTTGGGATTGAGTCCCCAGGATTTTCCAAAGATCTTGTTGCACGAATATAACGCAACGATAGCTTTCTTTGCTCTTTCTTTAGTGTTGAGACTCCAGTTCAGTTTCTTATCAAGGATCATACCCAAGTACTTGGCCTGATCCGAGATGAGGGTACCATTTTAGCCACAGGTTTTATGGTACTAATCGCAGCATAGCCCCAACCCTCAAAAAAACACCGTTTAACCACAGATATTTTTATAGACTCTTCTTATTATTGATGTTCATGACAAATGAACCATTGTTGACAAATTTCATCGACGGACCATTATTTTCAACTGGTTTTCGGTAATATTTGACTTTTATACTGATATAGTCATCCTTATATAAAAATGACAATAACTTTTTTCACGGAGGCCGTATCGACTTGATTTTGGTTTCATTTGATTCAGCATTTAAAATTACCTTAAAAACATGTGTCATATGAATATGTTGCATCAAAGTTAATTTTTCTGTTTGATACACCACAACTTCCCCCCTCTCCCCCTAAAAAAACACCCTTCCATGTGAAATATTTTATAGACTCTTTTGATTTTTCATTCTCATAGTACATGAAACGTTTTCACCAAGTTTCATGATGGTACTAATTTTTTTGTTTAATTTATCCTATTTTACCTGTACTATTAAGACATATATTAATTCTAGTATTTTTTTTCGAAAAGGAATTAAAAGTAATTAAAAGGAATTAAAGCGAGGAACTGACAAATCCTCCAAGAGTATACTTGTCATGAAAAAGTGCTTCTCATTTAGCCGTTCGGACTCGGCAAAAAACTGTAGGTCCCCTCCATTCCTGCCAACAAACACGCACACAGGAATGGTTGTGAGTTGTAAGTCACTAGGCCCTGGTTCTCCATGAGCTGGTTGCGCCACCCAATTTATTATTTATTTATTTATAAAAGGAATTAAAGTACTTTTGGAATTAAAAAGGAATTGAAAAGTATTTAAGTACATCTCAAAAGTACAAATGTAATCAATACAAAAATTTCAAGTACTTTTGTGGAATTAAAGTACCAGTACAAGTACCGGTACTGGTACTTGAAATTTTTAAGTACAAGTACCAAGGAATTGTACTGGTACTTAAAAATTTTAAGTACAAGGTATTTGTACTTAAATTGTACTTAAGTACCAATATACTTAATTACTTTACAGCTCTGGTTCTAACTTTAAGAGGGGCACTAAAGTGGCCAGAAGAAAACAAGCGCATACACGGAAATCATATGACGCGGCTGTAATTACTGAGTGGGACGTTTCGTTTCGTTCACTTTTGCTTTCGGTATGATCGCGAGTGCACCTCACTCAATTGAAACTGACATTTGGTGAAGTAGGAAAGAACAAAGAGTGATGATAAGTACAGTATGGGTATGTAGTACGAGTACCCCTTTTAACGATACGGAAAGCTACTTCTTGTTTGCTTATGATATTAGTTTCAGTGATGCCCTTCTGATGGTTATTTATGGTTCTATATTAAGTCAAAAAGGGTAAAGTGTGTGGTGACGTGAAATAACGCCAAACGAAATAAAGCCAAAACTCAAAAATTTGGTTTTATTTCATTTATGAAACCCAAGAGGGCCAATTTGGCTTTATTTCGTTTTCAACTTATTTCATATTTTCAAATAATTGCGCGAAACTGAAATCTTTTTCCTGACATAAAGGCGGTAGAATGAAAAGAAGTTTAATGGTAGAATAAAAGTTTCCAGATTATTTAAATGCAAAGGAAACTTTGTATACACCCAACCTCGCACCCACCCCAAATCCTATAGTGAGCCCAAGCAGGGGGGCAGCATGCCCCCCCATGAATACCTCACTGTTTATTCGCGAAGTTTTAAGTGTCATAAATCTAATAAATGCTCTCCTTTATTTGGTTTATGATAAATTCACGAATAAACAGTGAGGTGCGTATGCAACGCCCCTGCTTGGGCTCGCTATAGGATTTGGAGTGGGTGCGAGGTTGGGTGAATGCAAAGTTTCTTTTGCATTTAAGGAATCTGTATTTAATGAAACATTGAATAATATAACCGAAATAACGATTCTCAAGAAATATTTGGCCTTTATTCTATTTTCGCATTGTAATAAAGCCGTAAAACTGGTTGAGATAGATTTTGTTTTATTTCGATTATTTTTTTGGAGTTATTTCCATTGGGCATAAGAAAAAACACTAAACTGGCGTTATTTTGTTTTTGAGATGGAAATAAGGCCAAATTCAAAATGTGGCTATACTTCGTTTCGCGTTATTTCACGTCACCAAAGTGTGTATCAAAAGTGAACTTGTTAAAATAGCTATGAACGACTCGAATCCAATATTTAACACGCGCATCACTATCCAAATTTGTATTTGATAATAAAATATTATCGTTGGATAAGGTGGGGATTTTTTATCAAGAGCATATTTTTAATTGATTTAATATAAGATTACTTTATATAGTTAGTAAATAATACTTTCCCTGGAGTCAGTAGGTATAGCTCTTCAGTTGTATCTTTATTTTTTTCCGAGCTAGTAATTAAATCATTGCGTCTAGAAATGGTGGCTTTAAACAGTGTAAGAAAAATTGTTATGTATTTAAAAGATCAATCATCATAAACCTTGGATAAGTAATTCAAAATGTTTTCGTTTAGATTGTCCCGAATGGCATTTTTTGTTGAACATTTGTATTCCAATTCAGTGTTATTTGTTGAAAGAAAAAAATGTTTTGGTTGTGAAAAAAATGTCTGTATAAATAAAAACCAAACTTTCAGTACGTATTTAGTACAAACACGTTTAATGTGATAGAAACACTAGCAGTTAGTGACATCAATACTGGTTTAAGAGTTATTTTTGTTTGTTTTTTTCTTGTCGTTACTAAGTCTGTGTTTACAATCATCATATTTCTTGCAGTTCTTTGGTCGATGAGAAAACTTTGTTCATTCGATGGGATTTTCTTTTCTTTAGGGCAAGTAAATTTTTGGTAAAATCAGAGCACTTACAAAAAAAAAAAAATATAAAACAAAATCTTGCAGGAAGCGAGGAAATTTTCTAAACGATATTTACATATTTTGGGGTATGATTTTAAAATATTATTGAATTTGAGATGATGAGCTTCAAGAATTTTTTGCACTCTGATAGAGTTTGAAGTGATGCTTTTTCTCTTGTATGTATTTTATATTTTATGATTAAAAAATCAGAAACTTCTCGGAAATTGGGCTCTTTTTTGTATTTTTAGATAGTAATTTAAATTTCAAACCACGTCCACTAGTAACACTTTATTTCATCTTCATAGGTCATAAGTACATTACCTTTGAAATCACTTGTTTCTTGTATAACCAAATACATATAGGGCATTTCCAAGCCTTTCGGGTACGACTCATTTCAAAAAATCACAATTGCAAGCCTTAGTTTTAGTTAAGGATAGCAAAATGCAAAACCAACTACCAACTGACTAAAGAAATCTTGCTACAAAGGAAAATTGCGATTTTTTTAAAACGATATATAAACGAATATACATATATTGATGTTTTTCATTTTCGTTTGAAACTCTGTATCTGTATGGGACGCAGTGTTGGCCCTTCCCGCTCCCCCAACTGATTCAAAGTGTAGTGTTTAGGAAAGAAAAAGTGTAGTAAAAACGTAGTAAAAAAAAGAACACAATTATTTTAAAAATTTTGTAACTCTTTTATTCACTTTTAATATTCATAGGTATAATAAACTATTATGTATACACAACTCCTAAATATTCTTATATAATAATAAATAAACTATTTACATCTTTATAAGAAGGTTTTATAATACAAATTCTATATATCTACTACTGAAATAAATCAGCCAAGGAGAAGACTTAAACATTAAGGATTGGACTATTGGATTGGAAGCTATTTTGAATCTATTTACATCTTTACATACCAAAAATATGTAGTACCTCGTGGCACGATGGTTAGTGCGTTGGACTGTCATGTCAAAGGTGTGGGTTCCATTCAAACCCGTGCCACATAAAAAAATATAAATGTTTTATCCGGGGTACTGCCTCTTGCGAGGAACTGACAAACCCTCCTAGGCTCCAAGAGTATACTTGTCATTAAAAAGTGCTTCTCATTTAATCGTTCTGACTCAGCAAAAAAATGTAGGTCCCCTCCATTCCTGCCAACAAACACGCACACAGGAATGGTTGAGAGAAGTAACCCAGCAAACATTTCCCTTCAGAAATGATTTAAAAATAATTCACAGATGTGAAAGAAACCCTCATTTATGAACTCATTTATAAACCGGTTTGGATCAAATTTACTGGGTAGCATTACTTCGAATTCGAATCGTTTTTATGTTTCATTAATAATAGAGTAATTCTTCACTTTAGTGAATGTAAATAGGACGCTTATATATTCATTTCACTGAACAATTAATGAATCTTTTTTGAATCATTTAAATGAGACAGATTTGATTCATTAATATGAATATAAATTGGGGTTTCCTCATTCAGTTTAGTGAATATAAATTGAATTATATTTAATTCATTATAATGATTCCTTAATAATCCGAATGTATACCATAGAACTGAATGTAAATATTATTTTAGTAGTGGTTATACAAAATGCTATTTTAAAATGGTAAAATTATCTGCATAAACAGTTTGATTTCCCTAGATTTATCGAATGAAAACTTATGATAAATTTTTATTTACTTATACCGTATAATAACAATACGCAAAATTGAATAAAGGTGACGAATTTTATTCTTTGCATAACTTTGGTTTCAGTTTTGGCGTGACTAGGTCCCGTTATGGCTTTTCAAAACCAAATGAAAGGGACATTCAGTTTATGTGAATGAAAATGGACGCACCCAAGATATACCTCTTTTGAGGATCGCTTGTGCGCGTTCACTTTTATTCATATTATGTGAAGGAAATAAGAATCTCGATATTTTTATTATGAAAAAAATCAACACAAATCCCCTTCCCCGCGCATGAGGTAAAAGTGATGGGATATTTGAGTATATTCACATTTGATTCACTGAAGTGAGTGCTTCTCGAATATATATTCTTCATTTTTACTGAATGTTCAATGAACGTTCACAAATATGTTTGCTGGGAAGTCACTAGGCGTTGGTTTCTCCACGAACCACGAGCTGTTGCGCCACCCAATTTATTTTATTTCATACCAAAAATATACATTTAAGGATTAATAAATCACTTAAAGCATTATATAAATATACATTAGGGTGATTCAAAAAAACACTTTTCTCGAAAATCAATCCGTACCGGGTGGAATTATTAAGGTTAGTTTCAGACCAAAAGATCGACATCAAAAAATTTTAATTTGAAGCCTCCAAACCTTGAAATAGGCGTTGCGGGTTATTGTGTATAACTTCTTCATTTTTTGCTCGAATTTTATGAAGATTTGATATAAACATTGTGTAATAATTTAAGAAAACGTATTGCGATATACTGAAAAAAATTTGTTATGGAAAAAATAATTATTTATTAAAACAATATTTTATTAGAACAATTTGAATTTAACCGTGGTGATACCGGAATAAAACTTTTTAAATAATGTAGCATACGCAGAACCATTAATATCCGGGGGTTATTTGAAAAAAGTTCGGTCTAAACAACAAATAATCCTAAATTTGATTAATTGTTCAAAATGTTTAAGTGGAACCACCGTAACGTCACAGTTATAAAGTTAAAACTTTTTTTTAAAAAAGAATCAAAGAAATAAAAACACCCTTATTGACGTTACTTAACGTTTTTGCGCATTTCGGTCGGTGACCATCTTCAGTCGCTTTAAGGGTGTTTTTATTTCTTTGATTCTTTTTTAAAAAAAGTTTTAACTTTATAGATTAATTATGTTCATTTTCTGGTCGAGATATATTGAATGAATGCCCTGTATACATTTCAAGTCATTCCTATCAATACTTTGCTCACCATATTCTTCTAAAATCTAAAGTTTTTGGTGCGTACGCGCTTCATCAGTTGTTCTCATCTCTCATCAAAGTTCTCAGTCTTGTCAGCAAAAAAGTCATTACAGAATTTCATTTTCCGCACTGCCTGATAAATGGCCATTATTTATGTATCCTGCAAAAATTTCATGTCATTCCAATCATTAATTTTCCCACGGCATTCTTCTAAAGCTAACTTTCGACACATGAAAAAAGAGGAACAATCGGAACTTTACCCAGTTGGGACAGTCGGAAGCTTCGCCATTTTTAAATTATTTGATGAGTAATTCAAATTGTTTCCACTTTATCAAAATTAATAATTTTTAGTTAATTTTAAAGGCTTCACAATGTGACAATTGTATTAGGGGGCAACGCTGATGGGACGCACATTTTTTTTATTTTTAAATGGAAGAACATATTAAGGGTATCACGGCCGTAGCCAGACCTACGCTAGGGTGAGCTCAGCTCACCCAGAAATAAGTCAAGCTCACCCAAAAATCTTCTTAGGTATTTTAAGATTTTCTAAGTTTTAATTTTGAGACATGGTGATATGAATAAAACAGAGCACCTGCTCAAAACTCAACTTTTCGAAGCAGGTGCTTCATTTGGTATGAATAAAATACTTGGGAAGTTGCTCAACGATTGAGCATCTCCATGTTTGATGAGAACCTTCTCAGGGTAAGCACTTGCTCCATTGTACGGAATGAATAAACCGAAGCACGTGCTCTATCGAAAGGAGCACCTGCTCCTCAATTGTAAGTTAGATCAGTTGGTTGCTCAACGTTGTAGAAAATAGCGTTTAATACCTTTTGCTTCATAAATGGGGAAGTTTATACAGATTTTTAATCGCAGGGTTAAATTTTTGAAAGGAAAAAGAGAAGGATATAAATTCAGCACAGAAAATGTTATTTCTTAAGGAACCATTTCCCTTTTAATAATTAAGTATAGAGGGGGTGGTGGCCCTAACAAATAATGTAACAAATGCGGGTTTTCTTCGCTACATAAGTATGTAGAAGATTCGAGTTTTCAAAAGTTTAGCTGAGCTGGAGAAGACATTTGTCGTGCATAAGTCCACGGCCAATGGTCTTTTCAACTTTTTCTTTTGAAATTACGGCAGTAGCTCAAAAACCCTACAATTGGAACTGATGTAAGGATGATGAAACTGTCAAAGTTGTATGAGCTCTGAAGCATTTTTTGTATTGGATTTACATTCTGCAGGTAATCCTCTTGATTTTGAAATAAAAATTCAAATACACGCAAATTTACTTTAATAATTACAAATATAAGTAGAAAACGGAAACTGTGGTTTGTTTTTATCCATTTTTAAAAGAAATTTTGTTAGCATATTTCTAATCTCAAAAACACAATTGAAGACCCTTTGGTGTTTTTTGAGAGCCGAAAAACCTTTTTTTTTTGAAAATTCTTGGGATTGTCAAGAAAACCTGGTTCAACCGTGGGCAAACTTCATCGAACGAATCTTTTCACAAAAACTACGTGTCAAAACAGAAAAATGTTCATATTTTATATAATTTTTATATTATAAATCATCGAAATTAATTCTTAACGTCAAAAACAATATAAGCCCTGTTTTTTAGTGCATTTTTATCTTCGCTTAAAAAAAAGTAGCATGTTGAATACAACAACAATACGGAATTATACCAGTTTGTTGTTGTAATTAACATGCTACTTTTTTCTAAGCGAAGATAAAAATGCACTAAAAAACAGGGCTATAATTCGGTTTGAGGTATGAGAGCAGCTACTCTGTTTGAATGAGGAGGTCTTCTCGAGTTTGTTTATAATTTTATTCATACGAAATGAGAGCAGGTTCTTTTTTATTGAGCACCTTCTCTGATTCTCAAGGAGCACCTGCTCTGAGAACGTGCTCCGTTTTATTCATATCACCCGATGAGCGGACGCTGAGCGGAGGCGGAGCGGTCGCCGAGCGGGAGCGGAGCGGAAGCTGAGCAGGGGCGGAGCTGAGGCGGAGTGGACGCCGAGCGGAGGCTGAGCGGACGATGAGCGGACGCTGAGCGGAGGCGGAGCGGTTGCCGAGCGGGAGCGGAGTGGAAGCTGAGCAGGGGCGGAGCGGAGGCGGAGCGGACGCCGAGCGGAGGCGGAGCGGACGCTGAGCGGAGGAGGAGCGGAGGCTGAGAGGAGGCAGAGCGGAGGCGGAGCGGAGGCCGAGCGGAGGCCGAGCGGAGACGGAGCGGACTCTGAGAGGAGGCGAAGTGGAGGCGGAGCGGAAGCTGAGAGGAGGCGGAGTGGAGGCGGAGTGGATGCTGAGCGGATGCGGAGCGAACGCTGAGCGGAGGCCGAGCGGAGGCGGAGCGGAGGCTGAGAGGAGGCGGAGCGGAGGCGGAGCGGAGGCGGAGCGGAAGTTGAGCGGAGGTGGAGTAGGGCGGAGCGGAGGCGGAACAGACGCCGAGCGGGGGCTGAGCGGAGGCGGAGCGGAGGCGGATCAGAGGCGGAGCGGATGCCAAGCGGGGGTGGAGCGGAGGCTGAGCGGAGGCGGAGCGGATGCCGAGCGGAGGCCGGGCGGATGCTGAGCGGAGGCGGAGCGGAGGCTGAGCGGAGGCGGAGCGGAAGCTGAGCGGACGCTGAGCGGACGCCGAGCGGAGGCGGAGCGGAGGTGGAACAGACGCCGAGCGGGGGCTGAGCGGAGGCGAAGCGGACGCCGAGCGGGGGCGGAGCGGAGACCGAGCGGAGGCGGAGCGGATGCCAAGCGGAGGCCGAGCGGAGGTGGAGCGGACGCTGAGAGGAGGCGGAGTGGATGCTGAGCGGGGGCGGAGCGGAGGCTGAGCGGACGCTGAGCGGAGGCGGAGCAGAAGTGGAGCGGAGGCGGAGAAGAGGCACAGCGGAGGTGGAGCGGAGGCGGAGGCTGAGCGGAGGCGGAGCAGAGGTGGAGCGGAGGCGGAGCGGAGGCTGAGCGGGGGCGGAGCAGTCGCCGAGCGGAGGTGGAGTGGAGGCGGAGCGGAGCTGGGGCGGAGTTGAGGCGGAGCGGACGCGGAGCGGATGTTGAGCGGAGGCGGAGCGGAGGCTGAGCGGAGGCGGAGCGGAGGCTGAGCGGAGGCGACGCCAAGCAGAGGCGGAGTGGAGGTGGAGCGGCGGCGGAACAGACGCCGAGCGGGGGCTGAGCGGGGGCGGATCGGACACCGAGCGGGGGCGGAGCGGAGACCGAGCGGAGGCGGAGCGGATGCCAAGCGGATGCCAAGCGGAGGCCGAGCGGAGGTGGAGTGGATGCTGAGCGGGGGCGGAGTGGAGGCTGAGCGGACGCTGAGCGGAGGCGGAGTGGAAGTGGAGCGGAGGCGGAGAAGAGGCGGAGTGGAGGCGGAGCGGAGGCGGAGGCTGAGCGGAGGCAGAGTGGAGGTGGAGCGGAGGCGGAGCGGAGGCGGAGTGGACGCTGCGCGGAGGCTGAGCGGAGGCGGAGTGGACGCTGCGCGGAGGCTGAGCGGAGGCTGAGCGGAGGCTGAGTGGAGGCGGAGCGGAGGATGAGCGGACGCTGAGCGGAGGCGGAGTGGTCGCCGAGCGGGGGCGGAGCGGAGGTGGAGTGGAGGCGGAGCAGAGCTGGGGCGGAGTTGAGGCGGAGCGGACGCGGAGTGGATGTTGAGCGGAGGCGGAGCGGAGGCATAGCAGACGCTGAGCAGACGCCGAGCGGAGTGGACGCCAAGTGGGGGTGGAGTGGAGGCCGAGTGGAGGCGGAGCGGAGGCGGAGCGGAGGCGGAGCGGATGCCAAGCGGAGGCCAAGCGGAGGTGGAGCGGACGCTGAGAGGAGGTGGAACGGATGCTGAGCGGACGCTGATTGGAGGCGGAGCGGACGCTGAGCAGACGCCGAGCGGACGCTGAGCAGACGCCGAGCGGAGGCTGAGCGGACGCCGAGCGTCCATGACTAAAATATTATTTCTATTGCAAAAAATCATTTTGTCTACCTGTATCTATGATAATTTAAATTGTATTTTAAGTAAGAATTATTAAGAAAAACTAAAATTCTATCCAGTTTTTAGCGGCCAAAAATCAATTCTTTGCTTTGCTTTTCTTTTCAAGTAAAATTTTTTTAATGAACAGTTTTTTAAAATCTAATTTTAGTTTTCAAAATTTTGTTAAAATTGAAAAAGAATTTTTTCAATATTTTGCGGTTATTATATAGCAATTTTGTTTTTAGTATTCAATGCTCTTATAGGTTCATAAAACCAGATGGGTGTATTTTAATTAAATTTTGAGAAAATAACAAAAAATCCTTTTAGTATGAGTTAGAAAAAGAGCAAAAGCTTTTTCCTTAGTGAAATAGTATCTAATTGTATCCCCCCCTCCCCCCCTTAAATTATTTTCAAAACACTGTCAGGAAATATGTAGGTAAAATATAACGAAAATGAAACCGATCCTCAAGGTTGCAATAATTAAATGAAGGGTAAATAAAATGCTACCATAGAGAGGTGCTTTATACAAAAAATCGTTGTGGGGGAGGGGAAGGGCTTAAAGACGAAATCATTCAGAGTTTTAGTTTCATAAATTATTTAAAAAGGAAGAAAAATAATACAAATTTTTTTTTTGTGAATCATACATATTTTTTTTATAAAAACCATCTCCCGGCATCACTACTTTCATTTCTTTAGTTGCCATTTTTTACCCAAAAACCACTTTTTTACTGTTTATGTCTAGAACTACAGGATTTACAAAAAAGCAAAAAAAAAACAACAAATATTAATCAATATTTTATTTCATTTGGCGACATGAAAATCCGTTCCAAAAAAAAGGCGAGTTTTTTTTTAAGCTTTTGGAGGTTTAATTTATTTTGGGTAAGAAATTCTTCTAGTTTTCATTTAAATTTTACATTTTTTTAATTGATTTTTGCTGAATCGAAATATTGAATCTAAACGCACCCCAAAACTGAAAATCGATTTCTCTCCCATAAATAGATTTTTTTGATTTTTGAATTCGGTTATTTATGGAGTGGAAATTTTTTTAATTTTACGATTTTTTGGTAATATATTGTAATAACTTTCCATATTTAAACTATAACGACTCCGAAATGCAAACAAACGGACACAATAAAGCTTACGGTCGCAGTGCAAACATACCCTTATTAGCTATAATTATAGCAACTCTCAAACGAAGGAAGCACCATCTGCCGGATTATAGCAGATTTACCAGCTGTCAAATAAAAGCTTTTGGAAGGGAAATTATTGGGAAATTTCCCCTACGGAAAGCTCTAGAAGCAGAGACCAGAACGTTCTCCTTATTTCGAGAGATTGGAAAACAAGTATAAAAGGCACATGTTTGAACGGCAGCGACACAGTTTGTTTTAATCGTGAATGAAAAAAGTTGGTTGTAATAAAAGTGAAAAGTAAAGTTTGTGAATTAATTTCAGTGGTGAATAATAAATCGTTTTGTTTGTAGTAAGAACAGTAAAGTGTTTTATTTTGCGAAATAAATAAGTGGACGTTTTGGATAAAGTAAATAAGTTTTATTAACGAACCTGAGAAAATATTACATTGGTGTTAGAAGTGGAATAAAATTTATTTTATTTGTGCACTCAGTAAATTTATTGTGTGGAAAGTGAAAAAAAAAAGACAAGACAATGGGTAAATCTTTGAATGATTTAAATTTAGTGGAACTAAAGGCAGAACTGAATAAACGAGATCTTCCTACTGCTGGAACAAAGAATGATCTTATAATTCGTCTGCAAGAAGATTTAAGAAGATGTGGAAAAAACCCGGACACGTTTATATTCGACATTGAAATGGAAGAACAGCAAGAGCAAGTAAGTACATCGGGCATGACCAACATGCTGTCTCAGCTACTTGCCAAATTTGATAGTCAGGAAAAGAATCTTCTCGAACGTTTCGAACAACAAAGTCAAGAGCAGAAGAATCTTCTAGAAAAACAAAGCCAAGAGCAGAAGAATCTTCTAGAACAACAAAGCCAAGAGCAGAAGAATCTTCTAGAACAACAAAGCCAAGAACAACGGAATGAACAAAAGAATCTTCTCGAACGATTTGAGCAACAAAGCCAAGAACAAAAGTGTCTGCTGGAAAAACAGACAAATATGCTCGAATGTAAGTTAGATGCCTTTGACAATAGAATTATTGCCCTTGACGAGCGTGTCGATAAACAATTTTCTTCTATCGATAAACAATTGTTAACTGTCGATCAACAATTGTCTAATGTCGATAAGCAATTGTCGACAGTAGAATCAAAATTCGAAAAAGTGGAAGATAAAATCGAATCCATTACTAAGGAATTGGACAAAGTAAGAAAAATGAAGGTTCGGGAAAGTTCTGGTGACTGTCCTAGGAGAAAGGAGATGCACCCCCCAACCTTCGATGGACAAACTTCTTGGTCAATCTACAAGAAGCAGTTTGAAGCAGCCGCAGCAACAAATGGCTGGGAGGAGGAGGACAAATACATAGCTCTGACGCTTGCCCTCAGAGGAACTGCTGCTGAACTGCTGCAAACCATACCAGCAGATAAGAGTGGCAACTTCAGTGCTCTTGTTCAGGCCATTGACAAACGCTTTGGAGATGGCCATATGCAAGAAGTCTTCCGTGTTCAACTCAATACTAGAATCCAAAAGAGGGGAGAAACTCTGCAACAGCTTCAAGCAGACATCGAACGATTGGCACATCTAGCATATCCAGCTGCAGGAGATGAAATCATCAACCAATTCGCAACAGAAGCCTTTGTTCGTGCTGTATCTGACATCAACCTTCAGCGAGCAATTCGAACGGCTGGAAAACGCACACTCCCTGAAGCATTGGCGTTCGCCCTGACTATGGAAGCAGCAGAACAGGCTTCTCAAGGAGTTCATCGGGTAAGAGAACTAGAAATTGAGGAGTGTTCTTGCCAGAGAACTGCATTCCAAAGGAACCAGCGAGATGGACCTGCTCGATGCTGGAATTGTAACAAGACCGGACATCTTCAACGCCAGTGCAGATTGCCACCTAGAAGACCTGCATGTCAACATTGTGGAAGCAGAAACTTTAACAACAACAATGTCAATACTCCTACTCGCCCCGTTTCTCGACCGGGAAACGAGTAAAAACCAACTTCGAGGGGCAGAAGCTGGTTTCTGGTATTGATGGCCCCAGAACCACCATCCAGGTCTCACAGACGAAACGAAACAACAAAAGTCTGACTGTGGAGGCAACACTAAACGGCAAGAAGCAAGTGGCTACGATCGACACCGGTGCCACTGCCTCCATTGTTCGAAAGGACTTGGTGAAGATGACGTGGCTGCATAACACCAACGCCTACCGTCTGAAAACAGCAACAGGAGAGGCAGCCAGAGTGTACGGGGAGGTTCGTCTAACGATCCGTTTGGCAGAACTGGAGTTTTCACATCTGTTTCTGGTAGCAGATATACATATGTGACGAGTGCATCGTTGGAATCGACTTTATGAAAGAGCATGGAGTAATTCTCGATATCGGAAAGCAAGTTCTCAAATACCGAAATGTGGAAATTCCTATGGTTTATGGCAATAAAAATTCATCAACTCTGAGAACTGTCATAAAGGAAGATATTTGCCTGCCACCTTCTTCAGAAGTGTTCGTTTGGACAAAAATAAAGGGAGATTTGGGTAGCCATCGATACCTTATGGTGGAGCCAGAGTCTGAGCAGTCTTCTCAAAACATCATCCTAGGGAAGACCCTTGTGGCACCAAAGAACAACATGGTGCCCGTACGGATACTCAACATCAAACCGTATGAAGTCAAGCTTAAAAAAGGAGAAGTTGTTGGAAAATGTGAATCCGTATCTGCAATAACTAAAATCACAGAAGTTGATACACAAGAATATGTGGACCCCAGGAAAGTGAACTCTATGAAGTCAAACATTCTCAAGTCTTCAAAATTAAGTGAACATCAGCTTAGTGTTGCTGGAAGCCTCCTTCACGAGTACGCTGATATACTCTCTTCACCCAATGGGCAGTATGGTCGAACACAACTGGTGCAGCATCGAATCGACACAGGAGACGCGAGACCTATTCGACAACCAGCAAGACGTCTCCCATTAGCCAAACAAGCCGAAGTTGAAGAGATGATATCGAGCATGAAGAAAGATGGGCTAATAGAAAACTCTAAAAGTCCTTGGGCATCCCCAGTAGTTCTTGTCAAAAAGAAGGACGGAAGTACTCGATTTTGTGTGGACTATCGGAGGCTGAACGATGTGACAAAGAAAGACAGCTACCCTCTGCCAAGAATCAGCGATACCTTGGATGGGATGGAAGGAGCTGAATGGTTTTCAACATTGGACTTGAAGAGTGGCTACTGGCAGGTAGAAATCCATCCAGAAGATCGAGAAAAGACGGCTTTCTCCACAGGAAATGGTCTGTGGCAATTTAAAGTGATGCCTTTCGGACTATGCAACGCTCCGGCAACATTTGAGCGTTTGATGGAGTGTGTTTTACAAGGACTTACTTGGAAATCTTGCCTAGTCTATTTGGACGATGTCATTGTTTATGGTAAGACATTTGATGAGCATTGTGGAAACCTTAAGGCCGTGTTCCAGAGGCTTCGAGAAGCAAACTTGAAATTGAATCCAGACAAGTGCGAGTTTTTTAAGTCTGAGGTAAAATATTTGGGACATATCATCTCTTCCCAAGGAGTAAAGACTGATCCTGAAAAAGTTGACACCGTAAAGAATTGGCCGACACCACAGGATAAACATCAACTCCGGAGCTTTCTTGGTCTAGCCACGTACTATCGACGATTTGTGAAGGATTTTGCTGGGATCGCGAAAAGTTTGCACCAGCTAACAGAGAAAAGCAAACCGTTCAAATGGTCAAGCGAGTGCGAGAAAAGCTTCCAGGAACTTAAGCAGCGCCTATGCAATACACCAGTTTTGGCCTATCCGACACCAGGGAAACCTTTCATCATCGACGCTGACGCAAGTAACGTAGGAATTGGTGCCGTACTATCACAAGTCCACGAAGGAGAAGAGAAGGTCATTGCCTATTACAGCAAGGTGCTCTCAAAGCCAGAAAGAAATTACTGCGTGACCAGAAGAGAACTTCTAGCTTTAGTATCGGCAACAAAACACTTCCATAAGTACATCTATGGACAGAAGTTCCTTCTTCGAACAGATCATGGCGCACTTAATTGGCTGTTGAACTTCAAAAATCCAGAAGGTCAAGTGGCAGGATGGATTGAGAGATTGCAGACATACGACTACCAGATCCAACATCGAAGAGGAAGGTTGCACTCAAATGCAGATGCCTTATCTCGGAGACCATGATCGGACTGCAAGCACTGCACACGTCAGGAAGAGAAGGAGGTTGCTTCCATCCAGCGATTAAGAGCCGATCCCATTTACGGTTGGAGTAATGAAGAACTGAGGACTGCCCAACAAGAAGACTCGGATATTGAACCCATTCTTGCGTGGAAGGAACACCAAGAGAAACCAGAATGGGGCGACATCTCCGATAGAAGTCC
Source organism: Dasysyrphus tricinctus (assembly GCA_963921185.1). Lineage (NCBI taxonomy): Eukaryota > Metazoa > Arthropoda > Insecta > Diptera > Syrphidae > Dasysyrphus > Dasysyrphus tricinctus. The sequence goes on along the minus strand of OY992532.1, from coordinate 131,150,915 downwards.
AACTCTTAAAGCGTATTGGGCACAATGGGACTCGCTTCATGTACAAGAAGGAGTACTAAGACGTAAATGGGAATCCACAGACGGCAAATCGTATGTGATGCAGCTAGTCGTACCTCGTTCCAAAGTTAATGACGTTCTGCAAGAGATGCATGATGGAGCTTCCGGAGGACATTTGGGTGTCAATAAGACACTGGAAAAGGTAAGGCAGCGATTCTACTGGCTTAACGCAAGAGAAGACGTCGAAAAATGGTGCCGAAAATGTGATACTTGTGCTGCAAGCAAGGGACCAGGCAGAAAAGTCCAGAGTAGAATGCAGCAATATAATGTGGGCACGCCCTTTGAGAGGATTGCAATAGACGTTGCAGGCCCTTTTCCAGAAACCGAAAACGGAAACCGATACATCCTGGTAGTAATGGACTACTTCAGCAAGTGGCCTGAGGCATTTGCCATCCCAAACCAGGAAACCAAAACAGTCGCGGATCAGATTGTTTTCAACTGGGTAAGCAGGTTTGGTGTACCTATGGAACTCCATTCAGATCAAGGGAGGAACTTCGAGTCCAAAATTTTTCAGGAAGTTTGTACACTCCTTGGCATTAAAAAGACGAGGACAACACCGCTTCACCCACAATCTGATGGGATGGTTGAACGATTCAACCGGACCCTTAAAGAACATCTTTCCAAAGTTGTAAGCGACAACCAACGAGACTGGGATCGGCATATTCCATTATTCTTGATGGCCTATCGAAGTGCGGTACATAGCTCAACAGGACATACACCATCAGAAATCCTGCTCGGGACCACAATACGACTACCAAGCGAGATCAAATTTGGATGTAATACAAGTGAGCCACAAGGAATTGACGACTACGTGGAAAACCTCAAAGAAAAGCTAGTTGACATTCACAAAAGGACGAGGGCAAATATAAAGCTATCGAGTGATCGGATGAAAACAAGATACGACGCAAAAGCAACAACGACAGGATTCCAAGTGGGAGACCTTGTGTGGTTTTATAATCCCCACCGTCGGAAGGGACTCTCACCGAAGCTTCAACAAAATTGGGAAGGCCCTTATACTGTCGTAACACGAATAAACGATGTCGTCTACCGCATTCAGAGAGGATTAAGAGGCAAACTAAAAGTAGTTCACAGCGACCGTTTACATCATTATAATGGTGATGGAAGTAATGGATTTGCTCGGGACGATCAATCCTAAGAGGGGGGCAGTGTAATAACTTTCCATATTTAAACTATAACGACTCCGAAATGCAAACAAACGGACACAATAAAGCTTACGGTCGCAGTGCAAACATACCCTTATTAGCTATAATTATAGCAACTCTCAAACGAAGGAAGCACCATCTGCCGGATTATAGCAGATTTACCAGCTGTCAAATAAAAGCTTTTGGAAGGGAAATTATTGGGAAATTTCCCCTACGGAAAGCTCTAGAAGCAGAGACCAGAACGTTCTCCTTATTTCGAGAGATTGGAAAACAAGTATAAAAGGCACATGTTTGAACGGCAGCGACACAGTTTGTTTTAATCGTGAATGAAAAAAGTTGGTTGTAATAAAAGTGAAAAGTAAAGTTTGTGAATTAATTTCAGTGGTGAATAATAAATCGTTTTGTTTGTAGTAAGAACAGTAAAGTGTTTTATTTTGCGAAATAAATAAGTGGACGTTTTGGATAAAGTAAATAAGTTTTATTAACGAACCTGAGAAAATATTACAATATATTTTACGTTTGGTGAATCCCCTTTTAAACCCTGCCATGTTGGTTTGAGAAAAATCAGTCAATCAACAGCACCTAGGTGGACTCATAGTGGGATTTATGGTGGGAAAATATTTGAATGGTGTCTTTTTTGGTGGGAAAAACCACAATTCACTATACCTATCTTATCTTCGAATTTTATGAACTAAACTGATTTGGCACAAAAAAATAAAAACTTTAAAAAATATTTTTTTTTTGTGAATACCACAGAAATGAGGTACCAAAAATCACTGACATTGAAAAAATCAAAAAATATCTCAAAATTCATAAAAATCAATTACTGAAACTTACTAGCTGACCTTTTATGACCGTTAAGTGACCTTTCAAGTGGGATGCCAACATTTTTTTGTAACCTTTAAACGAACTTTCATAAGAAAAGCTTTGCCTGATCAATTATTGAAAATAGCTAGTTGATCTTATCATGATCTAGTGATCTTTCGGATCGGTATACATTTTTTGTGAATATTCCACAAATGAGGTGACAAAAATCGTGCGTGACCTTAAGAAACTTTAAGTCTTGATTAAAAGTTTTCTAGGGCTGATTAATTTTTAAGACAAGTTGAATTTCTTCACCAATTACTGACCAATTAGATGACATATTTATTTTGCGAATATGAAGTACCAAGAGTGCAGAGCCAACATTCTTCTTTTTGTATAGGAAATGCTTGTAGCAGAAAAGGTTATGGTGGGTTTTTTTTTTCCTTCCAGTACAAAAATGATGGGATTTTTTTGGAATTTGGTTGGATTCTAGAAATCTCATCTGGCATCACTGAAATACAATTAGAAATTCCATTTCCGCAAATCGTTTCATTGAGTGTCGGCAATTCTTTATATTGTTTTTTAGGCACATAGATTTGGCGCCCCTGGAAGCTGCCGCCCGGGGCACAGGCCCCGGTTTGCCCCCCCATAGATCTGGGGCTGGATGTGGAGCCCGTTTTTTAGCTTCAGAAGGTTCCTCCCCATGTTCTGGTTCGGATGGATCTTTAACTTCTTGCTTTGGTTGAATTTCAGTAGGAAGGGGACACACTTTGGCGATTGATCTTCTTATTTCTCCTGAAGAGGTTTTAATATCAACCACTCTTGTAAGTTTATCCGGTCCAGTGATGGATTTTAGCACTCTACCCATTACCCATTTAAGAGGAGGTAGGTTATCTTCTTTAATTAGGACTAATGTGCCTGGCTGGATGTCGGCTTGAGGATGTTTCCATTTATACCTTTGTTGTATTTCTTGAAAGTATTCATATCTCCATCTACGCCAGAATTCCTGATGAATTGATGTTACTAGCTTCCATCTAGCAACATGGGTCAGCTTTGGTGCTTCTGCTGATTCTGGATCCACTACTGCCGTTAAAGGTGCTCCAATCAAAAAGTGTCCCGGAGTTATGGCCTCAAGATCATTAGGGTCATTCGACATCGGAGTTAATGGTCTAGAGTTAAGGATTGCCTCTATTTGCGCAAGGACTGTTGTTAGTTCTTCTTGTGTTAAGAATGCGCTTGAAAAGATGCGTTTCATATGGTGTTTGGCTGATTTAACAGCTGCCTCCCACAAACCTCCAAAGTGAGGAGAACGTGGAGGTATAGGTTTCCAATTAATGGTTCTTCCAGTACAATAATTTTGTATTCATTCTTGACCTTCCTCAGTAAAAACCATGGAGTTGAGCTCGTTTAGTTCGTTTCGTGCTCCTATAAAGTTGGTAGCATTATCGGAAAATATTTTTGCTGGACATCCTCGTCTTGCCACGAATCTTTTCAGTGCTCCAAGGAACGCCTGAGTTGTTAAATCCGTCACGAGTTCTAGGTGTATTGCCTTTGTTGAGAAACATACGAAAACTGAGACATATGCCTTTGTTGACTGTTTACCACGAGTTCTGTAGTGAATGTATACTGGACCGAAGAAATCTATGCCTACATTCATGAATGGTCTTGATGGTTGGACACGTTCAGGAGGCAAATTTCCCATCAACTGCGTAATACTCTTGGGTTTCGCCTTGAAGCATTTCATACAGTTACTAACGATTGATTGGGTTAATCGTTTACCTCCTAGTATCCAGTAATTTTGCCTTGCAATGGATAGTAAAGCTTGTGGTCCAGCGTGCATATTTGCTTTGTGAAGTTCGAACATCAATAATTTTGTTATTTCATGTGAGCATGGAAGAATCATCTGATGTCTTGCTTTATATGGAAGATGAGAGGCATCTAGTCTTCCTCCCACTCTTACTATATTCCTATGATCAAGAAATGGTGCAAGCGAGTTTAGATGGCTGCTTTGAGATACACAACTATATTTAATAAGTGCCTTTAAATCTTCTTCAAAGGCAGTTTCTTGAATGTACTTTACAATGTGGACGCTTGCTGATTTTAGTTCCTGTGGAGAAGGAACAGTGCCCACAAGCCGGTACTTTTTAGCTCGCCTTATGTTACTTATGAAACGTATGGTATACGATGTAACCCGTTGCAGGAATTTAAACGAATTTTTGTGATTAATTCGTTCAATAAAGTGGTCATTCATATTCGATTTTACTAGCAGTATAGTCTTCAGGACTTTCATCTCTAATAACTTCTCTTCTTCTTTTCTTAATGGTTGTTGCGGCCATTCTGATTTGGATTTCTTCAAAAATGCTGGACCTTGGAACCAGATTGTAGATTTTAAAAGTTGATCCGGAAACACTCCTCGTGATAGAAGATCGGCTGGGTTCATTTCAGAGGGAACAAACTTCCATTGGGATTTCGTGGTTTCGTCATGAATACTTGCTATACGATTAGCTACGAAAGTCTTCAGAGGTGATGTTGTGTTAATCCAAGACAACACTTTTTGAGAATCGGTCCAATATGTTATTTGTTTGATTTGGACAAGAAGGCTTTCTTTAACAATTTTTACTAGTTGTACCAATAATTTTGCGGCGCAGAGTTCCAGGCGAGGAATCGTCTGCTGTTTAACTGGTGCAACTCGTGTTTTGGAGCATACCAACTGAACATTAACCTCTTCCTTCAAGTTAGTTCATTTAAGATAAACTACAGCGCCATACGCTCGTTCGGAAGCATCTGAAAATGCATGAAGTTCGATAGATACTGCGTCATTTATTATGACATGTCGTGGAAATCTGAGATTGTTAAGTTTGAGAACATTTTCTCTGAAGAATTTCCATTTTGTATTCATCTCCATTGGCAAAGAAGAATCCCAGTCAAGTTTTAATGCCCAAATTTCTTGTAAATAGATTTTTGCAAGAACGACAACTGGACTCACTATTCCTAGTGTATCGAAAATATGAGCCGTGTCAGACAATATTGATCTTTTAGTAATCTTTGTCACTTCATTCCAGTTTGTTTTAATAATAAATTGGTCTGAAGCTGGGAGCCAGGTTAGTCCCAAGGTTTTTATAGATCCTTCTTCTTGATCGTGAAAAATCGTCTCGGTTTCGCAATGTTCCTTTGGGATTCCTTTTAAAAGTACAGGAATGTTGGAACACCATTTTCTTAGATGAAATTCGCCCTGAGCCAAGAGTTTTATTAGTTCTAACTGCATTTGAGTAGCGGTCTTAAGACTATCACTGCCGGTTAATATATCATCCATCTCGACGAATAATATCTGCACCAAGTAAATGCTGCTGATTTGCCTTTTCTGCCAGATCATGAAGACACCTTATAGCGAGGTAAGGTGCAGGTTTAGTACCATAAGTAACAGTTTTTAGTTGATACGTCTTAAGAGGTTCCTTGGTAGATTCTCGCCAAACTATACGTTGGAATCGTTTACTTAAGGGTAGGTCTATCGCAGAAGCAAACTCAGAACTCATGTAAATGCATTTAAATGTATTAGTGAAAGAATATGCGATTCTCTTCTTAGCAAATTATCTTAACTTTCTCTCTTATGCTATTCTTTTCTCAGTACAGAGAGACATATGCACTATGCACAACATGCTATTCATAGGAGACAGAGCTGCAGAAGTGCACACAAGCAAGCATACATTATATTTATGTGCAGAAAGAATCTACTGGGACTGACCGACGACGGCGCGGCGGCGGCGGCGACGGCACGGTGCGAATGAAATTTTTGTATACCTGGTTTTTTTTGCTATCGTTGTTTTGTTTTTTGGAGATATATATGAGAACCGGTCACTGACCGACTCATTCATACGGTTGTATTGAAGGTTAGGTTGGACTATAATTATGAAAAATGAAGGTACGAAATTTAAGTTTTTGAAAGTGTGTAGGTAGGTAAGACGGGCTTTTTTGAAATTCAAATTATGAGTAGAGTAAGAAAGCGTAAGCTTGTGAAAAAAGCTTTTGAATTGAATTTTAAATAAAAAAGAAATTTTTTAAAACTTAAACAATTTTTTATATATTGTAACTACATATGTATATTTAATGTAATTTAACACAACATATATTTAATTTTCTAAGCGACTTTCGGATTATATATCTAATCTATCCATCTTCGGGCTTTTTTTTTTGGTGACTGATGTTGTTTGCCAATTGAATTATCATTGAAGCTAATATTACTTCACGGATTAAATTTTACTTTTTTGCACATTTCACATATAAGGGGGGTTTACATGGACCAAGATGCTCAACAACATGGCTGGATGTCGAGCCATGCTCGATCATTTAAACGCGACAACAACTGCTGGCTGGACCAATAGCTCGACGGTTTTCATAATATTTTGAAAACTTGCTGGCTCGTCCAACCAGCCAACTAGTGTAAACAGATGCTCGACAACTTTTTTTTTTTTTTTTCATTATTTAGCAAATTGTGAGTTCTGGAGATAGGTTTTTGGATTGTACATAACCTTACCAGAGGTTTGGGAAATGAAAAGCGAAGTTTATAAAAAAAAATTGCAACCCATATTTATGTACATATTTTTGTATAGTAGGGTGGTCGTTTAAAAGAAGGTCATCGCGGATGGACCTAAATCGGCTCTAAATGAAGAAAAACAAATTATCTAATTTGTTCATATTTTTATTTTCATCCCCTATAGTCGCTGTAGGGGTAAATTAAATTTCCCCTTTTTTTGTATGCTAGGAAATTCACGTAAAATCTCCCAAAAAATTCAGAACTTGTAGGTGGGAAGTAGACAAGCAAAAAATCCAATTGGAGGGGGTAATATCTCCCCCCGTTTGGACGGGAGGAGAAATCTAATAAAATAAAAAAAAATATTAAAAAGCAACGGTAACATTTACAGTAATGTTTTGTAGCTTTTTGGAAAGCCAGAAGTCCATTCTTACGGTTTGTTTTAAAATTAAGTTTTTTTGATGAATAGTTTTGGTGCAAAATTGTTTCAAACTCATCATTTTGAACAAAAAATATTTTTGTTTCAAAGTTTGGGTTACAAAACAGTTTTTGCTGAAATTGTTTATTCAAAGAACTTTATTTGAAAAGAAACTATTAAAATGGCCTTCTGGCTTTTCAAAAAGCTACAAAACTTTACTGTAAGTGTTGCCGTTGCTTCTTAATCAATTTGTTTCTGTTTTATACAATAATTTTATTAGATTGCCCCTCCCGTCCAAGTGGGGGGAGATATTACCCCCCGCCAATAGGAATTGAATTTTGAAAAATTTGAAAATTTTGTTTTCGCTAAACTAAAAGCCCTTAAAAAAAAAAATGTTTTGTTTTCGCTAAACTAAAATCTCTTATAAAAAAAATATTTAAACAAAAACAATAATTATATTTTTAACTGTTAAAGTTTTCTTAGAATTGAAATTATTGTAAAATTTAGCAAATGTGCCACTCTGGCAGACGACAGATATTGTCATGCCTTAATTATTCAATTGCTCTTTATTCTTAATGATAACAACTGTACAACTTTTATATTGAATAAAAATCTATCTATCTATCTATCTATCTATCTATCGTACTATCGTAGGAGTCGTTTTTAAGCAAAAAAATATTTTCCTTTGCGGTTTTTTCACTTTTGTATGGAAGGTACCGTTATTTTTTCATAAATGTAAAATTTTTTCTAAAAATATTTTAGAGAGTACTAAAACAGTCTTAAATATCGAGTTTCAAAAAAATCTATGATGCCGGTTTCGAAATATTTGATTTTCCAAAAAAAAAATTGAAATATTTTTTAAAAGCCCAAAAAATATTTTTTCAAAAATGTTGGTACACAGAACTATTAACATTTTTTGGAAGCTTCTGTACAAAAAAAATAATTGAAATCAGTCATACCATTTTGAAGAAAATCAAAAATTAAAAAAATTGGTTCCTTGGGAGGTACCATTAATAACCATTTTTGAAAAATGGTTTTCCACCCAAAGAAAGCCTTTACTAAAATAAATTTATTGATTTTTTTTAAAGAAAAGATGTCGAGCCGTTTTTGAGAAAAATACGATTATGTAAATTTGCCAAAAAAAAAAATGTATGACAGGTACCGTTATTTTTGGTTCTAAAAAAAAATGAAAAAAACGTGTCGGCAGAATCACCAAAAACCACTAAGTACCAAGTTTGAAGAAAATCGATCGAGCCGTTTAGGCTGTAGACGAACAGACAGACAGACAGACAGAATTTTGCCACCCACTTTTTTGGTGTTCTCTATCATCGTAATATCATGTTTGATTGCTATCTCAAAATTTTTTTTGCACGAATCCAAAACTTGCCTTATAGTACCTATAATCGCAAGTAAAATCACACCCTAGTGTACAGTCATTTTTCCATCGAGCCATGTTGGCCCATGTAAGCCCCCCTATAGAAGAGACACACTACTACTTTTTGGCTTCTGTTTTTTTTTTTAATCAGATAGCTGACAGCTTCTTTCTGTTTTTTTTAGAAACTGTATCTTACGATCAGAACAAACACTATAAAAGAGCACTAGCTATTGTTTTTATTAAATAACTGTATCTTACGATCAGAACAAACCCTATAGGTATAAGTGCACTTGCACTCTGTTTTTTTAAATAACTGTACCAATAAAATCACTAACAAGAACTCAAAAGTATCCTTTTCATTGAAAAATAAAAACAATACTGGAACTGATGCATTACTGAATTGCGAAGAATCACAATACAAGAGGAGAACAAATATGCAACACTTTCTCTAATACCAATAAACTATAACAACTATATGTAAAACTATATGGAACACTATATAAGTTCTCATGTGCAACTTATTTTTTTGCCCATAGTCTTGACTGTCCCGTCACTCCAACCCTTTTTCTCGCAACATTCCTAAAACGCCACGAAAGGCAGATACAAATACCTACTTGAAATTTAACCAAGACATAACTTCTCCAACGACACATTCATATCATGTCTACTCAGCAAAAAAAAAAAACATTGTATTTTCAACGCATTCTGAGATCCCAAAAAAATGAAAACATGAACCTGATTATTCAATTACAAAAAATCACAACAAAGAAATGTGACAGCGCAAGTGCGATACGCTTGACCACGATGACTAACCTCCCACCCTCCCTTTAAAAATTTTCTGAACCACCACCGACACATGAACTTATAAAAAAATATTCATCCAAAACACAAGTCCGAAACGACGAGAAAGAAAGAAGAAGAAAAAAACTATATCATGCAACACACAAACAAAAAATATGCCATATACTTTTTCCCACTTGTACTACACTCCGCCTCCCAAGTCCCAACCTCTATGTAATAATTTTCCTATCCAGACACCGAACTGTCAACTGAAGAAAAAATGCATTTTAAACAGGTTTTTTTTATATGGATATATATATTCTATTTCTGCTGCGAGATTAGAAAAGAAGAAAAAAAACTACATACATATGTAGCTATACCATATTAGAAAAATATATATGAGAACAAACAAGAACAAAATATATGACAGCGCATGTGCGATATTTGTTCTGCAGAGAGAACAAAGAGAGTTGGCGCTGATACTGCAGTGGATTTCCTCTGAACTGCACACTTCTTTGTGTGCGTGTGGAAAGCATTTTTTTTGTTAAAAAACGCAAAAAAGACCTCTTTTAAAAAATTTATATAAAAAAAAGTAATGAATGTTATGACTTTTTTTTATTGAATCTAATAGCAAAAATATCAAAAAAAATTAATAAAAATAATTTAAACTTGTAAAGATTCTCCTTTTTTCACAGTAACATTGCACATCTGAAAATGTTAAACTGCTATTTTTAATGAGTAAATTTAATAAAAAAAATTTTTTGAAAGGCTAATCACTTAGATAATTCACTAGACCAATTATTAGAATGAACATCAGAAATATCAAAATTAAACCTGGGAAGCCCATGACTTTGAAGTTCAAAAATGGTAATATTGCTATTTTTCTGTTAAAAAACCCTGTTTAACAAGCTATACATGAATTCAAAAGGATTCACTGTTTGCATGAAGTCATATTCTGATATTTTTATTTTACTTCATTGAAAAAAAAATAAAAAATATAAGAGTTATACTTCAAAACGTTCGTTCAAAGTGATATAATTTCACATGATTTTTTTCAAGTGTTTTTTTTTTTTTTTTGAAGAGTCTATTCCCTAAAACCTGTTTTATATTTTTATAAAACTAAAAAAAAATAATAAAAAAATTATTCTAATAGCTGCCCTGTACTTTGAAAAATTAAGTCCGATTTTTTAATAAAATAAATCACTTCTTTCCTTCATAAAAGTATTTAATTTACTATATATATAATTTTTATTGATATACGTGTGTGCGTGTATTCATTACTAATGTAAAAAGCCAAATTTCAACAAATTGTCTTCACAAATAACAAAGTTATTAAACTATTAGCTAACGCACTAACATCAAAATGTAAGGGAAACCTACCCTTAAGTCGTCTACAAGAATTTGACGATACATCTTGGTAATATCAGCAGTGAACACATACTTGTGAGTCCTGAATCATAACAACAGAATTGAAACGAGATCGTTTTGTACACAGTACACATATTGAAGGTAATATCATTAGCGTTTTCATTTTTGTTCAGTTCTGCGCATCCATTAAAATCAGTGAAAAATGGCGACTCTACGTGACCCCGACTAGTTAAACATCAAAATTTGTTGTGTGTTATGTGTTCATTTGTTACTTATTTAAATACAAATACAATTATTTCAAGCTTTTTAGTGTTTATTAACATTTTTTTAGTGTTATTTAAATTATCCTTTTGTGTTTGTTTTCTTCGTTGTTGTTGTAATACAGTGGAAGAGGTCACGTAAGGCTGCCATCTTGAATTTCTTTGACAGTTCTCATTTCGGACCACATGCGCAAGATAATACCTTAGATATGTGTACTGTGCGTTTTGTAGAGCTGGTCCAGTGTGCAAGATTTGATTAAGGGATAGATTTCTTGATGTTTTTGTTGATCCGTCAAATACGACTCTCAATTTTGTTGAACTGCTTTCTGGGCATAGCACGCAATGATGTGGAAGAAAATAGTGTGGCATTTCATGAGAGAGGTCATTTGGTTTTACCTCTTCCATATGGTTTAATGCAATATAGTCTTTCATAAATTCGATATACTGCTTATGAACCTCAGGGTTCTTTTCTAACCTTTTCTCTAGACTAAGGAATCTTCGAACTGCTATTTCCCTTGAATACCCTAGACTTTGTGGGTCATTTACAAAAGGAAGGATTACAATATACCGTCCAGATTCCGATCTTCTTATAGTTCTCAGAAATATTTCTTCACATTGACGTTCTTCTTTTGTGAGCGGTTTTTGGATGCTTTGGGACGGGGAAGCTAGATTTTCTTCCAGATTCCAAAAGCGTTCGACCAGACTATCTTAGTTGCTAGATGAAGTGTTTACACCTATGCCACAGAATAGTGTTGAAAGAGTATTTGTGACAGTTTTACCCATAACAATCCACCCCAGTAATGTGTTTTGTAAGGTTGGTCCACTGTTATTTATTTTAATCTGGCCCACGGAAAGAAGTTCAGGGTAAAGCTCAGCTCCGATGAGTAAATCTACGTCATGAGGTTGATTAAAGTTGCTGTCTGCTAATTTAATGTTCTGAGGCATTTTCCATTGACTTATGTCGATAAATTCACTGGGTTGTTGTGTCGTTATTGTATCGAGTACAAAAACTTGAATCTGAGTGTGATAGGCCGTAACTCGTGACTGAAGACATACTTCGATCTTTTTGCTCAAATTGATAGGTTGATTTCCCATTCCAGAGACTTCGAGGGATTCGTGTTTCGTGATGAGATGAAGCTTTGAAGCTAGCTTCTCGGTTATAAAGCTCATTTGTGAGCCTGAATCGAGCAATGCTCTTGCTTTGACAGGTTGATTTGTTCGATTAAGTATATATTTACTAGGGCTGTTCCCAATAACACATATTTTGACGGTTTTGTGTTGCTGATTGTAGCTGAAAGGCTGGTCCTGTTGTCTATCGCAGGAGATTGTTGTTGCTGGTTTTCTGTCACATGAAGTAGAGTATTGTGATACTTATTGCATTTTGTACAGTGTATTGCTTTACATTTTGGGGCTTGGTGTCCGAAGAGTAAGCAATTAACGCAGCGGTTGAGAGATTTTATTGTTTTAAGTCTCTCTTGTGGTGAGAGTTGAAGAAACTTCGGACAAACGAATATGGCATGTTTCTTCTGTTTACAAATCGAACAATTATTAGTTTTGTTGGTAGAAGCAGGAGCTACCCTTGACCATTTATTTGAGTCGTCTGGGATTGTTTTTACTACTTTTGATCCCATAGCTTCTAACGACTGAAATCGTTGTTCTAAGAATGACAGGAACTCACTCAATGATGGCAAGGCCTTTGGTTGTTTTAACGATTGTTCCCATAGTATTAAAGTGTTTCTATCAAGCTTCTTAATTAGAACGCTCGTTAGAAGAGGGTCCCAACTATTAGTATCAATGTTAAGACCTTTTAGACTCAGCATACATTCTTGTGTGGTATCATGTAATACCTTAATGGCTTTTGCAGTTATTTCGACCTGGATTGTAGGTTGCATCAAAAGTCTCTGCACATGCGCCATGCGCTGTTACTAGTAGCCGCGGGTTATCGTATCTATCATTTACTACTTGCCATGCTGCATTGTAGTTGTTGTCAGATGTTGAAAAATGACTTATTAGGGTTTCAGCTTCACCGGTCAAAGTTGTCTTTAAGTAGAACAACTTCTGGCAATTAGCTATATCTTGTTTATCAACAAGTTCTGTGAACAGGTCATAATACTGCCTTCATTTCGTATAGTTTCCATTAAACTTTGGCACGGTTATCTTAGGTAACTTGAGAGTTTGCTTATTTGTATTAACGATAGGAAGGTTTGTAGCTGGAGTGGATGGTAGTGTGGAAGATTGTTCAAGTCTAGTCGTTAAAGATATCAGGGAATGCTGAACTTCTTCTTCGAATTTGTAAAATTCGTCCAAGTTATACCCTACTTGAGTGACATTATCTACAAGCTCATGGATCAAGCGATGGGTTATTGCTTCAAGCTCACTCCAGTACTTTTGTAGCATGCTTAATTTGACGCTACAAAATGTTGAGCTCCAATTCTCCTGTGCAGTTTGAAGAGAGGCGATCAACCGCTGTAGAGACTGTGCAGTTGTGCTATGTCTTCTCATAACTCTGGAGAATTCCTCATGTTTTTATCAGGTTGATTTTGGTTACTAGTAGTTGCACTTGCTCCACCTGTAGCAACTCCGGCTGATTTCTTTTGAAAGTCATCCTCAGTACCTGTAGACACAATTGATTCTAGTGTTTGCTTTAGTTCTAGGTATGCCTTTCTGACTTTCTCGTATGTATTGCCTTGAGCATACGGAGTGTCCGCCTTTAAGTGTGCTTTTATTTGTTCATGATTATTATGGAATTCTCCCCATAATGTATCAAGCATACGTAATTTTTTAACCTTATATTCTGCTGTCTTTCGGTCAGGACCGTCTTTACTAACATTGGTCTTTAGGCGCTGTAATTCATCAGTTATGGCCTTCTGTCTGGCCACTATACTGAACACCTGCATTTCATCCATATTGATGAGTTGTGAATATCACCTGTGGAGACCGCGGCTGTTTGCCTTTGTTGCTGAAAGAAACTGGAACACTGCAGGACTGGATAAAAGGTAAAACACTACGTAATGGAACAATACGCAACTGGAACGATGCGAAACTGGAACAATATGAAACTGGAATAATACGAAACTGGAACGATGAGAAACTGGAACGACTGGAACGATGCGTAACTGTGCCGAGATTCAGCTAATTCGAAGCCGCAGGGAGTGAGTGAGATGAGTCACTTTTCGTCGAAAATCGATTCAGTTAGCAAAAGGGAGTGAGTGAGCGAGTGAAATGAAATGTCAGATTACTCGCCAGATATTTCCGCAGTGACTTGGTGTATGTGTTAGTAAATTTACAGTTTTGGATAGGTATGTGTGCTTTTCACAAGAATTCCTATTCATGGATAGGAAACGAAATAAAAAACAACAACGTAGATAAAAACAACTACCCTTTTATTGATTCTTTAATTTTATTTTATTATCATATGCACATATACAGGGTGTCCCGTAATGAGTGGATAATACTGCAACTGGTGATAGCAGGCCTTATGACTACTCAGAAAAAAAATATAAAAAAAAATATTTTTCTTGTGGTCTCCATGGTATAATTTATTTTCGAAAAATGTTAAAAAATTCAGGGTCTCCTAAAATACTTAATTACAACGGCCAGCCATAAAGGATTCTTATTATTTTTGTATTTTTATAATATTCTTGAATAACCGTTCTAAATGATGGATAGTAAATTTTAACACCAGCTGATGCATTTTTTAAAATTATTTTTTTATTCAAAAATAATTCAATATTTTTTTTTCACCAAAGTTTGAAAAATAATAAAGGGAAAAAATGTATGAGAACATACGTGGCAAATTTGATAAAAATTGGCCTGTTTAATGTACTTTCCAAAATGGTATAACACATGTTTGTGTCTACAACCATAACCAATAAAATTGGCATTTAATATACTAAAGTAGTTTTTTGACATTTTTTCAGATGAAATTAAGTTACAAAGTTAAGTAAACACTACGACGTCGAATTAATAACTTATATTGTTCTTTTTTATTTTTATAGCATTTAAAAATAACCGTTCTTAAATAAAGACAGTAACATTTAACACTAGTTGCTGGATTTTTTTTTTAAATAATTTTTTTAATTCATTTTTTAATAAAAAAATGATTAAATATTTATTTTCATCAAAGTTTGATGACAACAAAAATTGAGTTGTAAGGAAAAGTCAATAGATATACCAGTGTCACTATTATGTCTGCTTAATTCACTCACTAAAATAATAGTATGCACTTTCAAAAAGGTTTTGATTTATGTATGGGAAATGCGATAAATAAAAACAACAGTATTAAAAATTATGATTTATTTGTATTTTTAAATAAATTTATATCAAGTGTTCAAAATGTCCCCCAGTCACTGTGATACAGGCTCTGCATCTTCTAATGAAGGACCTCTCAATAAAACGAGCATTTATTTTCATCACAGCGTCTTGAACACGACGACGTAGTTCCGTAATGGATGTAATTGGTTTAGTATAAACCATTTCTTTCAGGCACCCCCAGTAGAAAAAGTCCAAAGGATTTAGGTCTGGCGAACGTGGTGGCCACATAATGGGGCCCAACGGCCTATCCACCTGTTGGAATACGTTCGATTCAAGTACCTCCTTACATTAACAGCATAATGGTCAGGGCATCCATCGTTTTGAAGCCACATTGAATTCCTTAGCTCCTCGGGCACTTCTTGCAATAGAGTTGGTAAATTAGTTTGCAAGAAATTAAGATAGGCTTTTCACCATCTAAGTTGCCTGGTAATTCAAAAGGGCCTATAATTTGTCCATTCAGGATACCTGCCCAGTAATTGATTTCGAATTGGTACTGCGATCTGTCCTCTCGCATTAAATTTGGATTTTCTAGTTGCCAGCTATGTAAATTATGGATATTGAAAAATCCATCCCTTTTAAGAGACGACTCATCACTCCACAATATTTTTTTGAAAAACTCCGGATCTTCGTGAATTTTTTCCAACATTTTTGTATGCATTTTAATGCCTATTTTATTAAAAGTCAATTTTGATTTGAGAAAGTGTTAAAAATCTTCTCTAGTAGAATAAAAGCCAATTTAATGTGTTACTGCTGTAGATAGAAGCTTGTGATTTACCATTTGGGAAAGTACATTAAAAGGAGATTTTTTTAACATTATTTTCCACGAAAGTTTTCAGTTTTTTGTCTTTTTTATTAGCTTACAAACTTTGATGAAAATAAATATTTAATAATTTTTTTATTAAAAAATTTATTAAAAAAATTATTTTAAAAAGATCCAGCAACTGGTGTTAAATGTTACTGCCTTTATATATATTATACTTAATTTCATCGGATAAAATGTCAAAAAACTACTTTAGTATATTTAATAACAATTTTATTGGTTATGGTTGTAGACACAAACATGTGTTATACCATTTTGGAAAGTACATTAAACAGGCCAATTTTTATCAATTTTGCCACGTATGTTCTCATACATTTTTTTCCCTTTATTATTTTTCAAACTTTGGTGAAAAAAAAATATTGAATTATTTTTGAATAAAAAAATAATTTTAAGAAATTATAACACAAAAAATGCATCAGCTGGTGTTAAAATTTACCACCCATCATTTAGAACGGTTATTCAAAAATATTATAAAAATACAAAAATGATAAGAATCCTTTATGGCTAGCCGTTGTAATTAGGTATTTTAGGAGACCCTGAATTTTTTAACATTTTTCGAAAATAAACTAGGTATACCATGGAGACCACAAGAAAAATATTTTTTTATATTTTTTTTCTGAAGCAGTCATATGGCCTGCTATCACCAGTTGCAGTATTATCCACTCATTACGGGACACCCTGTATATATTAAATAAATTTATATTCTATTCACTTTCGACACTTTTAAACTTTTTATTTCTCAAGGGTGAAACTCACATTAAACTTTAATTATGACTAAAAAAATAATTGAAACAAAAGATACTCCAAACTCCATTATTAAAGATCCCAATGTTTACATTGTTGTATTTGTTGTTTCATTTCGTTTTACGTAACGAGTGTGACAAGGAGGTAGAATTTAGCTCTTTTATATTTATTCTTTGTCTCATGTTCGAAACTAAATTCGAACTTACTCATTTCACTTAAATAGCTGAATCACTTTTGCGAGTAAAGTGAGAGGATGTTCAAAGGGTAGACATGTGCATTCAAGAGGACACAAGCGTCCACAAGCTTTGTTTCAAAGCGAACCTCTGTCTATCAACTCCTACTCTCACCTCCCCGCGGTGAACATCGGGTGCCTAGTACCTTTAACTGAAGATGGGGTTCCAATCCCTGTGGACGGTTTTAGGGGGCAGCAAACGAGAGAGGGGGGGAGGAGTGTTCCCACTAAGGCACTTCTCCTTCATCCAGGCGGCAGCGGAAGAATTCTCAAGATGGAATCAACGGTGGCGTCTACAGTTCCAGTTAGGCTGAACTACTTAGTGAACACCTTATACGGGCTACTACGACATATTCGGAGCTAAGGCCTATAAGGAGCGGTTAATCCGGCTCCCCGCCCTTGGAGTTATATATATAGGGTCTGGTCCTCCAGGTTGGGGGTCGTGCCGTCGGGGTGACTTCCCGGCCACGTAAAGCTATTTTAGTTGCGAAGCATCAACAAGCCTCGGATACGGACGGATTTACTGTTGACGAACCTAGCAAACGAAATAAGGACAACGAACTTCGGATCTGCACGTGGAATGTTCTGTCTCTCTATAGACCACGTGCAGCCGAACATTTAGCGGAGGCCCTAGACTGCTACAAAGCAGACATCACCGCCATCCAAGAAGTGCGATGGGATGGGCCGGGCAAAAGAAAACTGAAAGACTGCGATGTATACTACGGTGACTGTTACCGACCACAAGGGCAGCGTCTTTTTGGATGTGGATTTGTTGTTAGAGGCAGACTGAGGCAAGAGGTCTTGAGTTTCAATTATGTGAACGAGCGCCTCACGACAATTCGCATCAAGGCTAAATTCGCCAACATCAGCCTGATATGCGCGCATGCCCCCACAGAGGAGAAAGATGACGACACCAAGGACGAGTTCTACGAGCTCCTGGACAAGACATATGAGCAATGCCCTAGCTATGACATTAAAATTGTCTTGGGTGATTTTAATGCCAAACTAGGAAGAGAAGACGTCTTTGGTGGCACAATCGGAAGATACAGCCTGCACGACACCACCTCCGATAACGGACTCAGGCTAATCGACTTTGCTGCGGGGCGAAACGTTGTGGTAGCTAGTACGCAGTTCCCGCATCTCGATATTCATAAGGGGACATGGCGAATTCCTGGTCAATCAACCGCCAACCAAATTGACCACATTGCGATCGACGCAAGGCACTCCTCCAGTATCAAGGATGTCCGAACGTTCCGAGGAGCCAACGTTGACTCGGACCACTACCTCGTTGTAGCAAAGGTAATGCTACGGATATCCAGACCAAAGCCAAAACAGGGAAATACTGTCAGGAAGTTCAACGTCGGACGGCTACAGTCGCAAGAAATCGCCAGGTCCTTTTCCGATCGAGTCTCTCGCGCCCTCTTAACTAGTCCTTTGCCGCCAACTGCAAACATCGAGAACCAGTGGAAAAACTGCCAGGAAGCCATCAGAGATGCCGCCTCTGACGTGCTGGGCTTCGCACGACCACCACAGCGAAACCCCTGGTTCGACGAGGAATGCCGGCAAGTACATGCAGCCAAACAACAGGCATACAAAGCGGCGCTGCATAGGAGGACCAGAGCTGCTCGCGAGCTCTACGAGCAGAAGAGGAAAGAGGAACACAAGCTTCTCAGAAAGAAAAAGAAAGAGCATGAGAAGCGCGCGATCGAGGAATTAGAGGGATGCCACTGCAGGAATGAAGTTCGGAAGTTTTACCAAAAAGTAAAAAGAACCTCCCAAGGTTACAAACCCCGAACCGAAGCCTGCAAGGACGATCAGGGGAACATCGTGGTGGAAACGCAGTCGGTGCTGAGGATATGGAAAAATCATTTCTGCAAATTGTATAACGGCGATGACGAACCGAATTCCGCTACCATGCAAATTGCACCATTCAACCTGGACGACGTAGGCCAACAATTCCGTCCACCCGATCTTGACGAAGTGAGGATAGCCATATCTAAGCTTAAGTCCAATAAAGCTGCTGGAGCTGATGGCCTTGCGGCTGAGCTATTCAAAGCGGCTGGCGATGAATTGGTTAGGAGTATGCACCAGCTCATCTGTAAAATATGGTCGGAAGAAAGCATGCCCGATGAATGGAACCTCAGTATTGTTTGCCCGATCCTCAAGAAAGGCGATCCTCTGGACTGCACCAACTACAGAGGCATCAGTCTTCTTAATATCGCCTACAAGATCTTCTCTGCCGTACTTTGTGAACGCCTGAAGCCATTCGTCAACAACCTGATAGGTCCATATCAGTGTGGCTTTAGGCCAGGGAAGTCCACCATCGACCAAATATTCGCACTACGGCAGATCTTGGAGAAAACCCAGGAGTTCCAAATCGATACCCACCACCTTTTTATCGATTTCAAGGCCGCGTATGACAGCATCTATAGAGACGAGCTATATAGAGCAATGTCTAGTTTTGGCATCCCTGCCAAACTCGTCCGTTTGTGCAGGATGACGATGGAGAATGCACGCTGCTCCATCAAGGTCGGCAAAGACCTCACCGACACCTTTGATGTCAAAAAAGGTTTTAGGCAAGGCGACGCGCTGTCATGCGACTTCTTCAACATCGTTCTTGAAAGAATAGTGCAAAACTCTCACGTCAACACCAGAGGCACAATCTTTCAAAAGTCCGTCCAATTACTCGCTTACGCTGACGACATTGACATAATCGGACGAACAAAGCGTGATGTCAGTGGTGCTTTTGTGAGCATTGAGAAGGAAGCCAAGAAGATGGGTTTAACGGTGAATGAAAGCAAAACAAAATATATGCTGTCCACAAGAAAGGACACCCAACACCGACGTCTCGGACAGAACGTCACTATAGACAGCTATAATTTTGAGGTAGTCAGAGACTTTGTCTACCTAGGATCCGCTATAAACTCAGCGAACGACACCAGCGCTGAGATCAAACGAAGAATTACTCTTGCCAATCGCTGTTTCTTTGGGCTAAGAAGGCAATTGAGAAGCAAAGCCCTCTCTCGAGCAACTAAACTGTCCCTGTATAAGACGCTTATCATCCCGGTCCTGATGTATGGTGCAGAGGCATGGACACTGCTAACAGTGGATGAGAACGCGTTAGGCTGTTTTGAGAGGAAAATTCTCCGGGTGATTTTTGGTCCCGTCTGCATAGATGGGGAATGGAGAAGAAGATACAACAACGAACGGGCTGTACAGCGACACCGACCTAGCCACAAAAGTGAAAAGCCAACGACTGAGATGGCTGGGTCATCTAGAGCGAATGGACACCAATGCTCCGGCCCGGAAAGTCTTTGAATCCAACCCCGTGGGACAACGCAGTAGAGGTGGACAGCGTAAAAGGTGGCGCACGCAAGTGGAAGAGGACCTCAACCAACTTGGCGTGCGAAACTGGAGACAGCTAGCTAGAAACCGAGCCGGCTGGAAGAAGCTTGTTGGTTGAGGCCCTGGTCCACCCCGGACTGTAGCGCCACCTTAAGTAAGTAAGTAAGAGATGAGTCGGCGAGTAAGGCGAGTCATCTCATCTCACTCGCTGAAATAGCTGAATCTCGGCACTGGAATGATATGAATCAGGAACGATACGAAACTGGAACGATGCGAAGCTGGAACGACTGGAACGATGCAAAACTGGATTGATATGAAACTGGAACGATTCGAAACTGGAACGATGCGAAACTGGGACGATGCGAAACTAACTGGAGCGATGCGAAACTGGAGCGACTGGAACAATGCGAAACTGTAACGACTGGAACGTTGCGTAACTGGAAGGTACGAAACGGGGAACGCCGAACGTTGATTACCAGTGTTTCAAAGCCCTGGTAAGGGGCCGGTTATAGCGATCAGTAAAACACATCAGTAAAAAGTTGAAACAAAAGGATTTCGAAATTTTTTCCTGATGGGTGTTTATAGCGAACAGTAAAATTGTGTCAGTAAAACTAATGTCTTCTTCTTCTTTCTATTTTTACTGGATGTGAATGCATCAGTAATTTTTTTTCGTATGTACTGAAACAGTAAAATATTGGAACACAAACAGGCGGAACGAATTGTTTCATTTTGAGTGACATGACAATCAGCTGATACGTAAAATGAGTTTTCGTCAGTAAAATCAAATAAATGGTCTTTCTCAAAAAATACAATTCCGAATCAAGTTTTTCTTAAAAAAAAAATTATTTTATTACATTCGTCATCAATTTGCATATAGTTTTTGTTTCAAAAAGCATTTAAACATATTAAATATTGCAAAAGAAAATGTTTACTGATGCATTTTACTGATCGCTATAACTGGCCCCTAACGCTTTTTTTAATGTACATATGTATATGTTTGAAGTGCCAGTGTTAGTGCCCTGGCAACGCACTATGACTTGTCGAGTGTTCTTTAAAGATCACGTCGGGGTCACCAATGTTTAACGTCGAAAACTCTTTTGAATTCGACTTGATTTTATTGCTCCTTACCTCGGGTGGGGGGTAGCAATTATAATGAAACAACCTAATTGACTTCTGGATTAAAAAAGTGATGTTATTATTAATTTTCATGGCTATTTATACTTGATTCATAAACAATTTGACAATAATTCTTATTCTATGGGAAAAATAAATGTGGGAAAATAAATGTAATAAGATAGGAGAGCACCTGTAAAAAGCGCTCATAGTACAGATTTGGTGGGAACCATATGAAAGGTATGGATAGTGATGTTCATAGGAAATAAGGTGTTCTAGATTTTAATAGGGTGTTATAAAATAAGCTGCTTAAACAATTACGATGATAGAGAACACCAAAAAAGTGGGTGGCATCGATTTTCTTCAAAGTTGGTACATAGTGGTTTTTTTGGACACGTTTTTTTAATTTTTTTTTTAGAACCAAAAATAACGGTACCTGCCATACAATTTTTTTTTGGCAATTTTACATAATCGTATTTTTTTCAAAAACGGCTCGACAACTTTTCTTAAAAAAAAAAATCAATAAATATATTTTAGTAAAGGATTCCTTTTGGTGGAATACCATTTTTCAGAAATGGTTATTAATGGTACCTCCCAAAGAACCATTTTTTTTTATTTTTCATTTTCTTCAAAACGGTACGACCGATTTCAATTATTTTTTTTACACAGAAGCTTCCAAAAAATATGAATATTTTTGTGTACCAAAATTTTTGAAAAAATATTTTTTGGATTTTTAAAAAATGTTTCAAATCTTTTTTGGAAAATCAAATATTTCGAAAACGACATAATCGATTTCTTTGAAACTCGGTATTTTAGACTTTTTTAGTACTCTCTAAAATATTTTTAGAAAAACTTTTACATTTATGAAAAAATAACGGTACCTTCCATACAAAAGTTAAAAAACCGCAAAGGAAAATATTTTTTTGCTTTAAAACGGCTCCTACGATTTCGATTAAACATTTTTCATATACTAAAATTAGTACGATCTACTACCAAAAATTATAAAATTTTACACTTAGCAACTATTAATAGTACCTGTCGTAGAACGTTTTTTTTATTTTAAACTTTCTCGGATTGACAATTTTTTTTCCAAATTTTGTTTTTATATACACATAAATATATACTTTAGATTTGCATACCAAGATTTGTTTTTAAAAATGTTTTAAGAATTTTATATATAAAAAATTAATTTTTTTAAAAACCGCTCCAACGATTTTAAATTTTTTTCCCATACAATCATATTCAATTAAGAATTAAGATGGCATTCTTTTTTTCCACATCAAACTGTCAAAAGAGTTGTTTTAACCAATTTAAAAGTCGTATTTCATTCTTCTCTACATTTTTCTCTCATAATTTCTATGTTTTTACATTCAATTTTCTTAAGCCCACAGTGTCTTGAACATAAGAGCAAGTACGTACGACCCAGTCGTGCATTTTATTTGATCCGGATCATTGAGTTTATATACATAGAGGAATCACGAAATCTTGCGTGAAAGCCCCCGAAGGTGTCGCCACATACATACACTAAATTGAGAATTTTAAATTTTGTGGAACGCATTGATTGCAAAAAAAACCAAGGGAAGCAGTGACAGCTCACCAAGAAGTGTCAGGACAAAGAGAGAAGGTGTACGAAGTACGAGGGGTGAGGGGTGTCTGTTTTTGTTATTGTGTGGCTTATGTACGCAGACTTATACAATATCCCTTTTCAGCTTTTTTATATTATTTTTTACCTATCTGTTTCAAAGCGTAGAGGGACGAGTTATGTATGTAATTTGTGCGTTTGTATGTCGATCGGTGATGGTCGCGTCAATTTAAAAATAAAAGGCAGGGAAATTTACATACATGTGCATTCAAACATAAATAGTTTAGGTCTTGATTTTATACTTTAAAGATATTTTTTATGTTCTTTCTATTTATTGGGAATCAGAAACTTTTTGGTAGTTACAAGACTGTGTTTCTATGGTGTAAATAAATATTTACTGTGCACAGAGGTCGAAGATCTGTTTTCTAAACGAAAATTATAAATTTGTACTGTGCCTATCTAGGTAGGTATATAGGTACATACCTACCTGGATAGGAAAATATTTTTTTTATATGCAATTTGATGAACTGTAGCCTGGTCCAGGAAAATCAGACAAAAATTGCAAAACTACGAAAAAAATCATGAGCTTTGTTTTGACGTCTTAAAAATTTAAAGGCGCCTAAGTTTAGACAGGGTGAACATTTTTTAGAGGATAAAAAGGGATACATTTCAGTTTTTTCTTTCTCGAAAACAATCAGAAATAGTCAACAATTTGCGACTTCGTTGTTCTTTAAGTGATTTCAATGAAGGTGACACAGGGATAGCGGAGATAGAATTTCAATAGAAACAAATATTTTCAAAACAGGTTGTTTCAAAAATATGTCAACATTTTGCAACTTCGTTGTTCCTTGGGCGATTTCAATGAAATTGACACAGTCGATAGCGATAATGTCGATAAATAAAAATTTAATAAAAAAAAGATTTTTACATTTGGTTTTCGGTATTTGATTACAAATTAATAAGGGCATTGAATATTGAACACAACTATAGCGTTTAATTACGCAAAATTTTGAAAAATACAAACTTAAAAAAAAATTACATTTTTTTTTAATTATTTTGATTTTGAATATTAATTTCTAAAAAAATATTCATTTAAACAACTTGATTTAGAAAACAAATAAAAGAGTGGAGTATTAGCGTTCAAAAAAGCTATAGCACATTATCTTACGTTCTTTCGTTGATTTTTAATATTTTTTTTGCATTTTTTTGTCTGTAATGTCATATCGTCAGCCGAGAATTACAAGGTCGTATCTCGAAAAAAATCAAAATCGAGGTTTTGATGCAAAGCTGTTCAGATATCAAGTAAGAAACGTTTTGCATCACTTAAAATATGCCAACATTTAAATTGAGGCAGAAAAAGCCATAAAATCAAGGTCGTATGTGAAAATTTCACTCACTTTTTAGTTCAAGGTCGTATGTTGCACATACAACTTTGTAATCGCAATACCTACTCGAAAATTGAAACAAAGTTGTAGGTAACTCTGCAAAAGAAATCAAAATTAGAAGAATAGTTCTATCTCATCACTGTTAGAGGCTAGCGAAAGCATTTTAACCTTTGTGCTATCTCATTTGAAGCCCGTTTTGGTGTTAAAAGTTTGTTTTTTGCTGCCCAAAAATCAAGTAAATTTTGCTTTAAGAAATATATAAAAATCAAATTAAATTAAAAATTAAGAAGGTAAGTCTTAAGCCCAGTAAATTCTTTACTAAGAACTCAATTTAATAACAATGTAGCAAACAATAATGGAAAACGAGATTGAATTTGACCGTCCAGCGCAAATTGATCAACAAAAAAAAAAAGTCGACATTGTTGCTATGTTAAAAAAAAATAAATCAATTAAAAAATGCTAAAAAATTAACTAAAAATGTGTTTTATTTATGTGACTTTTCAAAGATTTTCTTTTACCATTTGATTTTTAATTCATATTTCAGAAATTGTAGTAATTACCTTTTAATTTTTCTTTTTCCTAAGATAAATTTTAGTTCAAAGGCGTATGTCTAACATACGTCTTTGAACTAAACAAAATTTTGTTAAAAAGTCGCATGTGGATTTCAAAAATGCTCATTATTTAATTTGTGGATAAAATTTTAATTTTTTTTGGTGTAATTTCAGTTATGCTTATGGGTTCAGGCATATTTAGCTAAAAAAAACCAAAACAAAACTAACTCTAGATACACTAAAAAAGTCTCATTTTTTTGTTTTCGCTGTATCTCAAATGTATATGTTTATCACATACGACCTTGTAATTCTCGGCTGACGATATGTTAAAGAAAAAATTAAAAAAAATACCTACAAGTCTTCCAGTCTGTCTTCTGCCTTTTAGAATTTGATCACTTCCTACGTACACGAATACACTGACAAATCGGCAGAAGTCACCGAATCAGGTAAATTTTCAGAAATTTTTGACAAATTTAGCAGCTTCTAGCACCAACCTGTTTTAAATTTTTTGTTTTCTTTTTTATTCTGTCTCAGCTATCACCTGCTTCAATTTCACTGAAATAGGTCAAGGAACAACGAAGTTGCAATATGCATGGCTCGTGTCCAGCGTTCGGACCTTACTCCAATTTTGATGAATAACAAAAACTACTCCGCCACTCCACTAATTTGAAATCTACTTCTTTTTTCCACACTAAAAAATTCTTTTTTGTCAAACAACATGCAATTAAATCACAACACCGTTTTATTCAATTTTCCAGCCATCTCCGACTCTGAAATCTGAATGTTTACATCTGAAAGTATAATTTTAAACGGAATCATTTTTGTTTCTTATCTTGTTCGTCGTTTCTCGATCATATCGTGATTTATGATATTTTTTGTTTTTAAAAATACCTTTTTATTTTTTTTTTGGAAATATAGTTTTGACAACTTGAGTTTTTCCTTCGTTTTCAAAATTTCTATAAACCTACCTACCTACTCCACATTTTCAACAAATCTGCTCCGAAATTTTGCTGCTGAGGTTTGAACCTTGCCATGTCCACCAACAAATAATAAAGCTAGCCCATTATGCGTATAGGTAGATACATTGATGGTTACAACAAAGAAAAACAACAAAAAGTACACATTCCTTTTCCTCATTCCACAAAAGAAAGAAAATTGAATTTCTACCTGCAACCTGCTCATGCTCACGTTCATGTTCATGTTGTGTTGGTGTAGGTAGGTGTTTGCTTCCCACATTTCATGAGATCCACAATTTTTTTGTTTTTGTTTTTATAATGAAAAGGTTCAAGTATAAGGACAAATAAGGTGACATCTAGCAACATGATCCACAGATTAGTTTTCTTTTATGAGTAAAATGGTTGTAGTCTTTGGATGCACAAGGCGACATCTGAAGTTGCTTTAACGAAGTATTTTCATTTAATCGAAGTGGTTCCTCTATGTATATAAACTCAATGTCCGGATCCAGTTTGCCTCCCTTATTCTGCTTTTTTGGATGCACCAATTTCTCCTTGATCGGGGTTGGCCCAAGCGGGTTTTGATCTTCGAAGATGGTATGCGGCAGAGTGCTAGAACACCCTGCGCCATCCGCGCAGACTTCGGTTGGTCCACTGTTTCCGGACCCTTTGGGAGTCGAGGTTACTTTGGCTTCCGTTCATTTCAGGGGTTTGGTCAGAGCATTGCCTTGGTTATCCATGTTCAACTGTCGTATAGCGGGGCTTTCGGCTACAGTGACGTCTGCGTCCGAGCCATCCGAGCTGGCGAAAGACTGATAGTCGTCTTCGAGGAGTTTGCTTCCCTCGTCAGACGCCATCACCCCATCGCCCGCCCCCACAGCCCCGTCCACAGAGTCAAGGAAGTCCATGAGGTCCTCAGGAAGGACCTCATCAACCACGATGGCGCCATCAATACTGACAGGATTGCCTTCTGTAGCATTGTCATTTAACGTTTGCGTTTGTTGTGTTTTTATAGTTTTTTTTTGTTTATTGGTCACTGGCGACTAATCCTCTTTCGAGGCCAAGCCATCGCCGACAGCTGTGACTACTGCCGACTCTTGAGCGTATATCCCCACTCAATTTTGTTCATTAATTTGACTTTTTTCCATTTATTTTTCATTTTAACATCTCTGTTTGTGTTTCTTGGTTTTCTTAGTTGTTTGATGCGGCAGCTGGGTTGTTGAAGAATCGAAACGTAAGCCCCCCCACCACGACAAGGTGAATCATCATCGTGTCCTGTAACCCCGGCTGGGGCATAGGGCGTCAACAAAACGTCTCCATCCTTCTCGGTCTGCTGCAAGGTACTTAAGCTGTGGCCACGTCTTTCTCTGGGATTCTGCTTCCGCTAAGACAGTTGATTTCCATGTTGTTCTTGGTCTTCCAACCCGCCGTGCACCCTGAGGATTCCATTCAAAGGACTGCTTTGCAATTTCATCGTTTGGTTTCCTCAGTGTGTGACCAATACAACGCCATTTACGCTTTCTTATGTCGACGTCCAGCCGCTCTTGACTTGTCCTGCGCCACAATTCCTCATTTGATATTATTTGTGGCCAGCGAATCTTTAGGATGTGGCGAAGACAGCGATTCACAAAAGCCTGCAATTTCTTCGAAATGGTAGACGTGACTTTCCAGGTTTCACAAGCATATAACAGCACGGATTTAACATTGGATTCGAAGAATCTCAACTTAGTGCGTAAGGAGATTTGACTGGATTTCCAAATTGGGGACAGAGTACCGAAGGCAGCACGAGCTTTATTTATTCTACTTTTAACGTCCAGATCCGTACCACCGTTTGCAGAAACAATACTGCCAAGGTAGTTAAATTGTTCCACTACTTCAACTGGCGTCTCCTGTAAAATAATACGCTGCTGTGTGGAGCGGCCTGTGAGCATTATTTTTGTCTTTTTGCTGTTAATTCTTAGACCACTCGACTCTCCCTTCACTTGCAGTGTTTGGCACATCCCGTTCAGCCCACTGATGTTATTTGCCAGTAGACATATGTCATCGGCATAGTCTAAATGACTGAGCCTTTCGAACGGTCTCCATTGAATGCCCTGTCGCTCAGCTGTACCAACACTGGCCGTCAATACGTCGTCCATCGCCAGCAGGAAGAGAATTGGCGATAGAACATCCCCTTGTCTCACACCCTGTTGCACTACGAAGGAGTCGGATAGCTGCCCATTGTGCAAAACAAAACACCTCGCGTTGTTGTAGGACTCTTTAATAATGGCAACAATTTTTGGTGGAATTCCTCTACCAAGCAACGATCTCCATATACATTCTCGGTTAGCTCGATCAAAGGCCTTTTCAAAATCCACGAACATGAGGTAAAGCGGTGATTGATATTCCATCGACTGCTCGAGGACGATACGCAGGGTGTTGATATGGTCGACACACGATCGACCACTGCGGAAGCCAGCTTGATGCCTCTTGAGTGTAGACTCGATTCTATCCTTTATTCGCTCGAGTATGATTGTTGCCATTAGTTTTGGGAAAACGGACAAAACGGTGATACCACGCCAATTGTTGCAATTCTTTAAGTCACCTTTCTTTGGCAACTTAACAATCACACCATCCTTCCAGTCCCTGGGATAGCTTTCGTTTTCCCAAATGTTTTGTATCAGCGGATGTAAAATACTAGCCGCTGCTACGGGATCGGCTTTCAGGAATTCAGCTGGTATTCCGTCCAGTCTAGCTGCCTTGTTGTTTTTGAGGAGATTTATTGATGTACGAATTTCCGATTCTGACGGGGGTTCGATGTCAATACCCCTATAGGACCTGCGCATCTCGTTTAGTTGGGGCACTTCAGCACTCTGCTCAACTGAATCCTCATTTAGCAGGGCACAAAAATGGTCCTTCCATCTACGAAGCTGATCCTCAATTGATACCAAAAGTGTGCCATCCACATCCATTACAGGATGATTGGTGTTGCTTTTTTTCCCGATAACATCTTTGGCTATTTGGTACAATTCCCGGATATCTCCTCTTCTGGCAGCGCTTTCCGCATTATCTGCGAGTCCATCCAACTTCACCCTCTTGTCACGTCTAACACAGCGGTAGACCATCTTATGTGCAATGCGGTACTCTCTTCGCAAGTCAGCCTTTCGTTGAACATCAGCTTCGGCATTTATTTGGATTTTCAACGATTTGCGAAGTTCGATCTTATCCCAGGTGTCTTGGGATATCCAAGAGTCTCTACGTCTCGTTCGCTTGGGTACAGTTTCGGATCCAGCCTCCATAAAAACACTTTTAATTTCACCCCACATCTCATCAATTGTTGAATTCTGGATTCCATTTAATGACGAGGCTCTGTCGTTAAGGGTGGTGACATAGTTTCGACATATGTTGGGGTCATTTAAAGCATTAGTAATGAATTTTGTGGTCCTTGCTGCATCCTGCGCTGGTTTTTGTACGGCAGCGGTTCGTAGTTTGAGACTCATCAGAACCAAATGGTGGTCGCTTCCCACATCGGCATTTCTTAAACTCCGGACATCACACATAGACTTCCTCCATCGCTGCTGAATCATGATATGATCAATTTGGTTTTCGGTTTGACCATCCGGATGCACCCAGGTAATTTTGTTGCACGTCTTATGCTTAAATACAGTCCCACCTATGACAAGACGATTCGCGTTACAAAAGTCGACAAGCAAGTCACCATTTTCATTCCGTGACCCCACGCCATTTCTTCCCATCACGCGTTCCAGTCCGTAATTGTCTGAACCGACTTGGGCATTAAGGTCTCCCATAACGACTATGATGTCGGCTCTCGGAACACTACTGTAAACCGAGTTAAGATGAGTGTAGAACGCGGTTTTGTCTTCCTCGGTCGCTTCATTTGTGGGGGCGTAGCACTGAATAATTGTGACGTTACGAATTTTTGAACGAAACCTTGCTGTCATTAATCTCGCAGAAATGGGCGCCCATGAGATCAAACAACGCCTCGCTTCTTCGTTCAACATAATTCCGACACCATGCAGTCTTTGGCCACCCTCTCTTTCATCTTCGCCGGAATACAGCATTCTCGTCTGTCCAGTGTCTGATCTGTATTCAGCTCTTCCTCTCCACTTAGTTTCGCTTATGCCCAGGATACTGATCTTTAGGCGAAGCATTTCACGCTCAACCTGCTCGTATCTACCATCGCTGTACAAGGATCGAACGTTCCATGCTCCGATTTTCGTACGTATGCGGTAGCCAAAAGTAACATTTGCGCTTCTTGAAAGACTTCTTTTATTTGTCAACGATTTATTTATTATTATGGCGTCTTGATTGACGCTCGTACATGAAGGATGCCGCACCCCCAAATCCGATGTGCGGTTTACTGCAGCCGAAGCTACAGAAGGATTTTCTATAAAAAGATTACCTCTTGGGGACTCATTTCCATTTGTTGTCATAATTCATGTATTTGCATATATCCTTCCACCATGGTGTTTTCCGAGATATGATTAATAACATACATAAGCTCAGATTTGACAGGCACACCCGCCTTTTGTATGGTCAAACACATAACTGCTCGAGGCCGCCCACTATGGGAAAACAGACGCCTTTTGTAGCCGCCCAATATGGGTTACAGACGCTGCCTGCTGCTGCCGTTGGCCTTTTACCAAAAAAAGCTCCTCCGCCACCAGACTATCATGCCGTTGACCGCCACCTGCAGTTCATCCGCCTTAAGGGGGCTTTTAACCATCCCGAGGACAAGTTTGTGCCCTGACCAGCATAGCTGGGTTGTCTGCTTATCCCGGCATCCATTCGGTCCCCCTGCACGTTAGCGTTACCCGCCCTCTACCACGCGGAGGTGTGCATAGGGATTTTCCTATCATTGAGCCTAGGGCCATATGGCGTCCTAGCACTCTCAAGTACTTTTAGAGGGCAAAGGTGAAACCTCGGGTAAATTTAGGTTCACAAAAATACTAAAAGTTTTTGGAAGCCTATGTATAAAAATAATTATTGAAATCAGTCAGACCGTTTTGAAGAAAATCGAAAATTTAAAAAAATGGTTCTTTGGGAGATACCATTAATAACCATTTTTTAAAAATGGTTTTCCACCCAATTGTCTAGTCAACGAAGGAAAAATAAATGCAATAAATCATGCTGTCTGGGTTATAATTTTATGTGGTAGGGGTGCCCCCAGGTAGAACATAGTAAAAGCCCCCAGCTCAGGGCCGTGAGCTTTAGGCAGGAGGGGGGTTAAAGGTTCCCTTTTGTAATTTTTCGGGAATATTTTGAAAACTAAGCGTTTAAGCGGAAAAGTGTACATAACAAAATTATAAATTAAGGAATAATAAATTTATAACAAAATATTTTATTCAAGGTTAAGAAAGATACGAGCAGTAGAAAATTCAAAAAATTGAAAAACAATGCTATTGTCTTACAACATCAATGTTTTCTTATCAATTTACTCAGAATTGTGGGAAAAAGTAAGTGTATATTGATTCATGGTCAATTCAGTGACGTTATCAGAGCAAGTTATGGTGTAGAGAAGGTGGTTGTGTTTAATATGTCCTTATTTAATTTTTTTGAAAACAGTGTTTATTTTCATATGAGAAACACTGTTTCTTCAAAGGTAAGAAGTACACAGATTTTTTCCAAGTTATTGGCCAATACCTTACGAAATAGTTTTTGGGCATATTCTAAGAAATAATAAATTATATAAAAGGGGAGGTGTATTTCCCCCTCTTTTCTATAAGGGGGACAAATTCCCAAAACATTGAATTAAAGTAGAAAAATAGCTATTTATAAACAACAGACAAACTTACAATACTTTGCTATACCTTTGTTAAAAGCTTAAAACGAAATCTTTTATTATATAGGAAATCAAGCTAACAAATTTTTGAAAAATTCGATTGAAAACTCAAAATATAAAAAAAAAATTAAAACTTTGTAACTTGATTTTTCATTTTTTATTTTACACTATAAAGTAGTAAATTGTCTTTTATTTTTTAATGTTGTTATTTGCCTTAAGTCCAATGCTGAAAACCATACGGTTGTAGGAGTTTTAGTTTTTGAGAAAATTGAAAATTATGAAAACTACTTTTTTTTAAAAGTTGTCGAGCCGTTTTTGAGAAAAATACGATTATATAAAATTGCTTAAAAAAAATTGTATGGCAGGTACCGTTATTTTCACCAAAAACCACTGTTCACCAAGTTTGAAAAAAATAGATCGAGCCGTTTAGACTGTAGACGAAAAGACAGAAAATCTGGTGATCTTGGTGGCCATTCAGTGGGACCTCCCCTGTCTATCCATCGCTCGTTGAAATGATTATTCAGCCAGTTTCTCACAGCCAGGCTAAAGTGTGCTCCATCTTTTTGGTATATTAAATTGTTAACAAAAATTTTTATGATGTTTTTATATGGGAATTCCTATGGTAATAATCGAGCCAAAAAATTCGATTTTTTTTTTTTATTATTTAAGTTTTGAATGAGGTCTTTTAAAGGGATGACTAAAGAACAAAAATCAACAAAAAAAATTAGAATAGCTGCAGTAATTCGAGAAAAAAAAAATAAAACGTGAAAAGAGCGAAATTCCCATACCAATTTGTATGGGAAAAGTATGGGCTTAGAGCCACGTGTAAATGACATCGGTCAAAATTTTTTTTGTCCAAATATTTTTTTTTTTTGGACATAAACTTTTGATTTGGGGGGTGTCTGCTATTTAAAAACGATTTTGGGAAATAACGGACACCCTACTGTATATAAAAAAAATATTTTTTAAAAAACCGCTCCAACGATATTAAATATTTTTTCCATACAATCATATTCAATCAAGAATAAAGATGGCATTCTTTTTTTTAACCTTAAACTGTCAAAGGAGTTGTTTTAGCTAATTTAAATATCGTATTTCTTGCTTCTCTACATTTTACGGTCATAATTTGCATGTGATTATTTAGATACAATTTTCTTAAACCTCCGGTTTCTGAAACATATGTACAAGTACATACCTGCGATCCAGTCGTGCATTTTATTTTCTTATAATTGGTTAATAACTCATTAAATCCTTAAAATTGAAAAAATACCATATATTCAAATTTGTAGAGCTTACAGCCAATTTCTTCACAGAGTACCAACGTTAGTACCGGTCTTAGTCCTAAAGTTGATACTCAAATCAATATCTCTCATTTATTTATACTTGTGTGTATGAAGAAAAAGAAATACTGATTCAAGTACTAACTTTAGGACTAATACCGGTACCAACGTTAAGACTCTGTGAAGAAATTGGCCGTTACTCTTTTTGTTAGGAATAGCTACATTTTAACTTTGTCGATAAATTTTAAATTACGGATATTATTCGTTAAAAACTAATTCACTCCTTAAATATATATAGCGGCAACCCTGCAAGGGAACCTAAGCTTTCTGCATAGTCCTTTAACGAAATCAAGAAAAAATTGCTTCCCCAATCTTTTATAAAAAAAAACGTCTAAATTTGAATGCACTATAACAACTAAACTTGTTTTCGACAAACATTATTATTTTGTAAAAAATATATCTTCTTTCCAGTTGCTGATTTTATCTATTGCTACTTTTTGTTTTGTAAGCATTAGTTATGCGGTGAGTGTTTTAAAATTCTTTATAATTACATACATACATATATTCCATACTCATTCATATTCAATTCCTTAGCGAAATCATCGATTACCAATAGTTCTTGTCCATGGAGGTGCTGGTGATATATCTGATGACAAAATTGAGGGCAAGTTTAAGGGAGTTAAACTTGCTGCTCGAATTGGCTATATGGTCCTAATAAATGGCGGTAGTGTCCTAGATGCCGTTGAAGAATCCGTACGTTCTATGGAATTAGATGAAAATTTTAATGCTGGTTACGGTGCAGTCCTCACTTGGAATGGAGAAGTAGAAGCGGATGCATCTATTATGAATGGCGCTGATCTCAATGGTGGATGTGTTTCAATTTTAAAGAATATTTTACATCCAATTTCCGTTGCTCGAAGTGTTATGGAAAAATCTCGACATACATATCTAGCTGGAGAAGGTGTGATGAGTTTTGCTAGGGATAAAGGTTTTGAGATCCTCCCAAATGGGAGTCTGGTAACAGAATCTGCTAAAAAAGCTTTGGAAAACTATAAAAACAACACATCTAAGTTGAAAAATCACAAATATTTGGGTGAACCGGGAACTGTTGGTGCAGTAGCTATTGATGCTGAAGGAAACTTAGCTGCTGCAACTTCTACTGGTGGAATAACTGGAAAACTACCAGGTCGTATCGGTGACTCCTCTATTTTAGGTGCTGGAACATATGCTGATAATGGCATGGGAGCTGTTTCTGCAACTGGTCATGGGGAAACAATTATGCGCTACAATTTAGCCTCGCGTATATTGCATCTTATTAAACTAAAAGGAATGTCAGTACAAGAGGCTTCAAAAACTGCCCTTGAAGCCATGACAAAACATTTTAATGAAACAGCAGGAGTGATATCGATAGATGCATTAGGGGATGTAGGAATTTATTTTACCTCAAGAAGAATGGCCTGGGCATATCAACGGAGTGATGAAATACATTTTGGCATAGAAAAGGGTGATGATTATTTGGAAATAGTTGGAAAACCATAAATGTACATATGGTTTTTATTGTTAGTAAATCAGTTTTTATAAATGAAAATTAAATACTTTTACCTACCCGTTTTTATCAATTTATTTATTTATCTACGTATGTTCGTATGTTCATGTACATATGTACATAGGTATGCTTCTATTTAAAAAAAAAAATCGGAGTAGTTTCTAATTGCATTTTAAAAGTATTTAGAATCCAAGAAGTTTAAAGGTGTGGAGGATCAGATCACCATCACTGAGGTTTTGCAACTCTGTATATGATGGTATCCTTTACTAGGAAATAAGATCTTAATAATACAAAAATCAAAGGGCCCGGTAGTGCCCAGCCAATGTCACTACACCATTTTTACGGAAACATACTGTGGTGATGTTCGATTCACCTGTAAGTTCAGTACCAATAAAGTCAGAAATCCGCAGGCACCTCATCAAATTTTAACTCTTTAGAATTTGTGTACTGAATTACTTATAGCACCGTAACTGACTCACTCACTCACTGACTCAATAACAGATCTTTAAAATTATGGAGCACTTCCCTACACCATAGAATAAATTGGTTCATTATCAAACCACTTGACCTTGTGTAGACATCCTGACGAAGATCAAAACTCAAATAAGTTCTAATTAAAAAAAAACTTCTATTGTAATAAGTTTGCATTTATTTATTCATCAATTAAAAGTTTCGTTGGAGGCCTATTTCTTCAACAGAGTGTTGGCCACAATTGGTGCAGAGTACAGAGTTGGAGCAGAGTAGGCTGTTGGAGCAGAGTAGACAGTTGGAGCAGCATAAGCAGACCTTACCAAAGGACTAGCAACACCCAAACCAGCAGCGCTGTAGACAGTTGGAGCGTTCAATCCTGCGCTGTATACTGATGGATATGCTGAGTACGCCAATGGAGCATTGTAGAGTGCTGGTGCTGCAGCTACTCCAGCTGAGTATGTTGAATAAGGAGCAGAATAAGCATAGGCATTTTGTACTCCAACAAGTCCAGCTTGAGCAGCGGCCACGCAAAGGGTGAGACACAAAAGGAACTGCAAAAAAAAGAATGATTTCAAATTAAATTAGCTCCACAATCAACGCATGGATAAAATAATCTAAAAAATTAGAAGCTTACTTTCATGGTGAGTTTAAATATTTGGTATTGAAACCAGAACGATGTAATTGTCAATGATGAATTGAGCTCAATTGAACGACAATTTATACCTTCAAATAACAATGACGATTTATCTTTGGCAAGACCTAACCCGGAACAAAATTTTTGGTAAGCTTCTTACTGTTTTGGGGAACCAGTTTGGCTTAAAAATAAGAATTCCCACATGTGACCAATTGTTCATAGTAACCATTTCATGAACCAATAAAAGAAGTATGAATTTAATCGATTCTACATTGTGCAAGTAGAATTAGGTCGACTTTGTGTACGATTGATACAAAAAAATTATATGATATCTACATCTTGAGTATTTTCATATTTGGTTTTGTTTTCGTTCCCTTTAATCATATATAATACATAATACATAATAATAGTCTGCATATACATACATACATAGGTACAATAAACAATACCTGGAAAAAGGGAGTAAACTTATTACTTCTTTGGATAAACCTTAACTACATACATATATGTATACATAATTGGAGAAAGGATTTTTTGATCTTAAAACTTTAAAAAAGACAAAATTAAATCCTTAATAAGGCAAAAACGGCATTTATTAAATAAAGAGAATATTAACATAATTTATCGATTAATTATAGTAGCATTAAGCTACCGACTGATTTGTTAAGCTCTCAGGTAACAGCTTTTTACTATGGTCTCATAAAAGCGCCTTGAAGGAGCTAAAGGGCCTCCTTTACTTGAGCAGAAAAGATTGGAACCATATTTAAACATTTCAATATTTTCGGGAAGTTTGGATATATTGACACCATTTATTTCAGCATTTTTTTGCTCAACAGTTTTAAGTCCCTTATTTATAAAACAACAGTGAGTTTCCTCAATACTTCATATGCAATCGGCCCTTCGTTCCAGAGATTTTTGGGCGAAGATTGGAAGTCTCTCAAATTTGAATAAGTTTTGATTTTGTTTTATACAGGTATCAGACATCTTACTCATTTCACCTTTATATTTGACAGACCAAAGAATTTCTGCCAAAAGAAATGAAGGCCATATTTTTTCCAGGAACAGAAATTATTTTAATCTCTAGGTCTAGAGCACAGTACACATATTAAAGGTAATATCATTAGAGTTTTGATTTTTGTTTCTTCTGCGCATATATCAAAATTTGCGTCAGTTGTCAGTATTTGTTGTTGTTTTTACGTGATTTAAGTCATCACACTCCCATCCAATTTTATTTCTGAAAATTTCAATTTTAATTTGTTGTTGTTTTTACGTGTGTTTTCTTCCTCACGCTCACAGCCATTTTTTATTTTCGAGTGACAACCTGCGCAGTATAATACCTCCGATTTGTGTACTGTGGGTCTAGAGGACACTCCCTTTTGCCCAAAATAACCCAGTTTTTGAGCTATGGAAATTTTGTAAAAATTGGGGAAATATACATGTTTGTAATTTGTGCACTTATTGATGCATAAGAATAAAAATAATAAAGCCAATTAAAATAATTTGTTTGCCCTTTATTTTATGTTCAATTCTCAACAAAAGGGTAAACAAAACATAACGGAGAGCAGCAAGTTCTTAGAAAAAAAAAATTAAACAAAAATAAATCGCAAAAAAGACAAAAATGTTACTAAGGGGTAAAAATAGGCAAAAAAACGCAAAAGTGGTGTAACCCATTTTTTGGCATTTTTGATATTTTTGTCTCGTATTTTTGCATTTATGTATCAATAGTCATCAAAGCTAAAATTTTAATTTCTAAAATATCTAAGCTTTCCAAAAATGTGACATAATACTCCTTGAATCTCAGTTAAAATAGTATTATCGATTCAAAACTAAAAATATGATAAAAAAGTGGATTACACCACTTTTGCACTCACAGCCTCAATTTTTCAACGAAAATCCACTGTAAATTATATCCAACAAGATTAGAATTCCTAATCATTAAGCTGGAAGTTTTTTTGCCCGAGGCCAGGCACAGTTTCCATATAAGAAGGTTTTATATTACAAATTCTATATACTACTGAAATAAATCAGCAAAGTAGAAAGACTTAGCATTAAGGATTGGATTTGTTGAATTATTGATTCAAAATAGCTTTTTATGGCCTTTAGTCCTACAAATTAGTGTTTCGTTCGGCTTACTCATTTGAACTTGGATATAGTTTACAGTGGATTTTCGTTGAAAAATTCATGTAAGTTGAACTGAACTTAAAACAAATTGCGTATGACAAAGCCCTCACTATGTCACTGATGAGTTCAAGTGAGTAAGCCGAAAGAAACGCCAATTTGTAGGACTAAAGGCCATAAAAAGCTATTTTGAATCAATAATTCAACAAGTCCAATCCTTAATGCTAAGGCTTGATTCACACTACTGTGCCAATATCGATAGATTCTCAAAATGTTCTCGCTCCGATACTTAACTCTAGTATCCACATTGCGGCTCCGATACCGATATCGATATAGCTCCCATATTTTTTTGTATTCTTTTTTTCATATATTATTTTCAAATCAATTTTTTTTGTCATCGATTTGTCACATCAAAATAAATAGAAAATTGAAAAATGAGTTCTCACTTCGATAAAATATTCTTTCAAACAAATCGAAATCGGAGCGAGAGCGTATCGGTTTTGGAGCGATAACGATTGTGTGAATATAAACATTGTTTCTCGTTTAAGAATATTTTAATGTAGTGAGCACGTACTGAGACTGTATCAGTATTAGAACTATAGTGTGAATCAAGCTTAACTCTTCTACTTGGCTGATTTATTTCAGTAGTATATAGAATTTGTATTATAAAACCTTCTTAAATAAATGATTTTGCTTACTAAACATCTCAAAATCAATCATTAAATGATCAATGATGAGTTTCAATGATAGCTATAACTGGCGCCTTACATAAGCTACAATTTGTACCCTCACCAGAAATTAATAAAAATCAGAATTTAAACCCTCTTATACCCCCCCCCCCTTAAAAAAAGTTAGCTCCGGCTCAAATTTACGGAACTTTTTAGGAAATGCTTAAAAGTACCTCTACACTATCCCACAAAGTATTAACACATGTCAGAATAAAGTGGGAAGAAATTTCATACGACTGCCAAATGAGGCTGTGAGTGCAAAAGTGGTGTAACCCACTTTTTTTTTGGTCATATTTTTCGTTTTGAATCGATTTTTAATACAATTTTAACTGAGATTCAAGGAGTGAACGTCACATTTTCGGAAAGCTTAGATATTTTAAAAATTAAAATTTTAACTTTGATGACTTTTGATGCATAAATGTAAAAATACGAGACAAAAATATTAAAACTGCCAAAAAACGGGACCACTTTTGCACTCACGGCCTCAAATCTGTGTGATGTAACTGACTTTCATATTTTGCTTCCACATTTGCATCAAAAAATCAGTTTCACCATAACCTCAAACGCCCAAGGGGGATAGAAAGTGTGATGGTTTTAGAACCGATCCTAAATATTTTCATGTATTAACACTACTTGTCAAATCGTGTCGGATGCGCTGTCAAGTTGTGTGTGATGAAATTTCATATTTTGTTTCTACACTATTATACATGATTTCTTCCCACTTTTTTGACATGTATTAATACTCAGTGGGATAGTATGGAACGACTATAAGACGTCAAAACAAAGCTCTCCACCAAAAATCAGCTTTGTCGGAATTTTTTAGAAGTGAAAGTCTAATTTTCCTGGCTTATTTGCATTCCTCGCGTTCCAATGTTTATTCGCTATGCTATTTAGCTATCCTAAAAATTTTGAGATAACTTGAGTTGTTGTTGCGTCAGCTGTTATCAGCTGTTTTTTTAACAAGGGATTGGCCACGTTCAAACACCGAACTAAAGCGATCTGGATAGGTTTGTGTTGTTATAATCCCTTGTTAAAACACAGCTGATGACGAAACAGCTGCTGGCAGAAAAAAGATCCCAAGCTATCCTAAAAATTTTAGGATACAAAGCTATGCTATGAGAAATGTCATCAACAGCTGACTTGCGTTCAAACACATACATGGATACAAAGCTATCCTAGATAGGTTATCCATTCAAACATTGAACGCACCCATTACAACAACACAAAGCTATCCGGATAACTGAGAATAGCCAGCGGAACGTGCCCATTGTGAAACCGAATGAGTTTAACTTAAAATTTGAACTGAAGTTCAGGCTGAACTCAAGTTTAAACTTCCCCTGTGAAATTGGGGGTATGTGTTTTAAATCCATTCTCACTAATCATGTGCATGTCGTCATGGTGAGACGACTTGACCTTGCATCACAAACATGCTGATAATGACCAAAATAGTTTAACATATTTAAACCGAAACAAAATATAATAGGGGTATTCATGCAACTGCGTATAATACTAGATAAGTTTACGATTTGGTTAATTTTATCTTTTGGTTAATGAAGTGTCAAATTTTGTATGGGAAATGGTTTACAATATTTGGTTAGTTTTATCCAAGGATTTAAGGTAGAACTAAAATAGTCGGATCGGAAGCCAAGAAATTCATACGACGCGCACATAATTGCGAAGTGGAGCATTTCGTTTAGTTTTCGTTGACTTTTGCCGTGCGTCGGACGTAAGAGCGCTCACCGACCGCTCTTTCGTAAGTGGGCGAATGCAAAATCAAGATGGTTGAGACAAACTAAAGGAATTTGGCGCTTGGTGCATCTTTGTTCAACTTTTTTTTTTGTTTTATGTATGAGTGAATTAAAATATTTAATTTTCTTTTAAGTAATTTAATCACATCGAATTTTAGTGGTTTCGCAAAGTAAATAATTAAAAGTCTGTCACTCCGTGATGTGCATAAGTATGAGAAAATTAACTTTGAACAAAAAATTATTTACATTTTGTTTTCCATATTCAACCACTTAAGTGTATTATGGGTGACTTATGAAATTGACGTTTCGGAAAGCTACTTTTCGGTCGGTTTTGACATTAGCTTCCGACAGCTTCCGCCTATTCTAGTTCTACCTTTAGGCCTGGTTCACACGAGATTGTACCGCACGATTTTTTGCAGTATAAATCCGTGCGGATGAGCAGTGGCGTATATATTTTACATAGAGCCTTTCACACGACGTTTGTACGGCAAGAAAACGTACTCAGCTAAGTACGTTAATCGAATACTCAACGGACTTATCAAAAAAATCGAATGAACCGTGACGTATCGTCTTCCAGTGGCGTATAGTTTTATATAGTCTCGTTCACACGGTTTAAATCCACGTTGGGTATTTGTTCGTTGGCATCGAATGAGCTTCAGTGGAGAGAAAAGCCCATGTACACAAAAAAAATTAATCGACCGATATGGTTGATTTAAAAAAATTATAACTCCGATGATACTGATTGGATCTTGTAGGTTAAGGTCTTAAAATAAAGAAGAGGAATGAGGCAATAAATGTGCGTTTTTAGTTTTTCAAAATTATAAAAATTTTCATCAACATTTGAATTTAGAATAAAATAAATGGAATTGAATTGGGCTTTATTCACCCCTTTAGTATAAAAATGTTTGCCCCTCCTCAATGATTTTCTTACACAATATAGCCCGTTATGTCAGCTTTCTTTAAAGGCCTTAACCTTGAAGATCCAATCAGTAAAACGGGAGCTATAATTTTTGAAAGCCATCCATATCCAATTTTTATAAAAAAAAAATCCATGTAGATAACAGGATCTTCTCGCTGGTGGATGGTCGTGGACAATGGTCCAAGCAGGTAATTTCAATGCAATTGTTTTGCTTTTTCGATCAATTTAAAATCAAGATTGTATCGCTTATGTACCACGTACGATAATGAATGAGGTATCAAAATAACCGTAATTTTATTTATATATAATATTTAAAAACAACAAGAAAATTCATCAATGCACTAAAGAGATATGAGTTCATATGTGAAAGCGCTCAAATATTGTGGTTATCTCCGTCCAACGGTATTCTAGGACTCTTATTTTTTTTACTTCATATTTAAATCAATAATTTCTATCATCCGTCCAAATTTCAGCTTTCTAGCCCTTTCCCTTAAAAATATAAAAACAAAATACTTCGCAAATTCAAACTTTTCCATTCATTTTCATGATACTGCAGCTATTCGAGTTTTAAACGAATAAATATAAATATCGTGTGAACCCCCGATATTTGTTCGGTAAAAACCGAATGCGATAAAAAACGTGCGGTACAATCTCGTGTGAACCAGGCCTTAGCTGCGGAAAATTAACCAAATATTTGGTTAAACTTATCCATACGTCATTGTAACTTTTAGAGATTGAATTAGACGTGTTTGTGACTTTTAGAATTAGGCATGTTTAGAAACATGATATAAATGATATCTCGAAGAACTAAAAAAGCTCTGAATGTGTTCTGTTATTATTGCATTGCAATTAGTTGGTGATAAAAGTTGTGAATTAAAACGTAGTTTACAGGTTTACACAAAGAAAATAATTAGAAGGTCTACATTTACTCAACGATTAAAGGCTCTGCCCAACCAACGCGAAATTATAGTGAAGCATTCACAAAGACAGTTTTTTGTTGTTTTTTAGTATTGAGATCATTCACTTTAATTTCGTGTTGGTCTGGGAGAACCTTTAGGAAAGCTTCTTTTCGTAAATTATTAAGGTAGAACTATAAATTCTCACCCAAACCAATGCGAATCTTTCGTTGACGACGAAGAACGTGTTGTTTTCATTTACAACAACGTGTTGTTATTAATGTTTTTGTTATGGTCAACGAATGATTTGCACTGGTGAGGAAGATTCTAAATAGTCGCAAAGTATCTTTCCGAACTGTCAAAATCAGAACTAAGTCATAATTCACTTTTTCTCTTTTTTTCGTTCCTACCTCAACAAATTTCAGTTTCACTTCCGTAAAGTGTACTCGGGGGCGCTCTATTCACCTTCGAAAGCAAAAGTTAACGGAAATGAAGAAAAGTACATTATGGGCGTGACATATGATTTGTTTGTATTCGCTGATTTTCATCCGACCACTGCCGTGAGCTTACGACTAATATATTTCTACCTTACAACGCGACTATTGTCATGTATATTAAGGTAGAACTATAATAATTGTTGATAGTTTACTGAAGTGGTCGGTTGAAAATGAGCGAATACAATCATGAAAACCATACTCATCTCACGGGAGTGAAACTGACATTTGGTGAAGTTGGAACGAAAAAAAGAGAGGGATGATTCATTTTACTTAAGTGGAATGTTCCTCACTTCTTCTTTTGCCTGTTTGGAAAGCAACTTTTCGTGGGTTTTTAACCCATTGACTTTGACAGGCAAAAGTTTCGTTGTCGTTCCGAATATTTCGCATTGGTTCGATTAATAGTTCTAGCTCTACATTTTGTTTTATTTTTCCGAGTTTCCGACTTCACGATGGTTCGGGAGAGGTTCTCTATTTAAAAATTACTGCGTTCACAAGCAGGATCGGGAGTTCCAGGTTTTTTGTCACTTGAGTTGAGTTGAAATGGTATTGAGATTCTAGCAAAATGAATGGCATTGATGTATTTATTCCAATGCAAAACAAATATAATTAAATTAACAGGAGTACCTACTACACGTATCTATTAAAACAAATATATATTTGTACACACACATGCAAATAAACAGACCATAATGCATTATCTGTAAAACCAACTCCTCGACCCAAGCCCAACGCGCCCAAATATTTGACGTTTAACGAATAGCTGATTCAATTACACAGCATTTAACCAAATTAATAAAAAGGTCGTTCATGCTAACTTTTGCGTAAACTTATCATTTTACACAATTTGTAAACTTACGACGTTGCATGAATACCCTTAATAATTAGGTCGCTATCCATCGACTGAGGGTCATTTATCTATGATGAGCCGTACTATTTCCCGAATTTGGACTTAAAGTCACAAAAATCTTTAATTTAAACAAAATATATTTATAAAAACAAAACAGGTTTACTTCAAATTAGTTTACATTATTTATTCTTCATATCATAATCATTTTCAAATTTCGTTGGGTGCTCACTTCTTCAACAGAGTGTTTGCCACAATTGGAGCGGAGTAGACAGTTGGAGCAGAGTAGACAGTTGGAGCAGCATAAGCAGACCTTACCAAAGGACTAGCAACTCCCAAGCCAGCAGTGCTGTAGACAGTTGGAGCGTTCAATCCTGCGCTGTATACTGACGGGTATGCAGAGTAAGCCAATGGAGCATTGTAGAGTGCTGGTGCTGCAGCTACTCCAGCTGAGTAAGTAGTGTAAGGAGCAGAATAAGTATAGGCATTTTGTACTCCAACAAGTCCAGCTTGAGCAGCGGCGACGCAAAGGGTGAGACACAAAAGGAACTGCAAAAAAAGAATGATTTTAAATTAAATTGTCTCCACACGCATGGATAAAATAATCTAAACGAAATTTAAAATGAGAAGCTTACTTTCATGGTGAGTTTGAAAGTTTGTTATTAAAGACAGAACGATGAAGTTGTCAATGATGAATTGAGCTCAATTGAACGACAATTTATACCTTCAAATAACAATGTCAATTTTATTTTTTGCAAGACCTCTAACCCGGAACAAAATGTTTGGTAAGCTTCTTACTGTTTTGGGGAACCAGTTTGGCTTAAAAATAAGAAGTCCCACATGTGACGAATTGTTCATAGTAATCAATTCATGAACTAATAAAAGAAGTATGGATTTAATTGATTCTACATTATGTAAGTAGAATTAGGTCGAATTTGTGTATTTACGATTTTTACAAAAATATTATATGATATCTACATGTTGAGTATTTTCATATTTGGTTTTGACTTCGTTCCTTTTAAACAAACAATAATAATTACATAATTACATTCTGCATT
Source organism: Dasysyrphus tricinctus (assembly GCA_963921185.1). Lineage (NCBI taxonomy): Eukaryota > Metazoa > Arthropoda > Insecta > Diptera > Syrphidae > Dasysyrphus > Dasysyrphus tricinctus. The sequence goes on along the minus strand of OY992532.1, from coordinate 131,106,602 downwards.
TATTATGTACCTACATAAAAAGGGTATAAAGGGACTTAAGTTATTACTTATTAGGATAAACTACCCACAGTTTTCTTAAGTGCTCAGGTAACAGCTTTTTACTATGAGGTTTGTTTAAAAGTTGCATCTAGAGAGCAAATAATTTCCCCTCCGTTGGAAAACTTGTGAATTTCTGCTAAACAAATTTCTGTTACAACTACTGTCAATAATCGTGGTGGTCAGTTTCTGTCACAGCGTTGCAACTAATCTGAAAACTTTCCGAAGTAGGTTTTAAAAAAAAAGCAGTATATTCAGTTTTCTTACAGAAGATCAGCATATTCCAGTTTTTACTTTTTATTTTCAAAATAGAAGACCAAAAGAAATTTAAAATAGCATAATATAGTTATTTATGCTGTCAAGATTGTTATCAAAGCAAGCCAATAGCCGGAAACCGTAAGAATTGAAAAATTAGGGGACTGAATTTGGATGAATGATAATTTACTTTTCCAAAAAATAAAAGTGCAGTAGACTGGATTTAAAAAAAGAAGATTTGTTTTATAAAAAGTGCATTAGATCTATTGGAATCTTGGCAAAGTGGCAACGCCGTTTATACACAAAAATGACATTTTAAAAAATAGGAGTGTAGTTCATGGTTCAATGCGTTTATTAACTTTTTCCAAATTTCCCCAACTGTGATAGAATTGTCCCCTCTTTTCAAAATTTTTTTTTTCTTTTTTTTTTTTTTAAAGATACCAAGCCATGGTCTTTTAAAAGCGCTCCGAAGAAGCTGAAAAGGGCCTCTTTAATTACGCAGAAACGAAACATTTCACTATTTTCGGGAAGTTTGGATATTGACGTTTATTTTGTATTTTGGTACCTCGGGTTTTTCGGTATTTTGTCCTATTTAGTAACTTTGGGTTTTCGGTACATTATCTTTTTCGGTGCCTTGTCTTTTTCGGTTCTTTATCTTTTTCGGTATATTTCCTTTTTCGGTACTTTGTCTAATTCGTAACTTTTTCGGTACTTTGTCTTTTTCGGCACTTTGTTTTTTTTTCAGTACTTTGTCTTTTTCGGTACTATGGGTTTTTCGGTACTTTGTATCCATTTATTACAAAATTTGTTTGCTTAACAGTTTTAAGTCTCTTATTTATTTTTAAAACAGCTGTGACCCTCTTCAATACTTCATTTGCAATTGGCCCTTCGTTCCAGAGATTTTTGGGCGAAGATTGGAAGTCTGTCAAATTTTAATGAGTTTTGGATTTTTTGTTTGCAGGTATCTGATATCTAACCGATTTAACCCAATTTTTGATTTGTGGAAATTTAGTAAAAATTGGGGAAATATATCTATCTATGATGTTTGGGAGAGACTCCATTTTAAAATTTGCGCCTATACGTCCACTTTACATCGAGCTATAATCTAAACGATTGAACCGATTGTCTTCAAATTTGGAACATTTATGTACATAATCTTTGAAAAATATCTTTTAAATTTGAATAAAATCGGTTCACCCGTTTAGGTTCTAGATGGACGTAAGGTGTACGTAAAGACGCAATTTTTAAAATGGAGTTATTATGTTTCTCCCAAACACCACGGATATAATGAAGTAACATTATCCGTTTTGGTCAAAGTTTGGAACACAGCTAATTTTAATGAATAAAAAAGTACGTATAACACACAAAATCAAAATAATCTCTTTTTTTAATTTTAAGATTTTTTTTTATCTTAAAAAACAATGAACTTTGATAAAAAAGGTGATAATGCAAAAAAGACAAAAAAAGGGCACTAATGGGTAAAATGGAAAAATAAAATAGTATCACATAGTATCTACATACTTTCATACAAATGATTAGGTACGCACAAAAAAGAGCAAAGTTAGCAAAATCCTATCCCTGTTCAAAATTATTTAAGTAGTGAAATAAAGGCTTTTAAAAGCTGTTTGGCATTAATAATTCATCAAGTCCAATCTAAAAGTGCTAGTAAGTATTCTGCTTGTCTGATTTATTTCAGTAGTACCTAGGTATAAAGAATTTGTACACCAAGAAATTTCAAGTATAGTTCACTCAATTTTTGCTCAAAAGGGCCCTTAACAAGCAAATTATGGGGTAGTTTTTATTTTACTCCTGCCTTATGGTTTTGGGGGTGCTGAATCCGAATCTAAGGTTTGCGACTTGCAATGCCCCTCATACAGGATGATAGTTTGGACCAACCGTTGAGATGGAAGAACTTTTTTTGGTTTGTTGAGGCAAAACAAAACTGTCTTTTCTATAAGCTTTCTCGAATCGGAGTTTCGTTTCTAAAAACGCTTACAAATCTTATAGTCCAATCATATTGTGTTCTTATACCATGCAAGTTGTGGGGTAGTTTTGATTTGCTCCCTGCTATATGTTTTTGGTGGTGCTGAATCCGAATCTGAGGTTTGTGAACAAAACTTCGTGACGCATCATGAAGGTTAGGTTAGGTTAGGTTGAAATGGCTGCCAGTCGTGGAGACTGACACACTTAGACCATGAGTTGGTCCATTGTGATACCACATGAATCTAGGAAACCCTTTTCCTTACTCGGTGAACCATTTGGAGCTTCTTATGAAGCGACTGCCAATGTCTAAGTTTACCAGATCACTAGGATCATTGAAGTATAACTCACCAAGGTGAAGTCTTCGTCTATGAGATAGAGCAGGGCACGTGCATAGAAGGTGGGGAATCGATTCTATCTCTTCCTCATCCATACAGCTTCTGCAAAAATCGTTAGCGAATACGCCAAGACGCGTTGCGTGCTTGCCTATGAGACAGTGTCCGGTTATAACACCAATCATGGAGCTGATATGTGCAATCTGCTTAGAGATATCAAACACTTAGATCCATTACTGGGCAGATTTGTTTTGTTGCCAAATAAGTGGTGATATTGTTCCACCTAAGATTTGTTCTCTCTAAGGCATCTTGCTTCAGCAAAAGTTTACATGTAGCGATGGGTATACCTATTTCTGCCTTACTAGGTAGAAGAGGTAAAGTTGTACCATTTTTAGCGAGTTCATCGGCCTTACAATTACCTGGGATGTCCCTATGCCCCGGCACCCAACACAGGTGAATATTATACTGCTGTGCCATCTCCAACAGAGACGAATGGCAATTTAGGGCTGTTATAGAGTTAGTAGAGACCGATTCCAAGGATTTAATAGCTGCTTGACTATCCGAGAAGATGCGGATATCTGTAGTTGATATCACGTTTTCCTTCAGCCAAGATAAGGCTCCTTTAATCGCCATAAGTTCCGCCTGGAATACGCTACAATGATTAGGAAGACGGAGTGAGAGACTTAATTTTAGTCTTTCTGAGTACACACCGCCACCCACCCCTTCAACAGTTTTCGATCCATCCGTGTAGATATGAACCGATTCATCATCCAAGAAAGCCATATCCTCCCAGAGGGTTCTAGAAGGAATGGTGACTTGAAAGTTTAAACCGAATTGTGGTTTTGGGATGGTGTAGTCAATGTGACTAGGTAGTGACCTGAATGAATTCAGAATGATGGAGTGGCCAATATTATTGTTGTACCATTGTGAGGAAGCTTGTAGGTGTATGGCTGTATTTGCAGCCACCTGTTTGCTAAAGATATCGAGGGGAGTCAGATATAGCAGAACGTCTAGAGCAGCAGAGGGTGTCATTCGAAGCGCACCACTTATGCATAAACAAGCCGAGCGTTGTACTTTGTTTAGTCTGTCGCAGTTTACTGCTTTATCTAGAGCAGTCCACCATACTTCAACCCCATATGTGAGAATCGGTCTAATCACCGATGTTTATAGCCAATGAGTAATACGAGGTTGAAGGCCCCATTTGTTCCCAACGGATTTTTTGCATTAAAAGAGTGCCACTGTGGCCTTCTTGACTCTTTCTTGTATATTAGGTTTCCAACTTAACTTTTTGTCTAAAATAAGACCCAAATATTTTGCCTGATCAATGAATGTTAATGGAACACTTTTAATAGAGGGAGGATCTACATGAGGGATTTTATATTTCCTTGAGAATAGAACAATTTCTGTTTTATGAGGGTTGACGCCCAGACCACACGCACCGGTCTGCCCAATTGGTTAGCCTATTTAAAGCGTTTTGTAAGAGTTCTTTTAAAGTGGTAGGATGCTTTCCTGATACGGCAATAGCAACATCGTCCGCATAGGCAATCACTCTGTAACCCTCCTCTTCCAGGCATATTAGAAGCTCATTTACCACCAAGTTCCAAAGAAGGGGAGAAAGGACACCGCCTTGAGGCGTACCTCTACTAACAGACCTTCTGGCAGAATAGCTACCTAGTTTTGAGTTGATAACCCTGCTAGTCAGCATGTGGTTAATCAATTCTCCCAGCGAACCATCTACCTTCAGAGATGACAGCGCAGATGCGATTGCAGATGCGTCGACATTGTTAAAAGCGCCTTCTATATCTAAGAAAGCTACCATGGTGTACTCTTTATGATGGAGGGAATATTCAATGGTTCTTACTAAACTATGTAAGGCAGTTTCTACAGATCCCTTTGCAGTAAGCATGTTGGCTCGTAGACAAAAGTCGCGTGTCAATGCATGATCGTATGTGGATATCAATCAATCGTTCAAATGTTTTTAGAAGGAATGATGATAGACTAATAGGTCTGAGATCCTTTGGGTTTACTTGGGAGCACTTTCTAGCTTTGGGTATGAACACAACCTTAACCTCTCTCCAAGACAAGGGGATGTAGACGAGTGCTAAGCAGCTAGTAAAGATAGACTCCAGTATTGGCAGAGTTAAATCTTTATTCAACTGGAGTTCGGCTGGTATTATGCCATCTGGTCCCGCAGACTTGTAAGGCTGAAAGCTGTTGAGCGCCCATTGCAGTTTTTCTCTTGTAATCAGACCTTGTGGATAGCTTGGATTCATATCAAACCTATTACGGTCGAAGCTATTAATGTTTTGGGAGCTACCAGGGAAGTGAGTATCCAATAGCAAGTTAAGCGATTGTTCGCAGGAATTTGTCCATGAGCCATCAGCATTTTTTAAGCAGCTTGGCATTACTGGATTAGTAGAGAGAATTTTTCTTAGTCTAGATGCCTCTGAAGTTTCTTCTATTTTTCCACAGAAATTTCTCCAAGAGGATCTCTTTGACTTTCTCAATGCTTTCTTATACAGTTTGAGGGTTATTTTATAAGATTCCCAATATGACACTTCACGAGTGCTCTTAGCTCGAGTGAAACACTTGCGACAGTCTTTCCTGAGCGGTTCAAGCCCAGAATCCCACCAATGTGGTTTCTTTTTCCCCCTAACTAGAGTAAGTGGGCAGGATGTAGCCATAGATTTGTTGAGGGCTAATGTGAAATCATTGACCTTGCAGTCAAGTTCATTATTATTAGAAGGAGGATTTAAGAGATCTGGTTTTAATAGCCTCTGGAGTGTAATCCTATATTTGAGCCAGTCGGTTTTCCGAGGGTTTCGAAATTCTACGCGGCAAGGAGGTTCATCTATGAGACTGAATTGAATGTATCTGTGATCGGAGAACGAGTGTTCATCCGACACTTTCCAATTCGAGATCTTATGATGAATGGTATCTGAGACAAGAGTAGTATCTAATACTTCCTGTCGGTTTTTAGTGATGAAGATAGGTTCATTACCCACATTACTTACTATAAGGTTAGTACCTAAAATAAAATCAAAAAGAGACTCACCTCTATCATTGATATCAGTACTTCCCCATACTGTATGATGGGAGTTCGCATCACTCCCAATGATGAGGCATATCTTTTGCCGTTCTGCATGCGTTATCAGTCTCTCCAGTGTATGACCGGGGAGAGGGCCAAGGTGGTCATGGCCCAGATACGCCGACACTAGCCAGTACGTCTCATTGGCCGTTTCGAGCCTTGCGGCGGTGACATCTCTATCGCTGAAATCAGGGAGTAAATATACATTAGTGCTACGCTTAACTAGTAATACAAGATCTAGGGTCACTATTATCAGACGCATACAGTACGTAGTATTCAGGAGTCCTGAGTCCACTAACAATGGATTTAACAATCCACGGTTACTGGATCAGGACAATATCCTCTCCATTCCTGGATAAACGGAGAAGAATGGAGGCCGAAGCCTTAATGGAGTGTTGGAGATTAATCTGGACTAACTGCAGCATTTTGGTTACAATTAGGCAGATCAACCTCCACCACGGTTTCATTGAGTTCCTCCGAAGATGAGCCCAAAAGCTCATCCTCACCCAAGGGAACAAGGTTGATGAAGTCTTCGGTCTCCATATCGGTTAGACTATCGACATTAGTAGAAGACTGTACCGTGATCAAGGATGACCTGGATTCCTCATCACCTATCGATGGAAAGGTGATGGATGCACCAGGGTCCTCTACCACGGACACAGCGTCAGTGTTTAACAGAGGGACGCGTTCCGCGTCAACCTCGTACGCATCATGAAACAAAAATACAAAAAATTATGCAAAAATGCAGTTTTTGGGAGTTTTTTTTTACTTATGGTTCGAAAACTATCAATTATTCATGGATTAGATCAAAAAACAATTGAAAGTATAAGCAATTTCGAACAAATTTGTGTTCAAAGATTTTTTCTGCGACGATGACCTATTTGAACCCAAGTGCTACCTAATTAAAAATTGACGCATTTTTACTGTTTTCGAAAATCCACTCGAAAACACTAATTTACTACTTTGCGTTACAAAACTTGAATTTTTTTCTTAAAAATTAACCAAGATATACTTTTCTGATAGTCTTTGATGTGCGGAGTTTGAATATGGCCTTGAAATTGCTCTAAAGCGTCACGTTTTTGAGATATTCAAATCTAAAAAAAATAAATAAAAATGCGTTTTTGATGCAAATTTGTGGTTATATTATTTCTTGAGGTAATTTTTTTCGAATTAATGCTTATAATCATTCTGAGGTGTTAACTTATTATTTTAAAATTCTTTTTTTAATCTTTGAAATATCTTCATTCATCTTTGAGAAAATCATAAATTAGTTGTTAGCCTTCGTCTTAAACTACAAACTATCTTATTCGAAAATACCTGCTTATAATCCAGTCAATTTGTACTTACAAAGGCCCATATAAGCGAGCAAATTGTGGGGTAGTTTTGATTATTTTACTGCCGCATGTTTTTGAGGGTGCTGAATCCGAAACTGAGGTTTGCAACAAAAAATTTCGTGACGCAACATACAAAAAGTGGTACAAAAATTAATTTTTCTTGGAGTTTTTAGGCTCGAAAACTACCTATTGGTTCTTCACAAATTACATACAATTAAATTGAAAGTTTAAACAATTTCGAATAAATTTTGGTTCAAGGTTTTTTTCTGCAACAATCCACTCCTATTTTTCTCTGGCTTACAACTAATTTATGATTTGCTCAAAGATGTATGAAGGTATTTGGAAGATTCAAAAAGAATTTTTAATCAATATGTTTATACTTCAGAATGATTATAAACATTAATTCGAAAAAAATTACCTCGAGAAATAATATAACCACAAATTTGCATCAAAAACGCATTTTTATTTAATTTTTAAGATTTGAATATCTCAAAAACGTGACGATTTAGAACAATTTCAAGGCCACACATTAATGACTATAGAAAAGTATATCTTGGTCCATTTTAAAGAGTTTTTTCAGGCAAAGTAGCAAATTAGTGTTTTCGAGTACAGTAAAAATACATCAATTTTCAACTAGCGCTTCAGTCCAAATAGGTTGTTGCAAAATTAAAAACCTAAAACAGAGATTTTTTGGAAATTGCTTACATATTCTTTCAATTGTACTTGATGTAATTCAAGAATAATTGATAGTTTTCGATCCAGCTGTTCTGGCACTGAGTGAATCTCAAATAGAGCATTATTCTTTTCCCACCATGGTCTCGCCGTATACATAAGAAATGATATCGCTTGCTCAAACACAAATTTCAACTTCGTGTGGTTAAAATTCTCGGTGCATAAGCGCATCATTCATACCCGCTTCATTTATCGGAGCCCAGATTTAGACAGAAATTCTACTTTTAAAGAACTTGATGCTCTGTCTGACTCCATACAAAGAATTATTGCCCATTATCCTCACACTGAAATTGTCATTGCGGGCGATTTCAATGTGCATAATTCTTACTGGCTTCGCTTTTCTGGCCAGACAACATCCGAAGGAAGGTATGTTGAGGTCTTTGCTGAGCTAAACCAACTAACTCAGCTTGTTGAAGAGCCAACTCGTTTTTCGACGCCGCAGGTCAATCCGCCAACACTTTAGACTTGTTTCTTACCTCTGACCCTGATAAATACACTATTAGTGTATTATCATCTCTAGGCACATCGGACCATTGTGTCATATCTGCTAGTTTCTCGGGCCAAAATAATCCAGTTAGAGAAATGACGCATATGAAAACCGTTTGGCAATACGAGAAAGCCAACTGGGACGGTCTCAATAATTTCTTCAGGAACTTCTATGCTTCCTCGAAAGTGCTTCCAGAGCAGATATGATTACAAAATAAAATTCTTCACGGTATGAGAAATTTTATTCCAAACAAGATGAAATCCACCAAACCGAAAGAGAATAATTATTCATGGATCGATTCGAGCTGTAAAGAGGTTAGAGAAGTAAGTTTCTGAAGATACAAAGCCAACCCAGCTGAGGAAAACCGGAATAAGTTCAAACAAGCTCGAACGACGTGAAGAAGCAAATTTTTGCATGATCAGAAATTAAGACAAAAAATTCTAAAATGTTCGAAAGGTAGCAAAAATGTTTGATCATTTTTAAAAAACGTACGTAATTCCACCTCGTTTCAATGGTCGTCTTCAATAATACTCCTGCTGTCAGCTCATTTATGATTTTATGGGGCAAATCTTCTTTCACCCTCGTGCAGTTGCTAGAGTTCTTAAAGTCATTTTATTTACTTTTGCTCGACTGACTGATAAGTTGATTTCAAATCCAATGTTGAACGGAAAGTTGAAAATTACTTTTATTCACTACTTTAAATCTAAACTCCCCAGTTAAAATTCTAAAGTTGACCAACTTGCAGTTTCTAAAATATCCTTGGGATATTTGTGACAGATGACACTTGCTTATGTCAGTTTCAACTTTTGGTTTGCATTAGAGTAGGTACACACATAAAAAAAAACAAAGTGGAAAGCAAAATGCCATGAAAAGTGGGATGTGGATTACCCAAATTTTTTATTATATTAATTAAAACAGTTTTCTTTTGATTCGTTAATTAAAAGCTTGGTACCACCTGACAATCAATACTTAAGAACTGCAACCATTCAACAATAACCTATGCCGAATTCAATCGCAATTGAGAGAAATCATGTCTTGTGCGAGGAATATCTTTTCTATAGACGAAAGGGTGAGTCAGAGATTCTTACAACAGTAATCGCGTTTTCTATTAGCCATTCGGAAGCATCCAGAAAGTATTTCATTGGCACAAAAATCCTCTTTTGACGATTCTGAGAAGAGAATTTCGCCTCTCAATTCATATGAGAATATGTATATCTGAAAAGCACTAATAGATACATATATTCAAACTCATACGTCATATCAAACTGCAGTGCAACTTATTTTTCTGACCACATTCGTATTAATTGTGCACTCGAAAGCAAAGTATTTAATATAGTTTAATAAAAAAATTCAGAAAAACTGAAAGAAGATTTTTTATTTCCATTATTTTAAGGTGCGAATCCTCGCTGCTCGAAGAAGATGTTTCAAAACACTTTATTTTTACTAGGTTTGAATGAAGTATTTTTTATTTTCATTTTTTTTTTTCTTTGGAAGTCAAGAGCGAAAATTCAACAGAACTGCATTGATTGATTGAACAAACAGAAATGAAGAAATATCCCAAGTTTGCTTGCTAAATTCTACTTTTTTTGGAAGTTGAGAAAATCCAAAGTTGACCACCTTTGGATTTTTTCAACTTTGGAATATCACAAGTTGAGCCAGTCAACTTCGAGTGAATAAAAGCGATTTCTCAAATTGAGAATAAAAATTCCCGAGTTGTATTCAACTTCGATTGAATAAATTGGGCCTAAAAGATTTTGATGTACACAAATCTACTGGTCCATTGTTCTGAAGAGGTGTTCTTCAACACTGGCAAAGCCACTGCGTAAGCTTTTCCATCTGTCCTACTCTACTGGTTTCTTTTCGAGTGAATGGAAACCAGCATTTATCCAGCCTGTCCCTAAAAAAGGTGAATCTTCGTCTCCCTCCAACTATCGGCCAATTGCACTTACGTCCCTTCTTTCCAAGGTCATGGAAATGCTGATTAATTATCAGCTTAAGAAATATCTTGAAGAACGGAAGCTTCTTAATGACTGGCAATACGGCTTTCATAGCAATAGGTCCACTGTTGAGCTGATGGTACATATATCTCAACGAGCAGTGGAACAAATCTTTACATCGTTTTGGAGAAAGTAAGATTGTTGCACTTGAAATTTCAAAAGTGTTTGATAGAATTTGGCCCCAAGCTCTCTTATCGAAAATGCGTGCATTTGGTATTGATGAATCTCTTCTTCGTTGGATTAGAAACTACCTTTCTTACCGTTCAATACAAGTTGTGCTCGATGGTTTCACGTCTCCGTTTTGTCCCCAACTCTATTTTTCATTAATGATCTCTTGTCTGGAACTTCTAATCCATTAAATTGTTTTGCTGATGACTGCACTCTCAGCTTTACATATTCGTTTCTTGATTCACATCCCTGTACTTCGGATATGGAACTTGAGTGGCAGCGTATGATAAGATCATTGAATTCTGATCAGCATTGTCCAGTGGGGAATTAAAAACCGTGTAGAATTTAATGCTTCAAAAACTCAATGGTGTTTGCTGCCTCTAAAAAACTTGCATCGAAGAAACTGAGCAGTTTTCAGTTCTGGGTATGTGCAGTAACCTAGGGGAAATAAGGGCCATGGCCCGGGGCGGCACACTGCGAAGGGCAGCATTCAACTTTGGATGCAAATTTTAAAATTCCTTTGCTAATTTTTATGGGAAAAGTAAAGCCTAGAGGCGCCAGGCAGAATATCATCAAAACGGTGTGATAGGGGTAGAATAGGTACCAACGTATTTAACTCTTACATATATATTTTTATAGATCGTTGCATTGTCTACCATAGATACTTATGTATATAATAACTTTCAATTGTACTAATCAGTCTTAGAGATATCAAAGTAGGAACGCAACACAGTAAATACATACAACTGCGATAAGCCCACCTATAAATATCAATAGTGTCTCACCCACCAAATATAATCTCTGAACACTCAGAGATTTTTTAGTGCGTCAAATGCAACAGAAAATCTCACCTGAGCACTGTGATTTTTTTCGGAGTCGAAAATTTTGTTGATTAATTTCTCAATATCCATTTTTACCCAAAACAGCTGTTCGCTAAATTGCAATTTTTTGGCGAATTGCAAATTCGGAAACGGTAAATAAATAGAAAATAAAGGCGGAATGTTTAGACAAATGAAAATAAATTGAACTTGCTATTATTTTTCATTAATTAATATCATAAACTTTTGTGCTTTCACATTAAATAAGCAAAGTTGAAATTTTTTCAGGAAGCTCAGTATGAGAATTATTACATGTTTTTTTTTACAATTGAATGGAGAATCTTGTCCCACCAAATCATTCCGCCTCCGCCAAATTGACATTGAACGCTCATTAGTGAGATCTTATTAAGTGAGACTGACCTAATATGAAAAACTCAAATTTAAGAAGAAAGATATTTACGATTTTTCGGCACAACCCAATAAATATATGTCTTAAAATACTATTATGGATTGCTTAATAGCATTCCGGTGCATCCGGATGGTCAAACCGAAAACCAAATTGATCATATCATGATTTAGCAGCGATGGAGGAAGTCTAGGTGTGATGTCCGGAGTATAAGAAATGCCGATGTGGGAAGCGACCACCATTTGGTTCTGATGAGTCTCAAACTACGAACCGCTGCCGTACAAAAACCAGCGCAGGATGCAGCAAGGAGCACAAAATTCATTACTAATGCTTTAAATGACCCCAACATATGTCGAAACTATGTCACCACCCTTAACGACAGAGCCTCGTCATTAAATGGAATCCAGAATTCAACAATTGATGAGATGTGGGGTGAAATTAAAAGTGTTTTTATGGAGGCTGGATCCGAAACTGTACCCAAGCGAACGAGACGTAGAGACTCTTGGATATCCCAAGACACCTGGGATAAGATCGAACTTCGCAAATCGTTGAAAATCCAAATAAATGCCGAAGCTGATGTTCAACGAAAGGCTGACTTGCGAAGAGAGTACCGCATTGCACATAAGATGGTCTACCGCTGTGTGAGACGTGACAAGAGGGTGAAGTTTGATGGACTCGCAGATAATGCGGAAAGCGCTGCCAGAAGAGGAGATATCCGGGAATTGTACCAAATAGCCAAAGATGTTATCGGGAAAAAAAGCAACACCAATCATCCTGTAATGGATGTGGATGGCACACTTTTGGTATCAATTGAGGATCAGCTTCGTAGATGGAAGGACCATTTTTGTGCCCTGCTAAATGAGGATTCAGTTGAGCAGAGTGCTGAAGTGCCCCAACTAAACGAGATGCGCAGGTCCTATAGGGGTATTGACATCGAACCCCCGTCAGAATCGGAAATTCGTACATCAATAAATCTCCTCAAAAACAACAAGGCAGCTGGACTGGACGGAATACCAGCTGAGTTCCTGAAAGCCGATCCCGTAGCAGCAGCTAGTATTTTACATCCGCTGATACAAAACATTTGGGAAAACGAAAGCTATCCCAGGGACTGGAAGGATGGTGTGATTGTTAAGTTGCCAAAGAAAGGTGACTTAAAGAATTGCAACAATTGGCGTGGTATAACCGTTTTGTCCGTTTTCCCAAAACTAATGGCAACAATCATACTCGAGCGAATAAAGGATAGAATCGAGTCTACACTCAAGAGGCATCAAGCTGGCTTCCGCAGTGGTCGATCGTGTGTCGACCATATCAACACCCTGCGTATCGTCCTCGAGCAGTCGATGGAATATCAATCACCGCTTTACCTCATGTTCGTGGATTTTGAAAAGGCCTTTGATCGAGTTAACCGAGAATGTATATGGAGATCGTTGCTTGGTAGAGGAATTCCACCAAAAATTGTTGCCATTATTAAAGAGTCCTACAACAACGCGAGGTGTTTTGTTTTGCACAATGGGCAGCTATCCGACTCCTTCGTAGTGCAACAGGGTGTGAGACAAGGGGATGTTCTATCGCCAATTCTCTTCCTGCTGGCGATGGACGACGTATTGACGGCCAGTGTTGGTACAGCTGAGCGACAGGGCATTCAATGGAGACCGTTCGAAAGGCTCAGTCATTTAGACTATGCCGATGACATATGTCTACTGGCAAATAACATCAGTGGGCTGAACGGGATGTGCCAAGCACTGCAAGTGAAGGGAGAGTCGAGTGGTCTAAGAACTAACAGCAAAAAGACGAAAATAATGCTCACAGGCCGGTCCACACAGCAGCGTATTATTTTACGCCAGACGCCAGCTGAAGTAGTGGAACAATTTAACTACCTTGGCAGTATTGTTTCTGCAAACGGTGGTACGGAGCTGGATGTTAAAAGTAGAATAAATAAAGCTCGTGCTGCCTTCGGTACTCTGTCCCCAATTTGGAAATCCAGTCAAATCTCCTTACGCACTAAGTTGAGATTCTTCGAATCCAATGTCAAATCCGTGCTGTTATATGCTTGTGAAACCTGGAAAGTCACGTCTACCATTTCGAAGAAATTGCAGGCTTTTGTGAATCGCTGTCTTCGTCACATCCTAAAGATTCGCTGGCCACAAATAATATCAAATGAGGAATTGTGGCGCAGGACAAGTCAAGAGCGGCTGGACGTCGACATAAGAAAGCGTAAATGGCGTTGGATTGGTCACACACTGAGGAAACCAAACGATGAAATTGCAAAGCAGTCCTTTGAATGGAATCCTCAGGGTGCACGGCGGGTTGGAAGACCAAGAACAACATGGAAATCAACTGTCTTAGCGGAAGCAGAATCCCAGAGAAAGACGTGGCCACAGCTTAAGTACCTTGCAGCAGACCGTGAAGGATGGAGACGTTTTGTTGACGCCCTATGCCCCAGCCGGGGATACAGGACACGATGATGATAATAGCATTCCGAGATGTTTTAATAAAAAACAAACAGCTGTCTCACTTGTCATAGGGGTTACCTTGCGTATAATGTTTCTGATGACTGCAGTGACAAATTGCAGTGAAGAACGTTCATTTTCCCGTATTCAAAAACTTACAAATTATAATGTTCCAGAATAAGAGTAGAACAATCGGACAGCTAAGCGCGTCCCTTATTTTGGAAAAATCAAATAATTTTGATATTTAAACTAGCATTTTATTTATTTAAAAATGTGCAATATTAATGCGAATTTCATTTTAAAAATTGAAAGAACAATTCATTTGAGCTACAAACTCATTTATGCATACAAAATTAGTACATAATATAAAAAGCTACAATTTTTTGCATTGAAAGAATCATAATTTTCTTATTTTCGTTCGGTAACTTCATTCGTGTTTAGTAGAAACTTAAATATTCAGAAACTTTAGAGCTGCAAAATCGGAGTGTGCGCAGCAAGTTAGTTCTACAAATTCATATGACAAATACAAATTTATATTCGTACCTAATATATTTTAAATTTTCACCCCGAACTTCAGACTTATTTTAGCGGAAACTTTAATACATCATAAGAAAGTTCACGGGGAAAATATATGGTTTGCGCAAAAAATATGCATTTAGTAAGCTACAAATTCAGATATCAAATTTTTTTAATTCCGACGAAAAGTGTCCACCAAAATAAAGGACGTCAGTTAACCCATCTCTTTAAATCCTTAATTCTGAATAAGCGAAATCGGTCAATTTATAACAGTGCTTTTGATGAATGTTTCAACTAATTTTTGTGCCGTCAAAAATATTAAAATTCTGTTTGCTATTTTATGACTTTTTGATGGGGCGCCAAATCTTACTGGCCCGGGGCGCCAAATCTTTAAATATGCCACTGGGTATGTGCATTAGATATCACCTTCTGTGGAAAGATCACATATTCATCGTCCCCAAAAATGCTGCAAAGTTTTTAGGTTTTCTTCGAAGATGCAAGAAATTTGTATCCCCTTCCGATGTGGATGTAATCTATAAGGCTTTCTTTCGCCCTTACCTGGAATACAATTCTCACATCTGGGCCGGAGCTCCCGTAACCCATTTAAGTCTCTTGGATCGTATCCAAAAAAGAGCTTTAAAAATGAAAGGTAATACCTACTATTATAACTCAAACAATGGAATCTCTTGAACATCGACGTAGTGTTTCATGCCTCGCCATATTTTATCGCAAGTTTTATAAACAGTGTTCAAGCGAAATAGCCAGTTGCATTCCTCCACTAAAACAATTCTACTGTCATACTTGCACTTCTTCTCTGTACAGTTCAGTACCGAGATTATTTTTTTAGCCGAACCACACGAATGTGGAATGCTTTACCCGACTCTATTTTTCCCTTTCATTTTGATATTCAGAATTTCAAAACCAATATACATTGGTATCTCCTTTTAAATCCTTCCATATTTTCCTGACGCTCGCAATGTGTTCAATCATTTTTAAGGGTAGTCACAACTCACAACCCCTTAAGTGCAGGCATTGTTATAAAAAAAATAAGTAAAAACTCCCAAAAAATTAATGTTTGCATAATTTTTTGCATTTTTTCCATGTTGCATTACGAAATTTTGTTCGGATTCAGCACTCCCGAAAATATAACACAGGGAAAAATTCCAAACTATCCCACAATTTTCTCGCTGTTAGGGCCCTTTTGAGCATAAATTGACTGGACTTTTTGTACATTTTTAGTTAGGTATTTTGGTATAGGTTTATCTAGACACAAAATAAGTTAGCTGCCTCTATCCCAGATTTATTGTTGATTTCATTCTTATGGATTGTCAACTCGAAAAAAACCCTACAGACTGGCCGGCGGCAATGGCAGGCAATGTTTTGTCGAAAAGAACGAAGTCAAAATCAAATATTAGAATACACTTATATTACAGATATCACAATTATTATGTATCAAGATAAATCGTAGATACACAAATTCGACCTACATACTTATGTATGTAGTATTTATAAAATTCTGCTTCTTTTATTAGTTCATAAAATGGTAACTATGAAGTATTGGTCACATGTGGGACTTATTATTTTAAGGCCAAACTGGTTCCCCGAAACAGTAAGAAGCTTACCAAAAATATTGTTCCGGGTTAGGTCTTGCAAAAGATAAAATCCTCATTGTTATTTGAAGGTATAAATTGTCGTTCAATTGAGCACAATTCATCATTGACAGCTACATCGTTCCGTCTCTAATAACAAACTCACCATGAAGGTAAGCTTATAAAATAATGTTTTTATGTACCCATACCCATATGGATCTGGATTGTGGATATAATTTAATTTAACATCAAAATAATTTATTTATTTTTTTTAGTTCCTTTTGTGTCTCACCCTTTGCTTTGCCGCTGCTCAAGCTGGACTTGTTGGAGTACAAAATGCCTATGCTTATTCTGCTCCTTATTCAACATACTCAGCTGGAGTAGCTGCAGCACCAGCACTTTACAATGCTCCATTGGCATACTCTGCATATCCGTCAGTATATAGCGCAGGATTGAACGCCCCAACTGTCTACAGCACTGCTGGCTTGGGAGTTGCTAGTCCTTTGGTAAGGTCTGCTTATGCTGCTGCTCCAACTGTATACTCTGCTCCAACTGTCTACTCTGCTCCAACTGTCTACTCCGCTCCAATTGTGGCCAACAATCTTTTGAAGAAGTAAGCACCCAAAGAAATTTGAAAATGATTGAAGAATAAATTGAAACTAATTCGAAGTAAAAGTGTTTTTTTTTATTGGAGACATAAACATTATTTGTAAAATTAAAGATGTTTGATTTAAGTCCGAATCCGTACAATAACTCAGCTCATCAGTTCAGGGGCGGACTGGGAGTCAAAGGGCCTACCGGGGCTTTTAGAAAAAAGGACCACAGAACAAAATTACTCTCAAAATGGTTTAAAATAAGAGTTGATATTGCAGGCAATTACTCTCAAAATGGTTTAAAATAAAAGTTGATATTGCAGGCATTTCTCGAAAGTCAATTTTTTTTATATTTATTAATTTTTTAACTACCATACATGTATTGATAGATATGTTGAATTTATAAAGTATAATTTTGAATTCTAAAGTTTGAAGTCAATGTTACTGAAACAGTTTTTTTTAGCTTAGGGCTGTGTGACCTGGTTGATTAATTAGCTTGAGTATTTATTCAAGCAATCATACAAAATTGCAAACATTTTCTTGTGGGTCTCAGTAATATAAAATTCAATTTACGACCTTAAGTGGGTGCGACTTGGCGTTTAGTCAAAACAAAAAACTAGTCAAACAAAATTAAGGAAACGATTTTTTTTTCTTCAATTTTTAAGTAATAATAATTGAAGAGCTGTACCTGTTTGAAAAGCTAGCGCATTGAGATGAAACAAAAAGCATTCTAAAGGTTCATATTTCTACTTTTCAAAGATTGGTTAGTAATATTTTTTTTTAACTACGGTTATTGGGCAATCACAAAAAATAAAACGAATTAAATATGTTCAAAAAGTAAATAATAACAAAAGTCGAGTTTTCTTCATTTTTTTTTTTTTTTCAACAGTCAAATAAATTATTTAGCTCTAATTTGACAATTTTTCACTGCAAAACACCGCTGTACTTTTGATCACTAATATCTTGACAAACAATGATAGCACAAATAATTTTGGGGGCTGTTTCGAAAATTTAAATTAAATAAGGTACTTTTAGAACTATTTTTCTTAACAGTCGCTATGATTAAATAAACAAGTATACAAAATTCTTTTAGTGATCCTTTCGATTTTTTCGAGATTTTCAAATATTGATTACAATCCTTATGTTAGGGCCAGTTTGTTCACACCTCATCAACTTAAATCAATGATTATTCTAGTTGATTATCATTGAATGCGTTTGTTCAGCCAAATTTTGCACTCAATGCACTCATTGATAATCACAGATTCATAGCTATGGATTAAACCAGAGTCGGTGATAATCTAATTACAGGTTTAACCCACTGTGAACAAATGGGCTCTTAGTATGATAGTCCAAGAGCCAGTAGGTTCATATTGCAATTAACTACTAAACTGATTTTTGTTTGAAAATATTCAGGTGCCCGCAAATGTAATTCCAAGTTTTCGAGTGTCAGCAGCCATCTATGGAAAACACGTTTTACAAAATATCTCATGAGCCGTGCATCGTACGACAAAAAAAAAACATTTTTTTGAAGCTGCTACTTCATTCTTTTACATATTTGTTACTACTAAGTAAAAAGTTAAAACAAAATTTAAAAATTTTTGAAAAAAAAAATTTTATTCAAAAAGATTTTTTTTTTCAATATGTTGAGTTATAAAGCATCACTTTTCTTAATATTCAATACTCTTATCACTTTTCTTAATATTCAAAGGTCACCAATCAATTGAGGCCTCCAAAGATCTGTAAAGGCCACCAACCAAGTTCTGGAGGCCTCGTAGAGGCACTCTTATGAGATCTGGGGGCCTCCAAAAATACATAGAGGCCACCAACCGAGTTTTGGGGGCCTGCAGAGATCCGTAGCGGCCACCAACCGTGTTCTGGAGAAGCCACATGCCAACTTCAGGTGGCCTCCAAAGATCCTTAGAGGCCACCAGCCCAATTCTGGGGGTCTCCAGAGATCCGTAAAAGCCACCAACCGAGCTCTAGAGGCCTCAAGAAATCCGTAGCGGCTATCCGCCAACTTCAGGGGCCTCCAAACATCCGTAGAGACCACCATCCGAGTTCTGGGGCCTCCAAAGATCCCTAGCGGCCGCCATTCGAATTTTTTGAGCCTCTGAAGATCCATAGAGTCCACCAACCGAGTTCAGGGGCCTCAAAATATACATTTCGATCCACAAAAGGTCTATATCTGGTCCGAGTCCAATTTTATTATAAGAAATTTTTCTTAAACAAAAAAAATAAAAACAGAGAAGGATCGCGAAAACTTATATAAAGTTTTTGCTTGCCCAGGGGCCCACCGGGCAAAATACCGGCTGCCCGGTGGCCCAGTCCACCCCTGCATCAGTTAGATGACCCTTGTAAGACGAATAATTTTCAGTCGACACAATTATTTAACTACTTGTTTAGGTTTAGACATGTAATGGGGGTTTCCATTGGTAAATTCAGATTTCAATCGAAAAATTGATTGTTTTCGTTGCCAAATGCAAATTCAAATTGATTTTTTTTGTCAATGTATCTGTGTAGTTTCACATGTATCTCATTATTCGTAACAATTAGCATCTCTTTGTCCACTTTTGATAGTGTAATCTTAGCTTCATGAATTTACCAATTCATTTAAAACAGCTTCTTTTTTCTATTAAAAATTATCTTCTTTGTGTTTTGAGCTCAGTTTTCACAACCGAAATAAAATAAACACATCAAAAACCACATTAGAAAACTGAAACTGACAGCCCAAAATTATTTTGGTATTAGTACAGGGAGGGGTAAATCAGCCGAAAAATTTAGATCTGCTAAATTGATTTTAGATAAAAAGAATCAATTTTTTCGACCAATGGAACACAAAAATTGGTTTGAATTTGTCAAAATGCTGATTTTGGCAGATCCAAATCAAAAATAAATTGATGGAAAGCTCCATAAAAAGACTGTTGCTATCAGCATGTTTTTGGTGCAAGGTCAAGTAGTTTGACCATGCTGACAGCATCTTATTGTCGTATCAGCATCTTATTGTCGTATCTGAGTGAAACATATTTTTTTTGCGTAAAGCTCATCTAAAGTTTTAAATGAATTTTACATTCAAATTTTTAATATTCTCCAAATTCATCATTGATTCCTTTATGTCTTGCGGTGGTTTAAGGTATCTACTATGAATTTGCTTTGCAAAAAAATAACACATTTTAGTACGTTTCCCAGCCACTGCCACCTCAAAACGAAAAATGTCAAATTATTGTTAAATTAAAAACAAAAGAAACGCTTGATTTTTACACAATTTTAATAATTGTTTTTAAGTCCAATGCGTTTTCTACCTCATGAAGAAAAAACGCTTTGGCCTCAAATAAAATTTTGAAAATTGTTGGAAATTAAGTGACAAAGATATAATTCTACCAAGTGCAATTATGTTTTTCAATGGAATTGCTTGCGATTTAGTGACAAATTCTAAAATAGTAGTCGCATTTTATTATCCACATGATCGGATCCGGATCAATTTCTAACACGTTATTATAAAAACAACATGCATCTCATCTTAGCTTTTCGGACATGGCGAAAAATCGCATGTCGTATCCATTTTAAAGTATTAGATAAAGTCAAAGAAAGTATAAAGGCTCCCAAACCAACGCGAATTCATAGCGAATCATTCGCAAAGACAGTTTTTTGTTGTTGTTTATAGCATTGTGTATCTATCATATTTTGTATGATTGTGAATGATTTCGCGTCGTCGGCGAATGTTTCGCGTTGGTTTGGGAGAGCCTTAATGCTAAGTTCAATATAAAGTTGCAAATCTCCTCTTATAATACTCGTAAGCCATGTAGCATGATGGTTAGGACTATCATGCCGAAGAAGGTGTGGGTTCGATTCCCAGCCGTGCCACCTAAAAACAGAAATGTTTTATTCGAGGTACTACCTCTTGCGAGGAACTGACAAATCCTTCAAGAGTCATGAAAAAGTGCTTCTCATCTAGCCGTTCGGACTCGGCAAAAAACTGTAGGTCCCCTCCATTCCAGCCAACAAACACGCACACAGGAATGGTTGAGAGTTGTACTTAAGTCACTAGGCCCTGGTTATCCACGAGCTGTTGCGCCACCCATTTTATTTATGTATTTATTTATTTTTAAGCCATGTAGCATACTAATATCAGTTTAAATCTTTCCAGCATCTTATTTACTTTCCGAGAAATTCTTAGGTGGAGTGCAATAATACCCGCGGTAATAAGTCCCGTGGGCGTTATTTTCCAAAATAAAAGGAAAAAACACCCACGGGCTTATTTTCTATTCTGAAATGGCAATAAGACCCACGAAAGAAAATAAGTAAGACCCGCGGATGTTATTGCTTTTTGGATTTGGCATTTAAACCCACACTTAAAGTATGATCCATACTCTGCTTTGTAATACTTTTCTATTCAAAAATCTCAAAATGATACAGCTATACAATTCTTGTTGAATATACATATAGGATACATTCAAAGTGCCTCTAAATCCAGATTCTTTAAATGCATAAGAAACTTTGCATACACCCAACCTCGCGGCCACCCCAAATCCTATAATGTGCCCAAGCAGAGGAAAATGACTGGTTTTCCGAGATCTTATTTAATTGGGGTGGGGTTGGGTGTATGCAAAGTTTCTTATGCATTTAAAGAATCTGGATTTAGAGGCACTTTGAATGTATCCTATATATCCATTTAGGGAAGAGCCGCCAACTTGAAAAAGAGATTGGTTCTGTTTTTATGCAATAGCTCGTTCGCATTTTACTTTTCAGCAAAACGTCCAGCAACAATTATGTAGACAAATAAATTACCTATAAAATGAGCTTCCAACGACCTCTGTAGGTTATTGTTTCATCTTTAAGTTATAGCGGGTCAATGTTCCCCTATGGGTTGTGTTTTGGGGGTGGTATGACCTTTCTTGAGATATCTCCGTTACCTTTGATTTTTTTGAATGGTGCTCTTTGAATAATTCATTCTTATAACTACCTATAAAATGAGCCCTTCAATCGATATTATCGGCCACGAATTGTGTGAATTATCCAACTCATAAGTAGGGACACACTTTATGGGTCAGGAGAACAAAATTCATTGATTTTATTTGTGTGTATGTAGATTCAAACAGAAATTACAAATATTTGCGAAAATAAAAAAAGGTGGAAAAAGCTAAAGCAATAAAATACATTAAAAAATTCCTAAAAAGGTGATTACATACGGTCTTGTTCGTATGACACCAATAAAATGTATTAAACTGATTAAAAACTTGTTTGACCAATGAAAATTGTAATTAAAAAAAATCTGTTCAATTTTGATGGCTCGTTTTTTATTTTATTTTCTTCATAAATATTGCCAAAAATCTTTTAAGTGGTTCCTTTTACTTCTTCAAAAGAGTATTAGCAACAATTGGAGCAGAGAAGACAGTTGGAGCAGCATAAGCAGTCCTTGCGAATGGACTTGCAACGCCCAAACCAGCAGTGTTGTAGACAGTTGGAGCGTTCAATCCTGCGCTGTATACAGATGGATATGCAGAATATGCCAATGGAGCATTGTAGAGTGCTGGTGCTACAGCTACTCCAGCTGAGTAAGTAGTATAAGGAGCAGAATAAGCGTAAGCATTTTGAACTCCTACAAGTCCAGCTTGAGCAGCAGCGAAGCAAAGGGTAAGGCACAATAGGAACTGAAGAAAAATTATAGAATAATATTAAAATTAAATGAAATTATCTCTGCAAATCAGATCTATGTACAAGTACATTTTACGTGGATAAAACAATCAAAATTAGAAGCTTACTTTCATAGCGGATTTCAAATTTGTTGCTAAAAAGACGGACCGGTGTTGTTGTCAATGATAAATTGATCTCAATTGAGAGACAATTTATACATTCAAATGACAATGATGATTTGGTATCTTTTGCAATCCATAATCCGGAACAATTTTTTTGATAACCTTCTTGCTGTTTTAAGTAACCAGTTTTGCTGTTTAGACGTCCCACTCATTGTCGTATTACCAATTTATTGTTCGCAGTGTGTACTTGATGTATTGATTAAAAGAGCTGAACTGTATTTCAATCACTTGTTTGCGTATAAAATCTCTGATTTGATAACAAATAAAAGAAAATACCTCATTTAAGCAGAGGAAAATCTTTTAAGCTTTATAATAAGTTATAAAATAATATACATACTTGCATACTTCCAAGAACAGGCATATGAGAAGACCATCATTATCCTTGTAAAACCAGTCAGCAGAGGCAAAAAATAAAGATTTTCCATTATACAAAACTGGATGATTCTGGGTTGTTAAGAGTTTACCCAAAAAATGGCGTGGCTGTTAAATTACTTAAAAAATTATGTAGATATTAAAAAACAACGGTAATTTGTATGCACAAATGCAGTTTATTATTTTAACTTATACTAAATATTTTGAAGATCCGAGTATTAGAGGATAAAATTAGGATTTGTTGAAGCGAATTAAATCTACATTTTTTGAAGATTTTGTTGTTTTTTTTTAAATTAAACTCAATTTTAAAGTGGAAAATTTATATGAGTGCTGTCTCTCCCGTTGCATTTAAATATATACAACAAAAAAAAAACACTTACACATTTGTAAAGGAGGGTTGGAGCAATAACTTTTAATAACATAATTTTTCTAAATTGTGAAATTTTCCATTCTTGTTTGCATTTTGAAAACTGAAAATTAAGTCAATATAGGACACAATCCGCTTTTATAGTATGTAGGAATGCGTAGCCTGTAATGTATCCTTAATTTGAAGATCGGACAGTTAAAACCGAAGTTATAAGCTTTCCAATTTGATGTTTTGAAGGCTATACCGGAACTATTTTGGGGAGCTGCGCAGCAATAAGAAAGTCTGCAGAAAAAGACAAGAATATGCAGCTCTTGAGTTTGTCTACTCCCTGTGTTATTTTATTTCATTGCATGAAAAAGCTGCACTTATTTTTTTAGTCATATCAAGTAAAAAGAATGCTTTTTTTGTACGAAAAGTTTCAGAAAAATTGTTTTTGGCCAGCTGGATTGGGAGAATACCCCTTTGTGCGTCGTCGTATTAAAGCTGCCACGTTGTTGGCATATAGTTCGTACAAAAAGTGAACTTAATTTAGGGCGGCAAAGAATATTTTTATTTTTTTTTTTTCTGCATTTTGAAAGTGCTTTATTATGATCTTGGGCCATCCTTCCACTGTCATGTTGATGGCATATTATATGCAGGAATATAAAGTGTTAGTCGGCCATTCCAAAGTAACGGAGAAGACAATCGGACGCTTGTAGTAAGGTTTTTCTTGTTAAGAAATTAATATTTTTTTTTATGAAAATCAGTGGTTTTTAAGAATTCATCACAAAGTACACACACAGAAGTTTCACCAAAAAATTATGAAATTTAGTAAGTTTATTCAAAAAAATAGACGGTAACGGAGAAGACACGTACGATTTAGAGATTTCCAACCATTGCTTTGAAGTTTAAAATTCTGCGCCGTCCATTAAGATATGAAGTTGATTTTTTTTGCACACTTTCATAATACCAACATTTATCAAAAACCATCCTTGGTTTAATGCCAAGTTTCATTTTGCTAACAGAAAAAAATATGAAAGATGGTAACGGAGAAGACAGCTAATGGTAACGGAGAAGACACGTACGATTAAAGATTTCTTTTTTGTTCAGTTATATTGAAATTCGTATTTTTAAATTATTCTCATCAATGATTAGATTAGATTTTAAAGATTTATTTCAGGATAAAATTTGAATATATACAATTCATGATAAAAAAAAATAAATCTTAATGTGACATAACATTTATTTGTTGTCTGTCAGATTGGCATAGAAATAAACAATATTTTTATCTAAATAAACATCAAAAAATTATTCAATAATTATTACATAGTTTTGTTTTCGAGGTTTAATATTTACAAAAATAGATTTACATTATGTAGTTAGATACTTATTTAAGTAGATATTATTTACAAAAAGAATACATTTTATTATTTTGATTTTAAAAACTTTTTAAAAATTTTGATTATATATTTACAAGAATTCGTTAATTATCAGTTTCCTATATTTAAGACAAGTTGCTAAAAAATTGTATAAGGAAGGAAAGTTTTTTCCATTTAACTGATCATAAACCTCCTCAATAGAAAGCGTCTCATTTCCAAAACATTTCAATCTTTTTTTTTATAAACTGGACATCTGCCTATAAGGTGATAAGTATTCTCCACTTCATCCAGATTACAAACTGTACATATACCAACTGTATTTTTCTTAAAAGCTCTTGCATTGATATCTAAAAGACCACGTCTGGCTTTAAAAATTAAGCTTGCCAGGTGTGGGCTGTTATCATCAGTGAAGTAAGGCGTTATATCATAATTCAACTGTGGGTAAATATCATGAAATTGTGATCTTCTGGCATCAGCAACGTGATTTTCATGCTCGCGGGCTTCCAAAGCTAACAAAATACCTGTATGAAGATTCCTAAAAGAGGAAGTTGTGAGGTCGATATCAATATTGAGTTTTTGACACAAGTCAACCCAGTCTAGTACCCAAAAGGTTTTTTGAGATATTGTCTCCGTAGCAAGTTTTCTTGGTAATCTTCTCTCAGGATACTCTAGTACTTTATTGATATATTCAAAGTGTAGGTGAAATGATCGGAGATACTGAGATCTCATGCCAGTTTCTATCAGTAACATGTAGTTTGGGGTATTGTTAGGAAGATTCAACATCTTTTTCATAAAAAATCTATAAAGTTTTTTTTTGATCAAAGCCTTTTGATCCCCATACTTGAGAACCGTAGAGCATTATTGACCAAATATTTTAAGTTTATTAGAGAAGTTGATATTAGGATGGTGAATATACTTTGACCACGTTGAGTTGATACAACATTTCGACATCGAGAGCTTTAAATCAAGGTGTTTATTAAACGAGAGGTTGTAATTTAGTGTAAGTCCTAAGTATTTATAATCATTAACGACCTGAATCTGTTCAGAACCATATTTCCAGCTAAGTGAATTTGATAATCTAGGACCAACTCTAAACACAACAACTTTTGATTTGTTAAGGTTAACTTTTAAACCCCATAAAATGCAATAGCTATATAAGGAGTCAATCATTGATTGAAGTACAGTCGGGGAATCGGACAAAATAACAAGGTCGTCTGCATAGAGTAAAACTTTTACAACAGAATCTGCAAAACTGACACCTCCCGGCAAATATGAATGTAAATCATTTACATATAAGCTGAATAACATTGGACTCAGTAAACATCCTTGTTTTACACCAACGTTAACATTAAAGGGGTTCGAAAGAGAAATCCCATCCCAAACCTGACAAGTTGTATTGTTGTAGAGGAGTTGTAAGGTTTCTATTATCTTAGTTGGCAACCCCAGAGATGATAGTTTGAAGAAGAGCGAATTACGTGGTATAAGATCAAAAGCACATGAAAAATCAACAAAAAAGGCGAATGTTTTTTTCTTCTTAATTCGGTTCAAGTGAATGATGCTCGTTAAATTAAATATGCTGTCAATAGTGGAGTAACCAGCTCGAAAACCTGATTGAAACTCACAAAGAATATCATTGTCTTCAATCCAACCATTTAATCTGTTAAGAATCAGGCCTGTAAAAATTTTATAAAGCGTATCCAAAAGAGATAGACCTCTGTAGTTTTCACAATGATTTGGGTCACCTTTCTTAAATAGAGGTATAACAATAGAACTACGAAATGAGTCTGGTACCTGTCCGGTGAGATAAATTTTGTTGAGCAGGATGAGGACTTCTTCAAGGAAACATTCCGGTGCATTTTTGTAAAACTCATAACTTATTCTGTCCTTACCAGGGGCTTTTTTAGGTTTTGATTTTTGTAATACATATAAAAGTTCCCACATTTCAAAGGGACGGTCGAAAAAAGTGTCAGTAACCATCGGCAAAGCCCAGAGGATTGTTTGCTCACACTCAGGTTCTAACAAAAGGGACTTAAAATGATTATAAAAGTCATGTATCTGAAGAGTGCTTCTATGTTTATAGGGAGCGGCTTTAAGACATTTCGATAATCTCCAACACTCACTAGAATTCCTAACACTATTTAATTTTCTAATATTTTCATGACTTTTCTTTAACTTTTTATTTTTACAAATTTGAATGTATTGGGATCTACAGTGAATGCATCGCTTTCTATACAGACTCAAATTGTTCTTACGAAAGAGGCGAAGCATTTTCAACATTTTATTTCTGGCACGTAAACACTGGAAATCAAACCACTTCTGTTTTGGAATACATTTTTTCCTTCTAACACCAGTATCCGCAGCTAACTTTATTTTATTAATAAGTGTATTTACTTTTTCATCAATTGAAACATTTGAATGGATGTATGCATAATTGGATAAACTCGTTAAAGTGTTAAAATACTTTGAGGCCATGTTCGAAAACCAGTTTAACATTTTTTCTAACGCTAAGGGGCTAAATAATCTGTCATTTATGTGGATAGACGTCTCACCATATCGAACTTTAATTTGTTTGTCCAATTTGGTGATAGTTTTACCCAGCTGACGAAGGTTATATCGTATATGACGTTCATCTGCGGTGTAATTTTTCTGGATATATATCGCAGAGCCATCCAGTTTTTTCTTAGCAGAGATAATTTTGTTGACTTGTAGGAGAGATTCCAGTGTAAATAGGAAAGATGTGCCGCTTCTTGTTTTTATTTGCCGACACTCAACAATGTTGATGATTGTTTTAAGTACTCCAGAGCATATGTCATTGAATTCGTTGATTGCTAGTCTAGAATTTGTACTTTGCAACCCACTGACAATAACATTCGATCGTCGTGACATTCTATCGACTTGTTCCAGCTTTTTATTCATTGACTCAAGGTCCTCTTTGAGCCGTATGTTCTCGTTCCGAAGCTGTTCGATTTCCAAGTGAAGAGGAGCAAGATCATCCTTTTTTGCGACGTCTTCCAACTTTCTGTCAAGAATATTCTCTAATTTTTGTTCAAAAATATTCCAACAAAACACATCACGTTCGTTGGTGAGAGGCAGTAGAAGTGGAAGGAGGTACAACAGCAGCGGCAGAAGCAGCAGCAACAACAACAGTGGGATTTGGAACATTTGCGGCAGGGTTGGTAGTTTGTAAAACAGCATCAGCAGGCAGATGAGGTGGAATGTTTGTGCCCGTTTTTTTTTTGTTTTCGAACATTTTTTGTATTTTTGAGGATGATTTTTTATCAGTATTAGATAAAAATTGTTCTGGTGAGGTTAAATGCAAAGCTCTTTTATTACCAGGTGTACCCATAAATTTTCAGGTTATGTTTGGCAGTCGTATTAGAAATACAAAAAACTGTTCTTGAGCAATTATTTTATAGATAATTTGAACTGATCGAATAAATAGTCAACTATAAAATAATAATCAGAATTAAATCAAAAATTTATTGTATTAATATTTTTTTTTTTATAAAAAAAAAAATTGGCGGACGAAAAAAATTGATGTTTGACGTTTCGTGTCAGTGCTGCCAATCAAATCAATGATAAAAGTGATTCAGGCAATTGAAAAAATGTGTGTAAAATGTCATTGAAATCGGTTAACGTTAACACTTGCTAGCGAGCACTTGAAATTTTTCATTCAAAACACATGGGGTTTTCACAACTTTTACTCAAAATATCAGCAAAATTGTAAAAGTTGATGGAAAATCTTTAAACTTGGCACATAAATTAACTACTGTTAGGAGAGTATCAAACAAAAATATTTTCAATAGTTTTGCATAATATTAACCCCATAAAAAAATCTAATTAAAAATCGTTGTTTTTGTGCATTTGTTGCTATTTTAAATGGAGTAACTGTTGTTTTCAAAAATAAAAAAAAATATATTTGTATACTCCTTATGGTATTAAGCATATTTGACAAGTTTAAAGTTTTTCCATCAACGTTAACACTTTTACGGGCCCTTTGAGTAAAAGACTGTCAAAACACCATGTTTTTTATATGAAAAACTTCAAGTGCTCGCTAGCACGTGTAAACGTCAACCGATGTCAATGACATTTAACACATATTTTTTTTTAGTTACCATTTGCATCACAATTTATAGAGAACTGATAGCGGCAAAAATGCCGAAAAATGCCCAGATACGAAAGATAAAGTATGAGCTTATTTGATCACTTGCCTATTTTACAACAACAAGTAAAATTTTATATTTACAATTTTTTCGTTAACTCTAGTATATATTGTAAATATTTTTTTTGTTTCCTTAATTTGAAATTGAGTTGCTTGGTTTCGAAATTTTTGGAATGGCCGAAGTGTACAATGCTAAGGGCTATGGTATAAAACATTTTTTGTTGTTACCTACTGTGTTTCAGAAGTGCATTTTGATGGTTTAAGGTCTGCAGTATCGGTATCGATGCCAGGTTGGTCCCACATACTTTGTCTGCAAATCCAAATTGTATCATCATCGTGTATCGTGTCCTATAACCCCGATTTGGGCCTAGGGCGCCAACACAACGTCTCCATCCTTCACGGTCTGCAGTAAGGTATTTTAACTGTGGCCAAGTTTTTCTCTGAGATTTTGTTTCTCCTAAGGCAGTTGATTTCCATGCTGTTCTTGGTCTTTCAACCCGACGTGCACCCTGAGGATTCCAATCAAAGGAATGTGGAAGCGAGCTTGATGTCTCTTGAGTGTAGACTCGATTCTATTCTTTTCTTTACCCACTCGAGAATGATGGTTGTCATTTGTTTTCATCTTCCATCTGCGTAACTGCTCTTCAGCTGATACCAAAGTGAACCATCCACATCCATTTCAGGATGATTGGTGTTGCTTTTTTTTTTCCCCGAAAACATCTTTGGATATTTGGTAAAATTGTATACTCACAAAATTTGGAGCTGTATAAAACATTTTGAGCAAAATAGCGTTCACCAGCTCTCGGTAAAGAAATGAAGAGAGCAATAACTTTTGAGCCATGCTTTCTAGAATAAAAATGTGTATGCAAAAATTATTGGAAATTTCATGTTCTATATATTTGTATACATTTTTTTCCTCAAAAGCAACCTTAAAGGATAAATAAGGCAACCACAAAAAAGACATACTTCAAGGCACTTTAACTCTAAGAGTAAAGATTATATAAAGTATATGGTGTCTACGAAAAAAAAATAAATTTCCTATACAAAAATATTTATATATGTTTTGTTTGATGAACCATCTCGATATATTGGTTAGAATGCGTTTTTCAAAATGGCAGCTGACACCACGCACATCACTTACAGCAGTACCTACCACTTTTTTAGTGAGTGAAAAAAGATAATGGTCTTGTCTTATGCCTGTGTATTTGAAAGCATGTAAGTTCATAGTCTTTTATTTCAGGACCATAAGATTTAACTCGCTCAAAATGCGATCTACATACTCCTTACTTTTTATCAAAAAAAGAAATACAAATTTCGGGATTGTGTATGACAAAAAAATTGTTACCCTAATTTATCATTATGTTCTTTAAATCAATATATCCGTACAGTATCCAACTTATTGTCAACAATTGGTCACACCACACATTATATGGGACTTCAAATTGTTTACAGACAAACTGGTTACCAGAAACAGTAAGAAGATTAACAAAAAAATTGTTCCGGATAGTGACTTGCAAAAGCTGCCAAATCAACACTGTCACTTGAATGTATAAATTTTCGCTCAATTGAGTTCAATTCATCATTGACAACTACGCTCTCCCGTGTTAAAGAACAAAAAACTTCATCATGAAAGTAAGTTTAATAATAACAACCTAAACCATAAATATCTGTGGATCTATTACTTTGAAGATATCAAAACTCAACATCATTATTATTATTTTGTAGTTCCTTTTATGCCTCACCCTTTGCTTCGCCGCTGCTCAAGCTGCACTTGTGGGAGTTCAAAATGCCTACGCCTACTCGGCTCCTTTTACTACTTACTCAGCTGGAATAGCTGCAGCACCAGCACTCTACAATGCTCCACTGCCGTACTCTGCATATCCATCAGTATACAGCGCAGGATTGAACGCTCCAGCTGTCTACAGCACTGCTGGTTTGGATGTTGCTAGTCCTTTCGTAAGGTCTGCTTATGCTGCTCCTATTGTCTACTCTGCTCCAATTATGGCTAACACTCTGTTGAAGAAGTAAACGATTAACGAAAGATTTTTGGAGAATTTGTATGGTATTAATAAAGAATGAATCAAAACTAAACAGAATTTCTTACTTACAATTTTCACTTGTCAATCAAGTTTTTGAACAGTTAACTAGAGACTAGACTGTACTATGCTGAATGTGGTCAATTGAACTATCCATTCTTTGTCCCATTTCATTAACATATAGTGGCCTATTTCAATATTTTCAAAATTGTAATTTATAAGTGCTTTTTTTTACAAAATGTTTGGTGGTCATGAATGAGCAAAACTTGTTTCTTCATGATTAATCAGAAACAAAATTGATATTAGCCCTGTTTTTTGTGCATTTTTTTCTTCGCTTAGAAAAAAGTATAGTAGGTATAACTCTGTATTGTTGTTTTATTTAATATGATACCTTTTTCTAAGCGAAGATAAAAATGCACTTAAAAACAAGGCGATTGAATTTATGAGTTTGTTCTAAAAACGATTCCGATAAAGAAATATTTTAAGAAATAAGGAACATCAATAATATTTTTTTTAATTACTTATAACTCAACGAACTTGAAGTCATTTATTTTTTGACCATTTTTGAAACCTACAAAACTATCTTATCTCTGAAAAATTAAAATTCTTGCACTTCAAATGGAATATCAAGTAACCTACTTAAAAAAATTGCGTTTTATGTTTCAGATATTTTGAGTTATAAATATATTTAACTTAAGTGTTGAACAGGGTTGTTTTCCAGTACAATTTAAGTGTGCTGAAGTTATTCCCCTCTTTAAAAAGGGAGATCGAAAAAATATGGTTAACTACCGACCTATCTCTATTCTTCCTACTTTTTCAAAAATATTTGAAAAACTTATGATCAGTAGAATTACAACTTACTTACTTACTTATCCGGCTCCCGATCCATGAAGGGTCTCTGCCTGAGATATTGCGGTCTTCCATCGGTTGCGGTCCCTCGCACGCTCCCTCCAGTCGTCGAGACCAAGCGCTCTTGCGTCTGTGACCGCCTGGTCCCTATAGCGGAGGTTCGGTCTTCCTGGTCGTCTCGAACCTGGGGGCTGGGATTCGAAGATTTTCTTGGCTGGAGCGTTGTTGTCCATTCGCTCGATGTGGCCGAGCCAATGTAGTCGACGTGTTTTGGCTCTTTGGACTACATCCACATCTTGGTACAGCTCGTACAGTTCACGATTGAATCTTCTCCTCCAATCGCCCTCTTCGCATATAGGACCAAATATCCGCCGTAGAATTTTTCTCTCGAAAGTGCCCAGGATCAATTCCCCTTTTTTACTTATCGTCCAGCACTCGGCACCGTAGAGTAGAACTGGTAAAATTAGAGTTTTGTATAGCGTGCACTTTGTCTTTCGAGAAAGGAGTTTTGAACCCATTTGTTTGGCCAAACCGAAGTAGCAGCGGTTCGCTAGGGTAATTCTTCGTCGGATTTCCACTAAGGTGTCGTTCGTGGGATTGATGTTTGTTCCGAGGTAGGTGAACTCCTTGACTACCTCGAAATTACTGCTACCAACAGTGACGTTTTGTCCTAGGCGATGGACAGATGAGGCTTTGTTTGTTGATAGCATATACTTTGTTTTGTCCTCATTCACTTCAAGACCAACGCGTTTCGCCTGTTCATCAATAGCTGTGAATGCTTCAAGTACAGCTCTCTTGGAACGGCCGATGATGTCGATGTCGTCCGCATAACCAAGCAGCTGAGAAGACCTGTTAAAGATAGTGCCTTCCATGTTAACACCACTCTTGCGCACTATCTGCTCCAGGACTAGGTTGAAGAAATCACATGATAGCGCATCTCCTTGTCTGAACCCTGTACACGTCTGGAATAACTCGGATGAGCTGTTACCCATTTGCACGTTGCACCGCGTATTTTGTAACGTCATGCGGCATAGCTGGATCAGTTTTTTCGGGATCCCGAGTTCCGACATCGCCAATAGAAGCTCTTGGCGACTTATGCTATCATATGCGGCTTTGAAGTCGATGAATAGGTGGTGGGTCTCGACTTGAAATTCGTTGGTCTTTTCCAGGATTTGTCTCAATGTGAAGATTTGGTCTATCGTTGATCTGCCTGGCCTGAAGTCACACTGGTACGTGCCGATCATAGTGTTGCAGAAAGGTTTTAGACGCTCACATAGTACGTTGGATAGGATCTTGTAGGCAACATTAAGCAGGGATATGCCTCTGTAGTTCTTGCAGGACATAGGATCGCCTTTTTTGTAGATTGGGCATATGGAGCTATTTGACCAGTCGTCGGGCATACTTTCCTCCTCCCAAACTTGGTTGATGAGCTGGTGCATGCACCCTACCAGAACATCTCCTCCATACTTGAAGAGTTCCGCTGGTAGGCCATCCGAGCCGGCGGATTTGTTGTTCTTAAGCTTGTGGATGGCTTTCTTAACCTCTTCAGTACTGGGTGCTGGGACTGGATCTTCATTGACTGGTCTAATGCTTCTTTGTTCCCCTGTCGCCTCCTCTACATAATGCCCACTAAGCAGCTGCTGGAAATGCTGCTTAAACACGTCTACAATTCCCTGTGCTTCGGTGACTAGGTTCCCTTCGCTGTTTCGAAGAGCTTGCGTGCCAGTCCTATAACCAGATGCCAGTTGCTTGGCTGTTTTGTAGAACCGGCGGGTGTTGGTGGCGGTGCTGGACTCTTCGAGATACTTGAGCTGAGAGGCTGCGGATGCTCTTTTCTTTCTACGCAGGGTTTTTTTCTCTTTCCTTCTCTTTTCACGGTACTCCTCTCTTGCTGCTCTTGTTTTCCGTTGCAGCATTTGCATTCGTGCATTTTCCGTCTCCTGCTTCAATAGCGCGCATTCATCATCATACCACGGGTTCTTTTTTCTGGGTGGTTGATAGCCTATGGTGGTCTCGGCTGTCTCTTTAATAATGTCGCGATATTGGTTCCACTGGTTGTTGACGCTTGTGGCTGGGTGTACGGCAGAGAGTTTCCCGGTCAATTGCTCACTGTAGTCTCTGGCTTTCTCAGATGTGCTAAGACATGCGATGTTGAACTTCTTTCTTTGGGCGGTCTTCGTTTTCTTTTCGTTGGACAGTCGGGCTCTGAGCTTTGTCACAACAAGAAAGTGGTCAGAGTCCACGTTTGCACCTCGGAAAGTTCGCACGTCCAAGATGTTCGATGCGTACCTTGCGCCAATTAGCACGTGGTCGATTTGGTTGGCCGTTCGACCATCTGGAGATCGCCAGGTTGCTGTGTGTATCCTTCGCCTGGGGAACCTAGTGCTACTTATCACCGTATTACGAGCTGCAGCAAAGTCGATTAATCGGAAGCCGTGGTCTGTTGTCGTTTCGTGGAGGCTGTGCTTTCCAACTAATCCGCCAAAGATGTTTTCCTTTCCGACTTTAGCATTGAAGTCTCCGAGCACGACTTTGACATCGTACTCCGGACAGGCTCCGTAGGCTCCGTCCAGGAGGTCGTAAAACTCCTCCTTGTTAGACTCCTCAGCTTCATCGGTAGGGGCGTGTGCACATATTAGGCTGATGTTTTGGAAGGTAGCTTTGATGCGGATCACAGCCAGGCGATCGCTTATCGGCTTAAAATCGATGACTTTTGATCTGAGTCGATTTCCCACGACGAATCCGCATCCTAGCATGTGCAGTCTTTGGTGACAGCTGTAATAAATGTCGCAATCTTTTCTTTTCGTTATACCTGATCCTATCCATCGTATCTCCTGGATCGCGGTAATGTCTGCCTTGTACCGCGAGAGGACAGATTCAAGTTTTTGAGTAGCACCTGGTGTGTAGAGTGTCCTTACATTCCAGGTGCATACTCGTAGATCGTAGTCCATTTTCTTTCCGGGTCTGGTTGCCATTTGAGGGGGGTCGTTATCCGAGGCTTCTTGCGTCTCTCTCATAACAATTGGCTTTTTTACTGTGGCCGGGTCGTTAGCCCAACGCACTAACCTCCAATCTGTAGGGCCATGGGTTTAATGTTGCAATTATTTCCTTGATCAACATTCGCACTTACAAGTTTAGCAAGTCCTGGCATAAAGCCAAGACCAGTGTCCGGCGGCTACCAACTTGGAGGTATTGTAAGCACTTGATCTGTAGGAAAAGATACAGCTCAAGGCTCCCAGTTCCTACAACATCCAACCACCACCAGTAGAATAACTTCTTTCCTAAATAAAAATAGATTTTTTGCGAAAATCAATTTGATTTCCGTTCAGGAAAATCAACCGAAGATGCAATTCTTAGACTATGTAGTCAACTTTATGGCAGCTTAAATGAAAATAATCTACAATGGCCTTCTTCATCGATATGACTAAAGCATTTGATATGGTTGACCACGATTTACTATTATAGGCAAGTTATATAATGCAGGATTTAGAGGAGTAATTTTATCAATGGTTGAAATCATACTTAAAAGGAAGAGTTCAAAAAGTTATTGTTAATGGTTCACACAGTGAAGCTCGATTTTGGAGTACCACAAGGATCTGTGCTCGGCACTTTGTTTTTCCTTGTTTATATAAACTCAATTTTTAAACTCCGTTTAAAAGGTCTTTCGACTGCATTTGCAGATGATATATCATTTACCTACCAATCTAATTCGGATCTTAACTGTGTCTTGCAAATTGAAGAGGATCTTGAAGTTCTAAGGACTTGGTTTTCGAACCATAAGCTAATAATAAGTGAAAAAACTAAGTTCATGACTTTTAAAACATCTGGTCATCGAGTTTGTAATTACAATTTATTTGTTCATGCTTCAAGTTGTAAGAAATTCAGCTTTCCAATTCACAACTGTGGTAAACCTAATTTCCAACACAAATACTCCTGTTCCGATTCTTGTTTCAAAGTTGATTCAGTGAACAATTTTAAATATTTGGGTGTTACAATTGATTCTAACCTTAATTGGAAAGACCATAGTTACAACATCAGAAATCATTTGATGCTCATAACGCAAAAAATGTATCTTTTATAACCATTCTGCTCTAAAAAGGTTCTAACTTGTATATATTTTGGCCTTGCGCACTCTAAACTACAATACGGGCTATCTAGCAGGGGTGGTACCTTTGCAAATACTTTTAGACCTTTGTTAATTGCTCAAAAACATCTTATTCGAATTATTTGCGACAAGAATTGTTATACTGAAAGTTGGCCTTTATACAAGGAATTGCGAATTCTACCTATGAGACACCTTTATATTTTTAAAGTACTAAAAGAATTTTTCAAGCAAAGTGGTAATATTCCTAGTAGAAACTCGCAGTTATATAATCTAAGAATAAACAACATGCACCTTGTAAATGAACCCGCTGCCCACAAAACTCATTTCTCTAACTTTTATACTGCCGCAACTATTGCTGAAATTTGTATCATAATTTTTATTTTCATAAAAATTTATCTTTTTGCTGTTTTTTTTTTTTTTTTGATACCTACTCTTTTTATATATCAGTTTAAATTATCTCTGAAATTTTATTAATTTACTAAACTTATTGAATCATTGTTTATTATTAAATATTGCTGATTGTCACCCCACAACAGTTTCTAATTATTGTAAATTAAATCAAAAAATGTATCATTCAACACTAACTTAGAAGTTAAAGAATGATAGCTATTATTTATTCCTTTTAACACTTCTTGTGATTGTACTAGTTCTAAGTTGGAAAAGAAAAAATAAATGAATAAAAAATTTTCTAATTCTAAAAAAAATTCTAACTTTAAAATTGTTACAGTGCTTAAAAGAAGAATGTTGATTTTTTCAAAAATTTCAAAATTAACATATCTTGACCACATTCACCAACCATGGAGAAGGTAATATTAAATTAACACAATATTTTTATATGTAACCATTTTTTTAAATTTGCATGCAAACTTTCTGTTTCAATCGAATATCCTGCAATAAAGCAAAGGTTGAAGAAAAAGCGGTGAAAGATCAATTAAATACAACAAGTACGTATATGTCCAAGTGTACGATGGCACCACTTTTATAAAGAAATGGTAATTTTAGGTTGAACAAATCTTTTAAATTTGATGAAACTTTCAGGAACAATAAATAATGGTTGAAGGAATCCTCGCAGCTACCTCAACTACCAAAAAAATTGGAATTGCTGTTATACCAGGGCCTATTTCTCTTTTTAAAGTTTGAAGGTCAACTTTCCATTGAATTAAGTTCACCATCTCAAAAAAAAATTGCTCAAGGCAGAACCAGGGAGAAATTAGTATTAAGAGGATATAATTTTTTCTTTAGCAAAACAAATTTAAAGTAATTAACGTATTCTTATTTTGATTATAATTCATTTATAGTATTCTATTTCCTTAACAAATTTAATAAATAATTATAATTTTAATACATGCTTAAACTTATGATGTGATTGCTTGTGCATTATAATTGAATAGGTCGAGCTGTTATCGTTGATCGTACAACTTCAATTCGAGGATTTCCGTTTGAATTCGATAGCACTCCAATGGCAGTTGTCTTAATTCCAGGAATAAGAACATCCGACTGCACAAAAGATGAGAAGCCCAACAAAATGCTTGCCACGAAAGAAAATATTATCTAGAATTATGAAAAAACGTTAAATGTACGGCTGTTGTCGAAAATTTAAATAAGTATTCACACCTTAAAGTTCATTTTGATGTTCAATTTGTCAAAAGAAATGTTTAATGTTAAGAATGCTGTTGTTTGAATGAATGATGAAATAAAATGTATCAGCAATTTATACCCTTACGATTTGAGTTTAATTTTCATTCTTTTCTCCCTTAATGCATATTCATCACCATCATGCCTCACGTACGTCACTGGGCCAACATTTATTTGTATCCTCATTTGGATCCAAAACCAAAGTGAAACTCATAAAATGTAAGAGATTAAAAATATAACTATAGTTGCTGAACAAACATATGAGAAGGATACGTGTCTACCTACGTCATCGATGAGCTTCTTTGTATGATTGGTGGGCTTTATCCATATTGATAGTCCCGTTGCAAAATTTTGATCGAAATATCGTTTTTTATTTTCCAATTTGGGTAAAATAACCAGCAATATTTCATTTTTGTTTAAATTAATTTTACTGCCGGTTATTGGCTCAGAACTTTTTATTACAGTTGCACAACTGCGATTCATTGTTTTTAATTAGAAGATAAAAGCGGTCTAAAATATTTGCAGTTAATTTACTAATTAAATATGTATATCAGATTCAGTTTATGGAGGGATTGAGTCACTGAAAAAATGTTTAATTGGAAGCATATACAAAACTGAGCTTGATATGTAAGTAAAAAGTTTAATTACATCTTATGCATATGTATGTACATAAATACATATGTATATGTGTGCATTAGGAAGGTTGTTATATGAGTTTTTTTTTTAGTTTTGATATTTGGATGGGCTTAAATCGGCCCTAAATGAAGACAAAAACTTACCAAATTTTGTTCAGATTTTTATTTTCATCCCCTATAGTCGCTGTAGGGACTAGTTGAATTTCCCTTTTTACTTGCGATTATAGGTACTATAAGGCAAGTTTTGGATTCGTGCAAAAAAAAATTTTGAGATAACAATCAAACATGATATTACGATGATAGAGAACACCAAAAAAGTGGGTGGCAAAACTCTTCCTGTCTGTCTGTCTGTTCGTCTACAGCCTAAACGGCTCATTCGATTTTCTTCAAACTTGGTACTTAGTGGTTTTTGGTGATTCTGCCGACACGTTTTTTTTTCATTTTTTTTTTAGAACCAAAAATAACGGTACCTGTCATACATTTTTTTTTGGCAAATTTACATAATCGTATTTTTCTCAAAAACGGCTCCACAACTTTTCTTAAAAAAAATTCAATAAATTTATTTTAGTAAAGGCTTTCATTGGGTGGAAACCCATTTTTCAAAAATGGTTATTAATGGTACCTCCCAAGGAACCATTTTTTTAATTTTTGATTTTCTTCAAAATGGTATGACCGATTTCAATTTTTTTTTTATACAGAAGCTTCCAAAAAATGTTAATAGTTTTGTGTACCAACATTTTTGAAAAAATATTTTTTGGATTTTTAAAAAATATTTCAAATTTTTTTTTGGAAAATCAAATATTTCGAAAACAGCATCATAGATTTTTTTGAAACTCGATATTTAAGACTTTTTTAGTACTCTCTTAAATATTTTTAGAAAAAATTTTATATTTATGAAAAAATAACGGTACCTTCCATACAAAAGTGAAAAAAACCGCAAAGGAAAATATTTTTTTGCTTGAAAACGACTCCTACGATTTTGATTAAACTTTTTTCATATACTAAAATTAGTACGATCTACCATCGAAAATTATAAAATTTTACACATAGCAACTGTTAGTAGTACCTGTCATAGAACGTATTTTTTTATTTTGAGTTTTCTCGTTATCAGCTTAACGGATTTAGATGAATTTTTTTATATACATATTTCAGATAAGGTTAAATAATATTGCATATCAAAATTCTCAAAAAAAAAAGTTTTTGGATTTTTAAAAAAAGTTTAAATTTTTTTTTTGAAAATTCGATATCTCAAAAACGGGTTGACAATTTTTTTTAAATTTTGTTTTTATATACACATAAATATATAGTTTAAATCTGCATACCAAAATTCGTTCTTAAAAATGTTTCAAGAATTTTATATACAAAAAATTAATTTAAAAAAAAACCGCTCCAACGATTTTAAATTTTTTTTCCAATACAATCATATTCCATCATGAATTAAGATGGCATACTTTTTTCACCTCAAACTGTCAAAAGAGTTGTTTTAGCTAATTTAAATTTCGTATTTCATGCTTCTCTACATTTTTCTCTCATAGTTTCCATGTTTTTATATACAATTTTCTTAAGCCCGCAGTGAAAATTATGAGAGAAAAATGTAGAGAAGCATGAAATACGATATTTAAATAAGCTAAAACAACTCCGTTGACAGTTTTAGGTTAAAAAAAGAATGCCATCTTAATTCTTGATTAAATATGATTGTGTGCAAAAAAAGGGTTAAAATCGTTGGTGCTGTTTTATAAAAATTCATTTTTTATACCTATATAAAATTCTTAAAATATTTTTAAGACCAAATTTTGAGATGCAAATTTAAAGTATATATTTATGTGCAGATAAAATTTTTTTTTTAAACTGTCAACCCGTTTTTGAAATATCGAATTTTCAAAAAAAAATTGAAACATTTTATAAAAATTCAAACACTTTTTTTTGAAAATTTTTATATGCGGTATTATTTAATCTTATCTGAAATTTGTACACAAAAAATGTATCTAAATTTATCTAAAGCCGATAGTGAGAAAATTCAAGATAAAAAACACGTTCTCTGACAGGTACTATTAATTGTTGCTAAGTGCAAAATTGTATAATTTTTTGTAGTAGATCGCATCAATTTTAGTATATGGAAAAAGTTTAATCAAAATCGTAGGAGTCGTTTTTGAGAAAAAAATATTTTCTTTTCCGGTTTTTTAACTATTGTTATTTTTTCATATATGTAAAATTCTTTTTAAAAATATTTTAGAGAGTACTAAGA
Source organism: Dasysyrphus tricinctus (assembly GCA_963921185.1). NCBI lineage: Eukaryota > Metazoa > Arthropoda > Insecta > Diptera > Syrphidae > Dasysyrphus > Dasysyrphus tricinctus. Next base: position 131,066,241 of record OY992532.1, on the reverse strand, counting down.
AAATCTTAAGTATCGAGTTTCAAAAAAATCGATCATATTGTTTTCGAAATAATTGATTAAAAAAAAATTGAATTATTTTTTAAAAATCCAATAAACATTTTTTTTAGTTAAAGTATACACAAAAATATTAATAATTTTTCCATAGAAAAAATATTGAAATCAGTCGTACCGTTCTGAAGAAAATCGAAAATTAAAAAAATTGTTTGGGAGGTTCCATCAATATCCATTTTTTGAAAAATGGTTTTCCACCCAAAGGAAGCCTATACTAAAAGTAATTTATTGAATTTTTTTAAGAAAAGTTGTCGAGCCGTTTTTGAAAAATATACGATTATGTGTAATTGCTAAAAAAGTTGTATGGAGGCACCGTTATTTTCGGTTCTAAAAAAAAATGAAAAAAACCTGTGGCCATAATCACCAAAAACCACTATTTACCAAGTTTGAGGAAAATCGATCGAGTCGTTTAGGCTGTAGACAAACAGACAGACAGACAGAATTGTGCCACCCACTTTTTGGTGTTCTCTATCATCCAAAACTTGCATTATAGTATAGTACCTATATCGCAAGTAAAAATTGAAAATAAAAATGGGTTTTAAATTTAAATTCACCCCCATGTTATCAAGTTTTAAACACAAACACAAACATAACAAATACAATATTTTAAACCTAAAATAAAATTCTTACGATATTAAATGAAATTCTTATTTTTAGTCACCCTTTGCGAATAAAAAATTTTTAAAAATTTAAAAAAAAACACCAACCCTCCCCCCAACACTTTCTTAAAAATCCAAAAATAAGCTTAGATAAATAACAAAATCGTACCTTATAGTACAAGAGCCGACAGCAAATTTTGGGAGTGGATGTATAACCAAAATATGAGTACATGGTTATATAGATTTAAGCATCGTGATATGGAAAACAAAAGTCTGGCAGGGTTTACTCTCAGCTTTTGGGGGTGGTGGGTGGTTAAAAACTGCGATTTTTCCGATTTTTGTGTGAGGGGTATAACCACTTCAATTCATATATAAAATATAGGAAATGACCTTCTGATCTCAAATAATTAGTTCCCAGACGTTTCCCTTTCAGCTTTCTGCCCGCCAGAAGTGCATCAAAGTGGGCTAAAAACCAGCTTTTGATGTCAGGGGTATAACCAAATGTGCGACACATCAAAAAATCAGGAAAAATCTCCTGATCACAAATATATAGGTGCCAGACATTTTACTTTCAGCTTTCCCCCTGCCAGACGCCCCCAAAGTGGTGGGAAACCCTTTTTTTATTTCAGGGCTATAAACAAAAGTGTGGTATACCAAAAAATCATAAAAAAAATCCTGATTAAAAATATGCCAGTCCCAGACTTCTACTTCTCAGCTTTCACCCTGCCAGATGCCCCCAAAGTGTTGGAAAACCCCCATTTTGATGCCAGAAGTATAACCAAAATTTTGGTACACCAAAAAATCATAAAAATCCCCTGATTAAAAATATATCAGTCCCAGACTTCTACCTCTCAGCTTTCACCCTGCCAGGCGTCCCCAAAGTGGTGCAAAACCGCCATTTTGATACCAGATGTTAGGTTAACTCACAGATCGAAAATTTAATTGTAATCCCAAATACAAAACCGAGCATTTAATAAATTAGCGAAATGATGAGTATTGCCCCAGCTACTTCTTATTTGATGCAATGAGTGCTATATTCTGCTAATGCCAAAACGTATTTTACGACATTTTTAGGATATGTTTTTTTTTGGGAAAAGGTCAAAATCCCGCCGATCAAAATCCCGCAAGTCAAAATCCCGCCAAATAAAATTTCTAATTATGTTCACGAATCCCGCCAGTCAAAATCCCACCGATCGAAATCCCGCCGCAAGAATCCCGCCAGTAGCCTGCTACTATTTTGCGGGATTTTCAATACTTTTTTAAAATAATCCCAACTTTTTAGATACTTTTTCATACTTTTGAAACAATATTTTATTTTAATTAGTGAATTTATTTTTATTGAAAAAAAAGTATATAAGCAGTTGTGTTTTTGCAATTTGGCATTTATGTTCAGTTTTTCTTAGAAATCCGTAGAGGTAAGGCCTCGAGGTAATTAGAGAGATACAAATTGGATTTTATTTTGGTTATACTCCTGGCATCAAAATGGGGGTTTTCCAACACTTTGGGGGCGTCTGGCAGGGTGAAAGCTGAGAGGTAGAAGTCTGGGACTGGCATATTTTTAATCAGAAGATTTTTTAGTATACCACACTTTTGTTTATAGCGCTGGAATAAAAAAGGGGGTTTCCACCAATTTGAGGGCGTCTGGCAGGGGGAAAGCTGAAAGTAAAATGTCTGGCACCTATATATTTGTAATCAGGAGATTTTTCCTGATTTTTTTATGTGTCGCACATTTGGTTATACCCCTGACATCAAAAGCTGGTTTTTAGCCCACTTTGATGCACTTCTGGCGGGCAGAAAGCTGAAAGGGAAACGTCTGGGAACTAATTATTTGAGATCAGAAGGTCATTTCCTATATTTTATATATGAATTGAAGTGGTTATACCCCTCACACAAAAATCGGAAAAATCGCAGTTTTTAACCACCCACCACCCCCAAAAGCTGAGAGTAAACCCTGCCAGACTTTTGTTTTCCATATCACGATGCTTAAATCTATATAACCATGTACTCATATTTTGGTTATACATCCACTCCCAAAATTTGCTGTTGGCTCTTAGACTATTAGTAATGGGAATCCACCAGAGTTTCGAAACCTAAAGCTTCGAAAGGACAAAGTTTCGAAAAGATAAAGTTTCGAATAAACAAAAATTCGAAAAACGAAGTTAAGAAAGAAAAAGGTTTCGAATAGTCAAAGTTTCGGAAGAGAAAGTATCGAAGGACAAAGTTTCGAAAAAAAAAGTTCCGAAACTTTCGGAACTTCGTTGTTCCTTAAGCGATTTTAACGAAATTAACGCAGGTGGTAGCTGATGCAGAATTAAAAATGAAAAAAATATTTTCAAAATAGGGTGTTCCAAAAATATGTCAACATATTATAACTTCGTTGTTCCTCAAGCGAGTATTAACGAAATTGACAGAGGTAAAAGCTGATACAAAATTAACAATGAAAAAATATTTGAATCGGGTCATTTCAAAAACCACTTAAGTCACACATTTATAGTTTTTCAGAAATCAATAAAAATTTGTTTATTAAAAAATAAACGAGTTTTAAAGGACTTTTTTCGGCTCAATTTAGTATAAGAGTTTTAAGAAATTGAAATATAAAAAATATTCACAGTTTATCAATATTAATAATGAATAAAGTCTGAAAAACTGTTCTTGACTTACGTTGTTTTAGCAAGAAACGGGTTCAGTGGTATACAATTTAAACAAAATTAAAGGTTTTTATTTCTTTTTATTAAATATTACAATAAAATATTAACTTATTAAGATGTCACATGTTTTAACTTATCATGTTTCAACATATTTTACCCTTAGGTCAGACGAGAGAGTACTGGCAAGTGAGTTGGGCACATACATTAAGTGTCAAATTACTCGCCGCTCTACTCGCTTATCAACTGGCTTCAAAAAAGCCGAGAAAGCTGTTCTATATATTAGTTACTCAATAGCGTGTATTTACTAGCTCGTGATGCTTCCCGGTTAAGGTACATACCTAATCAATAAATCAAAATATTCTCCATCATGCTATTCATGTGGTTTTTGAAATGACCGATTCATTTAGTAGGTATATACAGGGTGTCCTGTAAATAATGGATAACCTTGCAACTGGTTATAGCAGGCCTTATGACCTTTCCAGAAAAAAATATTAAAAAAATATTTTCCGAGTGGTTACTTTGTTATGATGTTTTTTCCAAAAGTTGTTAACAAGTACTACTTTCCTCAAATACGTGAACGCTACGACCATGGATGAACAATTTTTAATATTTTTTTATTTTTGTAATATTCTAGAATAACTGTTGTAATAGATAGGTGGTAAAATTTAATAGTAGTTATTGCATTTTTTTATTATAATTTTCTAAAATATTTTTGTCAGTACAAAAATTTATTTTCAAAAAAGTTTGACCACCTCTAACAAATTAAAATTGTATGAGAACATGAATGGCCAATTACTTAAAAAAGTTGTCCATTTAACGAAATAACCAAGAATATTTTGTCAATCATCTAATAAAACACCTTTTAACATTTTCGCAAAATGTCTATTGAAATGTTACAATAACCTTCAAATTTGGGTTGGACAAAGATTTTCTCTTTTGATGTGTAAAGGGGTTCAGTGCAAGTATAAAACTCGATTTTAGGTGTTGAAAGCCTCACCATTTGGCCACCATATTGAAAAACAAGTTCTGAAAAGTTTTCCGTGGCAACTTAAATTTAATTAGTCTTACAAAAAAAACTTTGGTACAAATTTGTAGCAAATTCAATTCTCTTTAATTTATGTTAATGCTTTTTTTACCCTAAAGTAATAAATACAAAAGTTATAATCAAAAACATATGAATTTTTTCAATTGTTAAATTTTGATTATAACTTTTTTATTTATAACTTTAGGGTAAAAAGTGCATTAACATTTCTGTGAAACTACCTACATGTCTCAAAACACAACATTTTTGAAAAAACGTAACGAGTTTACAAACTATTTTAACTGTAAAATTGAAGATTTTAATATTGATATTTAAATTTAAAATCATCAAAACTAGATGTAGCTACTTCCACCATAGTAGTGCATGCAAAAACCACTTAAGTCAATTGACTTCCGTTGTTTTTGCATAGAACGTCTATTGTGAGGTATTATTTGAAAAGGAAGGAATATTAGGACCGACTTAATTTATTCTCAGAATTCGCATCTACGTCTAAGGAACCATTTACAGCAAAAAAAGCATATTTGAAAAAATATGACTTGAGTAGTTTTTGAAATGACCGATTCATTTTCAACCTTGTGGAAGGCTAACACCTAATTATTGTTTTCTCAAGAATTGATGTTCATACTTTAGAATGACCATAAACAATAATTCGAAAAAACTACCCCGAGAAATAATCACCCGATTACAGAATCCGACGAATGAGCTGCGGAGGGAATCAGACTCAATTTTGACATTTTTACTATGAGCCAAATGTCAAAATTAGGTCTGATTCGCTCCGCAACTCATTCATCGGATTCTGTAATCGGGGTGAATCTAACAGCAAATTTGCATCAAACATGAATTTTTTTATTCGAATATCTCAAAAGTATGCCCGAGTTATTTCAAGGGCAGATTAGAACTCAGCGCAACAGAAACCAAAGACGTCAATTTTCAACTAGCGATTGAGTCGAAATGGGTTGTCGCAGAAAAAAACCTTACACTGATTTTTTTTTGGAAATTGTTTATACTTTCAATTGTTTGTTAAGAATGATGCCCACGCAGCCTTATAAAGTAGTTTCGCGGATTGACTGCTTGATGGAGCCACTTTCTGCAAGTCAAAAATGTCAAATCTATTCTCGATCGTTCTAGGTGAATTCTTTTCATAACCTCTACTCGCCACGAGATTAACCTGCCTTACTTTCTTTTAAATTAATATTGTACATATATCATAGAATTAACTTTTGTAAATACGAAAAAGACTAAGTAAGTTTATAAATTGTAATATTTAAACCATAGAAATTAACATTTTGTTCCTAATAAAGGTTTTGTAATTAGCACACAAACCAATTTGTTTGTCCTTGTGCTTTTTGAACAAAGGTCTTGGGTTGCGGCCGAATTTGTCCTAACATTTTACAAAACTTAAGTGAAAGCCTGCTGCTGAGGTAAAAGGATGCCACCTAAAACGCCAAAATCATCCACTAAGAAACTGGCCCAGAAAGAGGGTTACAACTGCCGCAGCTGCGAAGAACCTGATGCCATTGATGATATGGTTCAATGCGACCAGTGCAACGATTGGAACCATTTTGGTTGTGCCGGAGTAAACAACAGCATTCAAGAAAAATCATATTTATGCCATAAATGCACAGGTAAGAGTAGGTATTTATCTAGCTTTTCAGGAGCGAATTCCGCATCTGCTGTGGGGTTGGTCGAAGCCAATAACCAAAGCCAAATACCGCCACAACAACTAGCAACAAATTTTGCTACGTGTTCACAAAGCGCCCATATGTTAAGCGTCCCAAGCGTGACCGAAGCTGCTTCTAAACGTGGAGAGCCCCAATATTTCCCAACATCACCCCCACCAATAATCGCTATGCAGGTCCAAAGTACAGAGCCAGTTTCTGTACCCACTGCGGCCGAAATTGCCGCTAAATGTGGAAACTTTGCTTCTGGATCTAACCAAGAGCATTTTCAATCATCAGCAACACCGACAATCACGGTCCATACTCATGCAACAACAGAAGATTCTGCACCAAGTGCGACCGAAGATGCCGCTAAGTGTGGAAGCCCTGCTACTGCATTTGACCCGGTGCATATTTCATCATCAGCACCACCGACAATCATTGTCCATACTCACGCAACAACAGGAGTTTCTGCACCAAGTGCGACCGAAGATGCCGCTAAGTGTGGAAGCCCTGCTACTGGATTTGACCCGTTCTATTTCCAATCATCAGCAGCTCTGACAAAAGCTGCCAATAATCAAGCTATCTCAAGAGTTTCTGCACCAAGTGCGACCGAAGATGCTGCTAAGTGTGGAAACCTTGCCACTGGTTTCAACCCACCGCATTTACCTTTACCAGCAGCACCGACCGCTGCTGCTTATACTCAAGTTGCTGCCACAGTTTCTGCACATAATGTGACCGAAGTTGCCGCTGTGTGTAGCAATCCTGTTGCCGTTTCGGTTCTAAGTGCGAACCCTCTTCATTCATACCCCTTTGCCAATACAGGAGATCGAAGTGTTTTCAGTTTGGCAAACGTTCCACCGTATGCCATGACGCTAGTGTAATCAACAAAGTATTTCAACCTCTACTCTACATATAATGCGCCTTTGTTATCAGCTTTATGTAGTAAGCCGAACCAAACTCCGAAATCAAAAAGCTCATCCAGTTCAAGATCATCCAAGTTTTCATCAAAGAAGCTCCAAATAGAACTGCAGAAAATAGAAAAAGAAAAGAAGCTGAGAGAAAATCTTGATAAGGAGGAACTCAGACTGAGAAAAAACAGGGAATCCGAATACCTAAATAAAAAATATCTAATCATGAGTCAAGTCATCGATTCTTCTGAAGAGGAAGATGAAGCTACTCAAGAAGTAGATAACATAAAAGCGTCGAAAGAAAATGTATATAAGTGGATTTCTGGATTACCCGAGAAAAATTACTTGCACTCCACGACGAATGGACCATATCCACCGGAGTTCATGCCAACTACTTCTCAACACATGAATATAACGTGGAGCAATGGTGCGAGGGAAACAACTTACCCAACAGTTCTACCACAGGCCAATCAATTTACTAGTGTTGCGAAACCTAATCCAACTAACCACCAACAACGGTCAACTTTTGCGCCATCGTTTAATGAGAACCCTCCAACCGTAAATTTCTCGTTGCCATCACAAGTAAAGGTAACTCATCAACAACCAAACGTACAGCTGCCATCGCAAGTGAATGTAGCTCATCAACAGCCCTACATACATTTGCCCTCTTTCGATCACATTCAACAACATACGCCCTCAAATATTTTTTTAACAAAAAATCATTTAGCAGCGCGCCATTTAATCCGTGACTTGCCAACTTTCGATGGAAATCCCTCCGAATGGCCACTTTTCATTGCGAGTTTCAATCGAAGTACAGAACTGGGAGGTTTTAGTGATGAGGAGAACCTTTTGAGATTGCATAGAGCTTTAAAAGGTGATGCACTAGAAGCAGTGAAATGTCTGATAATACAGCCAAACAGTGTTCGTCGTGTTATTGAGACCCTGAAAATGTTGTATGGAAGACCGGAACTCATCATTAACACCTTGATTCGAACCATAAGTGCTACTCCTCCGCCGAAAGCGGAAAAACTAGAGACTATAGTTACCTTTGCCATAGCAGTGCAGAACCTTTGTGCTACATTTGAGGCCTCTGGTATCTATGATAATCTCAACTATCCCACGCTGCTACAAGAACTTGTCGATAAACTTCCTCCCGCTTTGCGTCTCAATTGGGCAATTCACAAGCAATCACTACCAACATGTATGTACGCTTGTGGATTTCAGTACTTGGATGTACGCGATGGCTGAAGCGGCTAATGGAGTCCTCGTTTCAGCTCCCTCTTCATCAGCAGAAGAAAAGAAATTTCGAAATAAAAACTGGAAAAATAGAGGCATTGTAAACGCTCATTTTACAGAGAACGAAAAGCAACTTCCTAGATCGGAAAACAAGTGCTGCATTTGTGGTTGCAACTGTGCTTCGGTAGCGGTTTGTAAGCAGTTTTTACAGCTCAACCGCACCGGCCCACTATGGGCCCAAATGATGGTTTGCGTCTCAAAAATGGTTTTTCCGAAACTATTTTTTAGATTAATTTCTTGACAGAAATCAATTTAGGAATACTTAAAATACAGATTCCAATAAAAAAAATATGTTTCCATCCAGTCTTTCTAGTATTTAACCCTTTCTAAAGTGCTCCCTAGAAAAAACACTGTTTGAGTGACATAGTGAAGCTACTTTTGAAACCACTTTCTTTTAATTATTGATGATGATAAAGTGTAAGTGTTATATGTTTTTGGAAAGCTTTTTATTACTACTATTCGAATTTGCAAAAATATTTTTTGGAAAATATATATTTTAGATACATTTATTTTTTCCAATAACACATGTTTTTTTAGCTTTTGCCAAATTTCGATTGGAGTTTTAAGTACTTCCACCGTCATCCACCGTTTAGTTCTAGGCCGCAAATTATTCCTTAGTTCATATACTAAAACATATAAAAAATCTGTATGCTTTTAATTGCTTTTCTTTGATTAAGAACTAAAAACCTATTATAAGAAGTAGAACAAAAAATCACAGATTTTAGATGTTTTTGCAATTTCTTTTTTCGCATGAAATCTTAAATCTTTAAAATCGGTTCAAAGCCATTGTAGACTCAAAATCGATTCCAAGAACATACTAAGAAATTATTTTTAAAGTCAACTCTCATTTTAAAATTAATATAGGAAGGGTTTGAAAGTTATAAATTTTCCACCAGTTTGGATCGACCATCTTGCAGTTTGCTAACATCTTTTTTATTACAGCAGCACGCTCACTTTATATTTTGATTTTATAGGTTTGCATAATGCTTGTGTGACATACATAATATGTATATACATAATTGGTATCAGTTTCTTGTGAGTGAAAAAAAGATTAAAAGTTACAAAAATAAAGTATTAAAAAGAATGTTTAAAAATAGGTGAATTTGAATTATTGTCAAAGTTTCTATTTTTTTTCACTGGTCAAGTTTTTGTTCTTAATTGATTAATTAATTCTTTTTGCAAAGATTTTTCTTTGTTGAGGAAGTGGGTGGATGCCACGCCCCTTGAATACAAAATAACAAATTTTTCAATTTTCCAATGCACTACACCCCTAATACTCTACCAAATTTCATCATTCTTCGACAAAATTACCATTTAGTTGATAGATTTTAGAAAGTGGGTGGATGCCACACCCACTAATGGAAAATCTCAAGTTTTCAAATGTAAGCTATGTATGCTCAACAAGTTCTACCGCTTTACCAAATTTCACCATTGTACATTGTTGACGGATATGATAACAATTCTGAAAAATTGGGTTGATGCCTCCATGAATGCAAAATCTAAAATTTTTCTTTTACATGCATTACACAGCCCTATTATTCCGCCAAAATTCAAAGATCTATGTGCTACGTGGAAGCGCCCTATATTTAAAATTAAATACAAATCTAGTGAAAAGACGCCCCCTACCCTTAACGGAAAATATCAAGTTTTTCTTTTTTAGGCACAACATAATTTTGATGATCTGTCAATCAGCGGTTTTAGTGATGTATGAAGATCTATATATCTCAAGAACCACTAATTTTTAGAAGTTGAAATTTATTGCCACGCCTGGACTTGATTAGTTAAGTAAATGCTTCGAATTTGAAGTATCTGACTTTATTGGTACTGGAGAAAGAGGGGGGTCAATAATTGCTTAGGTTGGATCTGTAAATAAGATATAGAGCAAGAACTTTACTTGCAATTACCGTGCCCTTTCATTTGTACTACTTTTTTTTAATTTAATTTGTATTTATTATAAATTTAAAGAAAAAAAAGTTTCAATTTCAAATAACATGACGCAAATAAATAACGGTGTTATGTGTTTCTTCCGTAATTTATGTGTATTAAAATGTTTGAATAATTTTTAAATAAAAATAGCATGCATTTAACTTTTAGAAACCTACATTATTTTGTTGGCCGTATATTCAAGAAGATATGTGCGAAATTTCAGCTTATTATCTCACAAGACAAAAAAGTTACAGATTTTTGAGACGCAAAACGTCACTTGGGCCCATAGTGCGGCCGCCGATGGGCAGAGGTGAGAAAACATCAATTATGCAATAAATGTCTTAAAAGACACCTAAACTACAGATGTAGGTCAGAGACTATTTGTGGAAAAAATAACTGCGTTTTAAAACACCACCAGCTCCTCCACAATGATCAAACACAAACCGCATCATCTCCTCCTAACACTGGCACGGTTGCAGTTCACTCCGAACACCGCTCCGATTCTATGAGATATAAAACAGATCCTATCTTGTTTCGAATTGTACCAATATTTCTTTATGGAAATGGAGTTAAAATTAAAGCGTACACGCTTTTAGATGATGGATCATCCGTTACCCTGCTAGATGAAGAGATTTCAAGACAGCTTAACGTACGAGGAGAGCAACGACCGCTTTGTTTGAAGTGGACTGGGAACACATCCCGCTTGGAAAGTCATTCTGAACTTATCAACTTACAAATATCCAGCATCAAAGAGAACGCAGAAAGGTTCGAACTCTCTAATGTTCACACAGTGCAGAAGCTTGCTTTACCAGCTTAAACTCTCAATCACGACGAACTCCAAATGAAGTTTGGACACTTAAAGGGACTTCCTCTTGAGTCCTACGAAAAGAAGACCAACACTATCAGCGATTCTTGTGGGGCCGGAACGAAGATGGAAAGCCCGACACATACATTATGACTGTGATGACCTTTGGGGCGACCTGCTCTCCGTGTTATTAAAAATACTAACGCAGAACAATTCGTTGACAAATATCCAAGAGCTGTTCTCTCCATTAAAGAGAACCACTATGTAGATGACTTGATGGATAGCGTACCAACGGAGGAGGAGGCAGTCAAACTTGCTCAAGAGATCTGACATATCCATCAGTACGGTGGTTTCTACATCCGAAACTGGTTTTCCAATTCATGTAATGTTTTAAAGGCACTCGGATCTGAACCAACAGAGCAGATTAGCATGAATAGCAATCTCGAGCTAGGGACAGAAAAAGTGCTCGGCATGTGGTGGTGCACATCTCTAGACTGCCTAACATTCAAACTTACTTCTAACCCAACTCAGAAAGACATTCTCTTTGGATCACGGCGCCCCACCAAACGTGAAGTTTTAAGAGTAATGATGACTATCTTTGATACATTGGGTCTGATTGCGTGTTTTCTCATGTACATCAAAATTCTTCTTCAAGAGGTTTGGCGCTCTAAAATAGAGTGGGACGATACAATCAAAGACGAAGAATACAAAAAATGGATGAAGTGGACTAAACACCTACCCGAAGTGGAGACCGTTAAAATACCAAGATGCTATGTGACTCTATCGTGGGGCTCTGAAATACAGCTACATATTTTTGTTGACGCCAGCGAAAATGGCTATGCTGCTGTGGCTTACATCAGAAATTCCAACAATGAACTCACTGAGACTAGCCTAATAGGTGCAAAAACACGAGTAGCACCCTTAAAATCGCTTTCAATTCCTCGCCTTGAGTTGCAAGCAGCCCTCCTTGGTGCGCGGTTTGCGAAATGTATTGCCAAATCACATGGAATTTCCTTCAGTCGTCGTTTCTTCTGGTCGGACTCCAAAACAGTCTTGTGTTGGCTTCGATCTGACCATCGGAGGTACCGCCAATTCGTAGCATTCCGCGTTAGCGAAATTTTGGACCTAAGCGAAATTGATGAGTGGAGATGGATTCCCACCAAAATGAATGTAGCCGATGAAGCTACGAAGTGGCAAAAACCCCCAGATCTTAAAAACAATAGCAGATGGTTTAATGGACCACAGTTTTTGAAGCTCTCTCCGGATAAATGGCCGAAAGAAAAAACCACAGGTTCCACAATCGAAGAGCTGAAGACGAATTTCCTCGGTATTCATACCCACGTCCAGGAAATAACATGTACCGGTTCAAAGAATCATCCACCTGGATTAAAGTGCTTAGAAGTACGGCGTATGTGCACCGGTTTATCCATAATACGAGTACTAAGAGAACCAAGTTACCCAAGGTGAGTGGCCACTTCTCACGCAAAGAACTTCTGTTCGCTGAAAACTCATTATTGAGAGAGGCACAAAAAATTGAGTATGCAGAAGAGATCGCCGACCTATCAATGAACCGTAATATTCAGAAAAGTAGTCCTATCCTTAATCTGAATCCATTCCTGGACGAAAATTATATCGTTCGAGCCAACGGAAGAATTTGCTTGGCAGAAGGCACCAGTGCAGATGTAAGGCAACCAATTATTCTCCCGAGACTGCATGACATTACATCACTCATTGTAAATGATGTACATTGCCGATAGGGACACCAAAATGACGAGACAGTGGTGAACGTACTTCGTCAAAGATTCTACATCTCTCATATGAGATCTGCCCTCAAAGCCGTCAAAAAACTATGTCAAACATGCAAAAACAAAAGAGCTCAACCACGCCCACCAATAATGGCACCTCTACCGCCTCAATGGAAATTTATACCACCGGGCTCTCCACATATGGGCGGAAGCTGGGAGCGTTTAGTACGCTCCATTAAAAACGTTCTGTATGCTATTGCGCCGACACGAAATCCGAATGACGAACTTTTACGAAGCATGCTCATAGAAACAGAAAATATTCTCAATTCAAGACCCTTGACATATATTCCAATAGATGCTGAAAATCCGGAAGCTCTCACGCCGAACCACTTTTTACTGGGTTCGGCTTGTGGTTCAAAACCTTTAGTGGATTTCAATGATGACGTCAAAGTGCTTCGTAAAAATTGGCTTACCTCGCAGCAGTTTGCGGACCGCTTCTGGAAGCGCTGGGTAGCAGAATACTTGCCTACGCTTACCAGACGCACTAAATGGTTTTCACCCACGAAATCTCTAGAGGTTGGCGACATCGTCCTGGTCGTTGATCCAAATAGTCCAAGAAACAGTTGGCCTAAGGGACGAATAGTCAAGGTAAAGTTATCAAGCGATGATCAAGTAAGAAGTGCCGTCATCCAAACTCAGAGCGGAGTATATGAAAGACCTGCAGTCAAATTGGCAGTCCTTGATGTCAAAGCTCCAGAAGACACCAGTCCACAGGCGGAACTACTAAGGGGGAGTGTTAAGAATGATGCCCACGCAGCCTTATAAAGTAGTTTCGCGGATTGACTGCTTGATGGAGCCACTTTCTGCAAGTCAAAAATGTCAAATCTATTCTCGATCGTTCTAGGTGAATTCTTTTCATAACCTCTACTCGCCACGAGATTAACCTGCCTTACTTTCTTTTAAATTAATATTGTACACATATATCATAGAATTAACTTTTGTAAATACGAAAAAGACTAAGTAAGTTTATAAATTGTAATATTTAAACCATAGAAATTAACATTTTGTTCCTAATAAAGGTTTTGTAATTAGCACACAAACCAATTTGTTTGTCCTTGTGCTTTTTGAACAAAGGTCTTGGGTTGCGGCCGAATTTGTCGCAACAATTGTTCTTTGATGTAATTCACGAATAATTGATAGTTTCTCGAGCCATAAGTAAAAAAAACTCCCAAAAAATTAATGTTTGCATCACTTTTTGCATTTTTTTCCTTGTTGCGTCACGAAAAGTTTTAGTCGCAAACATCAGATTCGCATTCAGCACTCTAGAAAACATAAAAGAGGGAACAAATCAAATCTACCTCACAATAATTTGCATGGTCACAAAAAAACAAAATATGACTGGACTATTACTATGGAATTTTTTAATGTTAACTGTTTTGTACTTTAATTGTATTTTTACTTTAAGTTTTAAATATTTAATTTCTTATAAATGTAATTAATATTAAAGATTCATGTGTATAGGTCGAGCTGTTATCGATGATCGTACAACTTCAATCCTAGGTGTTCCCTTTGAATGCGATAATATACCAATGGAAGTTGTCCTGATACCTGGAATCAGAATATTTGGTTTAATAAAAGGTGGTGAGGAACTCAGCACAATGTTCGCCATTAGTAAAAACGTTAATATGGTTATCTAGAAATAAAAAATTATAGTAATTTGGTTGTTGTAAAAATTTAAAAAAGTATACGAACCTTAAGGCCCATTTTGTCAAGAATTTATAATAATTTTAGATTTTTTCAGTGCTTAGAATGTTGTTGTTTGATTGAATATGATAGAACACATAATGGTTTCACCAATTTATACATTTCCGATTTATTTTTATTTTATTTTCCCTTAAAAGATTCAACAATAAAATATGTGGGTACCTTCAAAAGCGTGCGTCGCCGCGGACCATCGCGTTAATTAAAATTAATTTGTATCCAAATTTGCATTAAACACCAAAGTGTATCTCCGAAGTTTCTATAAAGATGAAATAAATTGAAAATGTAAATATAATCGATGAATAATAAAATATAAACATAAACAAGGAAGTTATAAATGAACATTTTAAGAACCTTTAAAATGCATACGTCATCGGTAAGCTTCGTTGTTAATTTATTGCGGTTACGGTTATAACTGTGATGCAAATTTCACCAACGGACATATAATTACGTAAGCATATAGGATTGTGCAGTGGCATATTGGCGGTCAGAACACAGTTTTTCTTTTTATATTTCGGCAAATTGAATAAGAAACTTTTCTTTTCGAAACAAAAATATAAACATAAAACTCAAATAAAATGAATGGTATCTGAAGCTCACTGCTTACTGATGGATGACCCTGGGCCTAAGTGGCAACAAAATAAGATATATTTTTGATTTTGTATTTTATATCATTTCAATTTTATTTGTTTTTGTATCACCGTACTGAATTCTATTCAATGGTATCACGTAATGGCTAAGACGGAACTAAAGAACATACAAGTTTAAAATTAAATGTAAACAAACATTTCTAAGAACAAGCTTTTATTTAAATGCTCTTAAAACTTTAAATTGAATCAAACCAATCAATTTATTACCTACATTACACAATTTATATGATATACAGGGTGTCCCGGACCTGAGTGGAAGTATTTTAGGGTGTGGTTCTTGGGGTTATTCTAAGAAAAAAAAATTGTATAGGAGGAAAGTTTCTGAAACATTGACTTTAAATGCCAAAAAAAAAACATTTAAAATCAACGGAAATACATCTTATAATGTGCTAAGGTAGTATAGAAAGCTAATACCAAAGCAGCCCGAAAAAAGGGTTAGATTATGGATGATTCATGAATAAATAAATATCGACTTAAGAAAAGGAATAACATTTTCTTTTTTAATTTTGACTTTAAAATCTAATTTCTCAAAAACTATTCCTTTAAACAGCTTGATTTCAAAAACCAAATGCAAGAATAGAGTACACTATAGGACATTACTAAATGTGTTTTCGTTGATTTTTAATGTTTTTTTTGCATTTAAAGTAAATGTCAGGGAGGGGAGATACAACTTTCCCCCATACAATTTTTTTCTCAGAATAACCTCAAAAACCACACCCTAAAATACTTCCACTCAGGTCCGGGACACCCTGTATAAGCTTGTCGCACCGCGTCGACCACGCCGCGAGATTTAATTGTGAAGAAGATGTATTTAGCTATTTCCTTATTTACAAGTAAATCTCACGACAAGCAAAGTTTATTTTCTGCTTTAAAGAGCATTTAACCCTTAACCACCGCTCTAAGCAACGAATTTTCAAATTTAAATATTTAAATGTGTTAGAGTCGTGTGACTGAGTACATCCATTGCAGAGCTCTGTCAATCGTTCATTTAAAAAGATTCAATCGTTCATATGTATGTCGTTCAGTTCAATGATTCGTTCTTTAAAATCGTTCACTTTTTCAATAATTTTGGTTTGTGTTTCATTTTTAATGCGTATTAAATGGGGAAGTTACATTCCGTTCCAATCGTTCATTTTTTCAATCATTTAGGTTTCAGTTTCGAATAAAATGGGAAAATTTCGTTCTTGTCAAACGTTCTTTAAAAATTCCCATGATATTATGTTTAAAACGGCTATTATAAATTATACCCTTCTATTTTCACACCGTCTTTGATATATCGCCGCCTGAGTACTTAAATGCCCCATATCCAAAAAAATTATTCCCCAGAAAACGAATTTTAAGGTTTGAAAAATAATTTCCTTACTTTCTCCTTGAGAATTATGATGTTTGAATTTTTGTATACATTGTTTGAAAATATCTTTGTTGTAGTTTGAAGACATGACGTCTTCAAAACGGTTATTTAAAAAAAAAAAAAAGTATGAAAAAAGTCAGAAATGGATATAAGACCCTCTCCCATACGAATGCGAAATCGATGAAAACCAAATTGAAAATTTCCTATGGATATAGGACTTTTGTGCACTGAAAGGAGGGAATTCAATGTTAGGAAGAAGAACAAAAAAATTCAAAAGCACTGGTATTATTTATTTTTTATAATTTCATTTTTATTGATAAGAACATAAAACAAAAAATACTCTCAATTTAGTGGCTATCATCATCATCATCGTGTCCTGTAACCCCGGCTGGGGCATAGAGGGCGTCAACAAAACGTCTCCATCCTTCACGGTCTGCTGCAAGGTGGCTATACCTTACTAAAACTCTCTTATTGGATTATTTCTAAGTCAACAAAATAAGTAAGAAAATGCTTAAGTATTTTAATACTTAATTAGAAAAATACTTAAAACTTACTTTGGTCCTTAAAATTTTCCTGAAAAATACGTCTTTTTTAATTGGGAATAGTTTATAAAAATTCGTCAACATATTATTGTATTACGTTTCATTTGTTTTTTAAAGTTTTTTTTTTTCAAATTTAAATTTTTTAGCTTTTTTGATTTTATCCACTTTAGTAAAAAATAAAAAAAAAATATTTAAATTAAATCGTTAAAAAACCTACTAGGCTGCATTAAATGCAGTTTTGAAGTTTGGGAACATTAAGGTACATAAATGAACTTACCTAAATAAGTATTACCCATGTTTTATTTTGACTCATAACCGCATTGTGGACTAATATTAAAACAGTGCTTTGCAACCATCTGTATTTACCTCACGGTTGGTTATTTTTCAACCTTTATATTGTCTTTGGTACATCGTTCAGTGCGTGCGCATCGTTAGCGGAAGATTAAAAAAAAAAAAAAAAAAAAATATCCACCCCGAAATAAATAAAACAGAAGTGTAACTCAGGTATACCTGCGGGCTACCTGCGGTTAACAAGTGCTAATCCTGATTAATTCGCGGAATAAAGGTTTTTTTTAAAAATAAGTGTTGTGCGTTTTAATCAGTGTAGTAAAATAATAAAAGTGAAAGTGAAGTTAAGCCGGAAATGGGTGAACCATTTAATCCGGAGGCAGCATTTGCTTCGCTCGATGCATTGCTGACCAGGATAGTCACTCACCTACCCGATTATGGACCGAGGCTTAACGAGACATTCAGTAAATTTGTCACCCCGACCAAAAGAAACGAAGAAGAAAGCAAAGAAGGTGACAGTATGGAGGTTGAAGATTCTTCTAACTGTGATTCATCCAATGACGATGATGCTGAAAAGCGCTCGGAAGTGAACGCTAAGGAAGAACAGGTCATTTATGAAGTGATTTCATCCAGCCAGGCATCGGAAGTAAGTTCAGAGGACGATTTCAGCGATTCACCTTTACCTGGTCAGAAGAGACCACGTAAAATAGGAAAATCTGCACCAAAGGACACAACTAAGCGCCCCCAATTGGACGTAGAGTCACCGAAGATCCCTCCAATCCAGGCAAAGAAACAAATGCCAGCTAAAATTGAAGAAGCCGCAACAGCATCAACATCATCAGCCGCCATCAAAGCAGTAGCAGCCTCTAATCCTGCTCCTGCTCAGACCCCGAAGACAACCAATGACATAGCTGCCGTCAACCCAAGCAAAGGTCCTGGAATGCCTCCGATAGTTTGCTTCTCTGGAAGTGTCGCCGAGATAAGGAGACACTGCAAGGCAAGCAACATATCAGTGACATTCAAAAACAGGAGCACGAAGACCACCATCATCAACGCCCAGGACAAAACATCATTAGAAGCCATCAAGAAGTACCTCAAAACCATGAAGATACAGTTCAACTCATTTACGCCAAGGGAAGACAGGAAGAACCTCCTTCTACTGAAAGGTATACATTTTACCTGTTCAGCCATAGAAGTCGAAGATGAGCTCCGCATCGAGGGACTCCCAATAATCTCAGTGACGCACTTCAAATCCAAGAAGGCAAAGACAAAGCACTACAACAACTTTGTCGTTGAGGTATCAAAGACGTGTGACATCAACGAGGTGTGCTCCAAGACCCTAATAATGAACCAGAGGGTTCATTGGGAGCGAATGAAGTCCAATGACATCGTCCAGTGCCGGAACTGCCAGCGCTTCGGACACGTAGCCACCAACTGTGGCCGCCAATACGTGTGCGTCAAGTGCAAAGAAGACCACGAGCCCGGACAATGCAAGCGAAAGGAGAACACAGGACTGGACGTATGGTGTGCCAACTGTCAGAAAGAAGGACATCCTGCAAGCTTCAAGGGCTGCCCCACTCTAAAGGCCCGCCTAACAGAGAGGAACAAGGTGATTGCAGAGAAGAAGGCGCACAAAGAGTTCGTCGCTAAATCAGCTTGTGTGGTAACCCGTCCATCAGTCAGCTACGCAGCAATGGCCAGACAGAATTCAACACCCAGACCATCAACAACGAAAACGCAGCATCAACAGCAGCCAAGGATTCCAGCCAAAACCATCCCTGTGAAGACAGCCTCTGTCAAACCGACAAGAACTTCAGCAACTTCCCCATCCATGAACCTCAACAATGAAGTCCAGCGGCTCCTCGGGTCCAACCTCATCTCCATCATGGATAAAGCCCGGAATGCCGTCCCATCCAACTACAATCAACTTAGTGATAAAGACAAGTCCGCGGTCTTGGCCGCCTTTGTCTTCGAAATATGCCATTGAAGAAACTCCGCATCCTGACGTATAATGTTAATTCATTATACAGCCTAGATAAGAGGACGTCATTCAACCTATTCATGAAGAACAATACCCCTGATATTGCCCTCATCAGCGAGACGAAAGTGACCAAACAAAACAACATCAACATCAAAGGATACAAAACGTACCGGCAGGACAAAAATGAGGACCGCGTTGGAACAGCAGTCTTCATAAAAGACAAATTCTCCCCCAATACAAAAGAAGTCATTATCCCACGACTAAAGACTAGTGAAGCCACTGCCATCACGATGACCCTAGGAAGAGGTGAGACCCTTACAGTCATCAGCACATACTTCAAGTGCGCATCCTCTGCAAGGAACATACATAGTGATGACCTGCTCATCCTCAACAGCATCCTGAAGCAAAGCACCTATGGCATCATTGGAGGTGATTTCAATGCGAGACATCACCTATGGTTGGACTCCAAAATCAGCAACGAAGGCAAAGCAATTGTAGATTGGATGGAACTGAACAGCAATGAACATTCTCTGGTGGTTATATCCCAGCCGAAGCCGACCTTCCCTAGAACGCCATCAACGCTGGACTTCTTCCTGGTCTCCTCGAACCTTGTACACATTCTTCCGGAAATCCGGAACTATATCTGTACAATTATACAAAGCGACTCGGATCACGAAGCTGTTCCACTGTCTATCAACCTGAACCAACCAATACTCCTATCAACAGAAACTCCGGATAACTTCATCAACTTCAGACGGCTGGATATTGAAAGACTTCACAGGGACATCGAAGACAACATAACTCTTCCAC
This sequence comes from Dasysyrphus tricinctus, assembly GCA_963921185.1. Classification (NCBI taxonomy): domain Eukaryota; kingdom Metazoa; phylum Arthropoda; class Insecta; order Diptera; family Syrphidae; genus Dasysyrphus; species Dasysyrphus tricinctus. Next base: position 131,046,177 of record OY992532.1, on the reverse strand, counting down.
CTTCAAACAGGAATCTGCTGGATACCGAAATCGATGCAGCTATTGACAACCTCGAACATGCCGTATCTGAAGCCCTGGAGAAGCAAAAGCGGCCTATGACGTCAAAGGACAGGTACCAACACCTTCCTGATTACGTCCAGAATTTGTATGCTCACAGACAGCGGCTAAGAAAACGACTCCAGCGGATCCATCGAAGCGAGCTAAATACGACAAATATCAACTACCAGACAGTTTGGAATGAGCTACAGCAAGTCAACATCATGTTCCGGAACTCAATTCAACACCATAACAATATCCAGTACCAGAGAAGATTGCAAGCAATTAAGCCAGGACCTGATGCCTTCAAAAACATCAATAGGATCATTGGAAAACAGCCTCAGATGCCAGAATCCATTATCAGCAACAACATTGAAGCAACCTCAGCCCAGGACAAGGTGGAAGCGTTCGCCAACTACTTCGAAGGAAACTTCACAACGAACCCACCTACTGACCCGACCTTCCTATAAGAAGTAGAAGCATCAATTCAGCAAACCCTACAGCCAAATCCGGATATAATCAGTTTCGATGACACCAATCCAGCAAGTGATCCCACCGATAGTCCACATCTATGCAATCTAGAGGAGGTAGCAGAGATCATCGGCAATTCAAAGCCAAAAAAATCATCTGGACCAGATGGCGTTTCCAATTACATCCTGAAAAGGTTTCCACAAGCAGTAATGATCTTCCTCACAATCATCCTTAACAACTGCATCAACAACTGCTACTTCCCCCAGACGTGGAAAACAGCGAAGATTGTGGCAATCCCAAAGAAAGGTGCTTCCAACCTAATATCCAACTACAGGCCAATATCACTTCTCAACAATATCAGCAAATTACTGGAAGAAGTAATCCTCCGGAGGCTGAAGAAATTCTGCAATGAAAACTCAATCATCCCTGACATGCAGTTTGGCTTTCGAGAAAAGCACTCAACGCTGCATCCGCTGCTGAAGTTCCAACACGATATCACCACCTCCCTCAACAGTCATCGTGTCACCGTCGGATGCTTTCTGGATGTCGAGAAAGCATTTGATAGCGTTTGGATAGAAGCCCTAATACATAAACTTCATCTATTACAGGTACCACCGCCACTAACAAAAATTCTTTTTACTTTTCTTTCTTTCAGGAAATTTTTCGTACAACTAGACAATTGTAAGTCAAACATGAAGAATATCAGAGCCGGAGTCGCCCAAGGTTCAAAACTTGGCCCCTTCCTCTACAGCCTGATGACATCCGACCAACCTGCCCCAATTGGATGCGAGAACCTGCTATACGCCGACGACTCGCTCACCTATGCATCATCAAGGTCACCGTTTATCGCCGTCCGACAAGTAGAGGCCCACATCAACAGACTCTTCAATTTCTACACGAAATGGGGCATCCGAATCAACACTTCCAAGTCGGAACTTGTCTGCTTCAGGAGGCCTTCAACTGGTAGAGGTCTTCGCACCGCAGCCAACTGCAGAAATCTGATCTTGAGACTCCCTGACGGATCCATCATAGCTGCCAAAAAGAATGTGAAGTACCTGGGAGTCCAGTTCAATGAGTTGCTAAGGTTCAACCCGCACTCAAGAAATGTACTCAAAAAAGCCAGCTGGGCCTTTCACCGTCTACATCCATTGATGAAGAAAAGAAAAGGACTAAGCCAACCAACGAAGTTACTGATCTACAAGCAGCTCTTACGATCTATCATCAGCTACTCCTTCCCAGTCTGGTTTTCAATCTCCAAGACAGCCATGAAGGAGCTTCAAGTATTCGAAAGGAAGATTATCAGAATTTGCACCGGACTGTACTTCGACCGGCAGCGGCGGAAACACTACAGGAACGAACATCTCTACTCCGAAGCCAACATAATCCCGCTGGACAAATACCTAGTCCTTTCAGCGAAGAGACTAGTACGGAACATCATCGACCACCCGAATCAGCTAATGAGAAGGATGACCACTGAACAACAACATCCGGAGCCAAGGTACCTCAGTGTAATGGAAACACTTGATGACAACATAATCATGGACAACGAGGAAGCAGTCTCGTTCTACGCTGACATTGGGTCAGCCTTCTACCGTGGCTAAACGCCAAAACTTCCCCCAACCTACACCAAAAACACCATTGACAACCGGGAATGAACACCCTGAGGACGATTAAGTCAGCCGACTTTTAATTTAAATTTTTGACATGTAATTTATATATCTATAATTTGTTAAACTTAAGACATTGTATAACGTTAGGCCCCCTATGTGCCAACAAATGTAAATTTATCATAGTATCATATTAGTTATAAGCCAGATTGTATATGTATATAATGTTCAATAAAAGAAATTGAATTGAATTGAATTTATATTGTCTTTTTTCTTTACCATCATCAAAGTGAAAACTTACTTTTGCGTTATTGAATTAACTTCCGATAGAAACCTGGATCCCATATGTTGTTCTTGCATGCTAGAAGATAACCCCGGCCCAGATCCAGATATAATTAAACGCTCTATATCCATAGCCCTTTGGTATGGGGCACTTAAGCATTAAATGAATGTTTTAAGAACTCTTCTACAAAGACTGCCTCACATAGTACAAATTTTGGATGTGCGGCAAATAAGCACTAAGAGGACCCACAAATTAGTGGTCTATGCTCTATGGAGCAAACTGGGTTTCTCTAACTTCCTTCCGCGGATAGCAGCAAACGATAGAGAAAATTCGAATTAGTATAACTGCATCATTAACTCAGTTTCCCGAAAAAGTGGTCTATGGGGCATATAAGTACTCAAGCGGCGATTTGGTTTTCGGCAAGGGACTAAAAAATAATGAGAGCATTGAACATTGAACACAAAAAAGCACTTAATTACGTACAATTTTGAAAAATATCGACTTAAGAAAAAAAATCTCATTTTTTTTAAACTTTGATTTGAAATCTAATTTCTCAAAAACTATTCGTTTTAACAACTTGATTTAAAACCAAATGCAAGAATAGAGTACATATTAGCTTTCAAAAAAACTATATGACATTACTAAATGTGTTTTCGTTGATTTTTAATGTTTTTTTTTTGCATGTAAAGTCAATGTTTCAGAAACAGCCCCTACTGCTTCAGGGAGCGGAGATATAACTTCCCCCCCAAACAATATTTTTTTAGAATAACCCCAAGAACCACACCCTAAAATACTTCCACTCAGGTCCGGGACACCCTGCATAAGCTTGTCGCACCGCGTCGAGTGCGTTGCGAGATTTACTTGTGAAGAAGATGTATTTAGCTATTTCCTTATGTACAAGTAAATCTCGCGACAAGCTAAGTTTATTTTCTGCTTTTAAGACCGCAACGAATTTTCAAATTAAAATATTTCAATGTGTTAGAGTCGTGTGACTGAGTGCATCCATTGGAGAGGTATGTCAATCGTTCATTTTAAAAGATTCAATCGTTCATATGTTGTTCAGTTCAATGATTCGTTCTTTTAAATCGTTCACTTTTTCAATAAATTTGGTTTGTGTTTCATTTTTGATGCGTATAAAATGGGGGAGTTGCATTCCTTTCCAATCGTTCATTTTTTCAATCATTTAGGTTTCAGTTTCATTTAGGTTGCGAATAAAATGGGAAAATTTCGTTCTTGTCAAACGTTCTTTAAAAATTCCCATGATATTATGTTTAAAACGGCTATTATAAATAATACCCTTCTATTTTCACACCGTCTTTGATATATGTACATACTTTTAAAGGAACCTAAAGAGATACAAGTATGAAAGTACTATAAGAAAATAACCCAAATTCAAGTTTATTTGCATTTCTTGTGTTCTATTACAACATGTTTTTGACTGATGATCTGATTTCCGAAACATTTAGTTTCTGTTCGTTCGCTCTACTCTTTTTCTTTTTCTCACTTTTGAACGAGATTAAAAAATTTACCCGATTTGCCATTCCTGCATAGTTGAGGTACATTAGAAATGAAGAAAGCATTTATCTATTTTAAAACTTTGACTAAATCCAATTTTCCTACCATTTAACTTCTTTTCATTACCCTCCTTGTATCAGGAAAAAATTTCAATTTCGGCAGAATTATTTGAAAATATGAAATAAGTTGAAAACGAAATAAAGCCAAATTGGTCTTATTTCGGTTTCATAAATGAAATATAACCAAATTTAAAATTTGGTCTTATTTCGTTTTTGAAAACGATATAAGACCAAATTTTTGAATTTTGGCTTTATTTCGTTTGGCGTTAATTCACGTCACCCTTAAAATTGACAAAATCAGATAAGAACGCAAAGTTCGAAACTCTTTTAACTAAAAATCCATGACTTTCTTTTTGGGCAAGGCATGCGATATATGCACGAAAAGGTACGAAAAGGTAAGGTATGAAAAGGTAAATTTTGTATATTTTTAAAAAAGTAGAGAATTAAAATCGAATGAACAATGGCGGAGTTTTATACTTACTCAAAAAGTATAAAAAATGCGTTGTTTGTCGTAAAATGCGATTTTGGGGTATATTGAAAATTTCTCTTTTAGTTCAAAACGACCTATATTTCTACGAGGTGTCTGTTCAAGTCAGTTCACTTTCGCACAGTGTAATAATTACTTAAAAAAACACTCTTCCGAATTTATTGAATAAAATATCTTTGTTTCAAAATATTGAATCAATACATCATAACTTCATTCGCTTTGTCTTGAAAGGTCTTCCTTGGGGTAATCCGTACAACTTGCTACCTTACGAACACAGAATCAAGCTTTTGCAACTTCAAACTTTATATGAAAGGTGTGTTAATAATGATTTAATATTTTTCCACCAACTTATCAGAGGTGAAACTGATGCACCTGAATTGTTAGCCTGCATAGGCATTAACTACCGCGGAGGATCCCACCACCTACGAAAGATTTGAACTTTTTCACGTTCCTTTTCATAGAACCAATTATGGTATACACAAAAATGTACTTTTTATTTCATTTCAAGTCAAAAAAGTATCTAACTAATGCAAAATTGTGAAAAAAATCTACTGGAATTGCGGTTTTCTTGTCATTTTGATGACGACTATACGCATTGTTTAGGAACAACACAATTTGTTCCTTTACCTGGTTTGTGAGACTTTGAAGTTTTGGTGAGGAAAAACGGTTCGATGAATCAATGTGAAAATTTACAAGAATATTAATGCCTTTAAAGTCTACAAATTTGCATACCAACGCAAGCCATGCAATCAATATTTGCAAAGAAAAAAACGATTTACGAAAAGACCACAAAACGTCAGCTTTTAGTACTTTTTTTAAACTAATGGTGAACGGTAAAAAACAAAAATTTTTACAAAATCTTAAAAAAATCTTGTAAAACGCTTTCTTAAATTTCCAAAACTGTCTTTGAATATTTTATAACTTCATTATTTGCGGAGATATTTTTAATCAAGGCTTTAAGTATCTTTTTTCATTCAAAGTCAAATAACCATGCAAAATAAAATTGCACGCCAACAAAAATAAAATGCATGACTGGATCGCACGTACTTGCTCTTATGTTCAAGTTGTGTGGGAGTTACGAACTTTAAAAAATATTCAAGTTATTATAGAAAAAGTATAAAAAGCATTTCAATCGTTCTTTTGATTGTATAAACAGTCTGATAAATAACTTAGAGCTCAAAAAAAGTATGCCATCTGATTACTTGAAAAAATATGAATATATGCAAAAAAAAATTTTAAATCGTTGGAGCCGTTTTCTAAAAAATTAATTTTTTATATATAAAATTTTTGTAACATTTTTCAAAAAAAATTTTGGCATGCCAATTTTGAGTATATATTAATATACATTTAAAACTGAAATTTCAAAACAATTCATCAACCCGTTTTTGAAATATTGAATTTTCAAAAAAAAAATTTTAATCTTTTTTTAAAAATCCAAAATTTATTTTTTCCAAAATTTTGGTATACAGTATTATTTATATTTTAACAAAGCTTTTGCACAAACAAATTTATTGAAATTGGATGAGCGGTTAATGAGAAAACCGAAAATCAAAAAAACCGTTATATCGCAGGTACCGTTAATAAATGTTTTTGGTAATTTTTTTTCTTACCAAAAAGTACACCATGTTTACAATAATACAATTTTTTTTTATCAAAATCGTTGGAGCCGTTTTTGAGATAAATAAGCTTTTCCTTAACGGTTGTATGGCAAGTACCGTTATTTTTTGAGCTAAAAAAAAATTTCAATTTCCCCTCTGGAGAGTTACAAAAAACCTTAAGTTCAAAATTTGAAGAAAATCGCTTAAGTGGTTTAGGCTGTAGGTTGAGGTACGGACAGACAGACAGACAGACAGACAGAATTTTGCCATCCACTTTTTTCGTGTTCTCTATCATCGTTATGTCATGTTTGATTGTTATCTCGAAATTTTTTTTTGCACGAATCCACAACTTGCCCTATAGTACCTATATCGCAAGTAAAAAGCTGAATTGGAGCTGAGCGAACAAGGTATCTGATCCATAGAAATGAGGACCTTCAAAAAATTAAAAAAAAATAATTTTTTGTCTCGTCTCATTTTTTGCAATAACACAATAATGGTACTTCAAAAAAATTTGTTTGCAAACAATTCTCGAAACAAAATATATAAAGCTGTGAAATGCTTTTTGTTTCAATTCAATACGACCACTCGTCACAAAGATACAGCTCTTCAAAAAACACTAAAAAAATTTAAAAAAAATGTGTTCCTTTAATTTCGTTGACTATATGTACATAACTTTGATTTAGATACATTTTAAAACAAATTTTCCTTTATTGTAATTGAAATAAAATGCACGACTGGGTCGCTCGTACTTGCTCTAATGCTCGAGACACTGTGGGTTTAAGAAAATTATATATAAAACAAGGAAATTCTGAGGGTTTAAGAAAATTATATATATAACAAGGAAATTATGAGAGAAAAATGAAGAGAAGCATGAAATACGACATTTAAATGGGATAAACAACTCTTTTGACAGTTTGAGGTGGAAAAAAAGAATGCCATCTTAGTTCTTCATTGAATATGATTGTATGGGAAAAACATTTAAAATCGTTGGAGCGGTTTTTAAAAAAATATTTTTTTATATATAAAATGCTTAAAACATTTTTGGGAACATATTTTGGTATGCAAATTTGAAGTATATATTTATATGTATATAAAAGCAAAATTAAAAAAAAAATTATCAACCCGTTTTTGAGATATTGAATTTTCAAAAAAAAAATTTTAACTCTTTTATAAAATCCAAAAACTTTTTTTTTGAATATTTTGATACGAAATATTATTTTTAATCTTATCTGAAATTTGTTCATATATAAAAAATACATCTAAATCTGTTTAGCCGATAACGAGAAAATTCAAAATAAAAAATACGTTCTATGACAGGTACTATTAATAGTTGCTTAGTGAAAAATTTTATAGTTGTTGGTAGTAGATCGTACTAATTTAAGTATATGAAAAAAGTTTAATCAAAATCGTAGGAGTCGTTTTTAAGCAAAAAAATATTATCCTTTGCGGTTTTTTAACTTTTGTATGGAAGGTACCGTTATTTTTTCACAAATGTAAAATGTTTTCTAAAAATATTTTAGAGAGTACTAAAAAACTCTTAAATATCCAGTTTCAAAAAAATCGATCATGTCTTTTTCGAAATATTTGATTTTCCAAAAAAAATTTGAAACATTTTTTAAAAATCTAAAAAATATTTTTCAAAAATTGTATTTATTGGCAGGTTATAATTGAAATCGGTCGTATAGCCTAGTAGTAAGAATAGATTTTTTCAAGGAAAAAATTTGTAACAGGCTGATTTTTGGTACACACGTTGGAATTGGGGTTACTTATAATCTGACTAAAGTCCTCAAATATCTGATGACTGCTAGTCCTGTTATTAGGGGTCAAAAGTCATGAAAATAGGTTTTTGGTAAATATGTCGAAAACGGTAAGCTTTAGAAAAAAAATGTTCTACAGGCAGCTGAATTAATTTCCAACAAAAAACATTTATAGCAAGTTGTTCGTAACATTAACCGATAAGAAGTTACAGCACTTCAAAGTTTCACATTATTCCAAAAGTATGCACTTTCTTCTACACCACCTTAGAGGTCCAGTACCATGTGCGTTTTTTTTTATTGTGGTATCCCCAGGAGGCCTATTTCACGATGTTTGATTGATGAAGGTGTGTATTTAAATTCTTTTAGCATTAAAAATAAATTAGAGCTTAATTTATTTAATCGTCATTCAATAATTGATGATCCGTGTTTCCGTGTGGGATTCTATGTATTTGTTCCATGTCATCATTTAAATCTTCTTCTTGTACATCAATTTTGACAGAATTTGTACATGACTATCATTGGCGTAGGAAGGAATTTTTTCTAAGGTGGGCAACCAGTCCAAACCAAACCTAATCATTAAACAATTTTTCGGTGCAAAAGATTCCTCAATAACTATGTATTTATTTGGGCTTAAGCATTTAATTAATTCCCGAATTTGTTCAAAAGAGATCTTATGAATGAAGCCGACAACGACGACAACAGTAAAGCAAATTAACAGTTGTCATTAGAAGTGCTACCAAGCTCAACTTTGCAACAATGTTTTACGATGCATTTACATAAATTACAATTTAATGGTTTTGGGTAAAATAAGTTCTCAACCAAGTTTTTTCCGTCGTACTGCCGATAAACTCCTTTCACAATTGGTGCAACTAACCGGAAGCGGTAATGCGGCCTTTTGCAGTTTGTACATACATTTGAAAATTTCCAATATGTTTTTTTCAATTATCAAGGTTTATTTCATAGCTCTTTTATTCGAACATATTTTTCATAATCTAGACTTCGGCACTCAGTGCTATTGAAATCATTTTAAAACATCTTTAAAGCTATTGATAAAAAAAAAAACCTTCAAAACGGCTGAACAGGTTATGACGGGACTTTTCATACATGTAGTGGACAACTCAGGGAGTAATCTAGGCTACTTTTAATTGCAAAAATGTTAACGGTTTCTTGGAAATATTAGAAAAACAATGAAATTAAAGGGAAATTGTGTCGAAACAAAAAATTAATATAGGAAATGATTATAAATAAGTAGAAATAATCGATTTTAAAACTGTCAGACAATTAAATTAGAACAATAATTATATACATAGTCTTAGAGATGGTGAAAGCTTTGCTCAAAACTTTGTTGACGTACTGTTTGGATCTGTGCAAACTAAATGCCACCTACAAGGCATCGATGAAACGGCTCTTTGACCACCACAATGTATTTTCAAGAATTACTTGACCTATTTGGATGATTCTTTTGAGGAAATCTTTGGTATTGGGAGTGTTTTTGTCAAGCTGGGTTAAATTCGGTATTGCGTTTTGCCAAAAAGGTGCAGTTTTATGTAAAAAAAATCAATTGAGTTGGAAAAGAAATCAGTCAATCATGAAATTTGGTGTAAATTCACTAACGTCAAATGTTTCCGCATCACTGCTTTTTTGCGATGCTGATGCGCAACGCAGCTGATTCTGATACAAATGCATCAGCAACAACGCATCAAGAATTTTTTTGATTCTAATTTGTTTGAAGTTTGCGCATCACTTGATGCAAGTTTGCAATAATGAACATGTTACGCAAAAAGTGATGCGAATTTGATGCATTTATGAATGTATGGCGGAAATGATTGTGCATCATTGCTGCAACGATGCGTTTGTGAATTTACACTTGTTTCTGACAAAATAAAAAAAATACAGTCGAGTCTCGATTTTCCGGAATTCGATTAATCGAAGACATATAATTCAAATTTTGTTTTGTTCATTTGTTCCCGAAATGTTTTCTAAAAAGCTATAGGGTGGGCCAGCTAGTAATTTAATATGTAGCTAGATGGAGCCATAGTAGTACTAAATCTGAACGCACTCCAAATATCTTACATTTGGTGATTCCGCTTTTTAAACCTTAAAACCTATTCATCTTCAAGGTTCAAGCTAACTCGGTTTGAGACTAATTCAACTAAATTTTTACGTGTTGAGGCTTCCCGCAATGATGCAATGTGTAAACACAAAGAAAACTAAGGTGGGCGAAAATAGTTTTTATGTGACGACCAACTGTAACTGTAGGCAAAATTTTAATTTTCGTGCCTGAAGTTTCATTCACAGTTGTTCAATCTTCCTTCTTGGATGGGTTGTAGAACCAGAAAAGTTTAAATGTCGATTTTTCTAAGGTGGGCAGTTCATTTTTTAAGGTGGGCACTGCCCACCTCCGCTCCCCCCTTCCTACGCCTATGATGACTATCCATGACATTGACCACAAACAAGAGAGCAGTGTAGTCCTGCTTTTCGACAGCTAAAATTATTACCACAGCCTTACAAAATATTATACTAAGAAGTTCATCTGCAGCTGGTTGAAGTAAAGTTGTTATAGGCTCCAAAACATTATTTTTTAATGTCCAACCCCAGTCTTCAGGCTCAATACCTTCATGCCCGAGCCAAGTTTGTACTTGAAGGTATAGCACCCAAAGTTCGAGGAAGGGAAGATAACTGCACAGCTTTGTTTAGCCTTGTCGATCTGACAAATGTTGAATACCTTAAAGCAGTGTTTTTCAAACTGTGGGTCGCGACCCCCTAGGGAGTCGCCAAGAATAACTAGGGTGGTCGCGGTCGCAAGCCATTAGGTGCAAGGTACTAAAACACTTAACATAATATTTCTTAGTGAGACGGTTGGAACTGTTTTTCTTTTATTAAATGTTTAAAACTTGGTTGTGTCTTTGAGGCGTTAACAATTAAGGCATTTTTCTATTGAAGGAAGAGAACGTGAGTTTACATAGGTATGATGTGGTGAATGGCATTAACAATCTTAAAGCCTCTTTTTCCAGCTCTAGATATTTTCCTCTTCTCTTGACTTTCTCCAGAAATTATGAATGGTTCTTACATTGAATTCAGAGCATACCATCTGCAGCTAAATCTATACGATTTTCTGTCATCTTTACTTATGGAAGATCAGCCAGATGAACTGATATATTCAAAAAAGGATTAAGACTATCTCTGTCTATTTCCACCTTCAGAATTGTCATCTGGAAAGTCACTTAATAGATTCTTCTCCAAATTATACAAATTCTCATGAGAGGAATGTGAGCAGAGCTTACTGCCACGGCATGTATTCATCTGATGAAATTTAGTCGAGAATTTTCTGGAAAAGAATCATACATTTTTGTTTGTAAATACTCTGAGCACAATCGAAGTTTTGCGTGGAGTCCCTTGATTTTCCCTTTTGCAGTAATAATATTTTCTTGTCTCCCTTGGAGACTCGTATTCAAGATGTTTAAGTGGTCAAAAAGATCAGCGAAAAATGATAATTTTAAAAGCCAAGTGGGGACAGAACAATGATTTGAATATCCAGATTTTGAATCTTGTACTAACATCAATTATTCAGCTTTTATTTCCAGAACTCGTGTTAACTAGGCAGAGAGCCCACAGCAGATTTTGGGTGTGAGTGATAGCAAAAAATGAAGTATGAATGCAACTTCGAGGATAATCATGTAAGCCGAAATTGGTTTTCACCCTTCCCTAGATAAGCTCCTTGGGTCACATATCACGGAATCCGAGACCATTTGCTTTGTTCGCCCTGCCAGACCGTTTAAAAAATTCAAAATTCGAAGTGAAAAACGGTTTTTTTAACAGTCTGGCAGGGTGAACTACTTAAATGATCATAGATATCGTGATATGGGATCCGATGAGCTTATCTAGGGAGGGATAAAATCCAATCCAAAATCCAAATCGGCTAACACGATTACCATCGTGTTTTATCACTAAGGCTCCGGTTATTACAAGACTTCCATTTTTTGAATGGCCTTTAATGAAGCTTTTAACACCTAAACTTTTTTTTTTGTTATCAATCACACCCAAAATCAGCTGTGCAGTCTTAATCTAAATACTTTTCCTTTTGACAACCATCTGAGCTCTGTTTGACAAAGGAGATTTCGATGGGCTCAATTCATGACATTTTTCAAAAAACTGACAAAGTATTATTATGAATGTGGGGGTCGCCAGAATTTGTTTACTAACAAAGGGGTCACGTACTCAAAAAGTTTGAAAAACACTGCCTTAAAGTATCGATGGAATCCACTTCTGGTGGTGCTTTATAAAATGCAAGAAGTAGATTTAAGCCATTTTCGGAAATCATATTAGGAGAACAATTCGGTTTGGCAAACACTTCATTAGTTGTTCACTTTTTTCATATAATTTGAAGAATTTTAGTTCGCCTTTATTGTACAAAGCCAAAGTGGAATCACAACCAGTAAATGCGTGTAAAAATAAGATATTGGCTTGACATTTTGGGTTTGTGATTAAGCTTTGCGAAGAATATGCCTTGGTTTCAGCCTCACCTTTGCCAGGTTTTTTTAAGAAAATTTGCTTATCAGGAAACAGCAACAGATAGAATTTCAAAATATTTTTCGCGGCAAATCGTCTCGGCTACAAATTTCAATAGCAATTTTTTTTTTCTTAAAACTAATTGTTTTTGAGATATGTACGATTTGCCTTATATTGGATTTATCGCTCATCGGATCAAAAAAAAATCTAATTTTAAGAAGAATTTTAGAGCATCCCAGAATTTATGCCGTTTGCAAATTGTTTTCTTTGGATTTTTAACATAAATAGTACCCATTAAAAAGATTTCATACGTTTGGGATACTTGTCAAACTTTTGAAGCGCTATAACTTCTTAACGGTTAATGTTATGAACAACTTGGTTCGTATGTTTTTTGTTCGAAATTACTTCAGCTACCTGTTTGTAGAACATTTTTTTTTCTAAAGCTTACCGTTTTCGAGATATTTACCAAAAACCTATTTTCGTGACTTTTGACCCCTAATAACGGGACTAGAAGTCATCGGATATTTGAGGACTTTTGTCAAATTATAAGTAACCCCAATTCCAACGTGTGTACCAAAAATCACCCTGTTACAAATTTTTTCCTTTCTTTGGCATTTTTATGTCTATTCTTGCTGGGCTAGTATCATTTTGAAGAAAATCAAAAATTAAAAAAATGGTTTTTGGGAGGTACCATTAATAACCATTTTTGAAAAATGGTTTTCCACACAAAGGAAGACTTAACTAAAATAAATTTATTGAATTTTTTTTGTCGAGCCGTTTTTGGGAAAAATACGATTATGTAAAATTTCTAAAAAAAATTGTGTGGCAGGTACGGTTATTTTTGGTTCTAAAAAAAAACGAAAAAAAACGTGTGGGTAGAATCACCAAAAACCACTATGTACCGAGTTTGAAGAAAATCGATCGAGCCGTTTAGGCTGTAGACGAACAGACAGATAGACAGAAAGAATTATGCCACCCACTTTTTTGGTGTTCTCTATCATCGTAATATCATGTTTGATTGTTATCTCAATTTTTTTTTTTGCACGAATCCAAAATTGCCTTATAGTACCTATATCGCAAGTAAAAATGGTCACCATACATAATCGCAAGGAAAAATATATTGAAACAAAATATCACCAATTTACAAAAAAAAAAAACTTCCATTTCAAATAAGAGGACAAAAAAACAGTAATCTCAGTTCCATGACTTTTTACAATATAATAATTCATATTTCCGATTCGAAAAATATTTCTTTGTTGATTCAAACGAGTTCTTATAACAAATAACAAATACTCGTAATTGCGGACTCCTTTTATAAGTTGTTTTTGTTTGTAGATACTTTATAATCCCTCATCAATGGCCAAAATCTAATTGTCAAACTCATATCTATTAAGTGAAACAGGTTACCAAAAGCGTAACAAATCTCATTCAAACCGAGACAAAAAAATGATTCCCTATTAGAGTTAGATACTTCCTATTATTTCAATCTATAAAATGTCGTACAATTGACAACTATAGATCAGTAATAATTTTGTTCTTACAAAGCAAATATTCAAAACACAATCACAATGAAAGTAAGTTCTTGACTTTATAGAGGTACATACATATTTAACTCTGTGAGTTTATTGACTTTTTAATTTAAGTTCCTTCTATGCCTTGCTCTCTGCTTCGCCGCTGCCCAAGCTGGAATAGTTGGAGTTCCTGGTGCTGTCACATACGCTGCTCAAGCTCATGCTCCTTTCACTACTTACACTTCCGGAATTTCTCCAGCTCTCTACAACGCTCCTTTGGTCTACACTGGATATCCGTCAGTTTACAGCGCAGGTTTGAATGTTCCAGCTGTATACAGTGCATCGGGTTTGAGCCTTGGTAGTCATGTTGTAAGCTCTGCATATGCTGCTGGACCTGCAGTTTACTCCAGCCCAAATGCTTATAGCACATTGTTAAAGAAGTAAAAACAATTTTAAATTTAGGATGTCGGCAATTAAAATAAATAATGAATTAAAATTGAAAATATTTGTATGTAGTTGATTTTATTATTCTTGATTGTTTATTTTGGTAGGTACCTGAAATTACATGTGTGAAGTTGGCATAACATTTTTGAGCTAGACCAATGGGACCATGGCAAGAATATGCAGTTTTTTTTTTTGCATTTTGTATGCATTTCTATTCCGGATTTTGCAGTTCACCAAATAGTCGGTGTAACCGACTGTACTGCTAACTTCACTGTGAAATTAGCAGTGCCTATCCTTTTCTCAGCAACCGGACTAGCTAGGAATCTGAAATTAGGCTCTGAATTTGCAATTTAATTTGCATTTCAAGAAAAGGAAAAAACCACATTTTAAAATCCTTACATACAACAAATTTCATACTGTACCTACTCCTACTGCTAACTTCACTTTGAAGTTAGCATAAAAGTCCTTTTCTCAGCAACGGTGATACTTAGAAATTTGCAGTCAGGCTCCAAATTTTCAGTTTAATTTGCCGTTCAAGAAAAATTAATGTCAACATTTTTAAGTCCTTAAAAAAAAATCGAATAAATTCATTTTTCACTGTTAACGTCACTGTGAAGTTAGCAGTACATACCCTTTTCTCAGCAACTGAGCCACCTAGAAAATTGCATTTAGGGTCCAAATTGCAGCTTTTTATGCACTTTAAGAAAAAACTAAGTTCAAATGTTTAAGTCCAAATTTGAAAAAAAAAATCGAAAAATTTACGAGCGAATTTTTCAATTTTTTTGTCAAATTTGGACTTAAAAATTGAACTGCATTTTTTTGTGAAGTGCATGAAAAACTGCAAATTTGGGACCTAACTGCAATTTTCTAGGAGGCTCAGTTGCTGAGAAAAGGGTATGTACTGCTAACTTCACAGTGATGTTTACAGTGAAAAATTAATTTATTGGACCTTTTTTTCAAATTTGGACATCAATTTTTCTTGAACTGCAAATTAGACTGCAAATTTGGAGCCTAACTGCAAATTTCCAAGTATCACCGTTGCTGAGAAAAGGACTTTTATGCTAACTTAACAGTGAAGTTAGCAGTACAGTATGACATTTTTTTTATGTAAGAATTTAAAAATTTCTTTTCTTGAACTGCAAATTAAGCTGCAAATTCAGAGCTTTATTTCAGATTCCTAGCTTGCCCGGTTTGCTGAGAAAGGGATAGGCACTGCTAACTTCACAGTGAAGTTACTTACACCCACTATTTGGTGAACTGCAAAATCCGAAATAGAAATGCATAAAAAAACTGCAAATTCCTGTCATGGTCCCCGTCCCATTGATATATCTCAAAAATGTTATGCCAACTTCACACACGTCCTGAAATTGTACGTAAAGGCTATTAAATATACCTTTTGATAAGGAACAAATTATGTCAAGGATTTTTATAATTGAATATATATTTGTTTGGGACATAAGAATGCTTAACACCCATGCGTTTCTGAGGCAATAGTCAAATAAGGTACTTTTCAATTGGTACATAATGTTTGGTACATAACTCGGAAACTAAGCGGAATTTGACAGTTTTACACTTAAAACTTTTTGTCAAAAAATAAGTATCCTATCGTAATTGATGGTTCAAAAAATTTATACAAACATTTTAGCAGGAAAAATCGAAAAATAAAAGAATTCTTCAAAAAAAAGTAATGCGCAATAAACAGGAGTCCTTTGAAGTTAGCAAAACAAAACAATTGTTTAAAATTGAATAAAAATTGAGAGTTCCTGGTAGCAAACAAAGAGTTCTAGAGTTCCTTACTTTTTTTTCCATAGTTCTGGCGAATGAAATGTTTAAATAAAAAAAAAAAAGTTTTTGTTGCTAACTTCACGCAGCAAGGTCTTTTTTAAGAAAAAGAGTTCTGAGCATGTTTTTCAACTTAAAATCAAGATTTCTAGATTTCCTGATGGGTTTAAGAAAGAGTTTTGCAAAATTGGAAAAGTTAGGGCAAATTAAGGTTCCTATTCACTTAAAATCAAAAATTTTCAAAATCCAACAAAAAAAACAGGAGTTCTGATTACAGTTCCCCATAGCAAACAAAGAGTTCTGAACATTTTCCTAATAACTTTTTTTTTCTAAAACTAATTTTTCAAAAGTTATTCGCAAATTTAGATGCCCATTGACGTAGAACCAATAATTTTCAAAATCTAAAAAAATGGCAGATTGAATGGGCACCTTAATTTGCCCTAACTTTTCCAATTTTGCAGAACTCTTTATAAAACCCATCAAGAACTCTAGAAAGTTGAAAAACGTGCTCAGAACTCTTTTTCTCAAAAAACTCCTCGCTGCGTAAAGTTAACAAAAAAAACTTTTTTTTTTAAATTTTAAACACTATATTCGCCAGAACTATTGAACGAAATTATGGGGAACTCTAGAACTCTTTGTTTGCTATACCGGGAACTAATCAGAACTCCTTTTTTTTATTTTTTTTTTTTTGGATTTTGAAAATTTTTGGTTTTAGGCCAATGGGCACCTAGTATTTAGTATTTTAGTATTTATTTCGATAATAAGAACTTAATATTAAGATATACATCTTTAAGATAATCAAGCCTTGAATGGAAAATTTTAATTTTAATACAATTTTAATAGAGAAAAGAAAATAAGCAATTAACATGAAAAAAATAAATAAAAACAAACAAAATTTATAATCATGATGTTTCATAAAAATAAAAAAAAAATAAGATAAGATAATATAAAATAAAAATAAAAGAAAAAAGAAAAGGAAGAATAGAGAAGAAAAGAAAGGAAAAGAAACGAAAAGAAAAGTGTTCAAGTCAATTTCATGAACGAAATGTTCGCTGGGAGGATCGAAAACCACTGAAGGGAATGTGTTCGCGGCTTAAGATATCTTATTGCGAAAATAAGATACTAAGTCTACGAACACATCCCTTTCCAGTTTTGTGTTTCGATTCCTCCCGGTCCGAATTCAACTCGAGTACCTTCCTACGAGGTTCTTCCTATTATTCGTATTCTGTCAACCACACCGTCGCCACCATCATCGCCATTAGCTCTCATTAATAAAATTTATAAATTAAATTTTGAGATATACTGTATATAATAAGTATACTTAAAACTAAAAGTAAAATAAAGAAAACGAAAAGCAAAGTAAAAGAAAACAAAAAATCGGTTGTTTAAATAAAATTAATAAGGAAAACTGGCAAGGAAAAATAGCGACGAAGAAAAAAAGCAAGTGGATATCAGCGGCCCGAACATTTGGTCCTTCGAGCCGGATAAAATTATTTTTTGTTTGCAAAAAGTGCTCTCTCGACGGTGCGGTGGCTGGTTACCTAAAGGAAAAAAGGAATAGCGGCAACGGCTGGTCTTTTGTGCAGTTATAAGGGGCACATTTCCATCACGCCATTACATCAGAGGGTGCCGTTATTCATCATCATCATCGATGGCATTGGATAACGCCACATAATAGCAAGTTTTCGCAACTAGTTTTGGGGCAAAATATCTATCTCGTGTTGTTGGTGTTCTACATCTGAAAGACAAACAATACGCAAGGGCGTTGTCGATCGTCGTCGTCTTTCATTTTACCACATAAAGAAGAGTAGTACGTTATTCATTGTCGTCATTGGCGGCATTGGATATCGCCGTACGATTTTTGGGCGAAAGACATCATTAATATTGTTGGCGTTCTATTTTGAATGACAATTACGATTCTAACGCAGGGGCGTTGTCGAAAATCGTTATTCATTTCACTATATCACCAAGAAGAGTCCAGTTCATCGTCGCCATCGGCATTGGATATCGTCGTACAAGGGTACACGGTCTCAATTTTTTGGGCGAAAGACGGTAATATTGGCGTTTATTTGTGAGCGAAAAACAATTCCAACGCATGGGCGTTGGCGAAAATCGTCGTTCACTTAACGCTACAGTGAGAATAAAAAGATTTCATCGTCAACGTTATTCTCAAATTATCATCGTCGTCTTCAAGTCATCAGCGTCATCTTCAAGTGAGCATCGTCGAAATAATCATCGTAGTCAGCATCTTCATCGTCATCTTCAAGTCATCATCCTCATCGTTTTCAAAGCAAAGTCAAGTCAGCATCTTCATCGCAGTCATCGTCATCTCCAAGTCATCATCTTCATCATTGTCAGCAGCATCATCATCATCATTGCGGCCATCCTAAATTTTGAATTGTACAGGTACATTTGCAAACTTTTACCATTTGCTTGAATAAATTTATATATTCTTAAATTTACAAACATATACATATTTCTATATTCAATTACGTGAGGTATTTAGAAGTGAAAATTCGGTTCGCTAATTAAATTAGCGGTTGAGTGTGCATATATATATATATATAAACGGTAAAAATTGGTACGTTATATATAGATATATATTGTACTGTGTATATAAACGGTAAAAATTGGCACGTTGTATATACATAGGGATACATAGTTGAGCGGTAAAAATTGGTACGCTTTGGGTGGTGAGCATTTTGCTTTGTTTTGTAGATCATAACGCGGTTCTTTTATTTCATTTGAAATGAGCTTGGAGAATTTGATTTTGGCATGCGATGCGCTCGTCGATTTTCATGCATCGTTTAAAGAAAAACCCGCGAAAGGGCTTAAAAAATCGGCATTTGAAGCCTATCGGGTGGAGCTTCAAGCCCTTTGGCAAGAAGTTAAAAAATCGTATAATGAATTTGTTTGTGCGGCGACTGAAGATGACGATCTCAAGGCGTCTCTCCTTGAGGTTAAGGCCAAATATAAGAAGTCATCGGACACTTATATTGAATTTCTTAGCGACATTTTAGAGGCCACGGGGCCGCAAGAGATCAAACCAAAAATTAATGGCGAAGGGGGTAAAAGTGAAAATGAGTCATCGAGGCATAATATGCACCTTCCGCCGTGTGAAACGGAAATATTTAGTGGCGATTTTCTCAAATGGCCGGCATTTAGAGACATGTTTACGGCACTCTATATTCGGCACGCAAGGTTAAGTCCCGTTCAAAAACTTTTTCACTTGCGTGCCCGAACTAAAGATCATGCCTTAAACATAGTCTCTAAATTTGATATAACCGACGAGAATTTCGAGGCTGCGTGGGCGGCTCTCAAAAAACATTACGAAAATAAACGAGTTCTGGTTAATAACCATTTGAGTATTTTGCTTGGGCAACCATGCATTATCGTTGAATCGGCAACTGCATTGAAAGAGTTACAAAGCAACATAAATGATGCTCTTGTAGCCCTAAAGGCTTACGAAATCGAGGTGCAAAATTGGGATGCTTTTATAACTTACTTTTGTGCAACTCGCCTTCCATCGCAGACTTTATCCCTGTGGGAAGAATCCCTGGAAAATCCAACGGAAATCCAAACGTGGGAGAAAATGAACACCTTTCTCACGAATAGGTATCGGGTGCTAGAAAACGTAGCAGATGTGCACAAAGCAAATAAAGTATCAAAAGTTACCGTAACTAAGCAACAGTCGTCAAGTATTACTCCTCGGGTTCGTACGCACCACGCTAAGGTTAGTTCGCAATGTAAAGTTTGCAAAGGGGCTCATGCATTACGTGTTTGCCCAGATTTTTTGAAAATGAACGTTTCTCAAAGGCGAAACACGATCCGAAAATTAAAATACTGCTACAATTGTCTAGCTTTTAATCACTTGGTAACCGGTTGCCAGAGTGAGAGTACGTGCTTTCATTGTAAGGGAAAGCATCACTCGCTGCTACATTTCGACAAAGCTGCTTCGGAGAGCTGTATTCCAAAAATACAGTCCACTACAACTTCAGGCCAATGTACAAGTCAAAATACCCAACAGTCACCCACTAATGGAAATTTCGGTGTCCAGTTTGCTGTACCAGGTGATAGTACTAATGGCAAGTTTTCAAATACGGATGAAAACCCTAACGTTTATGCCAAAGTGTTCTTTGCAAAAACACAACGAACAGCTCTTTTAGCTACAGCTATAATTCGAATTAGGCAAAATCAAAGTGATTTTGAGTGGCGGGCGCTTATTGATCCGGGTTCGGAAATCTCATTTATTTCCCAAGAGGTTCAAAAACGGTTGAAGTTGCCCATTCGGTCGGTGAAAGCTACGGTTGCAGGCGTTAATTCTTCGGTAACGGCAACTGCATCTAAAATGTGTTCATTCACACTAAGATCGAAATTCGATGAAAATTTTTCTCTCTTTGCTCAGGCACTTGTACTCAAAACGGTTGCAGACAATTTGCCTTCCATATCCATAGAAGTGGGAAACATTCAAAACTCGTTTGATTTTCCTTTGGCGGACCCGTGTTTCAACCAAAGCTCCAAGATTGATTTGCTAATCGGTGCAGATTTGTATCCATTTATTATTCGAGATGGAATAAAACACAATGTGTTTCAGAGAATTATGGCTCAAAACACAGTTTTTGGATGGGTTTTGCTTGGCCCTTTAGAAACCTCCCACTCTCAATCTTACTCCCAGTTTTCTAGATCGTTGTCATTCTACAACGAAGTGTCATTGAATGAGGAAATTCAAAAGTTTTGGCAGATAGAAGAGCTGCCACAAAGCTCAGTATTAACGGCCGCAGAACAATACTGCGAGGATCTTTTTGAAGAGTCGACTTTCCGAGATGAAACTGGTCGGTATGTGGTACGGCTGCCATTTAAAGAAGGGTTTCTTCAAAATCCCGTTTTAGGAGCGTCACGTGAGAAAGTGCAAAGCCAATTTTTGCGAAATGAAAAGCGTCTTTTATGCAATTCCGTTCTGAAAAATGAGTACGATTCGGTGCTATCAGAATATATTGACTTAGGTCACATGAAGCCAAGTGATTCTTCTGAAAAGTGTTTCGAGAAGGGTAACTCATATTTTATGCCACATCACGCAGTCATAAAACCTGATAGCCTAACAACAAAAGTTCGCGTTGTTTTTAACGCATCATTTCCAACTTCAAACGGGAAGAGTTTAAATGACGTTTTGTACCCAGGCCCAGCATTACAGACAGATATCACGCTCTTAATTTTGAATTGGCGACTTTATAAATACGTGTTCAACAGTGATATAGAGAAAATGTATCGGCAAATCAAAATATATCCCGATCAAACACCTTTTCAAAAAATTGTATTTCGAGAAAATCCTAAAGATCCCTTAAATGTTTTTGAAATGTTGACACTTACATTTGGAGTTTCCTGCTCTCCGTATTTAGCAATTCGTTCATTGCACCGATTAGCCAGCGAAGTAAAGAACTCTTGTCCTTTAGCTTCCAATATTCTGCTTAGAGAATTGTTTGTAGATGATGTTCTTTCTGGGGCTCACGATATTTCCACTGCGTTAAGGGCTCAATCGGAGTTAACTATTTCTTTAAAATCGGCTGGTTTCAACTTAAGAAAATGGACTTCAAATGCGAAGGAGTTGTTGACACCTCTGCCCAAAAGTTCACTTCTTAACGAAGATTTTTTGAAAATCGATGATAAAAGTTCTGTAAAAACGCTTGGTATTAAATGGAAGGCTACCATAGATACATTTTCGTTTTCGGTTCAAACAGTTCCACATCAGTCAAATCCTTTTACAAAGCGTTCAGTTCTATCAATTATTGCAAAATTGTATGATCCCGTAGGGTGGTTGGCCCCTATCGTAATCATAGCAAAAATACTGATGCAGCAAATTTGGAAGGACAAGACAGATTGGGATAGTTGTCTCCTTCCCTCAACAGAGCAAAGATGGAAAATATTCGTGGCTAGTTTACCAGATATTGCAGATGTGCGTATTCCGCGGTGGGTAGAGTACACTCCGTATGCCATTTCCCAGATACACGGGTTCTGTGATGCTTCGGAGAAAGCTTACGCGGCATGTATCTACGTACGGGTGCAACACGAAGATCAAATCACATCTCATTTGTTGTGGGCAAAATCGAAAGTAGCTCCAGTAAATACTATATCGTTACCGAGGTTAGAGCTACAGGGTGCGGTCCTTTTATCAAAGATGGTTCGTATTGTGTCAACTTCCCTTCAAATTCAAAACATTTCATCAGTTAATTTATGGACGGATTCCACTATCGTCCTAGCCTGGCTTCAAAAACATCCAAGTTCATGGAAAACTTTTGTGGCCAATAGGACAGCGGAGATATTGAAAAATACATCCGTGGTTAATTGGTCACATGTTATTTCTTCTGAAAATCCAGCTGATCTAGCTACAAGGGGAGTATCGCCAGTTGATTTAAAAAACAATTCCTTGTGGTGGAAAGGCCCCCACTGGTTGATAGAACCTGAGTCAACATGGCCAAAATCAAAGTGTGAACCAGTTGATGAGTCAATTTTAGAACTGAAAACAGTACAGTCATTTAACAACCAAGTCGCGCAAGATTTTGAAGATGACTTATCCAAATTTTCTGATTGGCATAGGGCTGTGTGCGTATTTGCATATATTGAAAGGTTTAATCATTGTTTTAGAAAGCGGGGAGCTATAAAATACACAACATTAGAACTATCGTATGAGGAAATTGTCTTAGCAAAAAGAAAATTTATAATACTCACTCAAAAAAAATACTTTCAGAAAGAATATTGTGATGTAGTAAAGGGAAAACCATTGGCTTCAAAAAGTTGGTTAGGAAAGTTAAATCCCATTATTGATGATAAAGGTATCATGCGGTCAAATGGTAGATTAGCTTTTTCAACTTTATCATATAACGAAAAATTCCCAGTACTACTTCCTTCCAATTGTCTTTTCATTGAGCTTTATGTAAAATACGTACACGAGCTTTCATTGCATGGTGAAATCCAACTTATGATGCGAATGATTAGATCAGAATATTGGATACCGAACATCAAAAAACTTGTTAAAAAATGTATTTTCAAGTGTCCAGTTTGTACTCGCTATAAAAACCATGTCCATACGCAACTGATGGGTGCGTTACCCCAAGAAAGAACCGTCATAAGTCGTCCGTTTACGAATACGGGGGTAGACTTTGCAGGTCCATTTCTTATAAAGACCTACTACGGTCGAAAATGCCGCTTAGACAAAGGATATGTTTGCATTTTTGTATGTTTCGCAACACGAGCCATACATCTAGAACTTGTTAGCGATCTGACAACGCAAGCATTTCTTGCCTCATTCACGCGTTTTGTTTCTCGGAGAGGAACTCCGGACAAAATGTTCTCAGATCATGGAACAAACTTCGTGGGAGCTTCTAAAGTTCTGCTCTCAGACTTTCACAAATCGCTCGTACATTGTCCTACTGCAGCCGCACATAATTTTTCACATTTAAAGTGGAATTTTGTTCCCCCCGGCTCACCCCATATGGGTGGGTTATGGGAAGCGGGAGTAAAAAGTTTTAAAAGGCATTTTAGGAAAGTTGCAGGTAATGAAAAATTTACTTTTGAGGAATTCACTACGTTGCTCACCCGAATTGAGTGCACTTTAAATTCGCGTCCATTGTCACCTATGTCGGAAAATGTCTCAGACATTGTTCCTCTTACCCCGGGTCACTTTCTCACAGGGGGTATATTAGTAGGCCTGCCAGAACCTTCATATACAGATCACTCCCTAAGTATTATGAATAGGTGGAGAAAGTTGCAAATTCTTCATCATCAACTTTGCGCTCGTTGGAAAGAAGAATATTTAAAGGAGCTCCACAAACGTTATAAGTGGAAATATCCTCAAAGAAATGTGCAAATCGACGATCTCGTTATAATTCGTAATGAGAATTTGCCACCCAATGAGTGGCGCCTTGGGAGAGTCATCCAGGTCTACGCCGGCCGTGATAACAAAGTTCGTGTCGCGGAAGTAAGAACAGAAAAGGGAATCGTCATGCGCTCGATTGCCAAACTTTGCGTTCTCCTACCTCAAAAGTAAAATGAAATCGTTTTTCACCCGATAACATGAAGATATTGTGGAAATGAAATAGTCGCGAAAATCAACAGAGTAATATGCTTACTAATGTTCGTCAAACGAAAAAAAAAAAAAAACCGAATTTTTCTTCCCTATATCTACGTATATTTACATTTAATTATCAGTGAAAATAGATTTATTTCAAAAATATTCATGCAAACGGATAAAATTTGTATCTAGTATCTTTAAAATTTGCATTTAAAAATAATATGTTGTAATACTTATCTATCTATCAATATGTTAAAACTAATTATATCTAATTTTGAAGTTTTCTTATTAAAATTAACTTAACTTAAACTAATTTGTTTGGCGTGGTGGTGGCTTCGTTTTTTTTCATTTTTTGCAAACAAGGTTGCAAGGTGGGCGGTAATGTTCAAGTCAATTTCATGAACGAAATGTTCGCTGGGAGGATCGAAAACCACTGAAGGGAATGTGTTCGCGGCTTAAGATATCTTATTGCGAAAATAAGATACTAAGTCTACGAACACATCCCTTTCCAGTTTTGTGTTTCGATTCCTCCCGGTCCGAATTCAACTCGAGTACCTTCCTACGAGGTTCTTCCTATTATTCGTATTCTGTCAACCACACCGTCGCCACCATCATCGCCATTAGCTCTCATTAATAAAATTTATAAATTAAATTTTGAGATATACTGTATATAATAAGTATACTTAAAACTAAAAGTAAAATAAAGAAAACGAAAAGCAAAGTAAAAGAAAACAAAAAATCGGTTGTTTAAATAAAATTAATAAGGAAAACTGGCAAGGAAAAATAGCGACGAAGAAAAAAAGCAAGTGGATATCAGCGGCCCGAACAAAAAGAAAAGAAAAGAAAAGAAAAGAAAAGAAAAGAAAAGAAAAGAAAAGAAAAGAAAAGAAAAGAAAAGAAAAGAAAAGAAAAGAAAAGAAAAGAAAAGAAAAGAAAAGAAAAGAAGAAGAAAAAAGAAGTAAAACGAAAAACGAAAAAGCAATTTTAACTCTATGTAGAAAAAGTAAATCTGAACCGCACGAGCAGCAAAATGCCCCACGTAACAATGAATAAAATATATTGGCAATTCATTTAAATTTTGGTCAATTTTAGTGATTTGAAACACAAAATGGTTCAATTTTAATGATTTGAAACATAAACTTGTTCAACTTAATGACTTTATAATGAATAATGTTCAGTTAAGTCCCTCTGAAATTGTTTCAGATTTTCTGTTCTTCTTAATTGACGCGGCAGTGAATTCCAAAGACGAGCCCCGTTAATAAAAAATTGTCGCTCGGAAGTCAGACAAGTAAATCTAGGAATTGAAATTTGGTAGGTTCTATTAGATGATAAAAACTGGATATTGTTGTAGAGGTCAGGTGGCTCTTTGGTATGAATAATTTTAAATAACATAGTCAATGTCTTTAATCTCAAACAGTTAACAAAACTAATTCCGTACAAGCTTTTAGAGTAATTCGAAACATGATCATATCTTCGTAACCCGAAGACATAACGAGCAACATTGTTGAACACAACGTTGAGTTTCCTCAGAGACACTGAATCAAAATCACAAAAAATTTCACATCCATACGTCAGTATTGGAACTACTAACGTTTTGGCCAGCATTTTTCTGGTTTCAAACGGTGTGAATTTCTTTGCGGTGGATAATGTTCTTAAGGCACCATACGCCTTTCCTACCGCAGTATTAATGTGGTTATTCCAAGTAAGAGTCCGATTGAAGTACATTCCTAAGTTCCTAACCGTCTGAACAAATTCAACAGGAAAATTATTCAACAGCACTGTGGGAAAGTATGTTAAATCAAGCACCTTTTTTGAGATGACTAGGCATTTCGTTTTTTGAGGATTCAGGACCAGACCGCAGTTGTTAGACCATTCCAAGATCGCATTTAAATCTTCATTGATATTGTATACACAATAATTTTCAATGAGCCCCAAGGTAGAACTCAAGATTAGGAATGTCATTCACATAAGCTGAGAACAAGAGTGGTCCTAGGATGGATCCCTGGGGAACACCACGCAAAAGTGAATCGAAATCGGAGACCCTAGTTCCAGATACCACTCTTTGTTTCCTAACCGGAACTCTAACTAGAACTTGAGATTTTTCGAGTGGGTAAAATACCCACTTCCGCTTAAAAAATAATTCATGATGACATCTTGTACGATTTACTGAATACAATCTGATGTAGCTAGTATGGTATAGTTCTCTCCACAAAGGACTTTGAAACAGCCCCGGATTTACGATTTTTCCATTTTTCCGAACCGGCGAAAAAACTTGATTTTGGTGCCCCTCCCGATTTTTGATAAAAATAAAAAAAAAACACATATCGCCTTGGTTGGATTTTTTGTCACTGGGAGAATAAAACTTTTTAATGGATGTGCAGTACAAATCTATTCAGCAACTTTTCATTATAGGTAGATAAGAAAATTGACAATGCCAAAACAAAGACTATACAGAGCCAAGGTTCGTAGAACGATCTCCTCCTACGATTTTGTTCAAACTTTTTTCATAGGCCAAAATAAATGCTATCTACTACAAAAAAATATAAATTTGACACTTAGCAACTATTAGTAGTACCTCTCATAGAATGTTTTTTTCTTATTTTGAATTTTCTCATTATTAGCTAAACGGATTTGAATAAAAGAATTTATATACTAATTTCAAATAAGATTAAATAATATTGTATATCAAAACTTGCAAAAAAGATTTTTTTTTAATTCAAAATAGCTTTTTATGGCCTTTAGTTCAGGCAAAAAAACTTCCAGCTTAATGATTAGGAATTCTAATCTTGTTGGATATAGTTTACAGTGGATTTTCGTTGAAAAATTCATGTGAGTTGAACTGAACTTAGAACAAATTGCGTCTGACAAAGCCCTCACTATGTCACTGATGAGTTCAAGTGAGTAAGCCGAACGAAACGCCAATTTGTAGGACTAAAGGCCATAAAAAGCTATTTTGAATCAATAATTCAACAAGTCCAATCCTTAATGCTAAGTCTTCTACTTGGCTGATTTATTTCAGTAGTATATAGAATTTGTATTATAAAACCTTCTTATATAGATTTTTTTTTAATTTCTAAAAAAAGTTTTAAATTATTTTTTTTTTTTGAAAATTCGTTATTTCGAAAACGGGTGGACATTTTTTTTTAATTTTATTTTTATATGCACATAAATAAATACTTAAGATTTGCATACCAGCATTTTTCCTTAAAAATATTTTAAGAATTTTATATATAAAAATTTATTAAAAAAAAACGCTCCAACTATTTTAAACTTTTTTTTCACAATACATTCATATTCAGTCAAGAATTAATGTGGCATTCTTTTTTAACCTTAAACTTTCAAAAGAGTTGTTTTAGGTAATTTAAATCACAACAAGAACATAATTGTTAAAAAAAGGAGCTAAGTTCTTATATACGCAAGAAACATGTGCGTAAAAAGTCAGCCAAAAAAAGTAATGAGATCTTAAATATAAGCCAAGTTTTAAGTTCATGAATATCAATTATCTGAGTTAGAATAATATCGAAACAACTTTAACTTAAGTAAGTAATTAAGAGAAAACTTGCCAAGTAAATCCACCAAATTTTAATTATTCATCATTAAATACTAATTTCTGTCATAGAGGCCCGATGAGAAAAAAGCCAATGATTGAAGATATTTGAAAACTTTTTGATTCAAAATAGCTTTTTATGGCCATGTAAGTTAAACTGAACTTAGTACGAATTGCGTATGGATAAGGCCAAGGGCGGATCCAGCACGGGGCCACGTGCCCCCCCCCCCCCAGAACTGGTACATAGTTAAAGCAAATCAAATTCTGGCTGGAAGATGTAGAGGATGTTTTGCAAGGCGCTGAAGCATATAAAGGAGACCTTCCTTGTTTGTTAGCTTTAAAAGGAGAGCTAAAAATTTGGCAACAGATGAGGGAAAATATCCCAGTATTTCCAGCAGATTCCTGCAAAAGAGCAACGGTGCTGCCAAATATTAGACTCTTTGTCAATTGCTGTGCACGTTTCCAGTGACTACTAGCACTGCTGAGCGATCTTTCTCCACCTTACGTCGATTAAAATCATTTCTCCGCAATAGGATGACAGAAGAGCGTTTGAATGGATTGGCTTTAATACTTGCAGCACAGTTTGCTGTTAATTCGACGCTGCCAGAGAGTGTCATGACTCCTCCTGTACGAATCTTATTTCGCACTCGTGCAGTGGCAAGAGTTCGAGCTCTCTTATCGAAAATGCGTGCATTTGGTATATCAATGAATCTCTTCTTCATTGGATTGGAAATTACCTTACGGACCGTTCAATACAAGTTGTATTGGATGGTCACAAGTCTGATA
This sequence comes from Dasysyrphus tricinctus, assembly GCA_963921185.1. Lineage (NCBI taxonomy): Eukaryota > Metazoa > Arthropoda > Insecta > Diptera > Syrphidae > Dasysyrphus > Dasysyrphus tricinctus. The sequence continues at coordinate 131,017,720 of OY992532.1, read as the reverse complement.
TTCATAAAATAAATGCTGGTGTGCCCCAGGGCTCTGTTTTGTCTCCGACTCTCTTTCTTATTTTTATAAATGATCTTTTGTCTGAAACTTCCAATCCATTAAAATGTTTTGCAGACGACAGTACCCTCAAGTTTTTATATTCGTTTCAAGATTCACTTCCTTGTTCTTCGGATGTGGAACTTAAACGGCAGCGTATGATAAGCTCATTAAATTCTGATCTTGACAGCATTGTCCAATGGGGAACAAAAAGCCGTGTAGAATTTAATGCTTCGAAAACTCAATGCTGTCTTCTGTCGTTAAAGTGAAACCCACCCCCTATGCCACTATCCATTAGTGGCACTTGCATCGAGGAAACCGAACAGCTTTCAGTCCTGGGAATGTGCATCACAGACCACCTTCTGTGGAATGATCACATATTCGACGTCGCCAAAAATGCTGCGAAATGTTTAGGTTTTCTTCGAAGATGCCAGAATTTCTCCCCTTCTGATCTGGCTGTAATCTTTAAAGCCTTCATTCGTCCAAAGCTTGAGTACAACTCCCACATTTGGACAAATTTAAGTCTCTTGGATAGAGTTCAAAATAGAGCTTTAAAATTGATATTTGATAGAGCTATAACAGAAACATTTGCATCTCTCGAACCCCGTCGCAATGTTTCGTGCCTTTTGTTATTTTATCGATATTTTTACAAACAATGTTCTAGTGAAAAATAGCCAGTTGCATTTCTCCCCTTAAACAATTCCGCCGTAATGCTCGTACTTCTAGCGAATGCACATCAGTTTACCCTTGAGCCCAATTTCGGACGTACTGTAAAGTACATATCTATATAGATTATTTTCATAGCACTACCCGAATGTGGAATGCTTTACCTGACTCTGTATTTCCCCCCCATTTTGATAGTCAGAACTACAAAACTGTCTTATGTCAAAATTTAACTTGGATATTAGCTGGTGTTTGGAGAGAAATGTGAGAGCGAAATTTTAGCTCGATCTGCGTACTAAGATTAATCATTGTGTTTTATTTCAATGTCAGAAAGTTTGAGTTTGTACATATAAGCCAAGTTCTTATATGTACAAGAAACCTGTACGTAAAAAGTCAGCCAAAAAAAGTAATGAGATCTAAAATATATGCCTAGTTTTAAGTTCATAAGGCTCAATATCAAATATCTTAAGTAGAGAAATATCAAAGCAATTCCAAATCATGACAGAAATTTGGTATTTAATGATTACTGATTAAAATATGGTGGGTTCACTGGTCAAGTTTTCACACATTTTAAAATTGTGATTAAGTAAGTAATTAAGAGAAAACTTGCCAAGTAAATCCACCAAATTTTAATCAGTAATCATTAAATACCAAATTTCTGTCATGATTTGGAATTGCTTTGATATTTCTCTACTTAAGATATTTGATATTGAGCTTTATGAACTTAAAACTTGGCATATATTTTAGATCTCATTACTTTTTTTGGCTGACTTTTTACGTACAGGTTTCTTGTACATATAAGAACTTGGCTCTTTTTTAACATTTATGTTTTTGTTGTGATTTCACTCCTTTTTGCAAAGATTAACTTTACCAGGTGAAAATCAAGCCTTAGGGCCTTACAAAGTATTATAATTCTACGACAACCGAAAGCGCTCCAAATAAATAATAGCAATTCTGATAAAGTAGGTGGATGGCGCGCCCCCCGAATGCAAAATTGCTATTTTTCAATTTTTTTTTATTTCTAAGTACTTCAAGCCCTACCGACGTACCAATTTTCATTGTTCTTCAACAATCAGAAATGCTCCATATAATTTATAAGAGTTTTTAATAATGTGGGTGGATGCCACGCCCCCTGAATGGAAAATTCCAATTTTTCAATTTTTTTCTTTCCAAGTACTTCAAGCCCAACCGACCTTCCAATTTTCATCGTTCTACAACAATCGGAAGTGCTCCATATAATTTATAAGGATTTTTAAGAATGTGGGTGGATGCCACGCCCCCTGAATGGAAAATTCCAATTTTTCATTTTTTTCTTTCTAAGTACTTCAAGCCCTACCGACTTACCAATTTGTCTAGTTCTACAACAATCAGAAGTGCTCCATATAATTTATACAAAAATTTAAGAATATGGGTGTATGCCACGCCCCCTAAATGGAAAATTCCAATTTACAATTTTTTTCTTTCTAAGTACTTGAAGCCCTATCGACCTACCAATTTTCATTGTTCTACGACAATCAGAAGTGCTCCATATAATTTATAAGAATTTTTAATAATGTGGGTGGGTGCCACGCCCCCTGAATGCAAAATTCCAATTTTTCAATTATTTTCTTTCTAAGTACTTTAAGCCCTACCGACTTACTAATTTTCATCATTCTACAACAATCGGAAGTGCTGCATATAATTTATAAGGATTTTAAAGAATGTGGGTGGACGCCACGCCCCCTGAATGAAAATTCCAATTTTTAAATTTTTTTCTTTCTAAGTACTTGAAGCCCTACCGACCTACCAATTTTCATTGTTCTACAACAATCAGAAGTGCTTCATATAATTTATAAGATTTTTTAACAAAGTGGGTGGATGCCACGCCCCCTGAATAGAAAATTGCATATTTTCGATTTTTTCCTTTGTATGCACTACAAGGTCTACCGTTGTGCGAAATTTCAAGTTTCTACGATGTCTAGAAGTGCTCCATAATTTTGATGATCTGTCAGTGAGTCAGTGAGTCAATGAGTCAGTCAGTCAGTTACGGTTTTTGCGATTTTCGAAGTCCTATATCTCGGGAATTACTAATGCTAAAGAGTTGAAATTTAGTGACCCACCTGTGTTTGATTAGCTCAGCAAATACTGCGAATTTGAAGTTTTTAACTTTATTGGTACTGAAGTTAGAGGGGGGTTGAAAATCGCCTGAGTTTGTTCCTGTAAAAAGGGTGTAGTGCCGCGAACTTGGCTGGGCACTACCGTGCCCTTTGATTCAAAAAGATTTTAACTATTATTCGTTTATATCTGAATATCCCAACTTTACCCTTAATCCAGTAAAAGTTGTTGAAGAATAAAAATTACCAGAAATAAAAGCCCAAGACAGTCGTTTTAAAATATATTTTATAAATTTAATTACATTGAAAGTTTTGGCTTGAAGTGGGCAGTTTAAATAACCAATTCGAAATTATTTTAAAAAATTAGGTATTTTAAAAAAATTATATTATTATTAAGATTTTAAAATTGGCCATAGCATCTTGCACAGAAAGAATTTTTTATAAATTGACTCTAATTAAAAAAAAAACTTACAAACCTCCTAAAAGTTGAAGTGTGCATTTCAATGCTTCCTGCACTTAATCTATTAGATTTAGATTATAACCAACTAGAAGACTGGATTCCTGATTCAATTTTTTTTTTAAATATAGGAACGATGTTGCTAATAACTAGTACTATAAAAAGATAATATTTGTGATATTCGATATGTAATATTATATTAATATTAAGTAAGTGTTTTGTTAAGAAGAGCAACTGCTTATTTATTTAAAGAAACTTAGGTAATTGTTGGTTTTGACTTGAGATTAACTAATATTTACTAAAAAAAATTGAAAGGGTGGAAGTTTTTTCAAGTTTGAGTGGTTTTTCTCTGAAATACAAATATTTATTTATTGTTTTGTTTAAAAGAGAAGGTTTTTGTTAATTTTTTTTTAAATAAACCATGTTAAATTAAAACGGTGATAAATTTTGATGTTTTTCTTGAAGCTTTGATGGGACTCCTTTTTTCAGCCAGGACTCCTTTTTTTGACTCCTTCCGAAAATTTTCAGAGGTAACCCTGACTGTTCCATTATGTTTTCCGAGCATTTTGGAGTTACGCAGATCCAGAGGGAGCTCAAAAACGCTGTAAAGACATCATGCTACAGCTACATTCATTCATTTCGCAAAAATTAATTTCACAAATTTCAGAGTACTCTCTGTTCGAGAACTGTGGCAGTTATGAAAGAGTTAATTGCTTTCTTCAAATTTCAAAATCATCAACTCACATTGCTTTGTTTGACCAGGCGCGTGTAGAGTGTACCAACTCAAATTTTCTGTAGACCTCATCAAGATGTTGGAAACTCACCCCCCCCCCTCCAACGAAATCCTGGATCCGCGGCTGACTTATAATGATTTGTTTTTACTTTTGTAACCGGCTGCTAAGAAAATAGCATAACAAACTGCTCCTCAAAATGTCATGAAATTACTTTTTACCTTAGATCTTCATGAAAACCCCCGAAAAATCAATCAATTTTTTAGCTGTTTTCAATTATTTTTTTTCGAAATGGAATGCTCGAATTGGTTGAAACTTGCATTCTTAACATTATACAGCAACAGCATACTTAGATTGATATTCAGTCGAAGAAATTTTAACAACATATCGACGCAAATTTAAATGGTTTTTCTGTCCACGGCCGCGGAGTCTCAAAATTCAATTTGGCAAGTGTCCCAGAACAAAAATTACTTGTTTCTAAACATAATACATATGTATGAATGTCCATTAGGGGTGTATGTAAATATAACAAAACTATTGAAAAATAATTTGGTTGAAAAACAATTAATGGCGCAAAGAAAAAAACATACATTCTAAGCAATGTCTAATTTTAGACACTTGTCCAACTCCAAAATGTAATTTATAAATATTTTGCCACCGATTGGCTAACCTAGCCACTGAAATTGGTTGTCCAATTCCTATTTCAAAGTGGACACGTTTAATGAATAAGGTGGGCAAATATTTCTGGTTTTCTAGTTTTGAAATGAATAAAAAGCTAGTTGAACGTGCCCCAAAGCGTACTAAAATTCATTAATTCATTCAAAAATTAATAAATACAGGTATGTCAGTGAATAAATGAGGTCACATTTGGGCAATTGTTGGAATGCGTTATTAAATAACAAGTTGCCTAAACTATTTAGACGTTGACTAATTGGACAACTGCCCAAGCCCAAGCGTGTTCTTAGAAAATCTAATAAATACAACTGATAGTGTTAAATGGCAATTTTATTAATAATAATAAGTAATATGAAATTGTTAAACATCAGGAATTTTAATTGTTCTTGAGTTGACGACCTGTCTGAAACTTCCATCATGAGTTCTTTCATTTGTGTAAGAAAACAATTCTAAGAACTTTGATTCTGGAATATAATATGCTTCATCACACAAAATCAACGATATTTGATAAGTTATAATTGTAACGAAGACAATAAAAACCATCATAGCCTTAGAAAGAAAAAAAAAGTTTGTATTGCTTATAACTTATATCAAATAAACACACTAACCTTGAAATCCATTGTTTAGTAATTATCATCCAATTATATGATTAGTAGGAGTTTGTAAGGTGAAGCCCGGTCGACCGTTTGTGCTCGAATGATTTGTTAATTAATATGATTACATTATTTTATATACATTTCATTTACTAATGACTTTATCGTTTTTGAAGAGAATATTATGAATGATTCATTTAACCCGGAATGAGAATATTGTATTAACTGCGTCAGTAAAAGCTTAAATTGGAATGTGAATCTAAAAATGAACCTGGTCAAAATTGGGTTTTGTTAAACTTTCTACATATATCGATGAACAATGAACAGGAAGATTTTTAATAACGCTGAGGCGGATCCGCCAGACGATATGGGAGACAGGTATGAGTGCATCTACATCATTCATTTATTTAATCTAATTCCACAACTTGAAAGCTTTCTTCTTCATACAATGATGTGAATACGGTAAAATTAGACACATTTCAATGCTTAAAAAAGTAAAAAAAACCCAAAATCTTCTTTCTAAAACGTGTTTGCATCAAAATATCCAAGAAAGTCAAACTAAATTTGTCATTATTTATTTTTTCTTATGAAAAATTCAATATTACTAAGAAAATTCATTATGTATTAAAAAAAATCAATCTTTTTTGTTTATAAAAAATACAAACATACATATGTACATACAGTTGCGGTCAAAATAATAGTAGTACAAGTTAAAGAATTGCGTAACTTAAGTTTTGTAAATTTTATATTGCGCTGATAGTAACAAACTGTTGCATTTTGACTTAATAACATTTTCTTAATGAGCGGGTACACATAAATTTTTATTTGCAACGGTAATATGACAAATAAGCAACCGTTATTAATCAAAGCTACGAATTCTGTCGGTCAAAATAATAGTAGTGCAACGGTTTATGTGAAGAAATATTATTTTTCTCCCTAATTTCGAAAGGCAAAACTTATGCGCTGGTTCAATGCCAAGTTTAATGCTCACCAACAATGGTAAGAAAAGTCATTATTTAACTGCCAAAGTCAGAAAATGGCGGGCGGAAGCCGCTTTTTCCACCAAAGTTGATGAAACGAGTCATCAGGCATTTAAAAATCACTCCCGTTACGCCAGCTTCTGAAATTAAAGGCATATTTTATGTTATTGCCATCAATGAAACGGTTCGTTGAAAGTCACGAGAACATGTTCAAGCCGCCCACAGCCTGGAGGGGTACAATTGTTGACAAAAAACAATGTAACAAAAAGATTGAAATTCGCAAAAGAACCACTTTGACTGGCCTGCATCAAATCGGAGTAATGTTCTGTGGTCAGACAAGTTCAAGATTGTTTTATATGGTGGAAATTGACCTCATCAATATGTAAGAAGGCCAACAAACACAAAATATAATCCACGTTTCAAAGCAAAAACACTTAAACACGGAGGACTCAGAACAATGGTTCGGGCATGTTTTTCCTTCTATGGCGTTTTTCCAATACACCAAATTGAAGGTATCATGGATTTGGAAATCTGTATTAAGATCATCCAGGAAGTAATGCTACTCTATGCTGAAGATGAAAAACCCACTGAAACGTGTCTTTCAGTGAGACAATGACCCAAAGCCTACTAGTAAACTTGCGAAGCAATGATTCCAGGCAAATAGAGTTGATGTGATGGACTGGCCGCACAGTCTCCGGACTTAAATCCCATTGAGAACTTGCTGTGCGATGCAAATAAATATGTTGCTAGTTGCCATCCAACTAACAATAAAGCCCTTTCGGAAGCTATACAGCACTCATGGAGCTCGATAAGCGTAGAAAGGTGTGAAAACCTGATATACTCGATGCAACGTGGTTGTGCTGCTGTTTTTTTCCAACAAGGGACTTGCGACTAACTGTGAGTTTAAGGTTCAAACCCTCAACTAAATCTTATGATACAAATTTTGCCCTAAATTTCATTTTTTGTGATTTTTAAAGGTGTATTATCTGCGCACTACTATTTTTTTGACCGCTGTTCTTCAAAAGTTCTTCAATAAATTTGAAAATATCTTATAAAATATTATATTTGGAATTTTTTCTTTTTTCGAAAATAAAAGCTTAAAAACACCAATTTGAAAATCACATGGGTATTAATTTGTTAAAAATTAAGGGAGCAACTTTTTTTCAAGTTTGATTTCTTATTAAGGAGTACTACTATTATTTTGACCGCAGCTGTATGTACCTAACATACTTTCCAGCTAAATTTAATAGGTACAAAATTTTCGTGAGCGATTAACCGTTTAAACGTCGAAGTGAGTAGACGGCATGAATTCTGGAAATGGCATTGATGAAAGCATCCAACTTAGGATAAAATAAGAAAATACAAAATAGCTGTCATAAAGTGTGCTCAAGGTCAATAATTGATGGTAGTCTATTTTTGAGTCTTAAGGTTTCGGATGTATTTACAATCTTCTTCAGAAATATTTAAATAGTTACACGTTTTATTATCATTTCCTTACATCTTTCTGTACATCGCCCAAATTTTGAACTAGTTGAAGGTCATAACTTTTATATGAAGCTTTGTTTGGATCTTATATATCATAATTTCTTGGATTAAATATATAATTATTGTGAACAAGTGGAGAATGGTTAGAGTTAAAGCTCTTTTCACTGTTGAGAAAACGTGAATTCATAGTTTTAATGATCAATGACTAACAAAAGTTACAGTTTCGGAAAAATATGTAGAGTCTTTGGTATGATCCATTGTTATCGAAAAATTCTTCGGACCAAAGGTAAAACTCACTAAGTTCAGATAAAAATGTTCAAGAAAATGAAATAAATTTTTTTAATCCAAAAAGTTCCATTTTGCACGGCTTTTATGAGGACATTGAAAGGTATGCCCGAGAACTTTATTTAAAAACTTGCGGAACTTGACTTTTCAGCTTCAAAAAGTGTAATACATTATGTCAGTTACTGAGTTTCACCTTTGAACAGACGAAATATAATCAAACAAATTCTGTAAATATCAAAGGATGTAAAAAGACTGCTTCATTCACAAGTGCTACACGAGAAATTGTTAGGAGAGGACTAGCTAATCCTGTCCTGTGTCGAAATTTGATACTACTAAAAACACTCAGAAAATGAAAGTTCAATCAAAAAAAATAATTGTAGATCTATAGCTACAAAATATTTGTAATTTGAAGCAACACTCTATTTATTTTATTTTTTGTGTTATTTTTTAATATGCTCAAGCTCAGTGATCTGTAGTTTTAAATTGTACTTAGCTTAAATAGACCAAGTGTGTAAATTTGTGATTCTGCACACCTCCGTGTATATAGCTTTCATTTACATTTAAAATTTTTATTATAAACAAAACCTCAAGAAACCACCCCTTATAGGAAAGAAGTTTCAATTCAAAAGTTCAATAAACAAAAAAACTAAGCCTCACATTTTGGAACCTTTGGAACCTAGTTGAAATTTAAACCTCTTTTTAATCAGAAAAAACACTTATTTTCATGTCATAAACGGCTTTGGTTTGTTTTGTTTGTTGGCTTACTTCGTTAAGGCATAGGGGCTTCTTTTAATTTTGTTTTTTCTTTTTCGGTATGGAGAACTTTTAGTTGCACTCCAGACTAAATAATACAATAGAAATATGTAATGTATATCGTTTTCGATTGGATTTTTCCTATCGAATATGGAAAACCTTCTACTCCAAATTTTCCATATTTGTTAGGAATGCAACAATTTTTGGCTTCCTTTGTAGTTTGAACCATTTGTGCAGTTATTTTTTAGATAAGAATGGATAATAGTAGAGATTAAATTAATTTGTTCCAAATCTTTTAATAAATGTATTGTTTGAAGTTAATCAAAGAAACTACGGAATACAACCCAAACTAAGTCTTAAAAGTTCTGACCTTCAACTAATTCAAATAAAAAAGTGACGATTTGGACAATGTATCTACATACCTTATATCCAAAAAAGTGGAAGTCCCATCGTTTGACATAAGAAAAGTATTTTCCCTAAAATTGTCAACACTGAGATTCTACCCGAAGGTGCGTCTACTCCACATCGGTCGATTATTTCTATCTATTAAGTGATCGACTATTATTTTCCCAGTACGCGTTTGGCATCTGGAAGCATTTCCGCAACTTCACCTGTCCTTTAACTTTTTTTTTCTGTTAAAATATTAATAATTACCAGAAAATTCCATTTGGCAAGAAAAAAGTATGTTCTGAAAAGTGTCAGCACTGAAATTTTACTCGAAGGTGAGTTATGTCGTCGCCTATGCAATTAATTATAGAAAAAAAACTTAAGTTTTTTTTTTTATTTCTTTAATTACTTAATTGTAGTACCTCGTGGCATGATGGTTAGTGCGTAGGACTGTCATGCCGAAAGTGTGGGTTCGATTCCCAACCGTGCCACCTAAAAACAGAATTGTTTTATCTGAGGTCCTGCCTCTTGCGAGGAACTGACAAATCCTCCACGAGTATAATTGTCATGAAAAAGTGCTTCTTATTTAGCCGTTCGGCCAAAATAACGCCCACAGGAATGGTTGTAAGTTGTAAGTCAATAGGCCCTGGTTCTCCACGAGCTGTTGCACCACCCAATTTATTATTTATTATTAAGCTTTGATTAGACTGTCAACGTAAATGGTCAACGCATTACCTCCTTGACGATTAGAAATACTGTCAATATACTGTCAACGTAGACAGTGTCAAATCATGAAACATTTACGATCACACGAATGATTGCGCTCGTCAATGTTGTCCCAAAATGCATTGACGTGTTATCTGTATCAACGCAATTGGCACTCTCTGGTGCCAACGTATTGACACGTGAAACGTTGACGATTACACTACTTGACCATATCCAAATATATGAACGTTGGACACGAAGTTGACAAGAGCTAAATTGAATCATATTGTACGCTGAAGATCACACGACATTGATTGCGGTGTTATCGAACAATAAAATATGGATGAATTAAAAAACCTCTTAAAAATCTGACATTTTTGAAGTTTTTTTTACTGCTGAGGAAAAAGGTGATTTTAGGGCAGTTGGGTGATATTTAAATCAAAATACACTTTTTTCGTCAAAATATAGTTTATCCCCAATCTGTCAAGCCATCAACTGTCAAGTTCCATTGAAGGATGGCTGCGATGTCGATGGATTAAAAAAAAAAGCTAAGAAATCAGAAATTTTTGAAGTTTTCTTACTGCTCCGGAAAAAAAAGGATCTTAGGACAATTGGGTGACATTTGGATCAAAACATACGTTTGCTGTCAAAATATAGCTCGTCTTTCATCTGTCAAGCCATCAACTGTCAAATTCCTTTGAAGGATGGCTACGATGTTGCTGGACTAAAAGACCTCTAAGAATCCAAAATTTTTGGAGTTTATTTATTGCTCCGGAAAAAGTGATTTAAGGGCAATTGGATGACATTTGCATCGAAATATACTTTTGCTGCCAAAATAAAGTTTGTCTTCCATCTGTCAAGCCATCAACTCTCAAGTTCCATTGAAGGGTGGCTACAATGTCGATGAATTAAAAAACATCTAACAAATCAGAAATTTTAGAAATTTTTGTACTGTTCCAGAAAATAGTGATTTTAGGGTAATTTAGTGACATTTGGATTGAAATATACTTTTGCCGTCAAAGTATAGTTCGTCCATCTCATCTGTCAAGCCATCAATTGGCGATGTTTAAAAATACTCAAAAATTTTGAGATTGAGATGAAGGTCAACGCAGAGTGACATGGCAGAAAAAGCCGCTGTGTCAACGTAAAGATACAGTCAACGCGTTGTTAAGTAGTCTGTCATAGTGTCCTAACTGCGTTGACAGGGTGATTACACGGCCAACGAAAATAGTCAACGCATTGACCCTTAAATTCGTGTCAACGAGAGTGTCAACGCAGCTGTCAACGCATGGGCAGTATTCTGCGTTGACGATCACACGACAAGACAACTTTGGGACAGAATTTTACGTCATTTTGACGTCAAGTAGTCAACGCGTTGACCATTTGCGTTGACCGTCTAACCATAGTAGCTTTATTAATTACTTAATTACACTGGTCAACATTTTTTTTTTTGTTACAGAAACCAAAATATACGTTTCCGTACGTTTTTGGTGTGCTGAATTCGAATCTGAAGTCAAAAAAATTTCATCAGGTTATAAAATCGAATAATAATACCTCAAAAACGTGGCCCGATAGAATTTTTCTGACTTCAGATTCGAATTCAGCACACCAAAAACCTACGGAAAAGTTGATTTCTGTAACAAAAACCTTGTTGACCAGTGTTATTTTTGTAACATTATTTTATTTTAGGTTCTAAAGGGAAAGTCGCTGCCCAAACCAAAAGGCTGCACCTTCTGATTAGATTATTGCTTTATTAATACTAATTCAATAATATATTTTTGTGAACTATTTAACAAATCCAAATACAAATACCACAAAATTGATATTACATGTGCACTTGTACCGACAGTGTTGCAGGCGGCGCGTGGCTCACAGTGGGGCCAAACCTACAATTTAGGGAAAAAACCTGTAAGTGGTGTTATTTCGCATGTATTTACAGCCGTTAAATTTTATTAGATCATTTGTTTTATGATCAGAGTAAAGGGGAAGTTTTTGAATTTTCAAAATAGTGGGATATTTTGTATCAGGTATATGTAGTTAGTGTGAAACTAAAAGGTAAGTAACGATTTCTCAAAGAAGAAAAAATGGATTGGAGTGATGCAAAATTATTTTTGAAGAAGAAAAATAGAATATTCAGATTCCGTTTAGAAGTCTGTGGAAAAAAATCACGTCTATATTGAACCGGTTATATTCAATTAGAAATTATCTTATTTCTTAAATTGATTTTTTATTCACTGATCCCAAAACTGGTAGAATTTGGTGATGAAATTTTAACAGAAATTTTACCTTATTAAAAACAAACTTGACCTAAGGGAATTGAATGGTTCCTATTGGAGAGTGAAAGTGACTAGCTGTTTTTAATTAAAATAGTTTTGTTATTTCTTCATGTATATATATATGTGAATTCCCATTTACACTTTTGTGAAATACTGAATAAATTACTTTTAGAAGAAGTTTGCTGCTCAACTCTTTTGTTTAAATAAAGTAGAAAGCTAAAAGGCGTCAGTTAATTTAAGTATTTACGACCGCTTTGATAAAGTAAACTGAGGGCACGTTTGGTTAAATTATAAAAATCATTTTTTGAAATAGAGCAAAATTTCAACATTACGGCACCATCTTAAATTGTCAAATTTGAAATTAATATGTGATTTGGATTTGGACTTGTTGCCTTTAATCTCGATTATCTACGAAAAATGGTAAGTAAATCAAGACTAGGTTTTTGTTAGCCAAAATGGTTCTTAGGGCACTTTTACTAAGTCGTATTTGTACTGATCTTGGTGTTATGTTTAACTGCAGATCTTCTCCAATATTTCTTGCAGAAAATAAAGAGTTTTTCCTTGTCTGATTCTTATTCTGTGGTCATCAACTGCTGTGATCTACCTCTTCCATTCAAAAGGGCCTTTATAGCTGGCAACTAATCCTTGCTCAAGAATGTTCGCGTAAATCTTTCTTATCCCAGATATGGATAATCTTTATTGTGCTAATAGTTTTTGCAATGTCATCCGATGTTGCCTGTCCAAAAATAGCAATTCCTTCACTTTAGGTATGAGAAGTTTCATATAAAATCCTTAACCGAATAAAATAGAACTTAGCACTTAAATCTTTTGATATTTTTTTCGGTTTTAGAAGTTTTTCTTGGAAAATACAAATTTCTCCCAAATAAATAACAAAAAATTTCTTTAAAATGTGTAATCATTTTTTGACGAAAGAAGTCTTAGATGAGAAAAAAATTGAAAATGTTCAATCAAACTTTGAATTTTTATATACTTTGGTAATAATGGATATACAAATTTAAATTTTGGTTCAATTGAAGCCTTTTATGACTAAATCTAAGATTCAGTACAAAACTCATTAAAATCTTAAGCGAATATTTTCTCAACCTTAGACCCATAGAGTAAAATTGAAAAGAATCAAATTGTTCATATGTCTATAAGTAAGGAACTGCCACTAAATTTTTTCTTATACACCATTGTTTAAATCTCATAAATGACTTCATTTACACCAAAAATTTTCCAACAATTATTACCAAAGTTATAAAATTTCAAAAATTTATTGAACATTTTACACATGTACACTGTCATTCCCAAGAGTCTTCGGAATTAATCTACATCAAGTCTAATGATTGGTGCAGGCTTTTCACACAGTTCACAAAATTCTTAAAAGTAGTTTAACGATTGAAAATGGTGAAGCGGGTTATAAGGAATGTAAAAATAATCTATTTCCCAGAAGCGGAGTTGGAGGAGGAATTTGGGGGGTGAACAAGAGGGGGGAAATAGTATTATTGCGTTTTCCGATTAAAGTTGACCCCAAAATGAAAAGTGTTCAATGGAAATGTTGTAGATCACGCACAAATTTACAACTTTTAACCATAACATTTTTTAACATAACGTCAAAATTTCCGAGATATTGGCGAAAAAACGTATTTTTTGTTTGTTTTTGTTGTTTTATTTTTCATTTTCCCAAAAATAGTTCAATTTAAATGAAACCACAATAATTTTTTTCAAGCAAAACCATTCATCAGTTCTTGAGATATTCAATTTTGTTTGCAAAAAAATACTTTTCTTCAAACGAAAAATGTACTTCAGAAAATCATCGTACAGAGTTCATTTAAGGATCATTAGTTTTGTTTTTAGATTAACTTTTGTATAAAATAACCAATCATAACAGTCTAACATACAAAACTCAAGATATAACCATTTTATGCGGACCTTATCACCCCTTTTTTTCAAATATTTCAACCAAAACAAAAATCAACAAAATAAAGTCTCCAAAAAAAAATCGATGAGGTTTGCTTAAAAAGCTATTATCATAGGTCCTATTGATTGGATCATCAAGGTAAAAGTCTTCAACCTAAGGGACAATGACAGAGCATAATTTCTTATTTTCTTAAAAGTGCATTGAAGAGTTATTGACCTTAACATTTAAAAAAGGAAACCAAGCTGGTTTTAAACCTCCATCCCCTTCCAAAGGCTGAGAAAAAAAACCTGCCAAACTTTGATATCAGAATACATGTACCTATAAACCTTCATTATCAGATTCTGGTTATACAACATCCACTCCCAAAATTTTTTGTCGGCTCTTGTACTATTATTTTTGATTTTCATTTAAAACTGTAAATATGTACTGAAATGAATATTTCTATAGCAATATCGTTGCGGAATTGGTAAAACTTTTGTCTCGGGTCAAATAATAAAACCCTGTTTTATGTATTTTTTCCGTAGAACTCAATGGTGTGATTAGTTTTTGTATTTTCCAAAATTTTTAACAATTTATCAACCATTATTAAAAAATTACTTGATGCAAAATGATTTTTTTAAGGATCATTAGTTTTGTTTTGAATGTAAAAACAAAATGAACTCTGTACAATGATTTTCTGAAGTGCATTTTCACTTGAAAAAAGTATTTTTTTGCAAACAAAATTTTATATCTCAAAAAGATATATTTTCACTAAGTTTCATTTAAATTGAACTATTTTTGGGAAAATGAAAAATACAAAATAAAAACAAACAAAAAATACGGTTTTTCGCCAATATCTCGGAAATTTTGAGGTTACGTTAAAAAATGATATGTTTAAAAGTTGTAGATTTTTGCGTGATCTACAACATTTTCAATGAATACTTTTCATTTTGGGGTAAACTTTAGTCGGAAAACGCAATAATACAATTTCCCCGTCTTTTTCACCCTCAAATTCACCCTCCAACTCCGCTGCTGGGAAATAGATTATTTTTACTTATTACCCCCTTCACCATTTTCATTCGTTAAACTGCTGTTAACAATTTTTCTTTTTTTTTCGAGTAAAAATATGTTAATAAACCTGCACTAGATTGCTTTTGCTCTGTTAAGATTATAAAAAGTAAAGGTAACTCTTAGTTTCTTTTGTTTCCCATATTAAAATGTGCATATAACAAGACAAAACACAGAGAAACCTAGATAACAGAAGGACAACAATAACAGAAAAAAAATAATAACACAAAAAAAAGAACCTCATGTTCAAAAAAAAAAAAATTTTTTAGTCCGAATAATTTTGTGAGTTACTGTACATAAAACTTCTGCGTATTTGGGGACGAGTTAACGTCTTAAGATTATGAGCTTAAGTTTTGCAGGATTTTTATTTAGTTATTTATTTGGAGGAAATTAGGGGGGCGCGGGCGCACCAAGCTATTATTTCTTTCCAGGTGGAAAATACAGCTTGTTCCCAGTGTCCAACACTGCCCATAATCTCGTGAAGGCCCTATCTACAAAATTTTCGATTGCGGTCAGCGATTAAAGGCCTGGGCAAACAGAGCGCGATCTGGCATTTTATGTAACAAAAATGATCTTCGCGATCATTTTTTCCCAATGAAGTATTGATTGTGCCACCGGATCGCGCTCTGTTTGACCAGAACTTAAGTGTTTTCCTTTATAACTCAGAAGTATGAAAATTGTATTAAGGGCCTTTACGACATTATGGGCAAAACAGTAGTAGTATGTAGTAGTAGATCTTCAAATTTAATTTTTTAGGAGTTTTTGTTCCTAATTTTCAAAAGTTCATTTTGAATCCAATATAAATTACCTGACAAATAAATGTCAAAGTATCCTACTGGGCTATCTATGTAAAGTCTACCTAAGCACTAAGTTGAAATTTGAAATGCCTTATCATATAACACAAAAAATAAAGCAAGTTGCCAAAGAACAATAAGCTAGGTCCAAACTAAGGCGACAACGAATGAAATCCATAAACTATAACGAATTTCATTAACCTCACAATGGAGGTTAATGTCCAGATCCTGAGGACGAGAAGTTATATCCCTGAACTAGTTCAGTACAGTGAGATTTGTATGAGTTGAGTAGGAATAATCTAATAACCTCATAGCTTTAAAATAGTTAGTGGGTGTACAATTACAATTTTTTTTCATACAAAACTATAGGGGTACTGATCAAATTTTAGGATTGAAATTGATATGTGGGTTATTGTTTCTGTATCGCCACGGCCATAGTATCACCGGCAGGTGGCTGCCATGTTGTTTGCACTGATGCAAATAGGACGTCCCAAAATTTGGAGCGGTATACAACACTGAGCAAAACGTTCACTATCCCAGCTTAAGAGAACAATAACTTTTGAACCATACGTTTTAGAATAAAAATGTGTTATTAAAAACTGATGTTGGAAGTAACAGTTTCTACAACTTTGTACCACATTTTTTTTCGCAATAGCAACCGTTAAGGAGTTAAAAAAAAGCATACTTTAAGGTGCTTTA
This sequence comes from Dasysyrphus tricinctus, assembly GCA_963921185.1. Lineage (NCBI taxonomy): Eukaryota > Metazoa > Arthropoda > Insecta > Diptera > Syrphidae > Dasysyrphus > Dasysyrphus tricinctus. Next base: position 131,001,140 of record OY992532.1, on the reverse strand, counting down.
ACTGTGAAAGTAAAGCCCTTTTAAAAATATTTTATACAAATATTTATCTATAGAAAAATACTAATGTGTTTTTTGTACAGTAAACAATTCTTGAGATATTGGCTAAAAAGCGTCTTAGAAGATGGTGATTGGTGCACAACATTTACAACCGCGCAATTTTAGTTGTATATCAGCCTATCAATTACAATCATAAAATTTGATTAATATGTAGTTTTGTTTTATGAAAAATAGTGTTGCCTCTGCCAACTGGCCTAAATTTCGGGTTACTTCTCTTAGATCAGGTGCAAATCATTCCATGTGCTTTAAGATCTTCGCAATTTATTTTCATGCTAATGGGCAACATTTTATCGTTCTATGACGGTATTCATACCAGCATCATTGAAGAGACTCATTTTGACGTCTCTTATTGTTATCTCACTCTCATCTCTTGGAATGAAAGAGATGTCCAGGTGAGGCAGAAGTTTTTAATTTTTTTGAAAATTCGTCATATCTTTCTCATCAAGAAATAGGTATGAAACAAGTATAAGAATTACAAGGTATCCTTGACAGTTCAGTGAAACTGATTCGTGATGTGATTGCGAGTAAATGATCTCAATTGTTTGTCAGATGGAAAAGAAATGCAAGATATAAATTATTTATGTTTTGAAGCTATTCGTTGTTAAAATTCAAATTGGAACAATATAAATTATTTATGTTTTGCAGTTATGTGTTCTCGAATTTAAAGAAAAACAATAAACAATTTATTTTTTTTAAAGTTATGATGTGTTGTGAAACTGGTATGAACACCGTTTATAGTTTATGCTAGATCAACACGACTGACAAAATGTCATTAAATTACTTTCCCAATTTTCTTTTTTGACAAATTTTGGGTACAAAATAGCTGAAAATATGTCGATTTGTTTGTCATTCGTGTATAAATCAAGCATAAATAAATAACAAAGCGTTGACTTTATGCTGCTAGATCCACCCTTAACCCAAAAACACAATAATTAAGTTTGGTGTGTTTATGTTTTAAATATATCTATGTAGTATGTACATGGTGCAATTTTTTAAAAATTGTATACTTAAGAAGAATGAACATGGATGTAAATACAATACAATTTGACTTGTATTTTTAACTTTTTTAATTCAATCTATGTAACACTTCACTGCAGCCGAATATTATCATTCTTTCGAAATTCAAAGCAAAATATTTATTTTTTACAATCCACTGTTGTTTTTCTTTCTAGCAAGGTTCCTTGAACCAGAATAGGTTGAAGCAGAGCCACCATGATGTGACGAGCCTTCTGGGATTGCTGGCAAATGAACAAGCACTGGTCCATAGGATGATTTAACGGATGTTATACAGAGGAATATTATCCAAACTAAATTCATAAATAACATCACCTGTCAAAATGAAAAATTTAAAATATAAAATTTATTATTTTTTGAATATATAAACCAAACAACAAACGACGGCGGCGGCGACGATTTGAACACACCTTGAACTTCATTGCAAGTGATTCTGTATACGAGGTATTCTTCTTGATAATGTACCTGATTGAATATTAAAATGTTATTGATTCGTTCAAGCCAAGAGGACCGGTCTTTTTATACAAAATTCAATTTCACTTAATTTCAGTTTATTTACTTTGTCATGATCAAGAGGTAGGTAAGGTAGGTATAAATACATAATGTAAATAAGAAATAAGTGCATTGAAATTTGGTAAGTGACTATCAAAGAGTAATTCATTATCAAACACAGCCTTTAAAAAGTCTCAAATAAAACAGACATATTATTGGGACAAAAATTTCGAAATTTTGCTTTTAAAAAATTTTCTGTGAATTTAGAAATTTGACTTTCAAAAAATTTGCTCTCAAATCCAGAATTGATAAAATGTCAACCGATGTTGAAAATAGCTTCTGGATAAGTTGAAACTAATCTTCAAAATTTGGTTTGCAATTTGATGTCTCCACTGCTGTGTCACAATGCTTTCAGCTGCTGATAAAAGTTATGTGAGACAATCAAAGAAGAGCTGTTTTTGCGGACTAAAAGACACCTTCTACCGCACCGGTGCAACAACCCATATGAAGCAAAAAAACTGAAACTACTGTGTCATATTTTAGTTCATTCATTTGAAAACCGATGAGCACTACCATCTCAAACTCTACCTCGACCGTGAAACTTTGCTATATCACAATGAAACTCAATGGTTATGAAAAGGAAAAAAAAGGGATGCCATCTACTAATTGGTCAGCAATTGGTAAAAGTAAAAGAAATTAATTGACAAAACTGACTCAACTAGTTTTAGAAATTGGTCAGCCATAGAAAATTTTGAATCAAAAGTTAAAGGTCGTCAAGGTCACGTCGGTTTGTATGGCACACAAAATTTAGAAATTCATTATTTACCAGAACAGGCTATTTATCGCCAATTGTGCTCCTCAAACTTTTCATTCTCTCTTTCAAACTTGGGATTAGCCATGTTTTTTAGTGCATTTTTATCTTCGCTTAAAAAAAAAGTAGCATGTTAAATACAACAACAATATGGAACTATACCAGTTTGTTGTTGTAATTAACATGCTACTTTTTTCTAAGCGAAGATAAAAATGCAATTAAAAAACACGGCTATTGTCGATTCTGTGCCTTACACAGTGCTTGAATGCTGTTGAGCAAAGAGTCATTTAAGTTGATTGATGAAACAGAATGTTGAATAGTAAGATTAAATGTCCTAAACCAGTCCATTCCTAGAATGTTGGCACCACCACTATCCACAACGAGTAAATTGACTTTATGGGTTTTTTCCTTGTACAAAACATCTACTTCCAGTTCTCCTCTAATGGAAAGCGGTGACCCAGCATATGCCTGCAAGGCCTTGTTTGTATAGTAAAACATTTAGGTAGACCCAGTTTTTTATAACCCTCGTGCCCCACGATGCGATGTGTCCACTTGAAATGACATCATCTGTCCATTAACCTTAAGCTCAATCATGATGCTCGAGTTTGAACCAAGTTGCCCGTCATCGTGCGATTGCACCATTTCTGAAAAATGTAACCTCTCTGCTGAATTACCAGAAAACCTGTTTTGCGATTGCGGCTTTTGCTGGCGAGAGCCCTTTCGATAACGCTGATTCTTACGACTTTTGTTTTTTGCAACTCGTCTTCTCATTTGTTCCACCTGCTGCCGTACTCCCTCCTAGCATACAAACCGCTTCAATGTGACCCACTTTCTTGCATCTACGACAGATTGATTTGTAATGTCGACACTCGATCCTACTGAGGTTGACAAAACAGTTTGGGCAAGATTAATTGGGAGAAGAAGAACAGTAATCACTATGACCGGTAGCCACTGGCAGCTGATTAACTTCGACTATGTTACTGTTATCAGTAATTGAGGAAACAGTTTGTTGTGTGGTCTCAAATGAGCTCGCAATGTCTAGTACATCTTCGAGTGATGGATCTGCTTTCTGGAGCGCCTGTGTGCGAACACTATTGTGAGGTGTATACAACACCAGAATGTCTCGTATCATGTTGTCCACGTAAGAATTACCACAGTTTTCACCTGAACATGTGAAAAGACAATTACGAGCCACACCTCTGAGGTCTGCAACCCATGATGCATAGAATTATCCAGGCCTCATAACCGTTTTGTGAAACTGGTAGCGCGCTGCAAGTACATGAATTTTAGAAGTGAAGTGTTCACTAAGCTTACCAGTGAGATCTTTGAAACTCTTAGTAGCCACGTCATCTTCGCCGTAGAGTTTCTGGAGAATTTCGAAGTTGTCTGCTCCTACTACGCGCCTCGAAGTGCTGCTCCATTTGCTTGAGGTACGTTTTCCAGTTGTCTTCCTTCTTATAAGCTGGGAATGGTTGAATAACTGGAGCACTTGTTGCGGGAGTTGCTTGCGTGTTTTGCGAAAACCACGATTTTTGATCCAACAATATCCTTTCCATCCAATCACGCTGTGATTTAAGGATATTCTCAATTATTTCATTATCCATTACTTAACCGATAACTCGTTTTTCATAAACGCTCAAAGCTCTCAAGTTCGTAAGATTTTGCAAAAAAAATCCTCGTCGCCACTGAAGTAAACGCGCTTAGTTCCAGATAACAAAAGACAACTTTATTCTTAAGCTAGAACTATAATGCTCGGAGGGGCACTTAAGTGGTCGGAAGAAAACAAGCGAATACACGGAAAGCATTTGACGCGACTATAATTGCGAAGTGGAGCGTTTCGTCAAGTTTCGTTCAACTTTGGTTACGGTAGTGAGGTGCGCTCCCGAGCGCACCTATCATAAGTAAAACTGACATTTGGTGAAATAGGAATGCCAAAAAGAGAAAGATGATAGTTACATTATGGGTGTGTTCCACTTTTTTCGGTACGGAAAGCTACTTTTCGTTGGTTTTTGACATTAGTTTCAGTGCCCTTCCGACTATTATAGTTCTACCTTTAACCTATAATTCATTTGACATATTCTACAGTGTTATACAAATTTAGCTGATATGGTACAGTAGTACCATAAACTATATTATTCATTTATGGGTGTGTTACATCAGAAAGATTATGATAATAAAAATTATTTTTAGCTAAAAAATATTATAAAACGTCACAAGAAGATTTAGAGGGGCAAAGAGGCATTAGATACTTATAGATTATCAGCCTTATTCATTAGATTCCACTAAACAGATGAATAGTTATACACTGTATAAGGCCACTATTCAATGTTACACAAATTTTTATTCATAAAACATTTTCCTACCCATTATAAGGCGTCTTCCTTTGGAGGTGGCGAAGTACTTGCAAGTACTTTGCCAGCTTTTTTCAATGGAACACATCAAACTGCTTTGCCATGTAAAATGTATCTACTCGCACATGAGAGCATGTGCAGTTGGTAGTACTAGATTAGGGTTTTCATCTACTCGAAAGTACTTCGCCACCTCCAAAGGAAAACGGCTATAGTTATACAACGCTTGTGTCAAATAAAGTACCAAAAAGGGAAAATCTATTACATTTTACTTGCGCATCTCTAAGAAAACATCAGCTGTTCGTGAAAAATCAATAAAAGAATAATGCTGTCGGTTCGGGTCTTTTCAATTTCTGTGTTATAGTCTATCCAGCAAAAATTGTCAGTACAGGGCTTATGGGCGAGCTTTTTTCAAAACAGTGGCGCCAGTGTATACCATCACAACACTCAAATAACAAACCTGCCACTGAAAAAGATACTAAACCACTGATAAACATACAGGAATTGTTGTTGCAACTCCTTGAAACATTTCGTACGCTCCAACATGACCGTCGTTTTTCAATGCCAAAAGCATTCTGATCGTATACTCGCTTTCGCTTCTACCTTCGCTGTGTGAAATAAAACAAAAAACTCAAATTCCAACAGAGTTGCCTTTGCCATGTTGCAACAGTACGAAAGAGCTTTTTCAGTGGTTTTTATGAAAGAACTTTCAGTTTTGAAGCTTTTGAGAACAATATTTATAAAGATGAGAGCCAAAAGTGTTGTCGTTTTGATTGTCCCCTTATTATTTGTTTGTATATTTGAATAAAGCTATAAAATCCACTTAAAATTTGTATGATTTTGGTCTTTAAGAAGAAAAAAGTTATTTGCGCTAAGTTTTGAAACATTCACAAAGCGTTACGTGATCAAATTCATTTAAAAAGGTGTGCTGTGGTAAAAAAAGATAAATTGATCTTTTTTTTAATATGTTTGAAATGGTATCAATGGTAACCATATGCACGTTGTTCTTCGATTTGTGGCAATTTATAATTCAAAGTACGGAAACCCTGTGAGAGCTTTAACTTGAGACAGATGTATGCAAGCAAATGCAACCAGACTGAGAGGCAAACGTCCTATCTTCCCTTTACTGACAATTTTTGTTGGATAAAGCATAATAATTATAATTTTGAAGTTTCCTTGTGTCGTTTTTAGTAATATTTAATAAATATTTCAATAAAACCAAGCTATTTAATATTCCGTTTACTCAGTGCATTTTTATGAAAAGAAAAAACAAATCAACCCCCATTCTTCCTGCTGCGCCGCCGGCGGCCGCCACATAACTCCGTTCCGTTTGGATTATTTTTAGTTTTTTTTATAATACAGTTCTCGTTGTTATTGTTAATAGTAGGTACGCATTAGGCTAGGACCGCACTTGCGATTTCAATCGCGCGACTGTTTAGTCGCCAGAAATATAACACATGAATTAAAATTAGAATGAACGCACCTGCGACCTAGGAATCGCTACGATTAAAAGTCGAAAATTTGTTCCATTTTTCTGGCGATGCGATCGTCGAAAGTTGAAATGAAACAAACGGACTTAAATGGTTGTGCTCGCACTTGCGATTTAAAATAGCGCGACTAAAAAATCGTAGTCGCAAGTAGAAAAAATTATACACGCACTTGTGATTTTTAATCGTACGATTATTTAGCCGCAAGAAATGAGACACATGGTTTTAACTGTGTGTGCACACATACGCGACTTTAAAATCGCAGCGATTACAAAAATGGAACCAGATCTATTTTTTTGAGCGTTTTTTCTGTCGCAAAATTAAATAAACGCATGTGCGTGCATTGATATTAAAAGCCTTATGTTTTATTTTTTGCGACTAAAAAATCGCGCGATAGATAGTCGCAAGTGAGTGCATGGCAATTATTTGTTGCAAGACCGATTTTTTAATCGCACCGACTGAAAATCGCAAGTGCGGTCCTAGCCTAATGTGAATAAATTAAATAAAAATGTTTGAGATAAAAACGGTTTTGTTGTTTTATTTCATTATGCCTTTTGCTCTGTTTTTATTGGGAAGAATAGGTTATGTACATATGTGTGTGTAGGCATACATATCTGAATATTTTACTTCTGTGAGTATATTAGTGACATTCCGATACTAATATATCCTTATATTGCCACTATTCAACCTCCAAACGCGTTTAGCTTATAATGAGCCTATTCTACGTTGTATAAGTTTTATGAATAAGGTTTTTGCGTTCGGTGGCATTATAGCGAGTAGATAGCGCTATATACTGGCTATGATGCGTTTATGAATAAGGCTGTATTAATATTAGACTGTTTCAAAAAAAAAATTGTTTTCGATTTTCTTGCAAACAGGCTGAAAAGTTTCAGTTAAGCAAAAAAAGACGTCTGTGAAAATTTGAGCTCTTAAAATTCATGTTTAGACATGCCTCATCGTAGATTTCGGTTTTCCATACGATTTGTATGGGAGAAAACACCTGTTTGTATTTGGAATTTTATAACTTATTGATGACCAGTATTTAAACTAACGGCATACGTTTTGGTAGAAAATTGAACGCTCTACAAAAAAGGTCCTAACATGTTTTATCATAAATCCAACCGTTTTGAAGTTACAGTCAGTCAATCTCATTCCATAAAATTACCATACATTTATTTAACGTAAAATTAGCATTTTTTTTAGTAATGGAAGATATTATGATAGCTAATATCACTCTTATCGAAAAATGACTTCAGACCTTTTTTGTAGAGGACCAATTTTCCTTTCCAATGGTGCCTAACAATATTACTTCACTTCCATTAATACAGTTATATTACAATAATTGGTCGCTTTTAAATGATTTTTTTCAGGGGGAAATTACATAGAAATCCCCTAATTTAACTCGGCAGAAAATTTTTTGAAACAGAAACTTAAATAAACTTTTCCAAAGGTTTTTTGGGTGCTGAACTAGAATCGGAAGTTAAAAATATTCTACTACGTGACGTCTGTGAGATATTGCCGTATGGAAAATTTGAAAAAAAGTTTTTTTTGCAGCGAAAAACTTCTTTTTTCATTTTTCAAAACGATAATATCTCATAAACGTGATATAATAGAATATTTTTGGCTTCTGATTCAAATTCAGCACCCTCAAAACCTTTGGAAAAGTTTATTTTGTCTAAACATGAATTTTAAGAGCTCAAATTTTCACAGACGTCTGTTTTTGCTTAACTGAAACTTTTGAGCATGTTTGCAAGACAACTTTTTTTTTGAAACAGTCTAATAAATATATACTTTTCAAGCAAATTAACCTGAAAAATTAATATATAACTTCAATATTAAAGAACTAAAATTTGTACATTTAAATTATGATATCGAATATTGAAAATAAAATATAAAAATGTGTTTTTAAAAGTTTTTCATTAAAAAACTGCTCTATATTCATAAGCAATAGTTTCTGTTTACCTACTCATTTTTGTGAAACATCTTTAATAATTTGGGTCTATTTTCAGGTCAAAAATTTTTCGCATTGAACTTTCCTTCCTCTTTGAAAATCTAGAAAGATTGAAGGAACTTAAGGATTGAAGGTGTGATTTGTTTATTGTTTTTGGTAAGCATTTTCTATTGTCTATTCTCATGTGTTAAATTGAGTATGTAATATCGATTAATATCGATAGTTAAAACGTTTCATTCTCACGGTTGAAAAAATCCAACCACGTATACGCTTTTTTTTATATATTTATTTCAAAAGCTAGAGGGGTGCCAAAATCAAAATGTTGCCCCAGTTCGGAAAAACTGGCTTTCTTTACTATTTTACTTGTACTACATTTACTGATTAGAAAGATACATTTTAGTACGATTATCAAATTAATTGTGGTGTCATCAATACCATTTTTTTTAAACATGTTTTCCTTTTCTTGCTCTTGAAAAAACTGATCAACATACATACATACCTATACAAATAACTACTGATAGGTATCCACATATATGTACTTACAAAAAAAAAAACAGCCCAGCCAAAAGCTAATCAACTGGGGTTATTGTAAGACCAAGCAAAAAACAACTTAAAACGTACTCTCACCACAGTGAGATCCTTCGAATAAGCACATAATAATAATTACTTTCCTCATGAAATGAATCTTCATAATAGCGTTTTTCCAAGAGAATGAAGAATCAAAAATGTCTTTAAAAATTACAACAAGATGTAGCATCAAGCTGGTAGACATTTCTCCTAAAAAGTACTGAGCTGCCAGAATATTCAGTTATAGCGAGTTAAAAAGATCACGATTTGTAGTTCGTTTCCCGAAATTAAACTTTTCCAGCAAAATATAAACAGTGGTGTTGTCGAACTGGTATCTTGAATAAATTTCAAGATCGTCGAACTCTTCAAAGAGATTGGCGTCCGCATTTTGAATATACTTGACAGTTCAAAGTAATAAGCTAGACCAGTTTTGTGAGCTGTGTTGCTGCAGGCCTTCACGAAAGTGCAATCAATTAAAAAAATAATGTAATCCAAGCAAAACAAATTAATAAATTAAAACGAATATCCAAATAAAAATACCGCTCGAGAATTAAACGTTTACTTATGATAGGAAAATATACCTAAGTTGCGCTGTTACTGTTTATTTGTATATTGTATTATGTATTATATTTGAATTGTATTTCCATTATATTTTCATGGTATTTGAATTACACTTGTATTGTATTTGAATCGTATTTGTATTGTATTTGTATTTGTATTTGTATTTGTATTTGTATTTGTATTTGTATTTGTATTTGTATTTGTATTTGTATTTGTATTTGTATTTGTATTTGTATTTGTATTTGTATTTGTATTTGTATTTGTATTTGTATTTGTATTTGTATTTGTATTTGTATTTGTATTTGTATTTGTATTTGTATTTGTATTTGTATTTGTATTTGTATTTGTATTTGTATTTGTATTTGTATTTGTATTTGTATTTGTATTTGTATTTGTATTTGTATTTGTATTTGTATTTGTATTTGTATTTGTATTTGTATTTGTATTTGTATTTGTATTTGTATTTGTATTTGTATTTGTATTTGTATTTGTATTTGTATTTGTATTTGTATTTGTATTTGTATTTGTATTTGTATTTGTATTTGTATTTGTATTTGTATTTGTATTTGTATTTGTATTTGTATTTGTATTTGTATTTGTATTTGTATTTGTATTTGTATTTGTATTTGTATTTGTATTTGTATTTGTATTTGTATTTGTATTTGTATTTGTATTTGTATTTGTATTTGTATTTGTATTTGTATTTGTATTTGTATTTGAATTTGTATTTGTATTTGTATTTGTATTTGTTTTTGTATTTGTATTTGTATCGTATTTTAATTGTTTTGTATTGTATTTGTGTTGTTTTTGTATTGTATTTGTATTGTACTTTTACTTTTTATTTGTATCAAAACTATTTCTGATAAAATGCGCTTTGGCTGCTACTGAGGACCGAGCTGTTTAGTAAATGCATGCAAAGTCGAAAGACAAATGCGTACACAAGATCTCCATCAGAGGGAAGGGGAACAGACTCATTCAAAAATTAGTAATAGAATAGAAATCTTGCTTTGAGATGCATTCAAAAAATTATAAATTAATGAAATACATATGTAAAAATATTTTGATAAGAGGGAGCAAGTGCAACCAAAGTACGCGGGTAGGGATCATAATCCCAAAATTTCAAAAACCCGAAAACCCAAAAATAAAAAATCCTGAAACCTCAAAATCCCGAAAACAGTAAAATCCTGAAAACCCGATTAATCAAATGCCTGATAATCTAGATTTGACTGTATTAATACAGTAGTACAGAAGATTATTATTATGTCAAAAGAAATTTCAAAATGAAATGATTTGTTCACACAACAAATTTTAAGTGAGCTCTACTCCATGTACTACGATTATTTTATTTGAACTTAATTCACTCGGTCCACTAAAACTGAAGAATATTATTTTCTAATTTTCTTCAAATTTATAACGAAATGATTTGTTTTCCCGCTCAATTGATTTATTTTGCTTTTTACGGGTACCCAAACCAGTTTTCAAACTTAAAATTTTGAATAAAAATATATAAGTTTTGATTTTTACAAAATTTTATGTCATTAAGTATGTAGGTATATATGTAAAATTTACCTACTAATTTGTCTTTTGGATCTTAAACGTTTAAGGGTGATTTTTTTCAGTCAAAGTTGAACATAGCTTGAAGATTTTTTTTTCAACTTGTGAATTTGTTTTTATTCACTCAAAGTTGACGTTTTCAACTTCCGATTCTCAACTCTAGAGTTGATCAACTTCAGATATTCTCAACTCCCGAAAAAATCAGAAGTTGACATAGTAAACTTGAGAGTTCACATAGAAATAACGTTTTTTCTTCATTTATCAAAACACAAATGTTGGGTCATATCCTCGTGTATATGCATTATGCTGGGCAGAAGATTACCGTTTCGTCTTCACCACTATAATAGTAGCCCTAGCCAAATCTAATAATTACTTAGAATTAGTTTTTTGCTCGAGATCGATAGTTCGTCTTCAAGCGCTTTATGTATGTAACAGTTTGGGGAAGTCTGCATCTGAATTTTTGGGTGCAAGTGAGGTGGCGAACACATACACAAACAAATTTCCTTTCCTTTTAAAAACGTATCTTAATTGGATAAGTAATAATAGCTTTCACAACTAGATGAAATTTGAACAAGTGTCCTGCAGATCTGGGCTCCTCGTGGTTATTGGATTTTTGATTAACCACATTGAAAATGAAAATCTCCGCTTACAACTTCATTTTTGTACGCCTCCAGTTACGCTTCTTACCGTTGTAGCGAAATGTGTTTCCGGTACGCAGCTAATTTTTGTTTAATTCGAAAAGATTTGTGGGCCGCCATTTCGTCCGCTCTTGGCAAAGATTGAAAAAGGATTTCACTGTTTCACACAAAATAATACACAAAACTTGGAAAAAAACAGTATTATTGCCCGAATGGCTAATTTGACACAAAATAACACACAAAACTTGAAAAAAATGTGTTTTATTGACCGAATTGCTTCAAATTTAAATATTAAATGACAGTTCTTGAATTATTTTTACAAATATCCCAGGGATTTTTTTTTCAAATCGGAAGTTGGCCAACTTTAGATTTTCAACTCGGGAGTTGAGAAAAAAATGAGTGAATAAAAAGGAATTTCAACTTCCGTTTCAACAACGAGTTAAGGTCAACTCTCAAGTTGGTCAACTTGAGAGTTTGCCCCAAGTTGAGCAATAGTGAAAAAAATGGCTCTAAAGCTACTATAGCCTTATGTATAATCTCTTATGTTTTCTGTCTACTAGTTTTTGAGAAAATTAAAAAAATTACATCCCATAGCTAGTTTTTTTTGCTGATTTCAGAGAACTGGATACATTTTCCGAAAAATATTTTGCTTTAATTTTTTTGTAATGACATTCCAAAATTGTAAACTGGGTAAATTACATTTTTAATATTACAAAAAAGTTTTAATAAGCATACATTTTTAAAGAACTATTTTGTTTTTTATTTTTAACGTTTGCATTTTATTTTTCTTTACTACATTATCTTTGCCATTAACTTTCTGTCTTTGAATGTTTATTACAAGACAAAATTGTAAACATTATGTGTGATTTATCCTAACCATGTTCGAGTATAAGCACCAGTTTGTGGGGTAACAGGCTGAATTGGCTTGTTAATGTTCTTACGTGAGACAGTGGGCCTGACAGGCTTGTATGTTGGCAATGGTTGTGGATTTAAAGGTAAAATTACTGCTTTAGACTTCGCTACCACGGGGGGTTGGTATTTTGGTAATGGTTTTTGTACATTTATTTACTTAACCTTTGATGCCTGTGCTTCATGTAACTGATCTCCGTTGACCGCTACAACGACTGCTAATACGACGAAGCACATGAAGAACTTTAAAAATAAAATGAAACAATACATTAAGGGTATTCATACAAAAACGTAAAACTGTCGTTAACGTTGTAAACTATTAAACTTCGTAAACCTGTCACAATTTGTATGAACAATTAATGAGATTTACGCAGTTTACAACTTTACTACGCTTACGACGAGTTTATGCTGTTGCATGAATACCCTTATTATTTGTTACATACAAATGTTTTTTAAAAAAATTAACTAGAACTTACTTTCATATTGAATTGTAACTGTTTTGGGTGAGTTCTAAGATTAAAAGATAACTTGTGATACTATTTTCTAAGTTGACTTGCTCTTTTATACCAACATTTCTAAATTTCGAAAAACATGATCTGATAATCCAAAAACATTAGCATCCATAACAAATAAACAAATTTTATAAATTAATTGCACTTCTTTTATGAGCAAGAATGTGTTCTTTTTTTAAAGCAAAACAAGTAATTTTACTTAAAAGATGACAATTACTCGCTTGCACTTTTGTATTCTTTGTTGTTAGATTTATTGATCAACTGGCAAATTGATGGATATAGAGAGCAAACCTGTTTGCCTCTAATGTAGGTTTTAAATTTTAACTTGTAAATAACTCTAGTTAACAAAAATAAAAAGGACTAGAAACATTCAAAATTTGATGCATACATTCCACATTAAAATTAATAATCTGGTTAACGTTCAGTCATTCTTTAAGAATTTACTTCCAATTTAAATTACAACATTTCTGACGTAGTACGTAGAATAAGACACCATAATTATCTAATGTACATTCCTACCTAATCCGAAGTAAGGCTATTCATGTAACGGTAACATTGTAAAACCATGGTAAGCATTGGAAAGTAAAAGCTTTCGGGAACAGTACGAAATCTCGCAAATTAATAACCCTGCTTTTCATAATCTCGTAATAACAAAATGTCACTTTTAACAATTTCGCATCACCGATAATTCTATATCAATTACACTAGTTTACAAAATTTTGGGTCATGGTAGGGTCCTTAGAAAAAATATATTTTCTAGACTAATTTTGGGTCACTGAACACGAAAATCAAAATTATTTTTTTTTCCAAAGAAGCGTTTTCGAGATATGCGCAAAAATCATTTTCTCAGCTATTTTTTCAGATATTTCCATAAATCTCGCTAACGGCATAGCTAATTTACTTAAAATGTGTATTTTCTGCATTGGTCTCCAAGACCAATAATGACGTTATATATATCGTTGGAAAGGTATTCTTATTAACTACAATAGTTACTTAGAGAGTTCATTTCAAATCTCTATATGAAAAAAGTTATTCACTGACCAAAATTATGTTTCAGCGCATTTTGGTGTGAAAAAAACTGTCCTTAACTAGCGAATAACTTTTCTCACGTAGAGATTTGAGATGAACTCTTTTAGTAACTATTGTAGTTTATAACAATACCTTTCCAACGATATATATCACGTCATTATTGGTCTTGGAGTTTGGTGTGTTCAATTCCCCTTTGTTTGGAAAAGAGAATGGCCTAAGAGGCAACGATTTATCACCAAAGAAAAAAATTTTTTGGTCAACAACTTTATTTAAGGACATAGAATTTTGATTTTAGGGGTTTCTGATTTTAAAAAATGATTTTGGGAAATAACAGACACCCTAATATACATTTATATGACTTTTATTGAAAAATTAAATTGCCTTTTTTCACTAATTATTTAATAACTTCTACATTTATCGTCCGATTTTGAAAAACTTTGGCTCAAATCTTTGTTAAAAAGATTATTTTTCACTTGAGTCCTTAAAATTATTTTAAATATTTTTTTTTCTATCCATATGGAGCAACCAAAAACTAGAAATTTTTCAAAAATACTCGTTTTTGAAAATTTGAATGCCTGTAACTTATAAAATTTCATTCCGACTTATACAAACAGTACATCGTCGGAAAGAGACAGATCACATCATTCAGAAAATACACATTTTAAGTAAATTAGCTATGCCGTTAGCGAGATTTATGGGAATATCTGAAAAAATAGCTGAGAAAATGATTTTTGCGCATATCTCGAAAACGCTTCTTTGGAAAAAAATAATTTTGATTTTCGTGTTCAGTGACCCAAAATTAGTCTAGAAAATATATTTTTTCTAAGGACCCTACCGTGACCCAAAATTTTGTAAACTAGTGTTATCAATTAAAATCTCAATCTTTTATATAAAAATCTTTTTTTTGTATTTATGTACATTGTAGGACTTTTACCGAAGTGAGATTAGCTATGCATCTCATGCGGCTATTGAAAAAAAAAGTATTCCAATCGATAGCTTTAGTCGAAGCATTTACAAAACTACTGTTCGAACAAGCTTTTCATGCATGGTTGCTATAGTTAGAAAATGCCCTCTTCAGATTGAATTTTCGGTGAAGTTTTGGCTGTTGCTAATCGGACCAGGCCACACTGGTTGATTTAGTACAACACTAGCTGGTCATAAGTCAAATAAAAAATGTTGTTACGATAAAAAAAAATCCCGCTAGGCTTAAAGTCAAATACCCAAATAACAAGAAACAACAAAAATAAATCTTTGATTCCGTTACTCTAGAGCATCTCAATGCAATGCATAAAGCTTTTCTCACTCTCGATTTTGCCTTCCGCGCGTTAACAGTTGTTTTTAAAGTGTTAAAGAGAAGTAAAAGTGAAATAATTATTTAAAGAAAATATGTCAGATAATGCTATTGGTAAGTATTTTTAAATTCAGTGCATTTCTATTTAAAAATAGGTAAGCCTCTGTCACTAGGAACTAAATGTGTTGATGCATTTTACTGTAGTGGCAAAGCTTACTTTTTTTCATCTTTTGGTCCATAAAAAAAAAGTGCCATAAAGTCACATCGCGAAACTTTTGTCATTTGAAGATTGGATTATTACCTTCTAAATAATCCTTAATTTAAGGGCCGCCACTCAGCGCAACATTCTTTTTTCTTCTCTTCCAGGTATCAATCCGCCCTTTTCAGGGCGAAAATTTCCTCTACGTCAAGATATTTTTTCATTCATTCAGAGTAAAAATCTTTTTAAATCAACAATAACGGTTTGTGCAGATGCTGATTTGCAGTACGTGATGACAAAAAAGTCACTAACCATTCTTGAAGAAGCTGAGTATAAAAAATGCCTTGAATTCAGCAAAACTTTTGTATCGCACCTTTTCAAAAAGTACAAGGAAACAAAAAAGTCACAGGAAGGATTTTTAAAAGCTGAAAGTGCTTGGCTTCAAAAAGAGTTCCAAATTCCACTACCTGAAATTCATGTGCAAACAATTTCAAGACAAGGAAGACCTGAAAAGGAATTCGAGGAGTGTGGAAGCAGAGCTAAGGAAAGAAAAATCCAAAACCTTATGGATAGATCGACCGAAGAATTGTCATTTGCTATTGAGTCTAAGCTTAGAATAGAAGGAAGGCGTTCTAAGGCCGATGTCATAAAAAGAGTTGTCGAGAGTTCTCCGAACACTCTTAAAAAGCTTAAAAATCCCGAAATACCTAACAAGATCAAACCATACTCACCTGAAGAAGCCCTAGCCCTTATAACCGATTTAAAACTAACAAAACATCAATATAAACAGCTTCAAAAAAACGCAAAAGAACGAAATGCAAATATTTACCCCGCCTACGATACTATTCTAGGAGTAAAAAAAGAGTATTATCCAACCAGCAACTTTTTGACTATAACCGAAAGCTTGACACTACAACGTTTGTCTGTCGCACACCTCGCAACTTTCGACAATCAGTTAGAAAACGGAGATACTTTAGTATGTTCGTGGAAATGGGGTTCCGATGGAAGTGGAGTGCAAGAAATATTGAGACAATAACAAGAGAGTTCAACCGTATGGAAGCCGAAATAAATTGTTTAGAAGCCACAAGGATAACATTTAACGACAAAACTGTTTTAGTTAATCACACTCTGTTCAAAACAATGGTTGATGGCAAAACATGCAATGCTGTTACGGAAAACAGGGCTAGCTCAGTTTGCTATATATGCAAGGCATCTCCTAAGGACATGAACAATCTTGAACTTTGCTTACAAAAACCTCCTGATACCACAGCCTATTCATATGGTTTACAAACTCTTCATGCTCATATAAGATTTATGGAAGCACTACTACATATATCTTACAAAATTGAAAATCAGAGCTGGCAGGCAAGAGGAGCTGAAGAGAAACTTGCAGTTAAAAATAGAAAAAAATACTTACAAA
The DNA here is from genome assembly GCA_963921185.1 of Dasysyrphus tricinctus. Lineage (NCBI taxonomy): Eukaryota > Metazoa > Arthropoda > Insecta > Diptera > Syrphidae > Dasysyrphus > Dasysyrphus tricinctus. The sequence goes on along the minus strand of OY992532.1, from coordinate 130,984,300 downwards.
ATGAACTAAGATCTCAATTGGGAATCTTAGTAGATTTTCCAAAACAAGGTGGAGGAAATACGAATGACGGCAACACGGCCCGAAGATTTTTTAAGGATCCTGCAAAAACTGCTGAACTAATAGGCTTAGACCCGAAACTAGTGGAACGTTTTTCAATTGTCTTAGAGACATTAACTTCAGGTCTGAAAATTGATACCAATAAATTTCGTTCTTACTGTTTGGACACAGCAAAATTATTTGTTTCCAAATATAGTTGGTACAAAATGCCTGTAAGTGTTCACAAAATTCTGCTGCACGGTGCTGATGTCATTGAAAGTTTTCCAATGCCTATCGGACAACTTTCGGAAGATGTGTTAGAAGCTCGTCAAAAAGATTACAAAATTTTTCGAAGCGGGTTTTCAAGAAAGATGTCCCGAATCGCAACAAATACTGATGTGCTCCATAGCATTTTGATATCTTCTGATCCGAAGATAAGCGAATTGCGACATCTACCAACCCAACAATACAAGATACCACCCCCAGAAGTTATGGAAATGGTTTTAAAATAAAATTATAAAATACTTTTCCAAACAAAAAAAATAAATCCGAATTAAGTCCAGCTAATGACCCTAAATCGACCACTGTGCAGCCGTTCGGTCTGTAGATCTGAAAGAATCTAAGAACCGCCTTCTGATAGATTCCCTATAGCCGTAATGTCATACATATATCAAAATAATGAATTCGAAAATTTTTACGAATGTGAAATTTGCCATATTGTAGCGAGGAGGGTTTCAGGGCAAAGCTGCGAAAAATTGTAAGAAATGGTATACATAGTTTGAATGGGTATATCTCTGTCAACTTTGAACAAATTTTACTCTTTGAACATGCCATATTAAAGCCTTTAGTCTCTATTTTATTTTGTCTATATTCTTGACAATATACTTGCTTCAAAAAATGTTATACACAATTTATTAAAAAATTTAGAAATCTTTGATTTATTTAGATTGGTTTTTTGTTCACTTTCCTGGTAAAATTTTTTATTAAATTTTTTGAATCATCCATTTCAATAGAAAATTTAATTTCGAACAAAAAGTTTTAAAAGTAAAATTTTCAAATTCGGCCTAGTTTTCGATAGCCTATTGAATAGACCGGAAAATGAGGGGCATAAAGGAACAATTACGCGCAAGGGTTTTTCTTATTGAATATGTTTGTTTGGCCCATAAGCATGCTTAAAATCGAAAATGCTACTAAATTCACCCATGCGTTTCGGAGAGAATGGTCACACTGGCCACTTTTCAATATTTTTGGTGTAACTTGAAAACTAAGCCGAATTTGACAATTTTACATTTAATACTTTTTGTTCAAAATTAAATTTTCTATTGAAATGGATAGTTCAAAAAATTTTACGAAAAACCTTAAGCAGGAAAAGTTAACAAAAACCAACCTAAAAAAACTCAAAAAATCAAGGATATCTAAATTTTTTAATAAATTGTGCATAACTTTATTTGAAGCAAAGATAGGGTCAAGATATGCAGCGACAAAATAAAGTAGAGACTTAAGGCCTTAATAAGGCATGTTCAAAAACTAATATTTGTTCAAAATTGACAGATATATTCCCATTCAAACCTTATCATTTCTTATAATTTTTCGCAGTTTTGGCCCAAAAGTCCCTTTTTCGGTACAATATGGCAAATTTCACTTTCGCAAAAATGTTCGAAATCAAATTCTTGTTATAATATGACATTAGAACTAAAAAAAAATTTATAAAAAGGATGTAAGTTCGCAATTTCGTTTTTCGGCTGTTTTTAAATGCTTTCAGACCTACAGACCGAACGGCTGGTCCGATTAACATAAAATTTGGTACTAGGTGCTAGGCACGTTAAATTTGTCATAAAGTACCAAAAAATAGGCTTTCGGGCAAAAACTGCGAAAAATGATAAGAAATGGTAAAGTTTGAATGACTATATCTCTGTCAATTTTTTAATAATATGGCTTTTTAACATGTCATATTAAAGCCGTAAGACTCTAGTTTACTTTGTTTATGCATGTCTTGAGCGTATCTTTGCTCCGAAAAAAATTTAGAAAAAAACTTAAAAATCTTTTATTTTTCGATTTTTTTATGTTGGTTTTTGTTTACTTTTCCTGCTTAAATTTTTTTAAGAAATTTTCCAAACTATCCATTTCGATAGAAAATTTAATTTTGAACAAAAAGTATTAAATGTAAAATTGTCAAATTCGGCTTAGTTTTCGAGTTATACCAAAAATACTGAAAAGTGGCCAGTGTGACCATTCTCTCCGAAACGCATGGGTGAATTTAGTAGCATTTTCGGTTTTAAGCATGCTTATGGGCCAAACAAACATATTCAATAATAAAAACCCTTGCACGTAATTGTTCCTTTTTAAAAGGTCTATTCAATAGGCTACGAGTTATACCAAAAATATTGAAAAGTACCCAGTGTGACCATTTTCTCAGAAACGCATGCGTGAATTTAGTAGCATTTCCGGTTTTAAGCATACTTATGTGCCAAACAAACATGCAAAAATAAAAACCCTCGCACGTAATTGTGCCCTTATACCCCTCATTTTCCTGTCTATTGAATAGGCTAATAGCTAAATTATGAAATAAGATTTTGGTGGAGAATAAATATATAATAAAAAACTGCTGTTCTCTGAAAAGAAATTTTATTCAAACATTCCAAATAATTTTGTTCAATATTTCAAAAAACCTAATGAAATAATATAGATTATTCTCCTTAACATTGATAAATCCTTTGTCCTCGAATATTTCCCGTCTTCGATTTTGATATTCACAAATATTTCGGCCAATTCCGTAGGGGCTTAAAGAAAACACAGTTTACATGTAAATTGTTTAGCCCCAACATCGTACTTTCGTTCAGTTTCCTTGAAGCTTGGGAAAACAAGAGCTTACAATCTAACATGCATACATGTACATTTGTAAAGCCCCAGGCTTGGGAAAAAAACGCAGCCAACATGCAAATTTGCTAGCCCCATTCTCATTTTTTTACAATTCCCTTAAGGCTTGGAAAAACACATTTTAGGCGTTAATTGGTTCGCCCCAACCCTGATTTTTTGTCACTCTTGTAGGGCTTGGAATAAATAGAGCCTACGTTTTTATATTCAAATAGCTTAGTATCATCTTCGTTTTTTCATCTAATTCCTTTGACGGCTTAAAAAAATATAATTTCATGCAAATTTTTCAGCCCCAACCTTGTTTTAATAAATACTAAAAAAAACCGGACAAAAGTGATAAAATCAAACTATTGTCAATGCTCCCAATTTGGTTTTTCTTGAAGCTGATTAATCGTACTATCTTTAAAACAGTCTCAAAGTTGACGCCCACCACGCCGCACCACCTCTTCGGGCAGCTAATCACATTCTAGACCAATTTAGAAGGCACACTTACATTCGCAATGCGCTCTATTTTCACAAAATTGCAGTTGGAGCTATGTAGGTATATAATTTTGGAAGTGCGTTGTAAAAAATGTTATGAATGGAAGTTGTAGACCATGCATGCCGTGTTCTTAATTTCAACGTATGATTTATTTGATTACATTGACTAATTTGTATATTGACCCTCGAAGGCCAACATTATGGCATATGGATATTGAATCAGAGGGCTTAGATAATAATATTTTCGATTATTTTTGTGCTTTGAATCTGATCCGATCTGCTCTGAGTTAAAAACGCCAAATAAATTCTAAACCAAGCGTCGTAGGAGTAAAAAAAAACTGGATAGAAATTTTCCAGAGCTTTCCAAAACTGAAAACCATAACCTTCTATTACTATTCCTACACTAGTGGAAAGTAGTGTAGTGTAGTGTAGTGTAGTGTAGTGTAGTGTAGTGTAGTGTAGTGTAGTGTAGTGTAGTGTAGTGTAGTGTAGTGTAGTGTAGTGTAGTGTAGTGTAGTGTAGTGTAGTGTAGTGTAGTGTAGTGTAGTGTAGTGTAGTGTAGTGTAGTGTAGTGTAGTGTAGTGTAGTGTAGTGTAGTGTAGTGTAGTGTAGTGTAGTGTAGTGTAGTGTAGTGTAGTGTAGTGTAGTGTAGTGTAGTGTAGTGTAGTGTAGTGTAGTGTAGTGTAGTGTAGTGTAGTGTAGTGTAGTGTAGTGTAGTGTAGTGTAGTGTAGTGTAGTGTAGTGTAGTGTAGTGTAGTGTAGTGTAGTGTAGTGTAGTGTAGTGTAGTGTAGTGTAGTGTAGTGTAGTGTAGTGTAGTGTAGTGTAGTGTAGTGTAGTGTAGTGTAGTGTAGTGTAGTGTAGTGTAGTGTAGTGTAGTGTAGTGTAGTGTAGTGTAGTGTAGTGTAGTGTAGTGTAGTGTAGTGTAGTGTAGTGTAGTGTAGTGTAGTGTAGTGTAGTGTAGTGTAGTGTAGTGTAGTGTAGTGTAGTGTAGTGTAGTGTAGTGTAGTGTAGTGTAGTGTAGTGTAGTGTAGTGTAGTGTAGTGTAGTGTAGTGTAGTGTAGTGTAGTGTAGTGTAGTGTAGTGTAGTGTAGTGTAGTGTAGTGTAGTGTAGGTAGTGTAGTGTTGTGTAGTGTAGTGTAGTGTAGTGTAGTGTAGTGTAGTGTATGAATGAATGAAAGAGTTCGGGGTGTAAGTGCACTGCGACCATTAAGATCTATTGTGCCCCCGTTCTGGAGCTGGATGAGGTTACTCATTCTGCAGCACATCCTCCAAATTTATTTCCTTAAGGAATTTGATTATTTGGAGTACATTTGGAGAGGATAGTTCGCTCTCTTTTATCTGGTGATTTCCTAGATACCTATGTCTTTGATGCATAAGTGCATCACATTTACCTAGTATATGATCGGGTGTCTCCTCATGAGCACTGCAGAATCTACACGTGGCGCTGTTTTCCAGGTCAAGGATGTGGAGGTGTCTCCTTAGTTTGCAGTGGCCTGTGAGGAGCCCGGTTATTATTCTAAGCTTGTTTCTATTTAAGCTGATGCAGGACTGGAATCGTTCTTGGTTGTAATTTCCAAGTAGAAGTTTAGCCTGCCTCAACTTAGGGAGTTCGTTCCAGATCCTTGATCTTTTTGCCTCCTCTTCTAGTGTAATGTAGTGTAGTGTAGTGTAGTGTAGTAGTGTAGTGTAGTGTAGTGTAGTGTAGTGTAGTGTAGTGTAGTGTAGTGTAGTGTAGTGTAGTGTAGTGTAGTGTAGTGTAGTGTAGTGTAGTGTAGTGTAGTGTAGTGTAGTGTAGTGTAGTGTAGTGTAGTGTAGTGTAGTGTAGTGTAGTGTAGTGTAGTGTAGTGTAGTGTAGTGTAGTGTAGTGTAGTGTAGTGTAGTGTAGTGTAGTGTAGTGTAGTGTAGTGTAGTGTAGTGTAGTGTGTAGTGTAGTGTAGTGTAGTGTAGTGTAGTGTAGTGTAGTGTAGTGTAGTGTAGTGTAGTGTAGTGTAGTGTAGTGTAGTGTAGTGTAGTGTAGTGTAGTGTAGTGTAGTGTAGTGTAGTGTAGTGTAGTGTATGTAGTGTAGTGTAGTGTAGTGTAGTGTAGTGTAGTGTAGTGTAGTTTAGTGTAGTGTAGTGTAATGTAGTGTAGTGTAGTGTGGTGTAGTGTAGTGTAGTGTAGTGTAGTGTAGTGTAGTGTAGTGTAGTGTAGTGTAGTGTAGTGTAGTGTAGTGTAGTGTAGGTAGGTAGTGTAGTGTAGTGTAGTGTAGTGTAGTGTAGTGTAGTGTAGTGTAGTGTAGTGTAGTGTAGTGTAGTGTAGTGTAGTGTAGTGTAGTGTAGTGTAGTGTAGTGTAGTGTAGTGTAGTGTAGTGTAGTGTAGTGTAGTGTAGTGTAGTGTAGTGTAGTGTAGTGTAGTGTGTAGTGTAGTGTAGTGTAGTGTAGTGTAGTGTAGTGTAGTGTAGTGTAGTGTAGTGTAGTGTAGTGTAGTGTAGTGTAGTGTAGTGTAGTGTAGTGTAGTGTAGTGTAGTGTAGTGTAGTGTAGTGTAGTGTAGTGTAGTGTAGTGTAGTGTAGTGTAGTGTAGTGTAGTGTAGTGTAGTGTAGTGTAGTGTAGTGTAGTGTAGTGTAGTGTAGTGTAGTGTAGTGTAGTGTAGTGTAGTGTAGTGTAGTGTAGTGTAGTGTAGTGTAGTGTAGTGTAGTGTAGTGTAGTGTAGTGTAGTGTAGTGTAGTGTAGTGTAGTGTAGTGTAGTGTAGTGTAGTGTAGTGTAGTGTAGTGTAGTGTAGTGTAGTGTAGTGTAGTGTAGTGTAGTGTAGTGTAGTGTAGTGTAGTGTAGTGTAGTGTAGTGTAGTGTAGTGTAGTGTAGTGTAGTGTAGTGTAGTGTAGTGTAGTGTAGTGTAGTGTAGTGTAGTGTAGTGTAGTGTAGTGTAGTGTAGTGTAGTGTAGTGTAGTGTAGTGTAGTGTAGTGTAGTGTAGTGTAGTGTAGTGTAGTGTAGTGTAGTGTAGTGTAGTGTAGTGTAGTGTTGTGTAGTGTAGTGTAGTGTAGGTAGTGTAGTGTAGTGTAGTTGTAGTGTATGAATGAATGAAAGAGTTCGGGGTGTAAGTGCACTGCGACCATTAAGATCTATTGTGCCCCCGTTCTGGAGCTGGATGAGGTTACTCATTCTGCAGCACATCCTCCAAATTTATTTCCTTAAGGAATTTGATTATTTGGAGTACATTTGGAGAGGATAGTTCGCTCTCTTTTATCTGGTGATTTCCTAGATACCTATGTCTTTGATGCATAAGTGCATCACATTTACCTAGTATATGATCGGGTGTCTCCTCATGAGCACTGCAGAATCTACACGTGGCGCTGTTTTCCAGGCCAAGGATGTGGAGGTGTCTCCTTAGTTTGCAGTGGCCTGTGAGGAGCCCGGTTATTATTCTAAGCTTGTTTCTATTTAAGCTGATGCAGGACTGGAATCGTTCTTGGTTGTAATTTCCAAGTAGAAGTTTAGCCTGCCTCAACTTAGGGAGTTCGTTCCAGATCCTTGATCTTTTTGCCTCCTCTTCTAGTGTAATGTGTAGTGTAGTGTAGTGTAGTGTAGTGTAGTGTAGTGTAGTGTAGTGTAGTGTAGTGTAGTGTAGTGTAGTGTAGTGTAGTGTAGTGTAGTGTAGTGTAGTGTAGTGTAGTGTAGTGTAGTGTAGTGTAGTGTAGTGTAGTGTAGTGTAGTGTAGTGTAGTGTAGTGTAGTGTAGTGTAGTGTAGTGTAGTGTAGTGTAGTGTAGTGTAGTGTAGTGTAGTGTATTGTAGTGTAGTGTAGTGTAGTGTAGTGTAGTGTAGTGTAGTGTAGTGTAGTGTAGTGTAGTGTAGTGTAGTGTAGTGTAATGTAGTGTAGTGTAGTGTAGTGTAGTGTAGTGTAGTGTAGTGTAGTGTAGTGTAGAGTGTAGTGTAGTGTAGTGTAGTGTAGTGTAGTGTAGTGTAGTGTAGTGTAGTGTAGTGTAGTGTAGTGTAGTGTAGTGTAGTGTAGTGTAGTGTAGTGTAGTGTAGTGTAGTGTAGTGTAGTGTAGTGTGTGTAGTGTAGTGTAGTGTAGTGTAGTGTAGTGTAGTGTAGTGTAGTGTAGTGTAGTGTAGGTAGTGTAGTGTAGTGTAGTGTAGTGTAGTGTAGTGTAGTGTAGTGTAGTGTAGTGTAGTGTAGTGTAGTGTAGTGTAGTGTAGTGTAGTGTAGTGTAGTGTAGTGTAGGTAGTGTAGTGTAGTGTAGTGTAGTGTAGTGTAGTGTAGTGTAGTGTAGTGTAGTGTAGTGTAGTGTAGTGTAGTGTAGTGTAGTGTAGTGTAGTGTAGTGTAGTGTAGTGTAGTGTAGTGTAGTGTAGTGTAGTGTAGTGTAGTGTAGTGTAGTGTAGTGTAGTGTATGTGTAGTGTAGTGTAGTGTATGTGTAGTGTAGTGTAGTGTAGTGTAGTGTAGTGTAGTGTAGTGTAGTGTAGTGTAGTGTAGTGTAGTGTAGTGTAGTGTAGTGTAGTGTAGTGTAGTGTAGTGTAGTGTAGTGTAGTGTAGTGTAGTGTAGTGTAGTGTAGTGTAGTGTAGTGTAGTGTAGTGTAGTGTAGTGTAGTGTAGTGTAGTGTAGTGTAGTGTAGTGTAGTGTAGTGTAGTTGTAGTGTAGTGTAGTGTAGTGTAGTGTAGTGTAGTGTAGTGTAGTGTAGTGTAGTGTAGTGTAGTGTAGTGTAGTGTAGTGTAGTGTAGTGTAGTGTAGTGTAGTGTAGTGTAGTGTTGTGTAGTGTAGTGTAGTGTAGTGTAGTGTAGTGTAGTGTAGTGTATGAATGAATGAAAGAGTTCGGGGTGTAAGTGCACTGCGACCATTAAGATCTATTGTGCCCCCGTTCTGGAGCTGGATGAGGTTACTCATTCTGCAGCACATCCTCCAAATTTATTTCCTTAAGGAATTTGATTATTTGGAGTACATTTGGAGAGGATAGTTCGCTCTCTTTTATCTGGTGATTTCCTAGATACCTATGTCTTTGATGCATAAGTGCATCACATTTACCTAGTATATGATCGGGTGTCTCCTCATGAGCACTGCAGAATCTACACGTGGCGCTGTTTTCCAGGCCAAGGATGTGGAGGTGTCTCCTTAGTTTGCAGTGGCCTGTGAGGAGCCTGGTTATTATTCTAAGCTTGTTTCTATTTAAGCTGATGCAGGACTGGAATCGTTCTTGGTTGTAGTTTCCAAGTAGGAGTTTAGCCTGCCTCAACTTAGGGAGTTCGTTCCAGATCCTTGATCTTTTTGCCTCCTCTTCTAGTGTAATGTAGTGTAGTGTAGTGTAGTGTAGTGAAGTGTTAGTGTAGTGTAGTGTAGTGTAGTGTAGTGTAGGTAGGTAGTGTAGTGTAGTGTAGTGTAGTGTAGTGTAGTGTAGTGTAGTGTAGTGTAGTGTAGTGTAGTGTAGTGTAGTGTAGTGTAGTGTAGTGTAGTGTAGTGTGTAGTGTAGTGTAGTGTAGTGTAGTGTAGTGTAGTGTAGTGTAGTGTAGTGTAGTGTAGTGTAGTGTAGTGTAGTGTAGTGTAGTGTAGTGTAGTGTAGTGTAGTGTAGTGTAGTGTAGTGTAGTGTAGTGTAGTGTAGTGTAGGTAGTGTAGTGTAGTGTAGTGTGTGTAGTGTAGTGTAGTGTAGTGTAGTGTAGTGTAGTGTAGTGTAGTGTAGTGTAGTGTAGTGTAGTGTAGTGTAGTGTAGTGTAGTGTAGTGTAGGTGTAGTGTAGTGTAGTGTAGTGTGTAGTGTAGTGTAGTGTAGTGTAGTGTAGTGTAGTGTAGTGTAGTGTAGTGTAGTGTAGTGTAGTGTAGTGTAGTGTAGTGTAGTGTAGTGTAGTGTAGTGTAGTGTAGTGTAGTGTAGTGTAGTGTAGTGTAGTGTAGTGTAGTGTAGTGTAGTGTAGTGTAGTGTAGGTAGTGTAGTGTAGTGTAGTGTAGTGTAGTGTAGTGTAGTGTAGTGTAGTGTAGTGTAGTGTAGTGTAGTGTAGTGTAGTGTAGTGTAGTGTAGTGTAGTGTAGTGTAGTGTAGTGTAGTGTAGGTAGTGATGTAGTGTAGGTGTAGTGTAGTGTAGTGTAGTGTAGTGTAGTGTAGTGTAGTGTAGTGTAGTGTAGTGTAGTGAGTGTAGTGTAGTGTAGTGTAGTGTAGTGTAGTGTAGTGTAGTGTAGTGTAGTGTAGTGTAGTGTAGTGTAGTGTAGTGTAGTGTAGTGTAGTGTAGTGTAGTGTAGTGTAGTGTAGTGTAGTGTAGTGTAGTGTAGTGTAGTGTAGTGTAGTGTAGTGTGGTAGTAGTTAGTGTAGTGTAGTGTTGTGTAGTGTAGTGTAGTGTAGTGTAGTGTAGTGTAGTGTAGTGTAGTGTAGTGTTAGTGGAGTGGAGTGGAGTGGAGTGGAGTGGAGTGGAGTGAGTGGAGTGGAGTGGAGTGGAGTGAGTGATGAGTGGAGTGGAGTGGAGTGGAGTGGAGTGGAGTGGAGTGAGTGGAGTGGAGTGTGAGTGGAGTGGAGTGGAGTGGAGTGGAGTGGTGGAGTGGAGTGGAGTGGAGTGGAGTGGAGTGGAGTGGAGTGGAGTGGAGGGTGGAGTGGATGGAGTGGAGTGGAGTGGAGTGGAGTGGAGTGGAGTGGAGTGGAGTGGAGTGAGTGGGTGGAGTGGGAGTGGAGTGGAGTGGAGTGGAGTGGAGTGGAGTGGAGTGGAGTGGGTGGAGTGGAGTGGAGTGGAGTGGAGTGGGTGGAGTGGTGAGGTTGGAGTGGAGTGGAGTGGAGTGGAGTGGAGTGGAGTGGAGTGGAGTGGAGTGGTGTGGAGTGGAGTGAGTGGAGTGGAGTGGGTGGAGTGGAGTGGAGTGGTGGAGTGGAGTGGAGTGGTGTGGAGTGGGAGTGGAGTGGAGTGGAGTGGAGTGGAGTGGTGTGGAGTGGAGTGGATGTGGAGTGGAGTGGAGTGGAGTGTTGGAGTGGAGTGGAGTGAGTGGAGTGGAGGGTGGAGTGGAGTGGAGTGGAGTGGAGTGGAGTGGAGTGGAGTGGAGTGGAGTGGAGTGGAGTGGAGTGGTGTGGAGTGGAGTGGAGTGGAGTGGAGTGGAGTGGTGGAGTGGAGTGGAGTGGAGTGGAGTGTGTGGGTGGAGTGGAGTGGAGTGGAGTGGAGTGGAGTGGAGTGGAGTGGAGTGGAGTGGGTGGAGGTGGGTGGAGTGGAGTGGAGTGGTGTGGAGTGGGTGAGTGTGTGGTGTGGAGTGGAGTGGTGTGGAGTGGAGTGGAGTGTGGAGTGGAGTGAGTGGAGTGGTGGTTTGGAGTGGGTGGTGGGTTGGTGTGGAGTGGAGTGGTGTGGTGGTGTGATGTGGAGTTGGAGTGGAGTGGAGTGGAGTGGAGTTACTCCGAAAGTGGTAGTAGTTACTCCGATAGTAGTAACTTTAATAGTAGTTACTCCGAAAGTAGTTACTCCGAAAGTAGTTACTTCAATAGCAGTTACTCCGATAGTAGTAACTCCGATAATAGTTACTCCGAAAGTAGTTACTCCGATAGTAGTTACTCCAATAGTAGTTACTCCGATAGTAGTTACTCCGTAAGTAGTTACTCCGATAGTAGTTACTCCAATAGTAGTTACTCCGATAGTAGTTACTCCGAAAGTAGTTACTCCGATAGTGGTTACTCCAATAGTAGTTACTCCGATAGTAGTTACTCCAATAGTAGTTACTCCGAAAGTAGTTACTCGATAGTAGTTACTCCGAAAGTAGTTACTCCGATAGTAGTTACTCCAATAGTAGTTACTCCGATAGTAGTTACTCCGAAAGTAGTTACTCCGATAGTAGTTACTCCAATAGTAGTTACTCCGATAGTAGTAACTCCGATAGTAGTTACTCCGATAGTAGTTACTCCGATAGTAGTAACTCCAATAGTAGTTACTCCGATAGTAGTAACTCCGATAGTAGTTACTCCAAAAGTAGTTACTCCGATAGTAGTTACTCTGAAAGTAGTTACTCCGATAGTAGTAACTTCAATAGTAGTAACTCCGATGATAGTTACTCTCCACTCCTCACTCACTCCACTCCACTCCACTCCACTCCACTCCACTCCACTCCACTCCACTCCACTCCACTCCACTCCAACTCCACTCCACTCCACCCACTCCACACCACTCCACTCCACCCACTCCACCCACTCCACCCACTCCCCACTCCACCACTCCACACCACTCCACACCACTCCACTCCACCCACTCCACTTCCACACCACTCCACTCCACTCCACACTCCACTCCACTCCACTCCACTCCACTCCACTCCACTCCACACCACTCCACTCCACTCCACTCCACTCCACTCCACTCCACACCACTCACACCACTCCACTCCACTCCACTCCACTCCACTCCACTCCACTCCACTCCCCACCACTCCACACCACTCCACTCCACTCCACTCCACTCCACCCACTCCACACCCACTCCACTCCACTCCACTCCACTCCACACCACTCCACACCACTCCACCACTCACTCCACCACTCCTCCACTCCACTCCACTCCACTCCACTCCACTCCACTCCACTCCCTCACTCCACTCCACTCACTCACTCCCACACCACTCCCACACCACTCCACTCCATCCACTCCACTCCACTCCACTCCACTCCACTCCACTCCACTCCACTCCACTCCACTCACTCCACTCCACTCCACTCCACTCACTCCACTCCACTCACTCCACTCCAATCCACTCCACTCCACTCCACACCACTCCCACTCCACTCCACTCCACTCCACTCACTCCACTCCACTCCACTCCTCCACTCCACTCCACTCCACTCCACTCCACTCCACTCCACTCCACTCCACTCCACTCCACTCCACTCCACTCCACTCCACTCACTCCACTCCACTCCACTCCACTCCACTCCACTCCACTCCACTCCACTCCACTCCACTCCACTCCACTCCACTCCACTCCACTCCACTCCACTCCACTCCACTCCACTCCACTCCACTCCACTCCACTCCACTCCACTCCACTCCACTCCACTCCACTCCACTCCACTCCACTCCACTCCCACTCCACTCCACTCCACTCCACTCCACTCCACTCCACTCCACTCCACTCCACTCCACTCCACTCCACTCCACTCCACTCCACTCCACTCCACTCCACTCCACTCCACTCCACTCCACTCCACTCCACTCCACTCCACTCCACTCCACTCCACTCCACTCCACTCCACTCCACTCCACTCCACTCCACTCCACTCCACTCACTCCACTCCACTCCACTCCACTCCACTCCACTCCACTCCACTCCCACTCCACTCCACTCCCCACTCCACCTCCACTCCACTCCATCCACTCCACTCCACTCCACTCCACTCCACTCCACTCACCCACTCCACTCCACTCCACTCCACTCCACTCCACTCCCACTCCACTCCACTCCACTCCACTCCACTCCACTCCACTCCACTCACTCCACTCCACTACACTACACTACACTACACTACACAACAC